>JAJJHQ010004697.1:2364589-3006300 GCA_021223825.1 Drosophila ironensis | reverse complement strand
GCTATATCGACTCGGCTGTTGATGCTGATCAAGAATATATATACTTTATGGGGTCGGAGATGTCTCCTTCTGGCTGTTACATACATTTGCACAAAGTTAATATACCATTTGTACCTTAAGGTACATGGTATAATTACCGAATAGCAACCAGCGAAGCTTCGCCGACGCTGTCAAATACGGCAACCAAGAGGCGTTCAACATCCCGGCGCCTGTAGCCGAGCAAGAAAATGCTCTAAATGCCATGATGACCCGTATAGAGTTATTGATGGAGAAGGTCTTCACACAGATGACGCAGATGCTGACCACCGTCCTTTCCAAAGTATGCAAGTAAAGCTGCATATTGCTATCTGGAACGCGAACGGTCTGAGGTCTAGCATTACATAAAAACAAATTCAAATGAAAAAAAAAATAAATAAATAAATAATAATAATACCATTCAGAGTGTACAGACGCGAAATTCCGAAGAATCTGTATGAAAAAAAATTATCGCCAAGACAAATTCGAAGCCGAGGTAAGAAAAATTGCAAAAAAATTAAAATATTAAACCAATTAAAAAAAAAATAAGAAAAGCGGAGAAGTGTGCTGCTCGGAAGCTAAAGCGAGAATTAACTTTTTCCATAAACCTTTAAAAAACCGTATATTAAGAACAAGAAAATCCCACTTTTTTACGCATATCCCACTTTTTTTCCTTCGACTCGGTCACACTTTTTTGTCTTTTTCGTTTTTTATACCATGTACCCACCTTACGGTACAAATGGTATATGAACTTTGTATATAACAGGCAGTGTATAAATGTATTTACAATTATCACGTGTGCTCATACCAAACTGTATGTATGTGTGCACGTGCTGATGGTTTGGATGTGAACAAATACAAAATTTGTTGACTTTTTTATTTAAAACCTCAAGCCAAGACCTTCTGACAGAGGAAAGAAATTATATTTTATAACCCTCTAGCACTCCCGACAAATCACAAAACATGAACAATCCATCGCTTGAAGCTGCGGAAATTAGTTTTTACCAATTAACTCTTGAGAATCAGCATTCCTCATTAACGAAAATGACAAAGTATGTCCAAAATTAAGAAATTTGTTAAGAAGCTGAAACATATAATTGCACTGACGAACACAAGAATTGACCTGTATACAATAAATAATTCTGTCTACCTTGATCTTCTGTTGTTATCCCAATATTTAACCTTATAGGGGAAGGTGGGGTATAACCGACATAGTTTTGATTTTGGCCAAAAAGTCACTTAAAAGTCATTTTTTCTGAAAAATTCAAAACGTGGAGTTGTAGTGCGAATCACAACCTTTCTTTTGATAACATTTTTTTTTTTTCAATTTACCAAAATGTAAAAGTTATTGCAATTGTCGCAAAAAACTTGATTTTGCGATGTTGAAAAAAGGCGGGGAAAAAAGGACAATGGTCTGTAAATCGATTATAACATGAAAGTTATTGATGAAAAACGTTTATTAATGAATGGAAATGTAGTAGAAAGTGGTAAACAATAACAAAAAAATGAATNTTTTTTTCCTTCGACTCGGTCACACTTTTTTGTCTTTTTCGTTTTTTATACCATGTACCCACCTTACGGTACAAATGATATATGAACTTTGTATATAACAGGCAGTGTATAAATGTATTTACAATTATCACGTGTGCTCATACCAAACTGTATGTAGTATGTGTGCACGTGCTGATGGTTTGGATGTGAACAAATACAAAATTTGTTGACTTTTTTATTTAAAACCTCAAGCCAAGACCTTCTGACAGAGGAAAGAAATTATATTTTACAACCTTCTAGCATTCCCGACAAATCACAAAACATGAACAATCCATCGCTTGAAGCTGCGGAAATTAGTTTTTACCAATTAACTCTTGAGAATCAGCATTCCTCATTAAGGAAAATGACAAAGTATGTCCAAAATTAAGAAATTTGTTAAGAAGCTGAAACATATAATTGCACTGACGAACACAAGAATTGACCTGTATACAATAAATAATTCTGTCTACCTTGATCTTCTGTTGTTATCCCAATATTTAACCTTATACCATTTCCATGAACATTTTACAGAGCTTAATCTCTAACAACAACAAACACTTTTTTTTAGAATTATTTTTAGTAAATAACAGTATTGACATTGCCATCCTCTCAGAAATCTGGATTTGCAATAACTCCATGACCAGTTAAGTCAATTATAATTTTGTTTTAAAATCTTACTCCGATGGTTACGGTGCAGTTGGCTATCTTTAAAAACACACCCACTTTAAAATAATCAACTTTGAATGTTGCGTAGAGTACATTAGCCAATTTAAAAACAAACCTAAATATTTGTAGTATTTTACTTAGTAAAGTACTACGGGTACAACGAAGTGGGGGTGCCACCCTCAAGTATAGAGTATAACATAAGTCCTTGGAATAGCAAGCAAATGGAACTTTAAACAAATCGAAACATGCTGTAAAGCAGCGTCCAGATGCAAAGGGATTCGGTTGTGCGACCCTTGTAAGGCGGAAAGCAACGGAAAAGTTCACATACCTGAAGATCCTGGAAAGGCCCAGAGACACGCCGGTGCTATGAGATCGACGCCAACAAGGGCATTGGAAATTTTCGAACAACGAAGAGATCCACGCAATCTCATCAAAAGTAATGGGCCTGCTCAGTGGCGAGTCCGAGGTGTCTTTAGCTTTCAGTATGGGGCCAATCGTTGAGGTCCACCAAGTTGCTTTTAAATTATCGTTTTACAAACTCGTTAATCTAATGAAAAATGTATAACCTAATGCAAAATATATAACAATATTAGGCTGCATCTGTCCTAAAGACATTAGTTAATTAATTCAAAGTAATGTATACATCAATACTGCATTTGTTTGGAGGACTTATCCGATTATTGGTATAGATTAAAGCGGAAAAATAAACAATTATGAACGATTATATAAATACCTGGTTCTCAGTATCCAGCTAATTGTTAGAACATTACAATAGCATTGAATTTAAGGGTGCAACCATTTTTCCTACTTTGTGTTTACGTACGTACATTTTTAGGTACATTTGAACGAATTCAATACAACCTTATTTTTTTTTAAGAACCGAGTTTTAAAATCGTACAAATCAAGATACATTATTTCCTAAAAATTTCCAAATTAAATTAAAATAATACACGTGCTTATCAATGGCCCTTGTTCTTATGTACAAAGGAGGATCTTTTTAAAGTAGAAAAAATAACAAAACTACATTTTTTATGTGTGTTTAATGTAGCCTGTATCAGCCGGCAGTGAACTGAAAATAAAATTACACCTAACATTTGTACATTTTATCGCTATTTATTTACATGCGTAGTACTGTTAGTTGATGCCTTCGGTGTAGTCTTCGGATTGTGATCTGATTGGCAAGGATCCTAGCTAGTCGGTTCCAATGAACCTGTAGCTTTCCCTTGTACTTGATCGTAGTCCTAGCCACAAGTTCCTCAATTGTACTGCACGCCAAGCCCTCGTGCAGTGTTTTGTTTCTAACGTTCCAAAACCGAAATTTAACCTGCTGGGAGAAGCTATTGCACACTTTTGGGGTTTACCTAAAATTTTTACTTACACATGGTATAACATAATCATACATATATGAATTTTACATAAGTAGTGAATAATGATACAATAGTACAATTGTATATGAAGGGACTTGGTAATTATACACATATATTAAAACTTGCTGTGTTCTTGTCAAGATATCCTTGCAGGCTCACTACTTGCGAAGGGTATATCGGTCAATGTGTCCCGAAGGCATTATTTCATTCTTGGCCATAAGAAGCGCCGGAAGGCATATTTCCTCATAGTACGTGGAGACCCCGTACTTTTTGAAGTATTTGCGCATCGCGTTTTTGAACTCGGTCAGGGACATCTCCTTCGGCTTAAGCTCGTAGAGGGTTTCCTTAAAGAGGTTCTCCTCCTGAATCCGGTTGTGGTAATTGCCGTAGGTCGTCTGATAGTCTATGCCATCTGTTTTCTTTCCTGGCTTGTTTAACACGCTCGTGTGCTGGCTGTGGAGCGATGTGTACACACTCGGCGAATAGTCGGACATGTATGTGGTTCGCATGAGGTCCTTAAAGTACTCCTCGACATCCTTGTACTGTACTGGGGGATTCACGAAAAACAGCTTGTAGATCTCCTCGTTGCACCATTTGTTGCGTTTGACAAAATGCTTGTACTCCTCGCGCCAATCCATGGCCCGGGGCCATGTTCTGGTCTTCATCTCCATGCCATCAACCTTCAAATTGTTCGCATAATGACCGGATATAACCGCGGGATCTGTTTGATATCGATACGCAGACTTGGCCCGCGTCATCTCTTTGGAGAGGTCCTTGTAGTGCGCCCTCTGGGTGGTATCGAGTCCCTGGCGGCCTTGCGGCAACAGGCTGTCAATGAAGACAAGATCCAATGCTGCCAGCATTGCCTCTCGTGCTTTGTTCGCCATTTTAAAAATGTGGTAATTATTGTCGTGTATAAAATAAATAAAACCTATAAGAGTAGACCCTTTTCGTGTTTACGTGTTGACGTATTTTAATGTTTGAAATCCAATTCCATTTTTTGAGATGTCAAGCGAGGGTTGTTTAAAGCTGCTTTCTGTCGTTTGTATATTTTGGTAAATGAAGGGTATTCTAAGGTGTACTCTAGAGCTCAGATGCTTGATTAGATCATCTTAAAAAGTATAACCACATGAAAACTCAATCAATGATGGTTTTTAATGAATATTTATTTAGAACTACAGTTTGGTTTTCGATTGCGAAAGCAACAGGCAAAAAGTTTAACAATTGAGTTTTGGCTTAAAACACTAACCAATAAAATACTTGCATATAGGTCTTATAAATATGATTTAGGATGGACAGCCCGTTGGCTAGTTGCGCTTGCCGTTGAGTCGATCCTGGATCTCCTGCAGACTGAGGCCCTTCGTCTCCATCACCACAAACAGGACGAAGAAAAAGGCCACAATCATGCAGCCGGCAAAGAGCCAAAATGCGTAATAGGAACCGAGCGCATCGAGGCTGGGATAGAAGAAAGTGACCAGGAAGCCCAAGGTCCAGCAGGTGCTTGCCACCAGAGACGACGCAGCAGACTTGATATTGGCCGGAAACATCTCCCCCAGCACCGCCCACGGCAGGGGCCCGAAGCCGATGCAGTACACAATGTTGTAGATAATAAGCGCCGGGACTGGCATCCAGACCACGCTGGAGATGTCGTCCTTTACCAGCTGCATGTAGAAGAAGGCTCCCAGGGCCGCCAGGCCGATGCTCATTACGCTGGAGGAGGTGAGCAGCATCACCTTCCGGCCAAGGCGATCGGCCACCAGTGGCGTTAGCCCCGAGGATGCCACCTGGACACAGCCAATGATGATGGTGGCCACGGCCGGATCCAATCCGGTGTTGGCGCTGGCGAATATCGATTGGCTGTTGAACAGGACCACATTAATGCCGGACAGCTGCTGGAAAGAGATCAGGCCGGCGCAGATGAAGAGCGCCCGCCGGTTCCCGGCGTTCTTGAACAGGTCCACCATGGTACCCTTGTTGGCCATCGCCTCCTCCACGTTCGCCTGGATCTCGGCCATCTCGTCATGCACCCCGTCGGCACTCTGTCCGCGGAGGAACTGCAGCGATCGCAGCGCCTCCGACTTACGCCCCTTTCCCGCAAAGAAGTAGGGGCTCTCGGGCATCATGTAGAAAACCACGTCGAACACCACGGGCACCACAATGCAGCACCACTGCAGCGCCTGGTAGGACACATACGGACCGATTGCGTACACGTACAGGATGCCGGCTGACGAGGAAAGGAAATTTCATTAAACTATTCTGTTCATTGAGGCTCCAAACTCTAAAGACTACAAACTAGAATACAACTGGAATATGAAAATCTTTCTTTTTAGAAAACTTTTCCCTACAACAACTTTAAAGGCACATACAAGTTTTTCTCATTCACAAATAAATAAATAGCTGAATCAACTATTAAAATAATAATTTACATCAGTTTACTGGTAAACATTCTCCAATGATCAGTAACCATTTCAAATTTTTTATACGAAAGATTGCAGGGTCTTAAATGATCCGCGTCATTAACCACAATCAGAATTTTTAGATTAATAGCCCATAGTAAGCAATATTTTTATTTAAATATCTTTCTTCAATTTGTGGTTTTAAGATACAAAATCTTTATGCACTCACCCACAATGAATAGCTGCATCAGGGATCCGGTCGCACCACGAACATTATTCGTGGAAATCTCGCCCACATACATCGGCTGCACGGTCATCACAAAGCCGACACCGAATCCTTGCACCAGACGCGACAGGTACAGGATCCACACCTCGGAGGCCACCATGTTCAGGCCGAAGGCTAGGACAAAGAAGAGGCTGCTGGACAGGAGCACCCACTTGCGACCGATGCGATCGGCCAGCGGACCGGCGGCAAACGGAGCCACCAGCGCTCCGATGGCGATCAGGGAGGAGATCCATGCATCCTCGTCGGAGGTAATGGGCCTGCTTAATGGCGAGTCCGATGTGTCCTCAGCTTTCAGTTTGGGGCCAATCGGTGAGGTCCATCCCAGGGTGGTTCCCACCACGAAGGAGGATATATTCGCTGATAAATGTATTTCAGATATTTTAATGTTATTGTTTTTTGCCGGAATAAAAAAATAAACTTAATGTAAATAAACTATGAAAATTATGGTTTTATAAACTCGTTAACATAATGAGAAATTTATAACAAAATTAGACTGTGATGAAGCATCCTCAAGACATAAGCTACTTCAAGTAAATACTCTATATGGTTACATAGGTTACAACCAGCAAAAATTAAAAATTGTACAGAAAAATATACATTCTCTCGTAACAATTTTCAAAATTATATAAAAGATAACACCGGTGATTATAAAGGGTCTGGAAATTGACTCACCTGCTACGGCCGCCAGAAAAATGCGTCCAGCCTTCACTGGTTCGGGTGGCATGTTCCGAGTGTTTCCTTCTCTTATCTGAAACGTACTGACTTCTGTGTAGGAATACTGAACTCCTCTTTCTTCTACCCGGCTTATTGAGGGCATCTGGCTGATGAGGCGAGAACAAGAGCAGCTGCAAGAGCGTGACCATAAAAAGCGAAAGTCCTCATTAGCGATTCAGTTGGCTTGGATTAATGATGCTCTATCCCCATTTGTAATTCAATCGCCGTGGGTTCAAAAGGCTAGCACTTGGAATTACTGCCCGGCATTAGCGCTAGGAATTTTGAGAAGCGCGTGACTCATTGGGCCATATGTCATGTATGAAAAGAAGCCAAAAATATTCCACTCTACCACTTTCACTCACTCTACCACGCTCACAAAAAGTTCGTCACATTGTCAGTTACATTATCAAATCATTAGCTGGAAAAATCTACACTCATCGTTAGCTAATGATACCAAAAAAATAAACGAAGGCGGAACTGCAGTCGGTTGATTATTTAATACGATAATTAACCAGATTAATTTAATAGCACTATGGGCATAGCTTCGAGTAGTACAAATTATTTTCTGTCGCGTATATGTTGATTTTTCGATTGGTTGTGTAATCACCGATGTCACTTTTCAGTGATTTTAGCACTGTAAGCATTTTATTGTTCGGGCAGGTTATTGCTGGGCCGACAAAACTATCACACATCCTTACAGAAAAAAATCCTTCAAAGCGAAGGTAAATCCAATACGAGCAGGATACGAGGGCTAAATGAAAACCGCTGGCGGCTCACTTGAAAACTGTAATGATGTTCGGAGCGCCCAATCGGGGGAATTTAAAGATTTTCCGTGTTATACGCGAATTCAATTCAAAGCCAATAATGCTCACCGACACTCCAACTGACAAGTGCTCTTACACGTGCATTATCTTATCAGGGAAGCGCCTTCTCCCGCTCCATGACAAGCCCATCTGTGTCGGTAGTATCATCATTGCACCCGTAGAATACAGAATGCTGCTCTCCCACCGATCGGCTTCGGATCGAAATTGTTGCGATTGAGCTGGTGTTGTTTTGGTCGCAATTGCGCCATTGGTGTGCATTTTTGCACTTGAACCGGCCCATATACAAGTGCCTACCTCCCGACATTTGTAATGCGATAAGGCTGTGTGAGCGGCCTGCTAAAATCGAGCCCCAATCTCAATTTGTTTGCTTGTCCGACCTGTCGGCGAAAGGGCGTCCGCCCCACGTACTACTGGTGTTGTACACCTGAAAAAAGTCTTAAAACTCGTAAATTGGTCAATCAATAGGTACCCCAAAATGTGTATTCCATAAAATCCATATTCTTGGTTTATTTTGATCTGCGGTCGAAAAAGGAACCTCATTTGTTTCAAAATTATGAATTTCTTTAGGTTTTATGGTATCCGGTATAACAGCGTTTGCACTTAATTTCATGACAAAGTAGGATTCATGGACAATACCAATACATCCAAATTTTAAATGGATTTTTCCACTGTAAATATCTCTATGTAAAGTTTAGGGCAAAAGACAGCCCTAATCTGAAGAGGGCTCTTCAACTTCTACGATCCCCCTGCAACCGTATCCACTTTACATTGTCCAAACAAAAGCAAATGCTTACATAACATTCTGATTACGATTGGTAAGCCTTGAGTAATTTCCGTCGATTGTTTTCACCTACGTAGAGATCAATTCGATCGAAACTTTCCTTGGTTTTGTTTAGATAGTTCTACCCCCAAGGTTTTGGCCCATTGTCTGTAAACTGGGTGAAGTGGTTATGACGGGCTTTCAAAGTATTTCAACAAGTTTGTGTCCAGGGAACACCTGGTCAAACATAATACATTGATCATCCCAAACAATTATTGCCTCTGTTATACAATAATTACAACGAATAGTGCGAATAGGGATGTTAATATATGAATTTTGCATTTCCTTGAAGTAGGTATTATTTAAGAAGTCCATAAATAAATCAATAGCAGCGCCTTTAATTTATAGACGTTCTTTCCAATCTTTGGAAACTCAAGTGGGCAACATCCTATAGCTTATATTCGATTTGACAGGAATACGATAAGCTTTGCGAATGATATAGGAATTTAGTTTTATATACTTCTTCCCTTAAAGATTATCTAGCCTCAAAAACATTTTTAGTCAAAAGATATAAGATTTCACATTGAGAAAATATATCAAATTAATATATATCAATTAATTATTTACAAGAGCTTTCTCTAACAATATTAAAGTAGGGACGAATATCCTAGCGATTTGCAAAAATGAAGTGTGGGACCGTAGACACTCGCCATATCCTTTAACGGAAGTTCGATAATATAATATAAAGTCAGGCGCCACGAAACTAATTGGTGTTTTCTTAGTGAATTAAGATACATTTTGGAAAGGTACCTGCAAATATAAACATATCTGGTACAAAGTATTTATACTTCTTTATTAAGAAACAGCTGCTGATTGATAAATAAAGAGCGAACTTGCTTCTAATCTTTGAAGGTCTTCATTTGTTTCAAACTCGGTTACGAGTGACTTTAAAGTGTTCCTATTACTTCATGAGCAGCACTTGCACTACAAACGCACAGACTAAAAGGCTCAGTCACTTTAAAACAATTGGTTGAATTTCTTTGACCTGGATTGTGGAAGGATACCTACTCGCGAAGGACGCCAATTGCTTTGAACCGATTGCTACAACACCGAATGCAAACTAATAGTTTGTGGTTGCTTTGAAATTTAGGAAACCATTGAGACCAACTGGAAATGCCCCAGTCTGCGATAATGTGTTCGCTTTAGGCCCTAATCAAATCATTATCATTTTGATATTTATAATAATTCAGGCTGACGCTTAATGTCAATTTATCAGCACTTGGAAGCTCGTGGCGAATATAAATCAAAAGTAAAAACGGAGCACCTTTGTGGTATAGCCCATTAAGTAGGTCGACTCACCCATTTTGAAGCCGAAATTATCAATTAGCGCGCAATCAATGAAACACTGTCTAACTGGCTGGCTGGTTGGTACTAGAACACACACGGCGGATACGTTATATCAAAAAAAGGTCCGTTTTGGGGGCAGAGAGATCAAAAGTATCTGGTTGGCCGGGCTGCCGGAATCGAAGTGATGTTGGTCGGCGAGTGTTTTGACGCTTTTGTATTGGGCATTCAAAACTGAGCAGCTGAATTATGACAGACGCATTTATACTCGGAGACTCTGCTTAGTCGCAATTGCGGCTAGATACAATTTATAATTTCAACAGAGGAAGCTCGCACATACCCGGCACGCCGAGAGAACCCAACGGCCGGAGACCCAGACCCAGACCCAGACATGTCGCAGACATGAGCAACTATCATTTCGAATTGAATTCCAGCGCTGATCCACAAGCGAGCTCTGCTGAGAGAGTTGAGCCCGGAATTTGCGATTTTATCAGAGCTTTGTCCGCCTATTAATCGCAGGCTTTTCTACATGGCAAACAAACAAGCGATAAAAGCCAAGTTAAAGTGCGAGTGAGGTGGTCGTAAGTAGACCTCTAGTTCCGGACTGCGGATGGTGCGGAAAACTTTTGGGGCAATTTGGCCGATCAGTATCTGCGGCAGACGGTGACAGCGTGAATCACTGATCGAGGAAGTTAATTAGCATGCACCAGACCCAGTCCGCGCCGGGGGATTGACTTGTTTCGATGGCCTACGGATACAGTTAGCACATACGCAATTAAACCGCTTGGCTAGGCGTTCTGTGTGCGTGCCGCGGCGCACACATTGGCTAATTGAAATGTCTCCGGGGTACGCACATCGAGTGCGTTTTATTCTTGCCGGGGATTCCGGTTCCCACCATCCGGAACCGGCAGTACTTCCTTCCACGACCTGCAATTTCACTGTATTGATTAATGAAGCTGTGCTAAATTTAAGTCTTGAAAGTGATTTTAAAGGGGGGCCTGACTCGTCGTTACAAAAAGCAAGAGGCACTAAATTTGGAGTGCGCTTCAAACTGGTTATCTGATTGCAGTTTATAATATTTTATTTTTAAAGCCAGAGCAGGAGGCTTGTTTTCCGATTTAGACACCAAGCAAAGCTTGTATTTGTATAGGCATGATCGGAATCCTAATTGGTGAACAAATATATCTAAGCCCCTGGCTAACACAGCTGTCAATAATGCAAATGCCAGGGCAATGTTTGTATAATCATTTAATTGCATTGTTAAATATACTGTTTTTTCAATACTCTGATAACGGAAATAACATAGTAATCTCAGATAGTCAGTAAAAGCGCTTGTAAATTTCTTATCAGCGCAAATAAATTGCCTCGACTTTGTTTTCATTCTTTATGGCCCCTATAAAAGCAATAAATTTGCCTTTTTTCGGATCTGTTATTTTTAAAGAGTAATATTTCGGACTGCAATAAGTGGGCATTTAATCGTAACATTTTAAACATTAAATTTGCATGATTGATTTTGGGCGTAGCTTTTAAATACATTGAAAAGTGTTTTTGGTAATATTAACATACGTCGAGACAAAATCTAAACTTCTATTATGAATATATATAAATTGGTTACAAATTTTTAAGCGAATAAGCTTGTAACTAATATTAAAGTTAAGAAAAAAACTAGTTAAGAAATAGTGCAAAATAATTGACACTTTAATCATGTTTTAGAACACTATGTCATGATTGCACGTAGTATGCAGCGTAACAATTCTGCGTATTCACAAATAAGCCGTGACTATACAAACGATTAAATATGTTAAAATAATGGGGTTGTTATGTATATTTTGTTCCATTAAATTAATAAAGGTATAGAAACTATGTAAATATGCAAGCTTGTTTTCATTTATTCTACTCTAACTCCGCTCTTGTGAATTCCGCAAGAAATGCCCGGCGGGCACTTGATTCATTCACTAGCTAATCCCTTAACCGCCCATTTAGAGTTTGTTTGCCCGGCACTTGAACGCGGAACGACCGCTGCAATTATCGGCGCTGGCAATAAACTGATCTCCAGTGGCAGGAAAGAGAAGTCACCCAATGTCCGTCCCCTGCAATATTTGTCATTTGACGACGCTTGCACACTTGTTGCCGCTCGTCGACAACCTGTTGATGGTGCGAGCGGCGGGCAAACATCCACGCAAATACGGGCTTGGATGGGCTTCCTGTAATTGCATTAAATATTTGCATAGAAATGCCGGCGATCAGGCGGCAGCCCGGGGGTGCGGGTGTGAGTGCGCTGGCACGATTTCAATTTGCATTTTGTGCGCCGCCTCGGTGTTCCGATGTCGATCAATCAATCAACCGGCCGGCCGGTCCGGACCGCGTCGAACGACCTTCACACTGACCATGGAAAGCAGAAGAAAAGCTGTCAGTCTGGCACTGGCGCCACAGGTGGGCGTGGCCACTGATAATGTTCTTCTTAATTTTGCAAAATTATGGGCGTACCCGGTCCCAGGGGTTATCAATACGCACTGGCTCCTCTGATTTTTCGTATAGTTTATATTTATTATCAAATATATGTACATGCAGTATTACTAATACATTTAATTTGTCTTTGCCATCTTACATACATATATACAAAACAAATTTAAGGTCGCTACAAAAAGAATAAGGAGAATCACTGTGGAGGACGCCTTTGTAAATGAGTACTTAGGAACTAATTGAACTACACTTAATGTAAGCATCAAAGTCAATTCAAAAACAATGGAACATCGATAAGCTAACTTGTACACTCTGCCTCAAAATGTCTGATGCCTTCGCAAAACGTCAATACCTGAATTTGCATGTTTGTTCCAGTTCCAAACTCTAAATTGATCTGCATTCTTTTATTCATTTGAAAAAGGTATCATCCCAAATCTTTGTTGCAATGGCACCCAGGCATTTGGGGATCGGCAAAGATCTTTTTAGTTCGTTTTTGGCATTGGCTGCTTATACACCTACGAGTTCAATGTCTTAGCTAACGAAACTACACCTTAGTTACCACTAAGCCAGTTCTGGATTTGGCCAGCGGTCTTGCCCTTCGTCTCCTGCACTGCGAGGGCCACGTAAATGGTGGCCACCGCCATCCAGGAGGCGAAGAACCAGAACGTAAAGTCCGATCCCAGAGCCTCGTTCATGGTAGAGAAGCCCTTGGTGACCACGAACACGCAGACCCAGTTCAACATGACAGTCAGGGAGACGGCGGTGCCCTTGACGTCCGGCAGGAAGAGCTCTCCCATCATGAGCCACGGAATGGGGCCGTATCCCACCGAGAAACTGATGATGAACAGCGCCACGCAGAGCAGGGGCAGCCATCCGATGGACGACACATCCTTGCCGCCGTCCTTCATGTTGAAATAGGCGCCCAGAATGGCCAGGCAGATGGTCATAACCGAGCTGCTGAAGATCAGAAGCATCTTGCGTCCGGCCCGCTCGATCAGCAGCGAAGAGGTCAGGGTCATGATCACCTGCACCACGCCCACAATGATCGAGCAAAGGGAGGCATCGAGGGTGCTGCCCGCCGACTGGAAGATGGTGACCGTGTAGAAAATCACTGCATTAATGCCCGAGAACTGTTGGAAGACCATGAGCAGGACGGAGATGATAAGCCCTTTGCGGGAGCCGCGGTTGCTGAACAGGTCCATGATGGAGGCGTCCGCTCCGGTCTGGTCCAGATCGTTTTGGATCACCTGGATGGCGCTGCGCGAGTCGCAGTAGCGACCCCAAAGCCACTTAAGAGCGAGAGCGGCCTCTGATCGACGACCCTGAAAGTAACAAATATAGTTTCGATTATTCATAGTTTCTAATATGTGCCAAGAGCTAAATTCAAACCAAAATATTAAATTTTAAAATGAATAATGGTGACAAACTAATATATATTTATGTATATATATTTTTTTATACATATACAATTAGTTTACGAAAATATTACAGTTAAAAGATTGTATTGCTATTAGTTACAAAACAATTCTGTTAAAAAATCGGTTAGTTGTACAACTTTTAGAATACTTTGCAAAAGGTAAACTCAAATTTATAAATTTTTCTACACTTATTTAGTTTTAAGAAATTAACGTGTTTATGCTCAACAATATTTGGTTACAATCAACTGAATACAAACCTTTTTCAGGAGATAGACAGGCGTCTCGGGCAGGATGAACAGACCCAGAAGCAGCAAAATCGGAAAACTCAGACACAGCAAGCTCAGCGTTTGCCAGGAAATCAGGGATCCAACCAGGTACACAAACAGAATTCCGATGGTGAGGAGCAGTTGGAACAACGTTCCCAGGGTTCCGCGAATGCTCGTCTCCGCAATTTCGGAGATGTACATGGGAGCCACAACGCAGAAGCTGCCGGTGGAGACACCTACGGCAAGTCAGAGATTAGCTATCAAACATATCCCAAGTTTATGGCAACGAGGACTTACCAATCAAAAATCTTCCCAAATAGAGCCAGCCAACAGATTGAGCGAAACTGATCGAGAGCCAGGCGAGGATGAAGGGCACGTCCATGACCATGGCAGTGTAGCGTCTGCCGATCGTATCGGCAATGTATCCAGTGGGAAGGGCTCCGAAAAAGGCCCCAATGGCCAGTAATGAACTCACCCATGTGGCTGCAAAATCACACAATATTATCACCACATTATAACTAATCGAAGATAGGTTATCAATCAGACAATTTGGGAGAGAGCTTTTCCTACATCAATGACGTATTGTCTGCATTATCAATGTCTATATAACCAATTGTAATTGCAGCACTATACCCCATAAATAAATTTTACTGGAGAACATAACAGAGTTAAACTTTCGGTTCTTTCGGCCCATTATAAGTGCTGATAAACAGCTCCTCTATTACTTTAAAATTATTATTAAGCCCGATAAGTAGAATGCACTCACCTTGCTCGACGGACAGTGCAAAACTATCATCACTGGAACTGGTTGCATTTGCAATTGTTGCGTTGGCAATCGAAGAGTTGCCGCTCGAAAAGTTGCTGGTTGTAGAGTTGCCAGTGGTTGAGTTTTCCGCCTTAGTGATCTGCGGAAAGACAGGACTCGTCCAGGCCAACGCCGTTCCAGCAGAAACCGCTCCCAGGCAGACTGTAATTATAACCATGATATTGAGTATCTTTGATATTAAAAAACTGTGTTTTTCTCTCACTTATCAGGGCAGCCAGATATTGGCGAGTTTTCGAAGTCTTCACCACTCCATCGTGCAGAGGATCGTACAGCATCGGGTTACGTGCGTTGCCCTCGCCATCCTCCTGACTGACAGTCTACAAGCAAAGGGGATATTTAAACTCCTGAATCATTATAACGAAAGCTCCCTTCACGATGATTTCGATAATGGGCGTGCTCTTGGCTATATGGGCTATTCTTAAGATAATTGGCACCACCATTATGGCCGCCTGGAGCGTAATCAAATCTGTTTATGCTGGTGTCAAACTGGCAAGGTCCATTCAGAAATTTCCCAGCGTTAGTGACTTGAAAGCGCAGTACAAGGAAATTTCCTTAAGCAAAGCCAAAGACCTATTAAAACAAAAGCTTAAATAATATTCAAACGGACTGCCAATCAATAGTTTAATTTCTGTACTGAGATAATAAGTAACACCAAAATACAATCTTGCACAATCTTGCACATTATCACTCGTTTCTATCACTATAAAATGTGCACCATTTAAAAGATTTTATATTTGTATTTGCATATTCATAATTGTTTGAGGTCCTTGTAATTGTCTTGACACACCCGTTCTTGGCTCTTTATAAAATCACATTTTTTACCACCGCGTAAAATCCCATCTGTTTTGTAATCTTCCTCCACCAGACTGAATATGGTCTCCTTACCTGCCACCAACGTGCCATTGCGCGAACCACTTTTTCCGAATCCATTCGAGACTCGGCCGATTTCCGGGTTCTTTACCAACGCCTTATATAAGACGATCGCACAAACAACGCACTGTGCCAAATTTGATGACACTTGGTGGCGCTGGGGCTAAAAAAACACTATTTTATGGTTTGTATATTGTGGCTGATATTCCGCTTATTTTTATCTATTGTCATTAATTATCTTAGGAAAATGTATTTATGTAGCCGCGGGACTTTTTTGTTTTGATTTCTCCGCTAAATTTAGTTAGAGCCTCGGGGGCAGCGGTTTGTCTCGTGCGAACACCTCGAGACGACTGAAACATTGGACTCTTCGAAAAAGCGTATTTTCCTCTCAAGTCTTTGCGAAAATTCTTTTATTGTTCGTATAACTTTTATTTTATCTGGCGCTTGCCGCGGCATCCCATTGGATTGCCAGCAGATTACGCGGATCGCCTGCAGCCAAATCTTTTGTTTTACGTCAGAAACAAATGGACTTAGTCTCAAATTGTGGAACTCTGAAAACTACCTGTTGCGAGGATCGATTCACTCCTACAATTTCGTCTATTTAAGTCTTGCCCTGATCCGCAATGCAGAAGTCATTGTCCATCAATAAAAACCAATTGAAACGATGTCGTAAGAGGGCCCACGCAGATGTTACGCATACGCCACCGCACCTGAGCCGTACAAAGTCCACGCAAACGAAATGCTTCCTACAATGCTCTGGCCTGTTTAAATTAAATCGCTTAAATGCATTTCTATGCGTTTGTGGGGCTCTTGCCAAATGCCGGCGGCAACAGGAACCAAATCGATCAGATTTTCTCCGACTAAAATAGAAACTTGTCGCTAAATAGATGACAGTCCAAACAATAATCACGCCTTACGATTTAGATTCTCTGATGAAAGTGCAAACGACCGTTTAAAATGTAATCAAAACGGAATGTCTAATTATAAAATTAATGGCGTCAAGTGGATGCCAAAAGAAACCTGTCGCCGTGTTTGCACCCAGACGAGCTGCGAGAGCAAGCGAGAGCCGAATGCAACAGAGATGGATAGAAGGGGGTCAGTACAGGCGCGAGATCTGAGACACACCCACCATTCACTGAAAAAAAATCTTGGAAGGTACTTGGCAATCTTTCTACTACAGTTTGCTACTCATTTTTAAACAATTCTGTCAGCTAAAAATGCTAATGTTTATATGTAATTCACCTTATTAATGACCTAAATAAACCTATTTCTTCCTCTCTTTCTATATAATAGTTATACGTGTTTTAAACTCTATGTATAACAGTATTTCTGATCACTGAATTATATGATCTAATTGTACTCCTTAATGCATCCCTCCAAGTCCTTCCAACTATACTTCAGAGACGCGTAAAAATAAAAAGATCTGCAAACGATCTCAAGTAACAACCATATCATTATTTTGCCGAATGTAACATGGTGTTTGTCTCGTGAAATGTAAATAACTTGTGCTATTATAATGCTTATTTGCATGTAAATATTAAAAAAATCTCAAGGACCGAAAGGGCCTAGTCAATCTTATTTTTACTTACATCTTGGGAGTTTTTTCGAACCTCGGAAAAGTGAGGCACCCAAAGCAACTAAGTACAACAATTTTGGTATAAATACGTATAGTTAAAAAAATAGGTTGCATATACTTTATTTTGCTTCCACGCTAAATAGTTTTCCCAGTTCTAAACCAAATGGATTTTCCTCAGTTTAATAATAGAGTCCCAATCCGCTCATCCACATCGCATGTTAATTAGTTTGCTGCGTCCGCTTTGCTCTGCTAGCTTTGCTTTTGCTGAGTGCTTTTGCTTTTCCTTTGCTTTCCGCCTTTGCCCGATGTCAAGTTCAGCGAGCACCTAGTGTGCCTTGTGCCTTGTGCTTTTGAATTGTTATTGCGCTCGGGAGGCTTGTTCGGGTGCACTTGCCAAGATGTCGAAGTATACGTAGTACTATACGTATGCATATTTAGTAGGGCGGGTGGCTGGCTTTCATGTTCAATGCTTCCGTTTACACGACCACAGTTATTGTGCCCGTGCCATTGCAGCTCACTCACTCGGCAGACAATATCTTTTATTGACGCAATTCGCTTAATTTGCTCAAGTCCATTGGCCATGCGGTAATTAAACCGATATTGCCGTGGGGAACTGTTTACCTACCGTTTCAAGGTGTGCTACAGGTGATTTGTCGTTCCCAAACACTCCTAAATATAGACTATGAAAATGACAAGACACCATCCCATAATCTCTCGTGTTAAGCGGCTTTTGTGGTCGAAGTAAGCAATGGGTTTGGGGGCTAATACCTTATACCTCAGGACTAATACCTATTAGAAAAATTTAAGCAGACTAACTAAATTTAGTATCCTTTGTAGTCATATATGTACTTCCATTAATAATGCAGCTTTGTTTTGGGCCTAACTAGGCGATCCACCGACCTCTTGGTCAATATCGAGGTTTTCTTTTGCTGGATCATATTAAATTGCATTTCTAATAATTTTAGAAGAGCGACCAATAATATTTTGTAATTTTCCCTCTCAGGAGAACGGTATTTCATCAAATGGTACGGCGATGATGAAATGGTAAGAAATTATCTAAAAAGTACGCAGACTGATAAAATCCCAAGTACAAACCTCTCGAAAAATTAAACAAAAATTGATTTTTTTTTAGATTTCATACATATAGCCGAAAAACTTTGAGCTAGACCAGCACAACTATTATTTTGACCGCAACTGCGTGTATGTTCTTAATAAATTACCATTGAAAATAAGTAAATGACTATATTATATCAAAAATATATTGCTGAACCACTTATCTTACAATATTGGAGTAAACAATATATAGTACTCATAACACACTATGTGAACGTACATGTTATCTTACTTCCAGTTGCCCTTATATAGTGCGTAACATATTTATACGACACTTTTTATGTTGTTTAAATAATTTTGTTTTGCTTATGATTAGAATTTTAGTTTTTTTGCTAAATTATAGTTTAATAACTGAAATATTGTTTTTAAACTGTTTTTTTAAGTGAATTTAAATTTGAAAATAACCGTATTCATTAATATAAATTGCGCAAAACACACATAAACTTGACCTAAATATTGACAAATGTTTGGAACTACGCCAGGATTTTGACTTTCCATAAAAATTTCGCTTCCTTTGAACTTTAGACATTTCTGGAAACCACATGAAACGCCGCAACTTATTGATATGTAAATATTATTATTTTTCCCTGCAGCTTGCTCGACAACAGTACAAGTCCGATAAACTGTGTGTAAATATGCCAGGAAACATAAACAACGAGTTATGGGCACGCGACCGTATTTATATGCGAGTATGTGCGCAAAACATACGGCTACTGCACCCGATTATTGTTTTACTGTTGCGACGTGATAAAACATATAGTACACAGGCAATATGGGAAGTAGCAAAAAAGCCGAAAACACGCAGCCCTTATCGATAAATCGCTCAAAAATGATTCAGTGGGCCAAGGGGGATCTCTAAAAATCTGGCTTCCAAAAGTTTGAAACTACAATCGGAAATGTGAACCATACATTATTCATTGATCACCTGGACGACTGATGTTAACCCAAAATTCTTGGCCGTGTTTATGCCCCAATCTGTGCGATAAGGAGGCTTTGGCCCCGTGCTCAATTAGCCACACTGCTACCTAACGCCCAATCGAGTTGTTTGGTAATTCAGCAAGAGCCACTTGAAGGAGTCAGATCGAAGCCGCCTTGAGTGGCTGGCTGTTCGATCAATCGATCAGTCAATCGAAAAATAATGGCATAGTCTGTTCCATTGTCAAGGGCATTGTATAGCCCATTATGGCACATGCCTCCACTCGCATTATCCAATGCCACCACCCACTAAGTGCAAAACTCTTGATGCTGCACACAGCCAACTCCCTAAGCCAGCCCTAATCTCTTCTTTATGGCCCTTGATAGCCGCAACTCAACTTAGCTCAACTTGGCAACGTGGCCAGCCCGATCGTAAACAAAACTGTTCAGGCCAGAGTAGCCTGTATAAATCTTGAACTTTGTGTAAACTTCTTCACGAGAGCGGGAATTTTGATAAGATATTTTCGTGTTGGCCACTTGGAAATCGTTTCGAAATTAGTACCTAATAAATTAGTTCATTGATTGACGGCAAGATTGCGACAATAAATGCAAATTTAAGTGCCTGGTAATTAAACAGGCAGCAAAACTTTATTTGCTGCAATTATGAAAGCCAACTTACTGATCGATTTCCAAGGTTTTGTGGCTTAATGGTTCAACCATACTAATGAGGAAGTAAACCCTTCATTTGATATGGTTTTCAACACTTATAAGCCCTTTCATGACAAGTTGAATTTTGAATACTGAAAGGTATTCGGATTCTTTGAAATTCCTTTTAAGCTATAACCATTGAAACCAATATTACTGTCAAAATTATAGATCCATTAATTTGGAAGTACTCAACAATGGCACTTCCCATGATTTGTGTGTCAATCAAAAGAGTCTACTCATCGTTACCAATTTTCTGGGCTCACCCTGCGTATACGCAACACACATTGCTTATCGCTGGACAAAACTGATTTGTATTTGGTATTTGAATTCCGCCCCGGCAACTCATAAAACTTAAATGTCAAAACCTCGATTACCTTTTTAATATCCTCGGTGGCCACCATATTTGTCGATCGCCGCAAAACGCACTTTTGAAGTAAACTCGCTGAGGCGCTCGTGATCTGTTTATTTAGTTAGAACAAGCACTCTGTTTTGCTCCAATTTTGTGGCAGCGCGTTAACTATCGAAACGTGCGGATGGACCCGATGAGCGTCCGGACAAAACTGAATTTCTCCAAGGAAACGCGCTTAGCAAATAAACGAAATCGCCGCCACCGGTGCCGGCAGCGGAGCGGCATCGACGTCAGCGGCGACAGCGACCGCGACAGAGCGCCCACCGCCATATCAGACGAGAGCACTGTATCGCAGCGGCCGTGGCCGAGGAAGTGGATGCGGATGCGGCGGCTCCGGCGACGGGCAGCAATAGAGCCTCCACTGGGAAGTGCTTCGCCAGCGAACTGGGTGGAACTGGGTGCACTATTCGGCGGCTAGTGCAGTGACTAGTGCGCCGGTTTGTGGATGCTTTGGCTCTTGCTCACGGAGCGGGTGTAGATGGAGACCGTTTGCGGTTGGGTGTCCTGGAAGGCCTCGAACATCTCCACGATTTTTCGAAAGCCACTTTCCAGCGTCGGAGAACTGACTACCTCCAATACCTCGAGTATATAGTCCACCAAGGCTTGAGCTAGACCCTGGCGGAAAAAGTTATGTAAACTATAATCAGTTGCTGACCACATTGTTTTCAGATGCGACATATTAATGAATATCTTTGGAAAATGAGTCAGACTATATCTTTACATTTCTACAAGAGACTGAATATAATTTTAGGGTATAAATATATATTCATTTAATTTAAGCTATAGATTTTAAAATCTTTCCGACATTTCCGAAAATAAAAAACTCAGAGTTACGAGTATTTAGCAATGGAAAAAATAGAGTACAATGCATAGTCAAATATCAAAAAGATAAGCAGCCATAAAATTTTATATTTTTTTTACAGAATCTTTTACTATTTGGGGTATTAATATATAATTTTGTTATTATTCCAAATACATTTATTCACAAACCCTTACCGACATATAAATGGAGCCTACTTTACAGCGATTGTGGGTCACTTTGATGTCATTCAATATCACGTTGAACATCACATGATCCGGTTCTTCGATCAAGCGGCCAATAAACAAAACAAAGCCATGGGCGTGATTGTGAAGAGCCTTGAGATTAAGTTCATTTTTGTGTATAAACTTTCGGATGCCCCAAAAGTACTCATTGAGGTAACTGATGAATATTGGAATCTCTTTAGTTCTTACGCACGTGACAATCTGACCTGTTTGTACTTGTAGAAAACATCCTGACCGTAGCGTCTTGAAAATGGACTTATTATATTCCAAGCCTGTCTCAAGGCCAGTCTCTCACTTAACGTGAATCCCATTTCGTCATTTATTGGGCCAAATTTAATACTGGGCAATCGCTTTGGATAAATGGAATTCGCCAAATTACGAAAAGGATTTTCTTGTAGATTGGTGCTGCTCGATCCCTGATCCATTAGTGCAAAATATATAAAACAACAAAAACAAACCTAAACAAATTGACTATAGAGGAACAAACAATATAATTTAATGTTTGCATCGACAAGCTTTCCAAAGCACGCTTATTGGGGATTAATGTCGATTGCCGTGCTCCTAAAGGAAAGGGCCCGTTTCCTCAAATCCTCAGCATTGGCATAGTCCCCGATAATATCCATCAACAGGGTCAAGGCGTTCGTTAGCGTAGGAGAGTTCTGATGTTCTATTACCGATGATCCCAAAATGTATCTTTTCAGGCAAACGGCCAGCATCTACACATTATGGAAAGACAAACGCATATCGAAATTAACATGAGAGTTAAATGTGAAGGGAAAATAGTTGTTTTGTTGTTGCTCTACCACTCACCACTCACCTTCATGTAGGATATATCGATACCATTTTTTAAGTGCGAGGGCAAGTTTTCGTCCAGAGCCAGTCGAAACTGCACATTTACATCCAAAGTGTGGATCAGCCTCGAGATGAGCTTCATCATAGCCAGGGCATGGCCATGAAGCTTACTCATGTTTATTTTATGTTCCCGCCTAAAGAAGTCGATCAGGTCCTGGTGCTGTGTCAGAAAGCTGCACGAATGCTGGGATTAGCAAGGGAATATTCGCATTGTGAATCGGTAAGCAATACTTGTAGAAATTCTCCTTGCCAAAACGCCGCTGAAAGGGCTCAATCAAACGCCACGCATTGCGCAGAGCCGCCTTCTCCGAAAGACTGAACCCATTTTCATCAATCTTGTATGAGATGTCCCGTTCCGGCAAGGGTTTGGGATAAACCGGCATATCCACCTGCCGTTTTTCGACCAAGCTTCCCTCCGAGACACGGATCTGTTCGCTTGTATGGCTCGCTACCGACATTTTGATTTTTTGTTTCTGTTTGGCGAGCTTGTCGAACTGTTTTCAGAAAATGTAGTAAACTACATTTAGGTTATTTTAGTTTGAAGGCTTCTGCAAATGCTCTTGTCTATATAAAAAAGATTGATAAATATACGAGTATGAATGCATGGCTTTTATTTTGTAAAACGTAAGCCTAAAAGAAAATTGGTAAAGTTTGTCTATATTCCTGGCCCGTTCCGCAGATGGGGCAGTTATAGCGGATGCTGAGAGCTTGCTCCAGACAAGAGCCGCAAAATACGTGGCCACAGGTTGTAACCCGCGGATGATTCTTGTTGGCCGGACGAAAGCAAATGGAGCAGCGAACCAGTGTATCACTATTGGTGGGCAAGTAATCATTAGCCCTGGGTTGTGCGGCTGCTTCTTCAGCTAGAACATACAATTGTGAGGTTTTTGAGGTGAGTTTTTTTTGTGAAATCCAAAACATCTCACCAATAGTTCCTCCGGGCTGCTGAATTTGAAGTACGAGTGGAGTAATGCCACTAGTTTGAGTGTCCAAGGGCAACAGGGTTGGAAGTGTCCCTGAGCTAGATGAAGACGGTGGACCTCCTGATAAAAAAAAACAATGAAATATAAAATATTATAAAGACTCTCGGTCTGCATTTGCTTAAAATGACATATGGGCTACATAGTAATATCATTAAATATTTACCATATAGCCATAAATGTATTAATCTAAATTTCTATTTAGATAAAATATTCTTCTTCCGTCATTATTGCATTAAAACTCTACATTTTTTTGTGTGTACGGACGGAAGGACAGACGAACGGGCGGAATTTAATATACTTTTTTCCCTTAGAGTAAAGGGTATAATCATTTACGACGGAGTTATTGGTTTAGTATTGTACGCACCAAAAATTCCCACAGTTATGGGAGCCACATCGGATACATTTATATTTATTTGATTGGTAAACGCCGGTGGAGTCAGAGCTACGGCTGAGGGGTTAGCAATAGAAACGTTTATGCTGCCTGCATTAGGGCTGCCGTGTAAGCCGGTGTAGTTTCCCAAAAAGTTAATTAAAGATGGATCGACAGTCCGCACACCGCAAGTGGCACACGTGGGGCCCCCCAGAGCCGTGGTATCCGGAATAGTCCCTTCGCTTTCCGATGATGCCTCTGCATTAGGGTTGGACTGCTTTAAAAAGAGAAACCTCCAAGCTTTTTTATACGATACCTAGGATTACTGCAACCACGCGCAGGTTATTGAGGTTCCCTGAAGCATTTGATGTACCTTGAGTTTGTGAGTTCCGATTTTCATCCATTTTTACGCAAACGTTTTCTCTTTTATTCAATAATATTTGACAAAGTCACAAAAGTCTATTGAATAAACAAACATCTGCTGTATATCGTTTTCCAACACTGGTAAACACTTGATCCCCTTAATACTATTCAACTTGATTCATTTAACTTGATACATTTCAACTCGTTCTCATTTACCAATTAAGACTTTACTTTCAAGGACATCCAAGTACATACATATACCTTGTGGGGTCGCAGACCATTCCTCCTCCCTATGACATACTCCCGTACGAATTCATGTATAAAAATAACATGATTTTACGAATTTCCCAGACCAAAACGTACAAAAATTGAAATTATGTAGTAAATTATTATCTGGTTTATTCATAAATTGTGTAGCTGCCCTATTACTAAAGGTAAACAAAAGGAACGAGCCTACATGAAGAGGCGGAAATATGACTTGGCCGTCAACCTTTTGATGTACATCGGGCACTTGTGTGTGGTGTGTGTGGTGCGTATGGCATTGTCGATGCAGGCGCGGCGGAAAACATGGCCGCGTTTAGTGCAAAGTGGTTCGCGTTGGCGCACGCTCTCCAGACACACCGGAAACGAGTGTGGATCCTCATTCTGTGACTTAGCTGCCCTATTACTAAAGGTAAACAAAAGGAACGAGCCTACATGAAGAGGCGGAAATATGACTTGGCCGTCAACCTTTTCTGGCACATCGGGCACTTGCGTGTGGTGCGTATGGCAGTGTCGATGCAAGCGCGGCAAAAGACATGGCCGCATTTAGTGGAAACTGGTTCGCGGTTGCGCACGCCCTCCAGGCACACCGGGCACGAGTATGGATCATCCTTCTGTGACTGATTCATCGACGTGCAGGCTCGCTTGGGAGGCGAAGGGTCGTCGACATCAACGACGGCTGATCCCATCTGCAGAGCTCTGTTGCGGTTGCGACTTGAGGACCCTTCTGGGGTGCACAGATCGATTACGGCTTCAGGAACTATGTCGCGGGCAGAGCGCGGAGCTGGGGAGGGGACGTCAAAGCCGGATAGATCGATCACTTCCACCGGCGTAACTGGCGGGGTAGAAAACGAAATCACTTGCATGAGAGAGCTGGCAGAGACCAGTTATACTCACGGCTACGCACGCGGCGGGAATTGGTCACCACCGTTGGCGTCGAATGCGAGGCCAAAACGTTCCCCATGGAAGCAATATGCTCGCAAATCCGATTGACTAAAGGGGAAGTTACGTCAAATTGGGCATTTTCACGGCATCCGATGCACTTACGGCCCTCTGTTTCTGCCTCCACATCGATGGTAAAGGGATTGGAATCCTCGCTGGCGCGGCTTAGGTTGCCGGAGGAGTCATTGTGACGGACACTGTTGTCCATGGATGCGCTTGAATTGGAAGACAGGGAAGTAGAGGAGCCCGAGGCCGAGTTGGATACACCGTAGGAAGTCGAGCTACCACTGGAACTCGAGCTAGCAGTCAAGTCCGACAAATTGTTCAAGTGGCTGTCATACGACTGTTCCGATTCCTGTCAAAAGAAAGAAACGTCAAACCAAACACTTGGCAATCCGGGCAGAGGCATACCAGCCAGTTAAGCCATCCCCTGTTCATTGTAACGCGTAAAAACTGCTCCCGTAAATTGGGAATCAACGAAAATACACGAAATCTCTAAAAAGCTGAGACAAAATTACGCGCGGCTCACCAGATGTATTAGTGATGGCATTCTGTCAAAAAACCCTGAAATGCAGTGTTACCAAATCATCCCTTTTGACGTTAAGGGAGGTAGTACACGTTATATTTTTAATTTGACGGACTTACAGAAATGTAATTTAATTTATTTACTTTTAACACGTAATTTTACTATAGAGATCAAATCTATGTGCCAAACTAACCCAAGATCAGCTGAAATTTACAAAGCCATAAATATTTTTTATATAATTTACAAATAAGAAATTAAAGCATTAAAGCATTGAGAAAAAAAAATCATGTAGATATATAATTTATTGAATCCGAATCACCGTTTCGATTATTTTAAAAGTCTATGAAAACACCCAATTTTTCTCAGGCACTTGCTGTACGGTCACACTGCCGGCACGTCACCAGAGCCAAAATACACGGAATCTTCGAGTTTATTAAGCCAAATGTAAGTTGATAAAGCAATGGACAAGGACACGTTTACGCTGCAGTCCATACGGCAGGACCTCATCGACAACAACCTGCAGGCCAAGGCGATCATACAGGTCGGTGGCAGTAACTATGGCTGGTTGGGAGCCCAAAGTTCAAAGTATTCAAATTGCAGGACATTCTGAACAGTCGCACATCGATCGCCGAGTTGGAGGAGCTGAATGAGGCGGGACGCGGCAAGCTGACCGCCATCCGAAAGAGCATCGAGCGGCTGGACGACTGGGCGCGAGACACGGCGGACGCGCAGCTGGCCAAGGAAGTGGACACGCATCGCGACCAGTTCTCCAAAACCCTGCAGGCTTTTCGCAAGGCGAACGTTTCCACCATGCTGGAGATCGAGAAGGCCAACCGGGAGGAGCTTATGGCCATCACCGGCGAGAGCGAGCTGCGCCAGCGGACGACGAATCGGTCGCGGGGCCACAACCAGGGCAGCCTGGTGTCCCAGGAGAACGACGTCACCGAGAAGATGCTGGCCATCTCGCGGCACCTGTCGGAGACCACCCAGAAGAGCGCCGTCACGCTGGAGACCCTAGTGGCATCATCTCAGAACGTGGAGGCCACCAGCGACGAGCTGCACAACACGGCCGGCAGCATCACAATGTCCGGAAAACTTCTGAAGAAGTACGGACGCCGGGAGTGCACCGACAAAATGCTGCTCTTCTTTGCCTTCTCCCTGTTCCTTGCCTGTGTCTTCTACATTGTCCAGAAGCGCCTCTTCTAGGGATGATTCCGGCTGCAGGGACTAGCTTAAGTTTAGGTGCTTCGCACAAGACCATATTTATTAAGCTCCAACCGCTTGTATTTATCCTATTTATTTAGTGAAATTTCCAAGTTTTACGTATGTATGTATGTAGTGAATGTTACCATGAAAGTGTAAAATATAGTGCAGCCTAGAAAGGACACTTTGGCACACCGGCTGGGTTTGTGAATCCGTTGGCATTGACCACCCGGCAAATGTCCTTGTAGCGATCTCGCTCCCTGCCCCGCGGTGCGTTGCGACGGTCCTGGTAAGCGGGGTAACCATTGGGAGTAGGGTAATTGTAACCGCCGAATCCTGGGAATAGCTGATCCATCAAACTCTGGCAAGTAATGTGGCCCAGCAAAAGAATGCTCAGGATTACAATTAAAAATAAACGGCACATGGCTTCTCCGGCTGAGATTAAACTAATGAATGGAATTGTATTTGGTTGCTCTACTTAGAAAACTTCCGCGACCTTGTAACGAGCGGGAAAGTGAATCGCAGGTCAAGTCTATTCTGATTTGTCTGGGACTCTGATAACGCAGTTGCCTGCCTCACAGCCCAACACTGTCGTTTTATTGAATCGCTATCAATCTATGAAATATTGAACTATGGCTAAAGAGTAATGTTAAGAGACTAATGTACTGAATCATAAAATTGCTACGTAATTTGGGCTCCAGATTTCTTTAAATCATTTTACCCGCCCATTTAATTAATCGCTAATCTCCTACACAGCTATCGTGAGTGGCAATATCAATGTATCGGACAAGTCATCGATAGTTGCTCCGATTTGATAACCATCGGTAGTGTCCCAGCTCTAATTGTTGTGCTACGCTGAAATATTAATTTTGTTTGTAAATTTCCGCTTCTGCCGCTGCAGTTGCCGACTGAAACGAAATGAGCACGGCCGTCCAAGAGGGCTGCAAGGCTTCGGCCAAGCTGGTTAACTACTTTGCCCTGCAGACGGCGTTTGAGGTAAAAGCCGGCAACCGGAAATTTAGCCAGCAAACTGACAATAAACCAAAATTGCAGAAATTCCTGGAGCAGGCCATTGAACGCAACAGCGTGGAGCAGCTGGTGGAGGCGTACAACAGCTTTGGGGCCAACTCCGACACCGACAAGCGCATGCCCATGGACCACGCGTTCCGGGTGCTGCTGCTGCGGCGACTGGAGGGCGATGTGCAGCTGATTGGCGACATCGTGCGCCTCTCGGTGGCCGCCACACGGGCGGAGATCGTGTCGAACACCATCCCGGTGGTGCTGCTGATCGACACCTTCGACGTGGTCACCCTGGACAAGTGCCAGCAGATATTCCAGTTCGTGGAGGAGCTCGTCGAGGTCTGGAAGGAGGAGATCTTCTTCGCCTCGTGCAAGAACAACATTCTGCGCATGTGCAACGACCTGCTGCGCCGCCTCTCGCGCACCCAGAACACAGTCTTCTGCGGCCGCATCCTGCTCTTCCTCTCCAAGTTCTTTCCCTTCTCGGAGCGCTCCGGCCTCAACATTGTGTCCGAGTTCAACCTGGACAACTACACGGAGTACGGGCTGGACAGCAAGGACCACGACGACAACGACAACAAGGAGCTGGAGGACACGGCGGAGGACATCCCCCTGAAAATAGACTACGATCTGTACTGCAAGTTCTGGTCGCTGCAGGAGTTCTTCCGCAATCCCAACCAGTGCTACAGCAAGGCGCAGTGGAAGATGTTCCAGATGGTGCGTTCCGACTGCCCCTTTATAATCCTTGCCTGCTAATTCGGTTGTTTGGCCTTGCAGCACACTGAGAACATCCTGCAGTCGTTTGCGAGCTTCAAGCTGGAGGATGTGCGTCCGGGCGGCGGTAACGACAACGCCAGCGAGTCCGACCAAGGGATGGAGGTCGACGACGAGGCTGTGGACTCGGCCGCAATATCCGCCGTGAATAAGGCGAATCATTTCTTCGCCAAATTTCTAACCAACCCGAAACTGTTGGCCCTCCAGCTGTCCGACTCCAATTTCCGACGTGCCATCCTGGTGCAGTTTCTCATTCTCTTTCAGTATCTGCAAGTCAGTGTGAAGTTCAAGAGGTGAGCGGGCAATCGCAAGACCCCAACGATTCCCCACTTACCGTAATGCTATATCTTTCAGCGATGCCTACACATTGACCACAGAACAGGCGGACTTCATAAAGGACACAGAGCCACGGGTGTACAAGTTGCTGGAGGAAACCCCGCCGTATGGCAGGCGATTTGCCCGCACAGTCAGCCACATGCTGGTTCGGGAGGAGATGTGGAACAACTGGAAGAACGAGGGCTGCAAGGAGTTCAAGAAACCAGAGGAGCCCGACGCGGGCGACGAGGAATTGAAGCCACCACCGACAAAGCGGCCCAGACGGCCACTGGGCGATTCTCTGCGAGATGCCGCCCGCAACGGCAAGTTCTTTCTTGGCAAGTAAGTATGAGAGGATCCTTAGCTGTGGACTAGAGTCACAACTTTCCCTTGTTCCCCGCCAGCGACAACCTCACCCGGCTGTGGAACTACTCGCCGGACAATCTGCAGGCCTGCAAGAGTGAGCAGCGCAACTTCCTGCCCCTGCTGGAGACATATCTGGAGAGTCCGCACGGAAAGGTTGACCCAGCCTTCGAGTGGCGCGCGCTGCGCCTGCTGGCCCGCCAAACCCCCCATTTCTTCACCTCTGTGTCCCAGCCGTCTAGCAAGATTTCGGACTACTTGGAGCAGGTGCGCAAGCGGCTCATCCGCGACAAGGAGCCCAAGACCCTGACAGCGGCGTCCAACCACACGGCGGAGCAGAACAACGGCCTGGCAGCCAACAGTACTCTTCCGGAGAGTGAGCAGGAAGCTACTATGGCGCTGCAGGAGACTGAACCCGAGCAGGGCCTCGAGGTGGAGGACACTGAGCCCGTGGAGGACACGGACGAGGCCCCGACCCACGAAAAGCCTCTGATGGTCACCCGCGAGCACATCGACGAGGTGGCCCCGCTGATCGGCGAGCCCTGGATGAAGGTGGGAAAGAAGATTGGCTTCAAAAACGACGAACTGCTCTACTTCGAGATGGAGCACCACACCGCCACCGTTGCCTGCGTTCAGATGCTGACCAACTGGATCTCGGACGACGACGACGCCACCCTGGACAATTGGGCGTACATGCTGGAGGGGCTTGAGATGCACAAGGCGGCCGACGCCGTGAAGGCCATTATCGAACGCGAGAAGAGTGGGTCGGCGGCCGAGCCCGCCCAGGCGCCCAATCAGTCCCCCAGCAACGACGTTGAAGTGCTGTCCGACTAGGGCCCGCTATTAACTAAACCACCAACTGATTCGTTCCAATCATCAAACTTCTTTATCACAAGTAAAAGTGTAGGCTTGCTTCCTGTCAACCGGCCGGAGATCAGCTACCACCGATCCCTAAACATATTCAGCGTTTCTTAAGGGGGGGCGGACCGTTCTGGCGGGGCTTGTTGTGGATCATTGTTTCGCATTTGGGGATGTGTCGCTCCGCGGCCTGCTGGTTGAAGCGTCTTCCGCAGTGGGGGCATTGAATGTAGTCGGGGTTCTCGGATGGGGGCGGGGGCGGCAGGTCGCTCAGCTTGCCGCCGCGCGCCAGGTGGGCCTGCACCTGCTTGGCGGCGCGGATCGACTGTATGAACTCCTCGTGCGTCTTGCGCCAGTTGTTCTTCTTCACTCCGGTGCTGAGACCCTTCTGCTGGGCCGCGCTGCTGTACGATGATTGGGAACGGGCCCCCTTCATCCGCTTGTTGAGTTTCTCGGATTCGGTGCCGACAGCGCGTTGCTTGGAGGCATCAAAGATCTTTCGCTTCGTGCTGATCGTCTTCTGGCAGACTCCTTCGTGCTTCGACAGCCGCTCCGTGTTGAAGTGGCGGCCGCAAAATCGGCACAAAGCCGTGCCTTCAGGTGGTGCTGCTGCCTGAGGATTGTTATTATAATGAGCAACTATCAATGCAATCTGGTAGGGCTTCACTACTTACCATGGAGACTTGCTTAGCCATAGACTTTGCGCCAGGCTGCGCTCCAGATTGTTCGTAGGGGGGGGAGGAGGGAAACAGAAATTTATTTCGTTGTGAATAGACCGAAATGTCGGGGCTGCTTTGATAAATGACTGAACTCACCCGACGATTCTGCGGCGGCGACCTTGTCGAGCCAAGAGTTCCCGTCGGCTGGCGCGGTGCGGCCGCCACCGGAGGGGGGCGAACACTTCGAGTCGGCGAGGATACCGATCGTCCCGCCCCTCTGCCTTCTGCTGGCGGCGGCGTCTTCCTCGTGACCACGGGCTTCAGGTTGCGAGTGGAATTCGGGTTTCGAGGCGGAGCGAACTTGTTGTTGTTGCTGTCGCTGGCGAAGTTATGCCGGGTGGTCGTGCTCGGCTCCTTCAGGCTCATTGTGGAGAGGCCCTTGGCGAGCCGCTGCACGCTCACCTGGGAGGTGTGATGACTTTTGGCTGCGGCAGGCGGCGAGGGCAGGGTGCCGATGGGCTTGAGGGGATTGCTGCGATCGATGCCCGCACCCCGACGCCGCTCGTCGAACATCTGGCGCACCTTTCCGTTGCCGATGACCCGACCGGAGGCGGGAGTGGGAGCAGCCAAGGCCGTGGTAGCGAATCCGTCGCCCCCTGGCTTGCTCGCCAGCAGCTCGCGGCGTCGCACTTCCTGCTCTTGCTGTGTGCGCTGCTGGAAACGCATCTAGAGGAAAGTACATATATTATAGATATTTTGTATATATTTGGGTATCTTAATTATGACTCTACAAATCTTGACCTTTGGAAATGATTTGGAATACTAGTTTGTTTTATTTTAGGGACCATTGTGAGGTGTACCTTCATCAATCTTAAAATTTACTTTTAAACCTATCTATCAATCTAACAATATTAAATCTGAACCTTCAACCCCAAGCTTTCGAAAGTCCTATCGATTCAAAATATCGGTCAGAAGTTCCTACTCGGAAGCAAAGCATTCTCGAACACATGCAGAAACTAGAAATCGAAATCCTCTTGGAAAATGTGTCTTACGGGCGCCGACTGGCTGTTGGGCGGGAGGTGACTCAGGGCCTCCATAAGCCGCCTGGCCGCCCAGGACTCGTTCAGCTTGAGTGGCAGGAAGTGATCCTGCCCCAGCTCGGCCTCAAAGTCGTAGTCGTAGTCGTGGAGGTACTGCCCACCGACGGTTGCGTTCTCGTCCCCGTCCGGCAATTGCAACATTCCGGGCCGAAGAGCGCGTGTCAACTGAGTGAACAGGAGCCGGACATTAGCGCGGCCATTTGGCCCGAGTGGAGTCATTAAGTGCACAGGTTTTCTCGGTGTGCCTGTGTGGTGTGTGCTTTTCTGTTTTGTTTACTTGTCTATTCTGGCGATGAGGCAGCGCCAAGTCCCCACCCCGCGCTTATAAATCCGTGCCCACTTACGTGCCGCCAGTACATAAAACCCCGCGCCACCCGGCCCGCCTGGGCGAAGGAAACTTTGTCCGGCGCCGCCCCCCTTGGCGGGGCAAAGTAGTTGGTGGGGGTGCTGCTGTTGCGGGAGGGCGTGGCCATAGGCATTCTTCCCTGCCCCCGATGTTTTTCCGCTCCTATCAGCCGTGCGATTGTCTTCTGCGTCTGATGTCCTGGTAGTGGCCTTCGAACTTTGCCATGGCCACCTGGCAGCAAGTCGGTTATATTGGATTTACAAAATGAAAATAGTGCAAGTCCTTTGTGTATATCGGACACTTGAGAAATCCAGCTGGCTGCCCTTTTGTTGGGTCGGTGCCGTCCGGCTTGTTTTTGTTGTTATCGCTGCATGCCAATAACAACAAAAAATCAATGAATGCAACGTTGCCATGACACATGGCACATGGAAAACCCACTCATACACCATACACCACCAGGCCAACTTTTAGGGGTTCGGGCAATTGTTGAATGCCCCAAAGGAGCAGCAGCAGAGCGCAGGTGACAAAGGACCTTCGCATTGTCCTTTACCTTTGCTTTTCCCGCCAAGTCGCCTCATTGAGCGATAAAAATCGCACGCGCGACTCTTTTCCCTGCTGAATTTTTTGATTGATGAATTATTGTTGGGCGCATGAGATCACCGAAAGAAATAATCTATCTGCAGCTCATATGGGAAGTGCTGCACATTTGCATAATGAAAAGGAAATAAAAATATGAGCCAATAAACTATAATGCGCACCGGCATTACCTTTGCAATAATCATTAAATACGCAGCGACTGGCCTTCATTGCATTTCTGGGTTCACCTTTTTTTTAGTACCCCTCAACTACTTCATTATGGACATTGGACATACGAGTAGTAGGTTAAAACGTCCCTGTAGACCTGGTCACCTGTTCTCGTGATGTTTTGCTCAGTGCAGGCATGTGTGTTTGCTTTGGTAATGTCAACCCTTTTGATTATTGAGCCGCCCAGACAGGGGCGTAGTGGGCCCCATCGTAATTGCATTTAATTGGGGGAAACCATGGGGTCCCCTTTACAGTGTCGGCGCCTCTGTTCAGGGCCAACAGATGGTGGCATGCAGGAGCGCCTTTTGTTTCGTTGCGGGGGCGACGAGAGTTCCCATTACCAAATATGAACGCGCAAATACAAATTAATTAGCTGACTTTTCGCTGGGAAACTTCAGCGCTGGCACCCAAAATAGAACTCCACCAAAATCGAGAAAGCCAAACCAGGTCCATATTCGGAACATCACGGAAATTAAAGCGGACGACTCGCTTATACTGATGCTACTCTTAATAAATTAAATGTTTGACTAATTATGGCAACAGCAAGTAACATAAATTAATAAGTTTTTGCCACCACTTGGTGATTCATTGTGTGTTGATGATTTTGTTAAAGTCATCTCTTAAAGCGTTAAAAAGATTAAAAAGTATTAGATTTGTACCACAATCAGTTTCAAGAGTGGATACAATTTTAATAAAGTAGAAACTGTTATATGGGAGTGCTGGACTATAAATACCCGGATCTCGGTGGTTTTCAGAGTGTGGATAATAATTGTAAATAAATATAATAGTTTTTTTCACAATTTTTAATAACAGATTTTGAAAAATCTGAACGGTTCGGTAAACTGGTACCTAATGAATCTTCTGTAATGGTTTTTTAAGTTATATTTTTCTCCTATATCTAGGCATTTTGGTATTGTCATTCTATTTTTGAGAACCAAACTAAAACTTAATGATTCTTATTTTGTGAAACAAAAACGGGATTATAGTACTATTTCTTATGCCAAAATGTGCCTTGAGTTCCAAAATCGTAGCTAATAAAACCCTCAGTGCAAGCATGATCCCCCGATATATACATACATACGTATGTCTATTTAAGTCAACCGAATGCGTGCGGCACACTTCCCGTGAGGTTATCTTGGCTCTTACCTGCATTTGCCCCAGCCTTGAGGTCTTCGCATTGCGGGAGCCACCATCTGACGCCATCGCCAAATACAGTCACCCTCTGTCGACGGCACCGGCTCAACTCAAATTTGGTTCTGGCTAAGCTAAGCGGATTGAGTTCGGTGTGATTCGATTCGATTCGATTCGATCGTGCCTGCTGTTGTGTGGGCACCAGCCAAGGCGGTGACGCGGCTGACTTGGCTCAAAGTGTTTGCTTGCCGCAGACCCGGCTCAGACTCGCACTCTCCGGTGAGTCACACAATCTGGCGAAAAAGCAGCAGCAACAGAGGCGGACCAGGCAAATTGTCGCCAGGAGGCGTTGGGGAAACTGTCGTTCAGCCGCCGCGGGTACGTGGGTGGCGATCTGGAAGTGGAAGCAGATACTACAGATACTTGAGAGGGGCTGCAGAGGAAGTGGAAGCCGCTCAAGCCGTGCCCAGATCAAGATCCAGACCCAGACTCAGACGCAGACTCACAATTGTGGGCCGAGGGTCGCTCCAAATACGGCGCGATCAATGAACAAACCAATCCAATTGATTTCACTACAGCTCGCCCAAACAACAAACGTTTGTTGATGAAAGGTTACAATCTAGCTTTATAAAACTACAAATCTGGACCGAAAAATAATGCCGCAAAGTCAACAAAAGTTTAAAATTTTTCAAATGTTTCTGACTGCCGGAGGTTTTATTCGTTGTTTTTTGGTTTCCGAAAGTAATTTTGAACTGCGGCATTCGTTCCTTGTTGAAACAGTCTTCAAAGCCAGCTATCTGAAGGAAATGGGAGTATAGAAAGTATTCAAAAAACCGGGTGAGCAAAGGGAGTGTGTGTGGATCGTTGATCAGAGTCAGAGGCATATCATAAAAATTTTAATTGAATGAAACTTTATTGTAATTTAAACAGCCAAGTTCTTCAAAACAATAGCATTAAGAATTGTTGTTTTTAGTGAAAGCGTAATTATGTGATAGTGTATATTATGCAAACATTTAAATTATTGGATTGTTTGTAAAATGATAATATAAATAACAAGAATGGGTATACTTTACTTTATGAACAAATTGTTAAAGTTTTTCCAATTAATAAAAATAATCCATAAAACTTAAACTTTTGTTTGATTCGGATTCATTTTAGGGCATCCAATTACCACCATTTACACCCACTCGCTCCACAACTCTTTCCATTAATTTATGTATTTTTCGGTTTTTTGGCACACTTTGCTTCTCGCTGACTAATCCAAACTCTGCGCTGGCTTTGTTTGTGTTTGGAGCTGTGATTTGCATACAGCGCCGCGGTGAACTTACACTTACCGGCCTGTCCGGACGAGCGCTGGAGGCCTTCCCGAACGAGGGGAGCGGTGTAGACTTTGGCAGGAGTGGAAAACGGCTGTGGCGGGACACAGGAGTAGTGGACACTGGGCACGCGAGTTTATTGACACACAAAGAAGGCACTTTAACGACGATTGAACTTTAGAGCCGGGCCGCAAAGTGGGTCACTGCAGGAGGAGGGTGTGACAGGAGGTGCGGGAGCTCTGGCTCCCCTGTGGGCAACTGGCCAGCTGTTTAATGGACTGTAATTACGCATTCGACGCGTGTTTCGAGGAGCCCGCGACTGTTTGCTTAGAAGTTTGCGCGCTAACTGAGACAAGATTCCAAGCCGCTAACGATTCCGATTCCACGCCGATGACTGGGCCCGAACCAGCCGCGAAGTTGGCGACATCGAGCGCTGCACCGCCAACTGATCTGCTGATGATGGCGTGTCGGGTGGGCTCCCGTTGCCCCCTCCCATGTGTGCACTGCTATATAGTACAATATAAAACATACTTATCCGTGCTGCCCCTTTCCCAGAAGCCGCCGTACACTTGTTCCCCGATTGTACGAGAAGTGTGTGCGGGCACGCAAAGAGAAACATGTATTTATCGCTCAATGACTTTTTTGTTTTCTTTCTCTCCGATGTTGTTGCTAAACTTTATTTGCCTTTTTTTACATTTATCAACGCTGACGCTTCGCAGATGTTTTGTTTGCTTTTTCGCCGTGTGCTCTTCATCGCCAACCCCGTCTGAAGTCATCGAATCGAGCCAAAGTGGACGAGTGTATTTTTAGCCGAATCAATCATAAAAGTACGGAGTTGGGGATGCGATCAGGAGCTCACATATTTTCCATTTAGTGGGTTCAACTTATTGGCTAAATGTGCTTACTTCAGTTTAATACAATCCTTGGAAATCAACAATAATACTTCGAAACTTAGTCTAAAGCTCAATAAATTTCATAATACTACGAAGTTGGGGATGCGATCTTACATATTTTCGTTAAACAAATGTGATCATGTGGTTCAACTTATTGGCTAAAGGTACTACTTCAGTTTGAAATTTAAGCTTGTGCTTAGTCTAAAACCCAATGGGCAACACAACAAAGAGTAAATACAACAAATTTTGGTTCGGATTTAATATCTTTGTGTATGCATATAGGGAATTCAAAAGTTGACTCGATTGTTCGGCTACTGACTCAGGTGATGACTTCTTTGTTGGTCGCTCAGCGTGTTTTTGCTCGACGCTTTCATAATAATTATTCAAACGTTCAGTGCTCGTTTGTTTTGGGCTGTGGTTTTGAAACCATTAAGAGCGTACTTGCGTTGCGATCCGCCGCTGCCGTCTTGCTCTTAGCCACCGCTCTTGTTTGGCCAAAAGAGCTGCGGCCCCAGCAGGCGCCCCTCTAAAAGATCTCTTGCCTGACTAACCGGCTACATGGGGGCTGTCGAGTGGCGAGGGAGCGTTTCCAAGATATAGTTTTAGACACAGACACATCTATAGAATAACGTGGTTACTTCGCTAATTACTTTTTGGCTTTCCGAGCTTCTGCTTCTGCGGGGTGGGTGGGGCTGGTGTGGTGGCCATGGAATCTCGAGGAGATCTGGAAGAGTCTTCGGCAAGGGCGGGGCCCCGAGAGGGGCAAACGCGCCGGTTGGTGGACCAAAACTTGTTGGCATTTGGACAAGGTGCTCGGGTGAATGGTACGATACGAAGCCTCGTTTTAAGATTTTCACACCAATGCTTATATATGTATTGTATGTATGTATGTAGTAGATAATACGCACACCTATGTAATGTATATTAATATGCTTGCTGTGTAATCCAATATGCTTGCTGTGTAATGCTCTGAGGTATCGTGCCCTCCCTCACTTGGCTTTCGCCGCCCCAGAAACGTGCATCTGCAAGCTGCACTCGAAGCGAGCCGCACAACAACTGGAATACGTTTAACAATAAGACGGTAATTGCAACTTCAATTATCCATTTCAACATCAACATCAACGACACTGACAACTGACAACTGACGTTTGGTAACAAACAACGCGAACTTACTAGCCTAATTGCGAGTTACTTGCTGTGGCAGGCATCAACCAACGGGGCGTATGCGCAACGTGCACCAAGATGGCCGGACGCCGGGAAGCCTGCTTCCGTTTCCGGCCACGTCGGGTGGCCCTGCCACTGTCTCGCGGATCATTTGGCAACTACGTGCCACCGATTGGCGCTTGTTTAATCGCCTTGTTGCACGCATGAGGTACTATTCACAGTTCAGCCGCTGGCCGAAAATGCGCAGCACATAAAAATGGTGACTCGCTCGAATCTATTACCATCGCTATACATATATTTATATATAAGGGTTTTCAATGCACTTCTGTGTGCATATACACAACATATACGGTTGTTCAGCTAACATCGGAAATGCAGTTTACGTGTACAATTATACTACAAAAATTTGCATCTAAAGTATACTTTTGCTTAATTTCGCTTTTAAAACATCCATGTTTGTGTCTATATTTTAAGTATTAGTAAATATACTGGTTTTCTTTTTCTTTTTTTGTTCGTTTTCTGTTTCGATTTCGGTTTCCGTTTCGGTGTTGTCAATAAAGTTTACAAAAATACTTCTCGGTCTGAACTGAAGAGATTGAGAGATTGGGGAGATTGACACTTAATTGAAGCTTTACTTGCCTCCAGCCCTCAATCGAATCCGTTATCCTGCGTGTGTGTACGTGTATGTGTGTAGATTAGTTGAGTTCATGGAGACCATGGCGGACTCCATGTTGGACGTGCTAAGACTATTCCACACAAGCTACCGTCGCTCCTGGCATCGACTTAAACAATTTACATACATAATTTAATCCAGTTTTCCTACATGCGTATGCCTGATTGTCCAAGGTTGATTTAACTTTTACGTTTTCGTATAGGTTTACATTTGTTTAGATTTATACTTGAGTACTTCGGTTTTGAGCTTAGTTTATTTGTTGTTTCGGTTTCTGCTTTTGCATTTTCGCTTTTTCGAATCTCCTAACAATTTCGGCCCTTTTCGTTTTATCCGGGCCAGGCTTCAGACAAAAACATCGACGTGAGTATTCTTAAATACGCTTCTAACATAACGCTTCGTACATCGCCATCCTGCCTAGAACTATGTATAAGCCAACATTCAATGCGCTCTAATTTAACGTCTAAACGACAATTGCTTAAGTCTTTTAGTCTACATTTCATTTACGTTACGTTAAGTGGCGGGGTGCATATACTCGTACACATAAATATACATATATATTCCGTATGTATTATACTATATATCCCTACTTCCCGACGCCCAACTCGTTTTGGTTGCCGTAACTGTTGCTGTTGCTGTAACTGATGCTGCTCCTGATTCGGTTTCGGTTTCAGTTTCGGTTTCTGTTTCCGTTTCAGGGCGATTTGCAACCGCGGTGCTCGGCTATAGCTATAGGTATTGTATACTACATCTGCATACATGTGTAAATACTATATAGTGTCGGATGTGTGGGCGAGAGGGAGTGGGCGCGTGTCTATGATAGCTAAGGCTGTAGGCTCAGGTTTAAGGTTTCCGATTGTGTAGCTTGGCTCTTGGTTATTGTTGTACATACAATAAATATACTCGAACTTGTAGTTATACATATAGGTGTATATAATAAGTATACATGGCTGCAGCTGTGCCCCACACACACGCTCTCCCACAAGGACATGCAACAGATGTGTAGGGGACACTGTGTGTGTCCTGATACCCGTATTTTACATAATGTTTCACGTTCTATCTTCCGTTTTTAACTGCTTGGCTTGCTTGCTTTTTGTTTTTGTATTTTTTACTTTGTGCACTTTGCGCGGCATGTAACATTTTGAAAACCTGTGATACTACACGAGCACACATGCATTTCTATAGAGTAATATTGTTTTTCCCGTCCCCGGCTTATCCTAGGCTCGTATATTGTAATTTCCTAAACTTACAGTTTCTCAAGGTGTCCGTAGCGGCGTTTCCCTTTCTTGCGAAAGTTCCTCAAAACTAAATTCAAAATCAAAACTAAGCCCTATGACTGGCATGCATGATGAGAGTGAGAGTGAGAGTGAAGGTGAAAGTGCTGTCGTTTTTGAAAATGTCCATGAGATTCAATGCATCCTTAGTGGCTAATTACGCGTACGCGAACATGTGCATACGCACACTTCGATCTGCGTACGCTTCGAATATTTACTCTGCTGCTAACTGAGTTTACCTTATTTGCCAGATTTTCCGCTATGTCATTGTTTTAAAAACTTTACATCAGTACGGGTGGGTATGTCGATCTGCGTGAGTTAGTTTTGTAAACTTAACTGACATTTCGGATGCCATATGCTATATGCCATGTGTCTTAAGCGCTAAAGCTAACACTAGGAGTTCGAACTGTCGGTGTGGGTGCGTAGCTTATGACTTTTTTACAACTAGACATCGGGCTCCCCGTTATTAATTATATGGTGTTTACCTGGTTTTCCTGTTTGCTTTGTTTTCTGTTCAACATGCTATATAAAAATTGCTAAGATCCAATTTCAAAGTTTATCCGATTATAATAAACATTTATCGATTTGTCCGCGTTCTATCGGTATAAATTTTTCAAAAATTTGCACACAAAAACGGTTTTGCTTGGGGACTGCTGGATGGGTTTGGGTATTCGGCTATGCGGTTAAATACTATCGATTTAAAAAGTCTAAAAAAACATGGAAAAACAATTTGAAAAGTGTTTCCCTTACAAATTGCATAAATGTAAACATCAAAAGTCTCAAAATACTCAAAAGTATTTCAATCTCTTACGGTTGTGTTTTATCATTGGTTAGTCTGCGAAATAGTCGCCCTTATTCGCATCCTTATCGGACATGACTGCATCGTTTATTGTAATTATTTGTTTGTCGAGTGCAAAAATATGTTGTAGCCTACTTATATGCGCCATGCAAAAATGTTTTCGCATTTCAAATGCTTGCGGTTGCAACTGCGATTGCAATAGCTGAGTGCGGTCGGGCGGGGCCAAGGGGTCGGGGCCTGGGCAGGGCATACATATATCGTCGGATACATAAGCCCAAACCATACATGTATCTGCCGCACGGTTTGCCCGAGCCTCCACAGTTGGGGTCAAAACAGAGATGACATTCATGGGCATTCCAAAAACGATTAAAACTAAACAATTTGTTTTCTATTCTCGATTTGAATGTTTGTCAAAGTGGAAGATTGTGTAATCCTAAATTAAAATTACTGCAGAATATATACTATAAACATTCATATTTGTTTTAGACATTTAATTACGAAGAACTGGGCCCTTTCAATTTTTGACCACAACTGTTTTGTAAACATTGAGCGAATGGCATTAAGGATGCCTTGTTTGTTGTTGCAGCAGAATAACGCATTATAGTTGCTTAACCGCTTAATGCAATTAATGCCCCAGTCAAAGTTAATCACGACAACAGGAACAGCTAGATAGTTAATCGGACCAAAACACGAACATGTCGGCCAGTGGGTGGGAGGTTGTTCGCGGAAAATGTGCGTCCTTGAGCCACCCGCAGGCACGCCCTCGTCCGATCAATTTTGCAACACCTAACATTCAGAGAGTAAACGCAAGCACAGCTAATACTACCTAGGCGAATTAATAGTGGTTTCCTAAACGTACGACCCCATCGAAGACTTCCTTTCAATCGAAGACAAAAATTTTGGCGGGGCCAGGACTTACGCGGGTCCCGTCCCTCGGGTGGGTGGATGCAGTTGTTGGCCGAGTTTGTGGTTGGGTTTAAAATATGAAATCGCCACAGTCCATGGCGTAGTCAAAGTCTTCGCCCCCGATGTCGTCCACGCCCGAGGAGTGGAAGTCAAAGCCGCCTATGTCCGTGTGGTACACGGCTCCGCTGCACGAGGTGTCGATGAGATTGGTGCAGTGGGTGGTGGGCAGGGCGTGCAGAGTAAAGGTGTCCTCGCACTGCGACCAGGTCAGGCCGCCGCTCCACACGCCGTTGGGCAAGGTGGCCCAGCCCCAGCCGTGGCCCCAGGGCAGGGCGCAGGCCAGGGAGGCCTTGGAGTCGGGCCTCTTGCTGAGGATCGCCACCGCGGCGTCGCTCTTGACCAGCGGGTTCTGGCTGTGCCGGAACACGCGCGTGCTCACCGCCGACGAGGTGCCGGATCCGGAGCTGGAGCCACAGCGGTGGTTCTTGTTGCCGCTCGACTTGCGCTGCTTCACCTCCGACTGTGTGGCAGCTGTTGGCCCGAAACCGGAAAAAAACATTGGAAAGACATGAAGAGTTTCCTGAAGATTCCCGCAAGAAAATTATCCTTTTAGCCAGCTGGTTTTTCTATTATTTATACAAATTCATCTAATATTGCTACATATTTCCAGATTTTAACCAAACATTTCTGTGTATACGTATGATGAAAAAATCATAAAACTCTTTCTGCTCACCAAGGAAAATTATCTTTCTTATTCCCAAAAAACAATGAATCCTATCTTTAAACGTTTCAGAGATTTGCAAATATTTAATTTAAAGAACGCAAATAAAATGAACCGTTTCAAAACAATTTTCTCGCTGGCTAAACATTCGAATGCAATAATCCAAGGGGATTTGCGCAGCCTATGCGCTTTGCAATGGGAATCATTGGGGCAGTTTTACTCACGTCTAATGCGCACCAGCGGACGTCGGAGCACGTTCATCAGGTGAGGCTTGTCCACCACCAGCTCGATTTGCGGCGGCGGCGGCAAAGTCTTGGTAATCGCATCGATCCAGTCGCTCACCTCCTGCTCCGACTTGGCCAGCATCCAGTAGACCTTCGACCGCTTGCGCTGCGACCCGAGGGCAATCAGCTGGGAGACACTAACTCCGGCGGGAAGTGGCGGGCGGCGCGGTATCTGCCCGGTCCAATGGGCGATGGCCAGCATCTCGGGTGCCTCCTTGACGAGGATCTTGCCCGACGGCGAGGAGCGTCCCGGCTCCGTGAACCAGGCCATAGTCGAGTCGTCGTACAGCACCACCCACTCCTCGGCCCAGCGGTTCCAGAACATTTGCTCTGTAAAGGCAGAGGGCAGTCTCGTTAGATAGAGTTCTGTTAGAACGTCGCCAAAATTCAAGTGGAACTTAATCCTGTAAATTACATGCTAACATCTTTAATACGCTCTGTTATTTATCATCTATACATTTTGGCATTTGATAAACACATTTCTCATCCCCCGCAGCAGAACAATATATTTTTTTCTCACTAATTTGCACCGAAAGCTCAGCACAAATTGTCTCGAATCCTTGTTTTCGAATCCAAGCAGACCAAACCTGACAATGACGCATCCATTGTGCTGCCAAATCATGAGTAATTACACTTGAATGTGACCCCGAAATGATTACACCCCACCCAGTTATGTGGCCCTCATCCATCTACCATCTACCAGCTACCATCTACCATCCACCTCGCCTATGCCTGCTGTGTCATCCTGTTGAGCTTGAGTTGGGTGGTCTGTTGTGCTGATTTGACAGATTGTCGGCTTGGCTCTGCTGAGGGTTCGTCCCTGGACAGATCCGACCCTGCCTAACTGCTAGCTGTGCTGACAGCCGTAGGAAGCATTCTGAATTGGACTGTCCTTTCGAGGACGTTGCATTGTGAAGGAATCTGCATCGGCCAATCCTGGGGCACCTAAGGCCCGTGCTCGAAATCAATAGGAATCTTTGTGCTCTCCATGAGAATATTTCTTAAAGAATGTTATGGCAAGTTTTTTATTGGGATACTATTACAAAATGTTAACTGCAATGCTTTTTGTTTCTTGATTGCTTTTCATTTAAGCAAAATTTAAAAAAACTGGACTTTAAAAAATTGTTAAAATTTTACAATTTTATAATCTGTACAATTTATAAGTTTTCAATTAGCACCAAATTTATCACATTTTAGGGTTAACATTTTAGCCGACAATGTGAGCCGGAACTGGTATTATTTGTTTAGAGTCTTACTATACGTATAATATTCTTAGAGATCATACGCACAGTCGGATTATTTACTTATGAAAAGCTTTTTGCACCCTATACAAAATATTTGCTCGTGTACTCTATAAAACAACTACACAACACCGCCTTAAAATTGATCACGGCAATTGTTCCTAATTTGAATGTACCTGCTTAAATTCGGAATATTCTTACTAAGTATACTCACTTTTGTAACGCAGTAGGTAGCCGCCCTTGATTTGTTTCCCGCCAGTTCCTGCAAAAAGATAAAGGCATTAAATTGGAAGTGAGTCCACCCGTGATCTCATCTAATCCGCTTCCGGCGCCCGTTGCCCAGTGCCCAGGCCCCAGTCACAGGAAGTTGGTAATTGTACAGGTAGTTGCTGTAGCTGGGAGTCCATATTCTATTCAAGGCTTCCTCACCGTTGGATTTTTAATCCCACGCACCGAATGCCGTCCCGGTTACCGGAGCTGCGAGTTTCACATGTAACCAAAGCCAAGTGCGAGTTACGGGTTACTGGACCAGGTTGCCGGGTAGCCGGGTGGCCGGGTGGACGGGACGTGGTCGGGTGGGACAAATAACGAATAGCATAAAACGAAACATGAAATTTCATTTAGCCATTCCCCCGAATTGCAATAGCAAGGCAACTCAATCAGCCTGCCCCCGTTGCAGTTGCAGCTGCCCTGCTGGCCTGGTCTCTCATTTCAAATTCATTACCACAGGCATCCCATTTATTTGGTCTAGTGCCGAGAGTCGAATATCGAGGGCCAGAACGAAAAGGAGTGCGCAGGAGTGGGGTGGCATGGAAGGGAACACGAGCCGGCATGGATGCTGTGGAAGGACTCGGGGCAGTGGGAAACACAGCGCTTGCGGTGGACTGAATTAATTATTTGAATAAAGATAGCAAAGGGCGTTGGGTAGGTTTACTTGATTTAAAACCATTTTACACCTTCATTATCAGTGGTTTCAGGTGTCCGTTCGCTTAAATTCAATTTAAAATTCTGGTTTAAGCGTTTAAGCCATGTTAAAGGCCTCGTAGCCCTTTTAGAGGCTCTTGAATGTCAATTCCAATTGAATTTGAGAGCAGATATTTAAGAAGATAGGATTGCTTTACATTTGTTATGATACAATCATGTTTTGGGCGTACGGTGCGTATACTTAATTGTGAAAAATAAGGAGTATTTGTTAACTCCTTCGCTCTTAAACTATAGGTTTAACTATAAAGGTAAAAAGATTTAATGGAGCATTGGGGTGGCAAAACAGTTTGGAAATATATTTTTCCATAATGCTGCGCAGAACAAATTGATACTTTTCAATTGGAACAAATTGACAAGCGATTAAAGAGTACACTTGCATTTTCTGAATTGAAGAACCTCTTTGGCATTCTTTGCCGCACTCGCCACTCGAGAAAGTTGCTTTAGCAGCAAACTGATTACGCCCAGAGTGGCCTGCGACAATTTGCTCTGGCTGGGAATGGTGAATGGCGGCGAGTGGCGATGGGACGGGACGGGATGGGATGGGCTTGCACAGCATTTGAGAGCCGCTCGAGGCAGGGAACGGAACAGCACGACAGAGCTTGCTAAAAAACGCTGCTTGCCCTCAAAACGGTCTTTTCTCACAGCTCCGCGCTGCCATTTGCCCACACGGAGAAAGGTTTTTTTTTAATTCTCCGTGCCACGTTGCTACTTAAAGATCGGGAAGGCACGCCAAGGAATAGCAATTTGGCATCATATTTTAAGGTTTTTGATGTTGCTTGCCATCCCAATTACACAACACAATTACATGGTAATGATACTATACTCGTATATTCCAAAATATATTTTCCAAGTTAAGGTTAAAGTTTAATAAGTCTATGGCCAGGTATAATTTGCAGATTATTTCTCCGAGTGCATACAGAGACCAAACGTATTCTAGACGGCAATGACAAATGCATTTTTTAATTAGTTTTTAATTTTAGTTGCTACTTAAAGAGGCACGCCATGGAATAACAATATAGCAACATGTTTTAAGATTTTTGATGTTGCTTGCCATCCCAATTACACAGCACAATTAAATAAAGGTTAAAGTTTAAAAAGTCTATGGCCAAGCATAATTTGCAGATTATTTCGCCAAGTGCATTCAGAGACCAAACGTATTCTAGACGGCAATGATAGACGATGCAGTCCAAGTGTCGGCGGTCGGGATATGAAATGGCTTGGGGGGTACGGATGGGGATGCGGATGAGGACGAGGATGAGATGAGAGGACGAGCTCGCCGAAGGACACTGTGCCCCTTGTATAAGGTGGAGGGAGAAGGGAAGGAAGGAAGGCAAGGCAGCGGACATCGTGTGTGCCACTTCAGTGCACGCATACAACAGCACGTCCCCGCCCACACACATCCTCGTGCACTGCTACATCTGCATCCGCATGCACATCCCCATGCACATGACAAATCAGCTAGAATTGCAAGTGGCTGCTGCAGACAGCGCACTCGTACTCATTCTCGCTTCGGAGGCAGAGGCAGGAGGCAGAGGCGGAGGCAAAGACAACGCAACGGCAACAGCAACGTGTACAGACATAATTGCTGGGTTGGCTAGATAAGAGAGTCGATAAAGGGGTATGCATGGATACGAGCATACATACACGGGCGCATAAATGCCTACACATGAACAAAATTTATATAACTGTTGTTTCTTTAAGTCAAGCGAGTTCACGGGACAATAAATATTTCTAATTTTTATATGTTTTCAAGTTGAATATACCCGTAAGACCACATTTTTTGCCAGAGAAATGGGATAGAATCTGTTAGGTATAAAAAAAAAACTATAATAATTATTTAATAAAAATCGTAATATCATAAGATCATAATAAAATCAAAAATATGTATGTTCATTAGTAAAATTGCTCGCTTGGAAACTTAAAACGCAACCAATCCTTAAATTATAACGCTTAAAGTATGCGAACGAGTTAGAATATCTAAAATATGTGTCTCAAAAACCATTAGGTTTATCGTTTTTTACTGCTTAGCAATGCTTCACTTTTTACTGGTTAATACTTTATTGCCTTGGAAAAATGTGATTACAATGATTGATAGGAATCAAGCACATAATCAGGAAAATAATCTTAAAATGTTAAGCAAATGAAAGCTATAAAAGCCCAGTTTCCTTTTCTTTGAAAACTAAGAAAGTTTAAGAAAGTTTCACAAGCGCACCGTCGGGCAGTTCAAGATTCCAGCATATTCCCAGCATATTTATTTCAATTCCCTTAAAGGGTTTACATTTTGGTCCTGGTCCTGGATTTTTCGCAGTTCAACTGCATGATTTATGCAGTGTCCGAGCTGCAACAGAAACTGTTAGCTGAAGCCAAAGCCGAGCCAGCCTGACAGACTTTAACTCGTTTTCGCCAATTTCCCTGCCCCAAAACACGGCCCCACCCGCATGAAATGTGACACGTAGAGTGCTGGAGTCTGATGCTGCCAACGCTGGGGTGTTGGGTTGTGCTGTGCTGTGCTGTGTTGTGTTGTCTCTGCTTAATGATTTAATGCAGTGCACTGTCACACCCACACATTAGCTGGCAGCAAGGACTCGTACGCAAACACACGAAACAGCACACACTCAGCCACACACACACATAGAGACACCCGTACAGCGGCTCACAACATATGTATACTGGCCAATGGGCGTGGCACTGTCAACAAATGCAGCATAATGAAACCGCATTCTGGATTCCGCTTGATAAGTTGAGCTGAGGGTGTCGGTTGGTGGGTGGGTGGCGGGAATGGGTCAGTATGGATGGGAAAAGTGTTTGCAGGCGACAGAGTGTGAGACGGAGACGGGGATAGGGAGAGGGTGAGGGATAGGAAGTGAGAGCGAGCGAGGCAGAGGGGCACAAGATGGGAAAGAAAAAGAGAAAGTACAAGGCAGACGCGCAGCTGCGCCTGTGTGCGAATTCATTGAGAAAAATAGGCGGCCAGGAGGAGCCCGAAATGGGGTGGGGCAGCCAAAACGAGTTCAAGGGTTTTCCGCCAAACGAGGGCACCGCAACACCCTTTCACAGTTTCACTTTCTGCACGCCCTTCCAGCATACACACAGCACGATTGTATGCCGAGTAGTGCCCACACCCACTGTCCGTCCCACTGTAGTGGCCAGCACCGTGGGGTGCAGTGACCACGAGCCATCACTTACCTATTGCCTGAGGCTGCTGCAGCTGCAACTGTGACATAAACGAGCTATCCGCATCCATGTCGGCGCTCCGCGACTTCACCTTGCTGCACATGGAGAACATCTTGCTCACTTGACTGGCCTGGCTTGGAAGGTTTCCTGCTCCGCCGACACCTCTGCTCTTGCCCCCGATAATTGGCTCCTGGCAGATTTTCTGTTGCTTGGCTTGGCGCTGAGTCGTTGGTAGTTTAATTGATTTTGTTGCTGTGCGGCGGCTGATTCGATTGGCTTGGCAGCTCCTTGGGGTTTGCCGAAGAGAGTTGAGTCTGCTCTGGCTTGGCTTGGCGGGGCCTGGTTCTTCTTCGAAGTGAAAGTGATGTCAGCGCCAGGCTCGCGTTATCAGGACTCACCAGCAAACACACACAAACCAGGGCAAACACTCCCCAAAACAGACGCACGCAGGCGGGAACACCAACACCGACGCTCAGAAACAAAAGTGTTCGCTTTCCCTTTTTCTGTGTGTAATTTTTTTCCAATTTTCCTGCCTTTTTTGCTGCTTTCACTGGATGGGATGGAGCAACGCCTTTCTCTTTTTTTCCGCTGGACCAAAAGTTGTTGATGCCCCGTAATTAATGGATTACCGATCCTGACACTGACGTTGCTAATTAGATTTCCAGGCCGTACTGCCTACTTTCGCGCCCTTGACAATGGCAATGCTCTGGCCACTGATACCGCACTTCGCATCCGTATCCGGCAAAATGACAGCAGAGTAGGAATCGGAATCGGAATCGGAATCACGGTCGTGGAGGAGTGTAATGAATACGGATGGTATGTCAATAAGTTTCAGCGGCGGGTCAGTCACTGGCGACAACTGAACATGTCAGGTGCAGATACTATGGAGATGCTGTGTTTTTTATGGATTGACGTTGCAGGCAGCCGTCGGGCAAACGGGCAGACGGGCAGTTTGCTTTTGTGGCCGTAATTATTGTGTCTGCTGTCTGCTGCTGTTACTGTGTCCGTTTCAGTTGATGTGTAGCCAGTGTTGCGGCGCTGTCTGCTGGGCGTGGAAATGACTGTCCGCTGCACACTTCTGATGTGTTGAACGGCCGAAACTCGACTGGCTGGGAGGCCGAAGCTCCGGACCGCCGAGAGCCCTCACCGAGAGCTGATAACCAGAGCCGAGTGCAAAAAAATGGAAAACCGAGTGCCGAAAGCTTTCGGCCAGGACTAGGACAACAGCTCGTTGATGCTGCTCCTGCTCTGGCCACGGCTCGGGCTCCTGATACCGCTGGTGCTGATTCTGATTCTGCTGGTGTCCTTCAACGTCCTACGGCAACAACACGTCGCGTCGGCAAACGAACCCGCCAACAGATGACAGGCAGTGCGGCTGCTTTCACTCATCTTCACAACTTTCTCCCGAGCTTTTTTCTTACTTTCTCTCTTCAGGGCCTCGGTGTTAGTAGGTTACCCACCCACAACCCACCACCCACCAACCCCCCTGCGACCCTTCGACCCCAACGCAACGCAACGCAACCTAACCCAACCCAACCCGCTGTCATCGCTGTCCATGTTTATTTGGCAACCCACTGCGACTCCGGCAGCATCTGCTACAGCCCGGCGATAATCGGTAATAATGCGCTCTGCCACTATTCAAATGGGCGGCAAGTAAATAAACAGTACTTAGTACAGTTTGAACACTTGCTGAGCCCCAAAAAAAAGTGTACAGGACGCAGCTGCTGCTCTTGCTGCCTTTGCCGCCTTTGCTGCCTTTGCTGCCTATTACTGCCACTGGAAAACCGGGCTCTAAAGCAACCTCCTCCCCAGGCCAATCTCCTGGGAGCGAGCTGCGAACGGTTTCCCGTGCAAATAGCTGTGTGACCCAAATTGAAAGATATCCGAGCTGCACGACGTCGATTTAATTAACTTAATTTGATTTTAAGTAGTGCTCAACAGGGAGTCAAAGTGCCAGGGACCACATGGCGAATGCGCGATTTTGGCCATAGCTCGCTCATGCAGTATAACTCGTTTGTTCTTTGTGCTTATTACAAGAAAATTTTCATTGGTTTACGTTATTATTCGATAATGTTTCGGGCTGCCATTGTTTTTTAATAGATATGAAAAAACCGCGCAAGAAAAGGGACCAACATGCCGTATGAGTGATTTACAAAAGAACTTTCAAACTCTTTTTAGGGCTTTGCCACTTTTTGGTTTAACTTTCCGATTCCTACTCAATCTTTAAATCTTTGCAAATGTACATAACACCAGAAATTTAGTAAATTCATAATTCGTTATCTATAGTTTCTTAAGACAGACCATAACCTTTAATTAACCTTTAATTGAGACGGAAGTGAAACTTCAAATTCCTTAAAGATTTCAGTCATTTGGAAAGGCTTTTTTGGTTGGAAATAAGGTAGTCGCATGAGCACTTAATCGAGGCTACTTAATCAAGGTTAACTCAAAAGCGCAATATTCATCTGGTGCAAAAACTCTTTTAATAATATTCATTAACTTGTCAGCCTAGGGCCAATCTTCCTTTGAGCCATCTTGTGTCCGTGACGGTCGCGGAATTGTCAATTAATTTTTTAATTAAATTGTCAATAGCACTACTGATACCCGTACAGGATTGCTTGCCCGCAAGCAGCAAATCATGTCGCTGGCAAAAACGAAAAAAGTGTATCATTTTGCAATGCGCAATAAATGGCAACTGCTGTTTGCCACGGAGCTTCTTGCATTTATTGACCATCAGGCATAAGCTCCTTAACAGGAATCACGGCTCCAGGCATCCCCGCTTCCTGGATTTCCCTTTTCCATACACTTTCCCCAATGCACTTTCTGTGGGCCAAGCGCGTTTATGACCCGGCATAAAGGGAAAACAGGATCTCTTTACAGCACAGTAGTCCCACCTGCCACTTAGGAGCATACTATACGATATGTACATAGGTATACAAGTATTGTGTGTCTTGTCGGTCCTCGCTGGCAGCTGCCTGTTCCCATCGCCGCCTTGTTGGTGTTCGGAGTTGGATGTTGAAGGTTGATTCCCGCCGCTTATGCGTTTGCATGGGCTCCGGCCCCGGATCCAGTTCCAGCATCCAGCAGCCAGCATCCACCTCCACCTCCACCTCCACAAGCACATCAACCTGACCTGGCCCGGAACGTGAACGTGAACCTAAAATCACTTAATCAGTTTATGCAGCACAAATTCTCCCTGCAAAGTGGGCCCGGCCTGTGGTTCGTATGAAGGCGAGTATTGGTATTGCTTTCCCCGCCTTTATATTGCTGTTGGCTCGTGGTGCTCACAGCTCTATTCGAACGTAATGCCTTTGTAAGTGGAATTAATTTGGCGCTGCTGATAGCATCAGCCCCGCTGCATTTAGGAAATTTCAAAAATTGTGCTTTGATACCATCTAATGTTGTTAACTGGTTTATCTTTAGAACGGATAGTTAGGGACTTAACTGTGAAGGGACTTACACACATTTAACGCATCTTAGCAGCTGCTAAGTAGACCCAGTTAAGATCGATTGAACGTAGAGAATTGAAAACAAATATTTGCAATTTGATTGCTTCCATCAAACTAAGAAGCACTGAATTTGCATGGCTGGAGGATGGCAGGCGCATCCCGATTTCATATCGGGGCCGCCCCAGTCGAGTCTTTCAAGGCCTGGGCGTTTTCACTTTCGGTTTCCAATTACACACAGTTGCGCTTCCCAGCTCTCTTCTCTATCAAGCCATCTCTTTCGGGGTTTTCCTCACCCACACCCACACCCACACCCCGTCCTCACTGGCACTCTCTATTTTCCGGCACAGATACGCACACGCTTAGCTTTAAAGTGTGGCCCGGTTTCGGCTTTCGCACACGCCACCCATGGCAGTACCAGTTCCAGTAGCACTGCTGCCCAAATCCCCATTTCCTGGGCGTGGACTCCTGACCGTGACACAATTTCTATTGTCGAGCACCCGCAGCAGTAATGGCAGTTATGGCTGGAGCATCCTATGGGTACACATCGGCGACCTGGCCCATTTCGCCAGCACTCACTCCGTCCAACTGGAGCAGCAGGACATTCGTCTTCGCCCCGAAAACAAGTGCTGGCCACTGGAAATTGGACACTTGTTGGCCCGGCATTCACGTAATCAATACACGTTCGCGGCGAGCGCTTTGATGGTGATTATGTTAGGATTTATTATCATTTGGTGATTTGATTTAAGGCTCTACCTTGTACAATACACTGATATATAAATACATGAGCTACTCGCGTAGATCGGGATTTGCTTGTCTCGAATGTGTCCGAGTCCGTGTCTCTGTCTGTCTGTGTGTTTTCTTGAGTTTCGTTTAACTTTTTTCTCTGTTTATCCTTGTTATATTTATTTTGTTTCTGTTGCGTTTTGGCAAAACATTTGCCCAGTCAACAGCGCGTACGTAGAAAACACATACGAGTATATAAACCTGCATCTGGGTGGGGTATGTACGGCAGACTGTCTTGTACAACTTTCGCTTAGTTTGCAATTAACATTTTGGGTACAAATTTATGCAGCATCATGGAGGAGCGTCATCGTGTCCCCCCACTCGCGCGCCCCACTCAGCTGCTATGCTCTCGAATATAATAATGCTAATTAGCTGGTGGAGGGGCGTTCGGAGTCCCTTGGCAGGCGGCAGCAAGATGGAGCGCCGACAAAGTAACATCCGAGAGGCCCCAGAATACACATATACTTATAATAGGGTGTGTCTAATCCGACGAGAAAAAAACAAAGAGATATGGGGGCATACAACGAAACAATCTGTTGTCTCCAGAGGGAATGGGCAACTTAATATTTGACAATCCTATTCGGTTGGGCCGCAGCCCAGCTCAACGCACTTACGGTTGCGAGTACGCCAAGGAGCTGGGCCCGGCCCGAAGGTATGTACAATCTAATCTGTTTGGGGTCCTGGCAAGGCAATCTGCTGCGCACACGCACGCACACCAGACGCACTTAGTGACTTATTCAATAGGGGTTTATAAAATTAGGTACATATACAGTATTAACTATAACATTTTAAAAAATCTTTTCCGTTTTAATTCACACAAACAACAAACATTCGCTAATAGCCGGAAATTATGCTATGATTTCAATTCGTTTTGGTTGTTCTGCCGCGTAATACTCAATGCGTGTTTATCATCTAGGGGCTCTTGGTTTGATTCTTCGTGGTTTCTTATTTAGTTGGTTTTACAATAAGGACACTAGTGAATTACATTCAAAACGTCTGACGGCAGACGGCACACGACGGAGCGGCCAGCCAAAAGTTCGACGAAAAATTCCGCAGCAAGGGCAAATGGGAACATTGGAAAATAGCAACGATGACAGGAGGGATGGCATGGTGGGTGGCTTCCATTTCCATTTCCGGTTCCGTTTAGTTTAGTTTTGCAGCGCAGCCCGCAGCAGACTGTCCAGCGTGAGCTGTATGGTTCCATTGGCAGCTGCCTGCAGAACGGATGGCGGCTTGGGCAGCGCCGGAAATATTGTCGGAGCTCCCGGTTGACTGCTCTTGCCGCCCAGGCATTCCATGCCAGTGGTTGCCAGTGTTTCGGGCATGCCAGAACTGCCGCTTTTTGGCGGCGACATGGGCCGAGGGCTTTTTGGTGCCCTAACTTCGCTACGTTTCGCTTCGTCCACCTCCTCCTGCACCTGCATCTGCACCATCTCCTGTTCCACTCTGGGATTCTGGATCCGATTCGTCTCCTCTCTCGCGCTCTGCTGCTGTTGCTGTTGCTGCTGTTGCTGGGCAATCACCGTGTTCACCTTGTTCCACAGGTTGCTAACGGCCGCGGCATCCTTGCTGGCGGCTGCCGTTCGCTTGGCAATCTTCTCGATGAAACTCTCGGTTTCCGGGGCTGGAGCCTCAACCGGCTGCGGACCACACTCGCTACGCGAGTGCGAAATGAGACGCGGCCGTATCTGCGGCCGCTCTGCAGGCAGTTCCGGCAGAGTGGCCGACACGGCGCGACCTTGACTTACCATATCGAGCATGATGCGGCGCGTGATACCCTGTACCATCGATTTGTTGGCCTCCGTGATGTAGGTCTCGTACAGCTTGGCCTTTCCCTCGTCGTTTCCGCTTCCAGTTGTCGGCTGCCGTCGCAATTTTGCGCGCATAGTCTCCACGGCCAGCGCCGCTGGATTCTGTTGCCCAGAGGCATCCGGCTTGAAGCTCACCATGTCGTAGACGAAGTCCTTATTGACGGCCTTGACGCGCTTGCGAATGGGACGCTTCTCCTGGGCGTGGTCGCCGGATTCGGGTGAGTTTTGAGCGCGAGACTTACGACGTTTTTTGCTCGGAATCGGCATCGCTGTTGGTTCCGTTCGCTCTTGGGCACCCGGCTCTTCCTTGACCTCCGCGTGGGGAGATGTGGGCCCGTCTTCGCCCACTGTAGATTCTGTATGGGTTTTGACCCGCTTCAAGCGTCTCTCATATGTTTTAATTGGCGGCTTGGCCTCGGCATCCAGCGCAAGTTTATCCTCCTCCTGGTCCAGCAGAATGATATCCCCGTCCACGTCGTCCCGAGAGTACTCGCACTCGTAGGTGGACACATACTGCTCAGTGAGCTGGTCCCGGTCGCCCTCGATCTTGTGGGTGAAGCCCAGATGGTTGACTATGTCGTAGCGTCTGAAGGCGCGGTAGTCGCACTTCCGGCACCCGAAGCGGCGGGCGCGGTAATGGAACATCGAAATGTGGCGCCGCAGATTGCCGAGGGCGTTGAACTGTTTGTGACAGATCTTGCAGCGGCAGCGCAGCTGCTTCTCCACTGGGACAGCACGCTTCTTCTTCCCCTTGGCCTTGGAATCCTCAGCATCTGGATGGGATTCCGGGCCCGGGACCGCCTCGGCCCCAGCTTCGCCTTCGTGCTCCTCCTCGGTGATGGAGGCCTCTTCGCTGGCGGAGTCGCTTTCGTGATGCAACTGCAGCTTGTCAAGCGAAACTGTGTGCAGGCCAGAGGGAAACACATTGCTTGGCTCTGGCAGGTCTGCAAACATCTCCTTCATGTCCTCCTCGGGATTAAGCTCGATTTTCGGTAGATCTATGGAGGCCGAGGCTTCTTCGTCGCCGGCGTCGAAGCTGGAATTGTTGCTCTTCGTCACCTTCGGCTTTCTGATGCAGGTCAGCGGCTTGGCCAACCTGGCCTCCTGCTTCGCTCGACAGTTTAACAAGTGGGTGGACAAGGCGGCGCGCCGTTCGAACGACTTCTCGCAGTACATGCACAGGGACATGATCTTGCGCATCTCACCGCGCGCGTCCGGCGGCTCTGGCTCGTAGCCCACCACGTCGTCGGACATCTGAAGACGCTTCAGCTCGCGACAGGGCCCCTTGGGTTGCACATCGCCCTGCTGCACGCGGCGCTTGAGGATCGTGTTCCTCATCATGCGAATACGTCGGGTTGGTTTCCTGCAAACAAAGCACAACTTTGAGCAACTCTCGATCTACGAAGTCTAAAACTAAATTAAACAAAAGCCAAGTGACTGGCTCGGGTTGGAGCTAGTTGTCATTATTACTTAATTACAGTTTCGTATTGGGTGATCATAGGATTTCAGGGAATAAATTCCTTGAGATCTTTTTTTTAGGAGTTAACTAGTTCGTTCTTGTTGTTCTGTTCAGGAAATAGTTTCAACAATATTAGAATGCAATTTTTTAAAGGCTAAGAAGGACCTTTAAAGCTTATAAGCTTATGGGCTTTATGGAGCATTACATAAAATTGAGGAAAAAAAACAAATATGTAAGAACCTATTAAAAAAGTTCCTTAATTTTGTTATAAAACAAAATAAATAAACCTCTGTTGCTGTTAAGATTATTATAAATACCTAAAAAATAAAAAAAAAATCAAACAATAAAACTAGGAATGAAAATAAAAACCATGGAATTCTTTTAATTAATTTCAACAATATATTCTTTGAGAATATTATTTAATCAAAGCTGAAATAAACTTTATGGAACATTATGTACAAAAAATTTTGAAAAACAAGAAATCAAAAACCAAAATGAAGAAACAAATTACCTAAAGCTCATTTGCTGTTAGGATTGTTATATCTAAAAAAAATAAAAATAAAAAAGACTAGGGTAGACGAAAAACCACCAAGAAATAAAGAGAACAAGGAATAAACACCGAAGAACAAGATCTGTATTTTGTGTGACCGTTTAGGAACCACACAACTCTAGTTACGCTGAAGGGCTTTAAACTTTAAAGTTTAAAGCTATTGCCTACTATTTATAAACACACAATTCACAGCAATTTGCAATTGCTGGTATCAAATTGACTCTCTTTGAGAATGCAATTTTAATAAAGCTATGAAGGACATTAAATCTTAAAAGCTTATGGACTTTAGGGAACATAACATAAAATTCTGAAACAACTAAAATTTAAGAACCTATTAAATAAAAGTTCCCTGTGTCTGTTTGGATTGTTATAAATTTGTAACATAAAACGATAAAGAAAAATATAAGACAAGGAAAGGAGAGAATGAAAAGAAATTAAAAGAACAAGAACACAGGCTAACGAACAACAACGAAAGCAAGGAACAAGACCAAAGAGCTTCAGATCGATTTTTAGGTGACCGAGTAAATTTTTTTTATGGTTTACACTCCAAAAATATGGCAACAAAAATCCGCTTCTTGATATCAAATTGACTTCCGTTAGGCTGAAGGCCTTTGTAGCTATAAACATACAATTTGCCATTTTATGTTATATATGATAACAATAATACCCCGTAAACTTGGCAACAACACCCCCGCTTCGTGGTATCAATTGACTCACTTGTGGTCCTTGGAAAGATGGCGAATCACTGCAGCTGCCTGCAAAAAGGTGAGAGAACAGGCCGGGCACTGGAAGGCAAACGCCGAGGACGAATGGTGCTTCTGGATGTGCAGCTCGAGCGTTTTGTGTGTCTGAAACGTCAGATTGCCTGCGAATCAAATGAAAAGTCACCAATGGAACTCAAGGCCCACTCGGATGACGGCGCCGGCAACAACACTTACAAATTTCGCAGAAAATTGCCGCCTCACTGTCGTCGCCGACCGACTGCTCTCCGGTTTCGCCCGATTCACTGCCCGCCCGCCGCTCGATTTTCACCGCCCCGATCAGGGCCTTGCCGTCGGGCCCCACCACCGTCTCGCTGGGGTTGAGCATGCGGTGCACCTCGTCCAGCTCGGTCCTTATGCTGTCCTCCTCGCTACGTCCTTTGACGGTCTGGTAGACCGCCTGGCTGGAGGTGGGCACCGTCTCCAGCTGCAGCACCGTCGTGGAGTTTCGCCGCGACTGCGACGGAGCCTTCTCCCTTCGCAGCCGCTCGATGACCCCGCTCAGGTCGCGAATGCCCCCCTTGAGGGGCCGTGGCACCGGCGAGCAGCCCGTGCTGCGGCTGCGCAGCATGTTCTCGATGTCCTGCGGCGAGGGCCCGCTGCCCGGCTGTATGATCATCGTGGAGTTTCGATCCTAAACGCAGGGGCGGGGGGGGAGAGATATGAAGAGGTTTTACGCATGCACGCCACCTCGCAGAGGCAGGAGGGAGGGTTGCTTTACTGCCCACTCACTGTGTATCCGTTGCCGAACGCGGAACGGGCGCTGACGCAACAAAAGACGCGCTTGTGGCTGATGAAATTGGCCAGGCTGCGGAACATGTTCCTGCACACGTTGCACTCGTAAATGAGGCTGCACTCGCGACTCAGCAGCTGTCGCACCTGCAATGGGTCAGACGGTCGGTTATTGGGGGGGTGGGGTGGGTTTGGAATGCACCAGCTGCACCGAAAGGAGCGGCGGCCATAGCGCCTCCAAGCTGAGTCACGTACTCCAGCGTGCGCGCACACAAACCTCGGTTGTCCCGTCCTCGTACGCCCGTCGGGCCTCCTCGAATCCCGTGTGGGCGGTGCGCAGGGGCCGCTGCAGCAGGCTGATGTCGTCACCGTCACCGCCGCCAGCGCCGCCGGGGTCCATCTGCTGCTCCTTGAAGGTGTCAGAGTTGCAGCGGGAGCTGCGCTTCCGCATGTTGCTGGCTTCGCAGTCGCGTTTTTTCGGTCTCGATCCCAGGCCCGGGCTCTTTGCTGGCCGTTGCTTGCGCGCGTGGTATTCAGGCGATCTGGGGGCGGCGATCGAAGGTTTTTTCCCAATTCGAATCTACGCCTGCATCTTGCATTTTTTGTGTGTTTGCTGCGGTTTTCCGTTGCAGGGCTTAGACTGCGATATCATCGGCGATAGTATCGGGATGGTGGGCGGCACAGGGTGCACCGGGACCAAAAACGCATTTCTCTAAAAAAAAAATCTCTGTTTCTAGCCAGCAACAGTTATTTATGGGTATTATAAGTGGGTAATGCTATATGTAAAATGTATGCATTTATTGCAAACACCTCGAGTTGCTACCAGAAATGGCATCTTGCTAGAGGTGACACTGGCGCCATCAGAGTTGCCACTGCCAGGTGCTTCACGGTCACACTGATGACTTGAATAAAAACATAGTGACCGGAATCAAGCCCGACACACAAGTCTCGCTCATAAATTAACTCAACCACAAATCATTACCATGAGCTGTCCAGGATTCGGGGAACTAAATCTTCCGTCGTCGCGAGCATTCTGGGATGACTGCGACGAGGACGAGTTCGAATCGGTTATGCCGGCCGACAAGTGCGTCCCATGTTTGTAAACTGCCTGTGAATCCCTTACGATCCCCCTTGATCCGCAGATTAAAACTCACTTTCGAGGAAGAGTGGGCCGCCAAGGACGACGCCGTAGAGAGCGAACTGCTGGTGATCGTCGAGGGCCTGCACATCGCCCATTTCGGCGCCTCTATGCTGGTCAAGGACTCGCAGCGCGTTTGCGCCATTCCCTCAAAGAGCTCCTCCTTGCACTGGAATGCAGCGAGCAAACAGCTCGTGGCCATCGTCGAGGAGGACCTGACGAGCAGCGGCGAGGTCACCGAGCTGCTGCTTCCCTTCGCCAAGCTGGCCAAGAACGTGGTCACCCTGACGTTGAAGCCAAAGGTCGAGTTCAAGAGTGAGGAGATCCAGCTCTACCGGGAAGCGATCGCCGTCGTCCGGTCCGTGGGCGGGAAGCACGATGACATCGTCGAGCTGGAGGCGCCCAATTTCATAGCCGGTGTGGCCGCAGGCGGTGGGTATTGGAACACAAACTCCTCTGCCCACAACTCACTCTACGATGCTCTCCTTTTCCCTTGCAGTGGCTAGTTGGCGGGACCAAAACGAGCTACCCGTGAGCGCCTTCGTTGTCTACATCGACAAGGTCCCCCTGGACGCCAGGGCTGCCCAGCCGGTGCTGAAGCTGCTGCAGGCCGTGGGGGTCGCGTGTGGGACCAGCTATGTTCCGCCGCGCAAGGACAACTCATATCTCTACATGTGAACGACTTTTGGCTGTGTTTCTACTTAAGTTTTAATTCCCGAGGGGTGTGGTTACGAAATAAAATTGACTCCACGAGTTACTTCAGTGTGTCGAACATGCTGAGGTTGAGAGCGCGCCGCCGCTGCTCCATGTGCGCCTTGGCAATGGCGATGAACTGCGGCCGCGAGAGCATCGAGTAGGCGGGCACCAGCAGCGAGGAGGCCAGCAGGTGCAGCTCCTTGTGCCCGCTGCAGAACATGTCGATGCCCAGCTCCAGGGCGCTCCCGAAGTCCGACTCGTCCACGGCTATGATCGCCGCATTGGCCACCGGCTGCAGCTTCTCCAGCACGGCCTGCTTGGCCGATCCCGCATCGATGTCCTTGCTCTCGAGTAGGGCCAGCATCTTCTTCAGCTCCGCATCGCTGACGGGCAGCGGGCGGTAGCCCACCTGCGACTTCCTGTCGAAAGGCACCACCACTCCGGCCCGGTGGAAGGTCTTTGTCACCACCCGCTTGTTGCGCTCCCGCTGCAGGCGCTCCAGCTGTGGGAGTTCCAGCGACTGGTCGGACACGAACTTCTGCAGGGCCTTCTTGGTGCCGGCTGCCTGGCCGGATGTGAAGGGGGTGCTCTCGAAGTCGTGCTCCAGAAAGTGCAGAAACGCATCGAATATGTTGCCAGCCACGAACTCAAACTCGCAGCCCTTGGAGGCGTCGTTGCGAGCCAGCAGCAGGTTCTCCTTGTCCTGCGGTACGTCCCGCCAGTAGCCGTAGTGGATGCCCGTGCCCCGGCGCACAAACACGGTCTGGAACTCGGGGGGATCGTAGAAGAAGCGCCAGTGCCGCAGATAGTCCCCCGGCTCGCCCATCTTGGCGCCGTGGAAGATGCCGGCCAGAAACTCGAAGGGGCCCACCAGCTGCAGCTGAAACACCTTGTCCAAGTGCTCCAGTCCCGCCGTTTTGGGCTTCGCGGGATCGCTCTTCAAGCCACTGACGAACGTCCAGAACTCGTAAAAGTCGGGCGGCATTTCCACCAGGAACTTGTGCCGTATGAACTCGTTGGACTGGCACAGGTTGTCGTACTCCTGCTGCACGGACAGGCGGATGCGCTTCTCCAGGATTTCCATGTAGTTCTTGCCCGATATATTGTTCATGGCCTCCCTGTGCAGCTCCGCGGTCTCGGACTCGTAGGTACCCTTGGGCTCCTCCCGAGGGTCCTCCGCACTGGAGCCGCTGGTGTTAGCCTGGTCCTTCTCCTCCGCCTGCGCGGAGGCGCTTCTTTTTGGCGCCACTTTTCTGTTGGTCGCAGGATCTTCGCCGGCATCGCCCGGCGCCCGCTTTTCCGGGTGATTGTACTTGGACAAGTGCGCCGGGTTTTGCTGGTAGCACTTTTCCCAGTATTTGCAGTCTTCCTTGGGCATTTTTCCGATTTCAATTATGTACAATACAGGGCATGCAGTATGCTAAAATAACAATGGCATAGCAAGCTTTCAGTGGCGTCGCTAGATCAATCTTTCAGGGCTCAGGTAAACAGGGTCGGGTCACTTAGTTCACTTTCAGTGCAAGTAAAAACACTAGAAGTGCGTGCGACTGGTCTTTAAATTGCACCAGAACATCACATCACTTTCTCAATCCTTTCCTAATTTCACTGAAGCTCACAAATAAGCTGTATAAACATAAATAAATAATAATAATAAACTCCACTCCCAAAATAATAATAAACTCCAAAACGCCTCAATACTTGTTCCCATTAATTGTATGTGCTCTATTAAAATTTAAAATTATAAAGATTTTTTCTATTAGCCCCTATCCGTAAGTAAAATATTTAAGATAATAACCATATAAGTAATAATATAAGTGGGCATAGTAATTTTTCTTGCCTTCTCGCCTTTAGGTGCTATCATTGAACACCTCAAATATTAATAAATATTTAAGCTCATATTATAACAAAAACTGCAAATTTTTCTCTTTTATTGTATAAACTTAGTTTTATTAACTTTTTAAAATATATATGAGCAAGCGTTTCACTGCGACCCCTCTTCTATAATTTTGCAGGCGCCGCTGTTTGCAAGAACAAGACCCCCGCCCAGTGTTGCACAATGACACCGGAATCGAATAAAATGCACTTTTGAAATGAATGTTTAAGTGGGTTGGATATTATTGTAATTCATTCAATGAATACAAAATTTACGAAGAGAATCGAAATATTTATGTTTCGGATTGGGTGGTGGTTAGTACGATTACAGTTACAATGTGAATGAGGGGGGCAGGCTGTTCGGGAAACACATCTCGGATTCCAAAAAACATCCCAAAACGCCGACTAATCCTCGACGGCGCACATGACCGAGTAGACGCACTCCTCCTTGTTGATCAGGTGGCAGGTCTTGTTCACCAGGGACATCAGCTGGTTGACATCGGTGGCCCAGTGGTTGAGGATCTCCGAAGCGCTCTTCTTCTGGGTGAAGTAAATGATGCCGGCCGGGCGATCGATCTTCACGCGAATTGTGTCGCTGTTGGCCAGCTTTGAGAGGTACTCCTCGCAGCGGCCAGTGGGCAAATTCAGCAGCTCGCTCATGCGAGCCAAATGCAGGCGGGAGTAGTACATGGCAATGATACGGATGTTCTGCGGGAAAGATTTTGATTAGTTTAACGATTACAAGTCTGATTTTCGGCCAACATTACGTGCTCTATCAGGCGATCCTTCAGCTCGGTGATGCACTTCTTGCCGTGCTTGGTGCTGTCCTTGAACATTTCGTTCTCTGCCAGGACTTGCCCAAAGTCTCCGTTGAACGTGTCAAAGTTAATGAGCTCCTTGGACATGAATAGGCGCAAGATTTCTCTGCAACATCAAGGATAATTTACATATATCTCTTGCGGGGGACTGGTGACTTACTTGTAGGCCGGCACATCCTCCAGCTTCTTGTTCTTGGCCAGATGGGCCATCATGTCGCTCTGCTCGTTGTCGAAGGGAGCCAGAACGCAGTAGAGCACGGCACACACCAGTTTCTCTGTCAGCTCCTTCTTCTGGGCCTCGGTCAGCTCGATCTCCACCTCGGGCTCGGGTTCCGCCTTCTTGTCCTTGTCCTCCTCCTCCTTCTTCTTCTTGTCCTCCTCCTGCTTCTTCTTCTGCTCGTCGGCGGAGAGGGAGGAGTCGACGGGCGTGACGCCGGTCTTCTTGCGCGCCGGCTCCGCAATGGCCTGGTAGTGGCGCGAAGTGTTCAGGAAGGAGGTGTCGCGGTTCAGCTGAATCATCAGGTTGTAGAACTTCAGCTTGAGATCGTGCTGGGCGGGGTCGTCGAAGAACTTGATGCTGATCTTCTTGGCAATGATCTGCGTGGACACGTAGTCCTCCTTGAGCAGGCAGAGGCGCATCTGCTCCAGAATCAGCTCCACCTTCTCGCGCTTGTCCATCGAGCCGTACGTCTCCACCTGCAGCTCCTCCATGATGCTGGCAGCCCCGGCGACGTCGCCGTCAGCCTCCTTGATGTCCGCCAGGATCTTGGTGAGGCGGGCGCGCTCGATTTCCACGTAGATCTTGCCCTCGGTGACCGAGCGCAGGGTGTCGATCAGCTTGAGCTTCGTCTCCTTGTCGGGCGTCTTCTCCACGTACGTGCAGCACTCCTGGATCATCTTCACCACGGCCTGTTTCAGCTGCGACCGCCGCCGCACCAGCAGGCTCACGTACTCGTTTAGCGCGTTCCAGTTGCCGGCGTCCAGGCAGATCTGGCAAATGGCCACCAGGACGCGGGCGCAGGACAGCATGTCGGCCCCCAAGCGCGTCTGTTTCTCCAGCTGCAGCATCATCTCGATGGCCTCGTGGAAGGCGTCGGGGTTCTTCTTGGCCAGCTCCTTGGCCAGGGGGATTTTCTCGTCGCAGGCCGGCTCGTAGTCCACCTCCATCTTGGTGATGCGGCCGCCATCGAACAGATAGTTTTCCATTATGCTCTGCGCGGGGAAAACAAACCGAAAGTTACTCCCCCGTCCGGCTATGACAAGGCAGTTTTTGTTACCTTTCTTTGGGCTTTGTTAGTGTCGAGAATCGATCGAAACTGGGGTATTGGGAGTGAATTCTGGGGACCCGGCCTGTGTGCAACTTGGTTGGTCCTTCTCGCGGCTTCTTCTGGGGCTGCTCAATGCGAAAGCGGCGTTTTAAACAATTACTTCTTTGCACAAATTCTGCTTACAAATGCTGTGTTAAGTTGGCTGCGCGATTGGGGATTAGTGTTGGGAAACGCTTGCGCTTGGGCGCACGGTGCGATTTTGAAAATGATTATGGATACGACACAATGGCGCAAGTAAATAAGAGTTGATTCTAGAAATTTATAAATCTTGACATTCAAAATTCAAAAGCAAGGCATTCAAAACTTTCTCTTATTTTTTTTTTTTCATTTCCTTAGGCTTGATTTTCCAAAAAAAAAAATACAATTGCTTGCTTAACATTTTATCTTGTAAAGTGTTTCTAAATAGAACTACTACCTAGGTAAACCCTTTATTTAATTTAAAAAGCCATCCGACCGATAGTTTCACCAAAAATGGTGATGACAACCCGGTTCATGCTGCAATCTTTGGCGCGTTTATCAGCACTAACGGCTTCAGCCTTTGTTTAGCCGCTAAAATTTTCGCAAACATTTTGGATTAGACACGGTTTTTGCGTAAAGCGTGCTTCGAATTTGTTGATCAAATTATTTGGTAATCCAAAGTCAAGGGCCATCGAGTAAGGGCCTCCGTTGAACAACGCATAAAGGACACACCACTCTGCTTCCCGCTTTGCAAGCTCAATTTGCGCGCCAAAAACGAGACTTGAAGCGAACGCCAAAATGGCACAAATTCAGGAATACCAGGACCTGGTGTTGGATGCCCTGGAAGTCGTAGAGTTTAAGCTGAGTAAGTTAAACCGTCCCCTGCTGTGGAACCCTTTCACAAGTCTGGTTTTTTAGTCCGCGACAAGGGCGACATCAACAACGACGCTTTGACTTTCCATCCTGCAATGGCCCACCAGATTTTCGGGGAATCGGAGACGATTTTCGGGTACCAGGACCTGCAGGTGCGCGTGCTGTACACGGCCGGGCCCCTGCACATTTATCTGGGCATCGAGTACAGCAAGCGGGTGAACGAGATATCGGGCGGGGAGATCAAGGCCGACGACGTTGTCAGCACCATTGCCCAGAGCCTGCCGGACGGCTGCTATTTCATCAACATGGACGAGTTCCTCAAGACCCTGGACAAGGCAGACAAGTTCCAGCCCTGCGGCGAGAAGGTGAACGAGTACACCCGCCGGTCCGAGGACGGCAGCGAAAGGTTCTTTGAGATCTACCAGTGCGACTACAAGAACTCGGCGTTCCTCAAGTTCTTTGCGCGCCTGCAGACCTTCATTTTGTGGTTCGTGGATGCCGCCTCCTACATCGACACCGATGACCCGCAATGGTGCTTCTTTGTGTGGTAAGTTGTATGTTTAGAGCGCGATTTCAGAACCTAAAACTTTGTTCTTTTAGCTATGAAAAGTACAAGAACAACGATGGTCAGTGGCAGTTTGCCACTGCAGGCTACACCACCGTTTACGAGTACTACGCCTATCCGCAGAACAAGAGGCCCCGGATCAGCCAGATGCTGGTGCTGCCGCCGTTCCAAAAGCTGGGCCTGGCCACTCAGCTGGTGCACACCATTTACAAGTTCTACCAGTCGCAGAAGAACGTGGTGGACATCACCGTGGAGGATCCCTCCGAGGACTTCCAGCGACTGCGCAATTTCGTGGACGCTGGACTGTGCAAGGAGCTAAAGTCCTTCGCCCCCGATGTGATTGTCAGGGGATTCAGCAAAGAAATGGAGCGGGAAGCCCGGGAGGCGCTCAAACTGAATCCGCGTCAGGTGCGAAAGGTGTACGAGCTGTTGCGTCTGCTCTACACCAATCTTCAGGATGAAAAGGAGTACCGGGCCTATCGGCTGGAGGTGAAGAAGCGGCTGAATGCCGTGTTTTACAAGCAGCTGAAGGACATCAAGAAGATGGAGCGCTACAAGATGGACACGGAGATGCTGCGGGCCCGCCTGCCCACAATGAAGCAGCGCATGGAGCAATTGCAGGAGGAATACTCTGCCGTGGAGCAAGACTACCAGAACACCATTGAGAAACTGAAAGCTTAGAACGCGAGCTGGAGCCAAGGGGTGTTGAGTAATTTATTTCGTTCTCAGTTTTTTAAATAGGTTGATTACAAAATATTACATTATGTTTGCTATAAGCCTACAGTAGGATTTTTGAATAAATATTAAAAAATTACATATGTGTGTGTCCATATACTACTATACGTGTATATCGTATATTATGAGATATCAGATTACCAGGTGCACGTATTCAAATAGGGGCAATGCTGGGCGTGGGGCACTTGAGCAATTAAGCGTACATACGAGTTGAAAACACAAAAAACTAAAGGTTGACGAGTACGATTTATACAGACTGAAAGGTATTGCAATTGAGGCTTGGAAGTACACATTGGTTACAATTATCGATGGTGATGGGCCAGCAGCCCGTACAACTAGCAGGACCCGTACTCTTCCATCCACTTTTCGAAGCGGGCGACATCGTCGGCGGACACAGACTTTTTGGTTCGCTGCCGGGCATCCTGAAAGTCCTGCAGCGTTATCGGTAGGTCCACCTCCTCGCGCCGGATCTGCTTGATCTGATCGGGAGTGCGGCCGGATATGAGCCGCCGCATGGCCATCATGGAGGCGTCCCGGCACACGTTGCTGATGTCCGACCCGGAGTATCCCAGCAGCTCGTCCCCGATCAGTCCGGTGTTCAGACTCGGCGACAGGCACACATCCTTCAGGCATAGCTTGAGCAGGGCCGAACGGGTATCCTCTGATCGACAAGGAAGGACCAATTGTATATACCACTATTCACATTTAGATATTTCATTCTTACCGTTCGGCAGGGGAATATAGATGCGCTTTTCAAAGCGTCTCCGGAAGGCCTCGTCAATGTCCCAGGGGTGATTGGTGGCCGCCAGCACCATGATCACCTTCTCCTCCTCTTTAGTCGCGTTCAGGCCGTCCATCTGGATGAGCAGCTCGGCCTTGAACCGCCGACTGGCCTCGTGTTCCGAATCGCTGCCCCTGGAGGCGCACAACGCGTCGATCTCGTCGATGAAGATGGTGCTGGGGGCGTAAAAGCGGGCCATCTCGAAGAGGAGCCGCACCAGTTTCTCGCTCTCACCGCGGTACTTAGAGGTGAGGGTCGAGGATGATACGTTGAAGAAGGTGGTGCCGCACTCAGTGGCCACCGCCTTGGCCAGCATCGTTTTTCCGGTGCCCGGGGGACCCACCATTAAGACACCGCGCCACGGTCGTCGAATTCCCTTGAAGAACTCTGGCATAATTACCGGAAGTACTACCGCTTCCTGCAGACAGAAAATATTCAATTTGTCATATGCTCCAAGAGGTCTTCTCCTACAAAGCTATAGCTAACCTGCAAAATGGTTTTAGCCTCGTTGAGACCAGCCACATCGGTCCACTTGATACAAGGATGGCGCTGAAGGATGTCCTTCTCGAGGGTGTCCACGAGGTGACCCTCGTAGCCCAGGGGCGAGAAGTGCTTAGTCTTGGTCTTCGGCGAGCACCTGGGCGTGTTCTGGCTGGTGGAGAGGGACTGGGCATGTGAGTTATCCTCCAGCGAAGTCGTGGCGTCCTGGTCATCGGAGTTGGAGTTGTCGTCGAGCGAGTTCTTCTTCACTGGCTTGTGTTTGAATGTGAGTTGGGTGTTTGTGCTGAGCTTCCTGGCGCGCAATCTCTCCACGGACCGGCTCTTCCTGACGGCGGCTGTCAATGCGGACGCTCGACCTGTTCTTCCCAACCTCATGGCCCCTATACTGGAAGCAGGAGTGGCTGACAAGCCCACGTTTCCGGCACTGCCGTGGTGAGTCTGGCCGAGGCTGCTGCTGTTTGCATTGCTGCTAATGGAGGGCAGTGTGGGCTGGAGCTCTGGATCCCGCCGTCTCAGGGAGGACACCCAGCGATTGTCCTGTTGCTGCGAGGGAAACGGCATTTGGGCCGCCTGATTGGGACGCGGCTGGGGGGCCACTTCTGCGGTGAAGACTGCGTTTCATTAGCGATCATTGAACAAACCCCGCCCATCCGCACGAACCTTGAGTGGGCAGTCGCTGCTTGGTGCGTTGGGGCACACTACCCCCAATCCCCAAACCTCCGGGAGCATTCGGGCCCAGGTTGTTGATGGGCCGATGAGCTCGCTCTACTGGCGGGTTGTGTATGCTATCCGACGGGGGCTTCTTCGCTCCATTCGCGTTCCGAGGCGGACGACTGGTGGCCGTGATCTTTGTGAAGCCGAAAGGCGACAGGGAATCCAGGATCAGGGAGTCCATCATTCGCGCCATGTGCGATAGGCTGGTTGGTGGTGTGGAGGAACTAAGAGGGACAGAGGATAGAGCATTAAAAATATTTTAAAAATACGAAAATTTTGATATGATTTTTGAAACCGCTTTTCCGTTCAAAATAGTAAAACAATGTATCTAGAAAAGCCATTTTCCTATTTCAAATAAATTCGTAAAGATCCCAGTTCAAACATGGAATATAATAAAGAAAATGCATAATTTCCATTCATAATCACTAAGACAGGGCCCAGACAAATGATTACCGCGGTTACGGCATTGTGTACAAAGTTTCAGTTGCTATCTATACATTTTTAGACTACCGGATGGTGCTTGCCATTCAACTTGGCCATGTCGCAAAGGTCATTTGCTTTATCAGCCGTGGACAAGTGCTTTGCGTGTCCTGGCATGAGCACACACATGGACACGACTCCTCGTGTCTAGCCGTCTAATATTAGCTAGCTCTAGCGGCAGTCCATCCCTTTCGTTCCCTGTACGAGCACCCTTTTCAACGACGAACTATGCCCGGGAATTTCTAGGAAATAAATACCAGTGGGTCGAGGCAGTTCCCCGGGGGGCCGGCTATCCATACAAAACCGTGGCCGCTGGCAGGTGGGTTCAATAAACTTGGCGGCTCCTGGCCAGGTTATTGACGTGCCGGCGACAATTGTTAACTGCTGTATTCGCATTTGAATTGTTTTTTAGTTGTTTTTTTGGCATTTGCATGCGTCATCCGGTAGCATTAAGGCGTTTATGGGCATTCCGGCAACAACGTTGTAAATCTCGATCCCAAGAAGTATGCCGCAATATTTTGTACAGGATAATTAAGTTGGCAACAGAAGCGTGGCCATAATTCCCGGCCAAGTTGCCTGACTCCTGCCACATCCGCTTTGTATTTATATTTATTGTGTGCTGTACTGGTTCGAATTTGGGTTAATGCTTCCTATGTGCTCGCCCACGATTTGTGATTAGCCAAGCGCCTAACTAGGCCAGCTTCGGGTCATGCCTTGGGCCTTTGATTGATCATTTGTCCTATATATGTATGTAGCTTGCAAGTATCAATGGGCCCTAATCTAGGCATTAAATTTTAATTGAGCAATTGATTGATTGGCAAAGTGTTACAAGGCCGGCCCGAGCGTGGAATTTAACTAACCGCAGGCAAAAGGCGGCGGGCCTTGGTCCCCTGTTAGTTATGATGGTCTCCCTTTAAAATCCGTGTCACCAAGAGGTGTTTATGCTAATTCCTACCTGGGAAGCCATTGGCACAGTAAAAACAACATTTTTCGCCATGCAAATTACGGCGAGTGGCAATTATGACTGGCAAAAATATGCGAACCACAAAGTGGATGGGGCTGCAGTTCCTTGGAACACTTGCCTGGCACACAAATCAGGGGAACAACAGTGCCTCTTGGCACATTTAATAACAGCCCTCGAGAGAAGGATTTAATTGTCATTGGTTATGTCCATTGCAAGGATGAAATTATAACATTTTTCCAAGTTCCTAAGGTAATGGAGGACCCTTACCACTGGTGCAGATCCCATAGAGAGTGATATGGGGTGTGCCTGTAGGTGGATACGAAGGGCACCGCCACCTCGTATTTCAACTGGACATTTGGCGGCGACTGCGGCCTCACCGACAAGGCAGTGCAGCGCTCCAGGGCGGGATTGGAGCTGGTTAGCGATCGCTGACGCGTAAAGGGATGTTGGTGCGATTGCGTCGGCTGCTGGAGCTGTTGGTTGTACATCCCGGAGTTATTGTTGGCCAGCTGGGCCACACCGCCGGCCGGAGCCACCGATGTCTGGCCCATGCCGAACCAATTCTGGGCACTGGTGTTGAACATGTCACCGTGCCCGCGCTAGGCATAAAATGAAAAGACAGATAGACGCTTCCTTTACTTTGAATTTAAATGCACACACGTAAAAGCTTAAACGGAAACTTGCGACAGTCCCCGCCCGGGCTGTTCGATTTGGGGCTCCCGCAAACGAGAAGAGCCCTGACCCGAGGTGCGATTTCCACCGGACGGTCCAAGGGTTGCGGACCAACTGACTGACCGCTCGACTGGACGACGCGACCACAACAAAGCATTACCGGGTAGTTTTCCTGGCCTGCGCCTGTGAGCGTCCGTGTGACTGCGAATTGAGGTTAAAGGAAGTTTTGCCTGGCGCTGCTTGGGGGCGGTTTCAATCATGGATATTCCCATGGAAGGAGACCCATAGCTTGGCCCAAACTAAACCACAGAAGATCCGATTGCCTTACCATACATATTAGTTGTATGCTATATACTTTTTCGCCACATTCAAAGGGAAGTCATGCTCGCTTTTTGTTCTAATTTGTTGTGACTACTAATAAGCAATTCTACTTCTTTAAGACCATAAATTGCTTGAAGATACACTACACTACACTTGAACTATTAACAACTCAAATCAATAATTTAAAGGTAGCTTAAAACTAAGAAAGAAAAATAATTTACTATAATTGTATAAAAATGGTTAAATAGTTTAGAATTGTAATTGAAAAGCCATCAACCGAATCCAATATTCTTATAGTCTACGGGTCAAATATTCTATTGGAAAGGATATTCCGCCTTCGGCTGGCATTTGGATTATTCTGTTATTCTTGTATTACCCGACTTGCGGTGGACTGTGGTCAATGCACGCTAGCAACGGACGTCGTGGACTCGGCTCGAAGATCCCATCGATTTCTGGGAAGGCAAGGCGTTTCACACACTTATGTACCTATGTATGCCATGTTGTATTTGCCTACTCAAACAGCAGTGGGTTTCTAATAATCTGCCGGCAAGGCAATGTAATTTAATGGGCGGCTTGCATGCGGAGAACGCCGGCACTTGAGTGGGCCTGCAATTGCGGTGGCATAGCACACTTTGGAGAGCTCCGCAATCACAGTGCCTGGAGGGGATTGTCAACTAGGTAATCCGCTGCAGGAGCTGCAAACGGCCAAAGGAAGGCCGCTGACGAAGGTCGCATTGAGTGCGCAGATACCCAATATGTGCGAATCGCAAAGATGCGATGGCAAAATCAGCTGCAGCCAGATAAAAATCGATGGCGGAGCGACCGTCGAGGCGCACTCAAGTGGCCCGGCACGCCTTCGGTGGCGCCACATCCTCAGTTGCAACCCCTTTGAGCGAACTCACCCCGGCGGACTCATCACGGGAAGGTATGTGGCAGTGGAGTCCACGGTGCGTATGGTCGTATTTCCTCGCATCACAATCTTCTCGCGCGTGGTGCGCCTGTAGGTCGTCTCCTCGCCTCGCATCCTGTGCCTCTAATTGCTTTAAAATTTTCACAATTTTTTGTAATTCTGGAAATAATTTTGTAGGTTGTTTTTCGTGTTTACTTCGGTCCAAACTGGTGTGTTGGAAATTTTTTCATCTGTTTTTCGCAAAAGCAACTTCGGAGAGGACTCAGGCAAGGATGCTGCTAAAAGCTTTGGATCTCTTGCCAAGCTTTCCTCTCTTTGCGTGTCCTTGCGCTCTTGGTCAACCGTAAACAATTGCGCAATTTTCGCCTGCAGTAGGGACGAGGCTGTTGCTGCTCTTCCGCTCCACTCGATGCACAAATGGTCACTAACTGCCTCGATTGTTGTGGCCAAAACGAGCGGCCAGCCGCATTGCAACGAAGTGATAGCCAGGCTGGCTTTTGGTGGTGATTTTAGCGTGGAAAGCTCCCAGCCTTGCAGTCATTACACTTCCGAACTATTTTCTAAACATTTTGATACTATTTTTGGCGGTACAAACTTGTGCCAAACAGCAGCTGCAAGGGTTTCGAAACCTTATTAATGTTTTCCATAATTAGAAGGCGTTTTCATTTACACGAGCCTGAAGAGGGTTGCATTTACCCTTATTGTATTGAAGTTAGCTGCATTGTTTTGAATAATATAGCAGCATTTTCTTGTTATATCATCTGGAATGAATGCATTTCCTAAAATATTTATTTAATTCAAATTAAAATGGATCTAGGTTTAGGAAGGATGATTAAATTATCAAATAAAACTCGCCTCTTAACCCACTCAGAAGAACAAATATATATGCATCTTTATTGATCGATTTTTAAAAAACTACTTAAAAATTTGAATAATAAATTACGATTTAAAAAACATTATTACATTAAAATTCAATTTTCAGCATCGTTTTCCGACTTGCTGCTCATTACACAATATCATTGACGATCAGAAATTTGATGAACTTTGCTTCAACACTCAAATTGCATTTGATTTATTATGTGTGTGTGTAACAATGGTTCTGTTGTGTGTACAAATTCCAGTAACAATTAAATATTAACAAAATAGAAAGGAAAGTCCGACTGAAAAGAAACCGTCTAAAATTTTGAAGTTAAATCAAACAGTAATTATGAACTAAGCGAGGAAGTACTCAGCCGCCGTCACAACATAGATAGGTGTGTATGTTTATATTCGCGTGTAAATATATATAAAACGTTTCTAACAAACACGAGGCACGTCGAAATGTAGGTAAGCGAAAATCAATCAAGTGGTTCTCTAGGTTGGTTTTTGGTTTTGCTTCCGACTCCGGGAAATTTGGTGGCTTCAGTTGCTTTCTCGTCTTTAGGCGACCTCACAAGGCTGCGTGTTCTCGTATGTGTATATACGTGTGTGTATAAGGATAAGAGTCTATTTAATTATTTTGAACGGTTTAACTTCCAACTAACAATAACTGTAACCTTTTTTAGGCAATTTGTTTTCCCTTCCTGTATATGACTAAAATGTGCGATACCTTAACAGCTGCAGCATAACTTTAGTTTTCGTTTTGTGCACTAGTGTCTCGAGTTAGTTTCATGTTTCGCGTTTCCTTTCCAAATTATTTACAACTAGCCCTACAGCTTCTCTCTGCTAACTGCTACCTGCTACCAGCTACCAGCTACTCCTCTCAGACGTCTACTTGTTTGGCGAGTATTAAGATTTCTTTCGGCGGATCCGGCTCCTCCGGGCGTCCCTACTGGTACTTGCGCGTGGCGGTGCGGGCCTTCCAGGCCTTGACTAGGTTGTAGGCAAAGTACAGCGTGAATCCGTGGACCTGGAAGCCCACGAAGCAGAAGGCATACCAGAATACGCCGTACGGATAGCCCTGCATGGAGGAAAAGGTTTTGTCAGAAAAGGCTTGCCTTTGGGCGGCCGAAATCGGAGCGAGCGTTGGCTCGGCATACTCACGCGCCACACCAAAATGTCCGTCTCGTCCAGGTCCACAGACTTGTCCAACGTGGCAAACTCCCACACGTCGGAGAAGTAGTAGGCGAAGCAGTAGAGCAGCGGCAGGATGGCGAACACGAGGATGGCGATTATGTACTTCTGCATGTCGCGCACCTTGTTGCCGCGCGCCGCCGACAGGCCCAGGAAGGAGGTCAGCAGCGAGCCCGCCCAGACGTACTCCCACCACAGCGGTGGCGGCACCTCCAGCTCCTCGATCTCCAGCACGAATATGTCCAGCCGGTCCAGTATGTCCGACGTCAGCTTGGCCATCATCACGAAGAAGAGGAGGGCGTGGAAGAAAATGCAGTACTTCAAGCGCGACTTGTTCAGCAGGCTGCAAGAGAGAAGGGTCCAGCTTGAGTATCGATTCACAGGCAGGATGCCAGGCACAGCCAATTGGCAGTTTGCCCGCCGCGGGTGCTCCAGGTAGCCAGAGCCAGAGCCAGGGCCAGCGCCCGCGCCAAGCAATTAGATAATTTGCCACACGGCAGTGTCAGCCGTGCGGGAGAGAGTTGTGGCGGTGGCATGGCACATATAATATCGGTGCGCTGGTGGTCGGGCCGAGTGGTGATATTAACCTAATTTGATATGTGCCAGCTACGCGCTGCCTGAACTCGAAGTCGTTGCCGTCGGTGCCGGAGACCATGGGACCGCCGCGCGTTGCCATTTCGTTGAGTGGTTCGTTATTCGTTGTCACACGTCGTTGCTTATTTTTAATAAATAATTGCTGGATATATTTTGTGCTAGAGCTGTCAAAACATCGCGATGGTATCGGAGGCCCACGAAAAGGCCAACAGGCTCATCGATACTTGGCAGCTAGTGTGGCCGTTCAAAATAATTTCCCTCTACTTGCCGCAGGGATTTTTTCTGTTTGAAATTCAAATTCAGAAAATCGGTAAGCTCTTTTTAAACGACTGCAAGCCTTCTTTCATTTTCCATATGCATATTATGTTTTGCCAATGCTCCCATTAAATCTGGGCTCTACACATTTCACATAATTTTGATTTCTTGAAAACATTAAGTCAAATTGTTTGTTGTCGCCTAATTGACTATTGAAAGCCTCTTGTTTTCTATGCCTTGCATTACGTCAAACTGAAATTAGCATAATTTAGTGCAGTGTGCTCCAATGAGGAAATTATGCAAATTACATTCGTCTTTGTACTCCCATCGTTTTAAAAATAAATTCAGTACGCCCCCTTTCGCTGAACTTAAGACCATTTCCAAGGGTCGGTGTGCGCGTGCCACCTGTTGCACTTAAATCCATAAATCAATCCTTCAAGAATCGGAAAAACAATGCAAAACGAGAGAAAGAGCGCACATTTAAAAATAAAATAATGAATTTTTGAATTTTCACTCGCACACTCTCTTTATGCTCGTCGCGCTACAAAAGTCGGACATACGGGTCGTATGTGTCATCAGTTCTACGGCGGTATTCCTCCGATTTGGACGCGTTCTCGCATGCGATCGTCTTCGTTCCGAAGTTGCGTTTCCCCCACATTGTTTTTAATGCCAGTTGTTGATAATTTCCACGCAAGTGTTTATGCCGAACTGGGCAGCTGAAAGTTTCCGTTGATATTACTCGAGTTGCGCTTCAGATTCCGATACGGATATATTGGTAATTTCCCAAAATAACACCTTGTTTTCGCGGGGAAATTAAGTTGTGCAGAACGTTAATTGCGTTTTTGCGCCAAGTCGTTGATTATTGCATGTCTTTCAGTGCGGCCGCCAAAAATATTAATAAAATGCCCGACAGATTTGCACAGCTTTGGGGGCCAAGACCTCATGCAACTGATTTGTCAGGGGTTTATTTTGGCTCGTGTTGGCAGAATTGGTCGTTCGAGTTATAGAGATGAATGTCAAGAATTAGCAACACAATTCCTGCAGGGGTTTCAGTTATGTTCACGCCTCTTTTAAAGCTATATGTGTATCATACACCATTCGAGTCCGAAACATAACTTCTCACATATTTGAGTTGCTGATAAAGAACTCTTTATAAATCGCCTTCCATTTTTAGTCTGTTTGCACTCATATATTACATCATTGCTTGCACACCAATATACCCCTTGATCTGTATACTTAAGGAGCTTGTTTTGTGGACTTCTGATAATAATAAAAACCCAGCACATTAGCATGCATATGCTTGGTCTTAGCCGCCCCATGTGATATTTGTTTAGTCTTAAGCCCTTGACACCTATATTGATCGTGTGCCTCCGATAAACGCAATAACTTTCACTCTCTTTAGTTTCAGCTCCGGTGTATCGTGACCTCCGTGCTGCCCCCGTGTGTCCGTGCTGGCCGAGTGGTCCTTGTAATCCATAGAGTCCAATTCCCGAACCATGTCCAATCCCGCTTTGGCCGCCTCCAAACGCGCCTCCTTCGCGCGCCGCGCCGAAAGCCTGGTGGAGCGGGTGAGAATTATGAATACCATTTATGAGGTACCGGCATCAAGTGACCACGGATCGTGAGATACTCGAATTTGTTTGTTGTTTGTTGTGGCTTGTTGGCTCTTTATTTAAATTTATTTTACCACTGCTCGTAAATTATGGCTCGAAGCGGATAATGTATTTCGCACATTCACATGAAAAACAAAGGAAAACAACAGTCCCCCATAAAAGCGAGCGTACGCCAGGCACCCGCCATCCGCCATCCGCCACCCATCTTCGACCTGCAGTATCGATGTACACATATATATCTATGAACATTTGATTAGACATAAATGGCCGTGGGTGGTGGTGGGGGTTCCTCCGGCACTTCATTCTCGGTTCTCGGGTGCTGCTTTTGGCCTGGGCCGACTGCTTTAATTAATCTAAAACACTCGTACATTATACACACGCCGTCTTAATGAGTGGGGCCAAATTGTGCCCGGATCAAGGTCGCCAGAGGTTTCCCTTCTATCGCAAAACTGATTGCCACTTATGGGTGTGACTTTGCTGCCTACACATGCATACGAGTATATGGGTATTTATGTTTTTGACGCGAAAGTCTTGGGGGTCTTGTCGGTTCCAGGAACCTCAAGTATGCTTTATGTATCTGACCCAAGAGGCTGAATTCCTAGGCGATCCTACTAAAATGGATGGATTTTATTTAAGTGGCTTAGTATATTTTCTCTTTTTGATTTATTTAGACTTGATTTTATGAATTTAAAACTTCAAAACCACGTTCTTTGGAATTTTTATACCATGAAGAGTATGTTTTAGTGTAACCATATATTTCCCGACAGTCTTGTCTAATTTTTCGAAGAACTTGCAATTGTTTTTTTGCTAAACGCTGTTCCATTTGCGTTCGAAATTGAATTTTTCTGCAGAACGCTGTTCCATTTGCGTTCGAAATTTTCTCAGCCGCAGGGCATAAAAAAGTCATTGTTCACCATGTCTTCCGCCATCGTTCTGAAAATAAATGTCCCAATGCAAATAGCCCTCCCGAACTGCATGGTCATTGTGGCTGTGACAGTGTTTATGGACATGTGGGGCCTGTGTATCAGAGGGTGCCTTGGCATACAATGGAATTCCAAAAGAATAAAACCAAGCAAATTTGTCAGTGGTCGGAAAAGTGGAAGTAATTGAAAGACGGCAAAGAGTTGCGATGCTGCAACGCTTTAATTGAGAGGGTTCATTGTACAGTTGGGCAATGTCCGACCCATTTCGAATTGATTTTTGTGTGTGCTCCCATGGACATATTTGTACATATATTGTACATATATATTGTCCGAGTAATCATTTTAATGAAGCACATGTATCAGCAAGCCGTATAAAAACAAAGATTATCACGTTTTCCCCGAACAGAACATTAACCAAACCCCCCTGCACCGGCTTAAATTTCGATTTTCTCTTTTGCAAGGCAAAGCCCTTGCAGACGGTTGTAGCTAAATATAAAGCTGTGTTAATAATATTCCCCTCCTTTACATTGTCTTATATTGCAAGGGGGTCCAAGAGCCGTCGGGGCGTTCTTAAGTAGTGCAAAGTGAGGGAATTAAAAATGTTAATTGAATTTCCAGTCGGTTCGGTATTTGGGGGATGCGCGGGGACGAAACTGGAGCCGCCGCTGAGAGCTACAAATTCGCTTAGCACAGAGGGTGGAGCAGGTGTCGGCCGCGGAAAATTGCTTTACATCGGCTTTGGTTACACTCCAATCTGGCCAAGTGGCAGCGAATGCTGATGAGAGTGCTAAGGAGGGTGCTTATCAATCAGCGCCGGTGACCAAGGGCGCCATTTGCATTGCATTTGGATTACATCTGAGATGATCGATGTCTTTATCAGGCGTTCGCGTCCCAGGCTATACATACTGCGTATCTGCTTGTGTATGCATTCGCTTGTACTCGCGATTGTTTGCCTCTTATCGTTGCGGCGAGCAATCCAAAAATAGCACTGCAAATATATACGGAATGCGGCACGGGGCGGGGGTAATCGCGACTACGGCGACGCGAACATAACGAGCAAAATAAATGAACGATAAAAAGCTAATAAAGAGCAGCATAAATAAATGCGTAAATATCGAGCGCATATACCTACACCCATATATCTTGGCAGCGAACTTTCTGGTGGGTAAAAACTCGTCTCGTAGATTGCCCCCACACTTGGGACTTGCAGGAAGGGGGCAGGTGCCGGCTGACTGGGGGTATCATGAAGGGGCGTGGCAGGACTCAGGACCCAGGCAAACGCATTTGCTAGAGTGTCGGCGCTGTCATCTCTTGGTTGTTGGCCTTGCCAGCACGTGTGTTTGTGTTGCCATTTGGGCTTAAGTGTTCCTGCCTCCAGCTTCCAGTTCCTGTTGCGGGATCCTGCTGGTAGGTAGCTTGAAACTCGCCTCAAATCGGCCCCGAGCCCGGGTAAATGTTTGCATACAATTCCCTGCGCTTAAGGTCCTTGCACTTCGATCCACCTGAGGTCACAGTGTATCGACAGCATTTAAATCGAATGAGTTTAAAGTTTAAGTTTATAAAGTATAACAATTTAATTCTCGTAGCTAGGTATCTCCGAGCGTGAGATGTTTTCATCAGTTCGCCTCAAAAACAAAGAAAACTGATTGGATTTGTTATCTAAATAGAAGTTTGCTTTCGCGTTCCGCTGACTCCTGGCAAATCGCTGTTTATCTTATAAGCATTCCGCGCTGTTTCGGCAAGCCTTGAAGTTGAGTTTTTCTTTTTCCACTTAACTTTCCGAATTGACATAAATAGGATTTTCACGCTCTCCCATTCCTCGCCCACCTGAACTTGTGTTTTCCCGCTGCTGCCACCTTGGGCAATCGGCTTACAGACTTTCAATTGTACCCCCCCTGGCCAACTTTTTCCATTGTTTGCCAGTTGCGCCTGCCGCACCTCCAGAGGCCCCGTTTCCATCGGGTAACCGCTAAAGTAACGCGTATCTTGTACCCATTCGCTCGACCTCCTGCTAACGCCTTTCCTGCCACATAAATCGCTATGCCGTGTGGCTCTTTCTGCTGTGGGTTCCGAGCACCTGCCTGGATAATTGTAGCCGACAATGGTGTTGCCGCCTTCTTGTTTATGTGCATGCAGCTTGCTCAGCCTTCGTATTTCCCTTAATTCCTTTGTCTGTCTGCAGGCTTTATGCTCTTTTTATCATCATCCCCTTTTTGTTTAATTAAAGCGCATGTCGCAATTAAAACACAAACGACACAATATGAGTTTTTATCGGCTTGCAGCCTCCTCGGAAATGCATGAAATGTTAAGCGATCAATGCGTTAATGAGTCCGCCGCGGCCCAACGGGGCGTATACGTCACGGGTATATTGACTCGATAAGATGTTTCATTTAAGTCGTTGCATGTTAAATTAAATACACACAATAGGCTTTTAAAACACAAGTCTTTGCAGCTATTAAATTACTCGCTATTGGGTTGGGTGTAACAATTAAAAAGTCAGGGTTGCTCTTTTCCGGTATAGGATGTGTGATCAATGGATTAAAGCCCTTAAAGTATTTTTGGTCGTATTTTTCAATCACCGGTGGATGGAGGATGGGCTTCATTCACCCGTTCCCCACTGTTTTCAATCTAACTTTAAATTACTTTGAATTTATTCAGCATTTTCCTGCTGCATCAGCGCATCATCGACAGCTCGGTGGGATGTCGATGTCAGCACATTCGCGTACTACATAATCCCCTTCATCGTCTCCGGCAGCATCATCGCACGTCGTGACCCCGCCCCAACCTCGCGGTTTCCATGAATATTCATTTTTTACAGCCATTTTTCATATCCGTATCAAAAAATTGTTTTGCTAACGTGCCACGCCTACGCCCAGGCTCACGCCCCGTCCGCGGGGCTAACCACAGCCGGCTTGACCTAGGACACGCATATTCCTAATGCGCATTTCGCCATAAATTCGGGGTAGGGGTCGGGGCTCCGGAGCTTCGGGGCTGGGATCGCTGTGGAGGGCGGGATGAAGGGGGCGTGGGAACTGCGCATTTCCCGCGCGCGCTGACAAATTAGCACATCAAAACAAAAAGGCCAAAGAGGCTCAGTGAAGAGACCCCGCAACAACGGTAAAGCCTGCGAAAGCAGACTCGCCAACAATGGAGAGTCAGTTCAACAATGCGCCCGAAAACAAAGTAAAACAAAAAGGATTTTTATATAAACCCCAAGCGAAACATTCACACAAACGTAAGCCATTGGACGCACGCACGCATACACCCACACAGGCGCCACACACTCGCATTCGCACCCTCGCCGAAGCGTGGGCGCCAAAAAGTAGCGCGCTTAAAAGTAGGCAACGGAATTTGCACTGCAGCATCAGTGGTGCTTGCATGTGTAGGTGTGTAACTGTAAGAATGTATTGTGTGGGCGAAAGCGGGCAAACAGGGTTGCCAGATGGACAGAGGAAATATTTCATTCGGAATATTATTAATCCAATATTTAATGCAATTTTCTTCGAAACTTTTATCTTATAGCGATCGGAAGCTTAAAAACTAAGTAGTACAACAATATATTGTTTTTCAAGTTTTCGTCTGTTATTTTCACATGATGAGTATTTTACAAATTTGAAAAATAAAATCTGCAGCGCCTATTAAGTGTCCCAACAATTCGTCGGGATGCATGGTTTATAAACATGCTTTTTTATGAGTATATTAACCTGCCCAATAGCATGTAAGAATCACCTTTTTGCCTTTTTAGGATTCTTCTAATCTTTCGAATTTTGTTAACACGCAGTTTGCAGACATCGGTCTGGCCACTCTTGGACACAACACCTTCCCACTAACTGCCCTACGGCAACATTTCAACACCCGCCCCCTTTCTCCCACCTCCTTACAGCATCCCTGCGGGGGAGAGGAGGCTGAGGGACAGGACAGGAGCAAGAGACCCAGAAACCGATTTCGCTTGGCCATTTCACTTTCCGTCATTTTGTTTTGCTCCCCGCTTCGCAAGCGCGTCGGCTCCCCGCTCGGCCATTGGCTTGGGGCCTCGTCGGCGCTTGGTTCGGCTTTTGGGGCCGGCGTTGCCGACTGTTTTCCCCGAATCGCTGCTGCTGGCCCGTTTCGCTTTTCCTGTGATAAGGCCGCCGCACAGTCGTCGCCAGGCGTTCGAACATTGCGTTGCAAAAGCAGCTGGAGAAGCGCGTTCCCGCACTATTCACCCAAATTCGCTGATTTCGCTGACTTCGGTTCCCAGTGCCTCTGTGCGCCTAATAGAATTCCGTACGCGAGGAGTTTGTGTGTCTCTCGTTTGTCTCGAGGCCAAGACGCAATAAGCAAGGAGAAAGCCCACAGGCATCAGCAAGACCAAGACCAATACCAAGAGCGAAACAACCGCAGCATCATGTCAAAGCCAAGCACCCCAAAACACGGCGGCAGTGGTGGCTCTGCGGGAGCTGCTCCTGTGCCCGAGAAGATAAGCGTAAGTTCTGACACCTTTCTGCCAAGATTGCAACAAACACCAGAGCTAGGACAGCTTTTTGACATGCTGACTTGTTTTATCTCAGCCGATTTAAGATGCATGGTGCTATTTGGCGCGTCACTTGTTAATGCGCTTTTCCGGAATTCTCTCTGTGCGTATACGTAATACTCTATTCTGTGTCTGAAATTGCTTTCTTGACACGTCAGTGACTCAAACTACTCAACATAAGTTAGCAGTGTTTCAGAAAATGAAGATTCCCTTCTGGTAAGGCTTTAATTTTTAATTACCAAATGCTTTACGAGTATATGGTTTCCAATCAGCATAAAATGTAGTCAGCAATGTTCTTAAAAGATGAATAGATGTTCTTGAAGATTAATGCTTAAGTAAAGCCGATTAAATAACGTTAGACAAATCTTTAAATCACATTTATGAGTAAGTAATTTACTTCAATTACCCATCTACGAAAGATTCATTTCGAAAGGATAGATGTAGTAAAAGTAGGAATGACTCTATTAGGGGATAGGGTCAAAATAATCCAAGGGCTTAGGTCCTGCATGATCGAATACAGAATCATGCAAGCAGGCAGCTTGTTTGACCTCGAACTCCCCTCTGTTTTGTTGGCTTACCTTTTGAAGCTGGGTCTTATTTGCTTTTTATTTTCTTTGGATATGGTGAACTGGGCTCAAAGGGCATAGCACACTTTTGGCTTGCGACTCATAAAAATTGCATAATTGTCGTCCTGCATGTGGCTGTTTCGTGTGGTTGCGGGTGTGCGGGTCTGTGGTTGGGCGGTTGTTCAGTTGTAGGGAACTTTGGCTGTGTGAGTGGCTCAAACATTAGCTTGAATGTTTCTTTTTACGTGCCATTTGTGGTCACATCTGGCACACAATAATTACGTAGACCAAGCCAAACGAATGTAGGTGCTTAAATTGGCAAAATTATGGGATTCTTTAGGCCATATTGTCGTTCCATTTTCTTCTTTATTAAACTGCTAATTATATGGAGTAAAAGTTGTTACTACACAGAACAATTTTTCACAGCAAACTTCAAAGTTGTCGAGAATTTCATACAAACATGCAAATTAAGGAAAGATTCCCAGCTTTTGTTTATTTTCTCAATGTTTTTCTTCTGTTTTGAGATATATACTATTTCGTGCAATGTTCTTTTGTTGGATAAAATTGACGTACATTTTCTGGCTCGTGATTTTCCCATTTTCTTTCCACAACTCGACCTCCACGTAGCACACTTCGTTGTCCTGCTCCTGATTTCAAGCCCAGACCACAACTGCAGGCATCTGCTCGTCCTGGATTGCAATTTCAATTCAAATATGCTGACTAAAGAGATTTGCTTGGCATAAAAAGCACAGCGAAATATCCATTCGCCAGATACGCTTTGTCTCTCCGCTCGGTACTCACATTTCCTCGACGAGACTCGCCTGTCCCTTTAGGCGGCGCCTGGATGCGATGGGATTTAATTAGAAGAAAGCATAATAGAGCAACGGGCTGTCCATATGGGTCTGTGCATTATACATGATTTGCTGCACTCCCATGTTTGTAGCCCCAAACTTATTTTCCAACGGGTTCTTCCATTTTTCGCTCCGGCTTTCAGCAGAATAATAAAACGGCAGCCCGCGGGGTTTCCATCTGCAGCCTTGGCGGATACATCTCGTAATTTGTGCTGGCCCAACTCACTCCCTCCTAGACACAAGGAGTCCCTTTCAGCAGGCAAAGTTTATGTCCCGCACATCGGATAACTCGGGGTCTCGTTTTCGTTTTTGTTCACATTCCCCCAGACAGCAAAGTTTATTTATCCAGCTCGTTCCCTTTTGCCCCAGCGTCTGGCATTTCCCATTTTCCTCGCCTGATGTCCCCTGGTCAGTATTACAAAACTTGTTGACTTCGCCGCCGGCAACGAAGACATCCCGAAACATGCGTTTCCATTAATATAATTGTGTTTTGAATAGATTTTTGATTTTTGTTTTGCTTTCAATGCAACTTCCAAATCGACATCGATATGGGGATCGGACTCCTCCGCCTGTATCGAGGCGGTGATGCCTTGGAAAAGCAGCTCTAACGTACACTATGGCTGAGCAGTTACCACCTCGGGGTAGTAATAACTTTTGCATTGCCAACGTGTTAAAGTTTTCAAGGCAATGTTGCCCATACGCCCCGTTGCCCGCAGAAGCAGCCACCTGCCCCTGCGGCTGTGCGGCCTAAAACTTAAACAACATTTAATTGGTGGCTTTTAGCACCGGCCTACAAGCCTGCATATTTGCTTGTGTCTATTAAAAAAAAAACGCTCTTGCACCGCCGTGGCCCGTTACTCGGAAAAGTCTGCGGCAATTTTGTTTGCCCAACTTTTCGCATCACTCGAGGCCTTGCGCTTTTGTATTCTGCCCGTAGAAAGTTTTCCATAAATTTCAAACACTTAATGCGCTGCGCGTCATTTATGTAGCTCGGAGATTTCCTGCTTTTTCCTAATGGCGGTTCTCCGGATATTTACCAAGTGTTGCGGCATGAAAATCCCATCAAGCATTGTAAATTTTAAAGCGAAGGAAAATATTAACCGCATGTTATGTAAATAATAAGGCAGGAAACATAAGTATTTTGCCAGAAGCAAATTATAATTGCATTGTTCACCTGCAAATAGTTTTGGATAAACTGGGAATTGTGTGTGCACAATCGACATGCATACATGCAAATTTTAATTCAAATCGCAAATCAATTATGAGGCTTTCACACAACGCACCTGCAAAATGTCATTTTTGGCAAATCACTAATTGCAACATTTACCGAGCCTGCATGCATGCCCGTTGGCCATTTGTGGAATGCTAATTAGGATTAATGCGAGACCAATATAGTATAATGGGGCCCGGATGCAGTCGAACCAAAATCACATAAATATTTCAGACCAAAAGCCCAGAGCTGATAATTAAATTTACATTACTGTTTCGCATGCCAGTCAGGAGTGTGGCAGCAAAAAATGAAGCATCCGTTCAATAGGTCAGCCTTCGGGCGCGGCGTATGGAGTATGGGGGGAATCCCATTGGGATTTGGGGGCACAACGGAGAGACACATGACAGCACTTAACCAAATGCGAATAAAACGTACAGCGGGGGATTTGGCCTGGATTGGGGGATCCCCGAAGTGGTTCGGTGCAAGTGCGGTTATGAACCGAAATCCATTTACACTCGAATACGCTTCTGGTCAAAATGAAGTGGTTTGCTAGCAAATAAAGTTTAGGGTCCGGCCGTAAACAACCATCCAGCCAGCCATCCAGCCAGGCAGCCAGGCAGGATGCGCAGCCAGAATCTGTTTGTCAAGGCGGTCACGAGTCGGTTGCCTTTAAATTACGAATGCAATAAATGTAGCCAAGAGAGAAATCCCGGCGATTGAGTTAGGCGTGTCTGGCGAGGGAAATGCTGATTAGCGGAAAGGAAGCCTCGGCGAGGAAGCTGTAGATGTGGCCGGGATTGGATGGCCAGCACTTTGTTAAATAAACTTTCTGTTCGAGTGGCTACCACTTCTGCAACAGACTTGCCGCTCTCTAGAGCCCTCGAATTGGCCGGCTTTGTTTTGTAGCATTGTGCTGTCCCCATTCAGGCTGATGAGCCCGGCAATGGGTGGATGGGAAGATGGGTGTTTGGTGGCATGGTGGGTCAAAGATAAATAGGTCACCTATTTACCTTGTAGGCCAAAAGCAAACATCCCCCTGGGAATGCGTGGGATCGGCGCTAATTAAACCGAGTCGGAGAAATGTGCACTGGGTTTAATGAGTTGAGGTGCTAATTTTCGCTTTGTCCAATTTACCTTTGACGCGTATTTGGTAATTAAAACCGAACTGACACATTTGTGTAGGTAAGATAAGTAGAAAGCAATTTCCATGTCGAACAAGGTATGTCTTACACTTACCTTGAAATAATATCGACCTACCCAATTCAATCCCTTGCGGATAATTTAAATGTGAATCATTTATCCTGCAACATCGATTTCCCATTAACAAGTCCATAAAACAACACTTAAAATCCAATGGGAAGTTTTGGGGCAAAAATGAGAAATCGTTTGCACGGGATATCAGCCATCAAGCTATCAACTGTGAAATCCATCAGGCTACGGCAGCAATCCGGCGGAATCAACCCGACCGGCTGACAGCTCCTGGCAACTCCCCGCACGCAAGGATGGAGGTGAAGTGACGTGATGTGATGTGCTGGGGGGATGGAATGGAGGGCAGGGGGGCTGCCGTGTGTAATGGGCACTTAGGTCGCTGCCACATGATTACAGCATTAAAGGGGGAAATGTGGGAAATCGGATTGCAAAGGAAAAGAGTGGTAAGGAGTGAGGTGTCAAAGGCGAGGGGCCAGCTGCGACGTCAACGAAATCGGGAAAAATATGAGACCAGAATGGGGGCAAGAGGCAGGAGTCACATGGCAGGAGGTGGCGAGAGGAAGGCAACACGGAACAGAAGTCGAGGCATTAGAAAAGAGGTCAATGAGTTGACACGTACATACTCGTACATACAGCATCAGTGGCAGCGCCACCGCCAGCAACAGCAGCTGAAACTTCCATCTAGAGCTTGAGGGCAACGCCTCGGTTATGCGATGGCATCCGCATGCCTCCAGCCACCAGCCACCAGCCACGCCCACAACGCCGCCCCTCGCGCTGTTACCCCAACCGAGGCAAGTGATACAGTTTTGTGCATGCTCCCATGCATTCAGGCATCGTATCACCCAACAAAAGACTACAGTTTGTTTGCAAAAAAGTAAGCAAACATGCACGATATATGCAAATGCAACATGGAGCACGGGAGTGCTCTACGTATGTATGATACCTAAGTTCAGTCACATTGTATATCAGCATCTGCTGCTGATATCCTTCGGATATAGGAGAAAGCTCAAAATGAAAACCAAACTTTGTGGACATGGAAAAGCAATCCTTGTAACGAAATATTTTATTGCCTTATTTTGTTGATCCAAACAAGTTTGTTGTTCGCCCAAAAAAGAACATTTCTGTTTGGGACTACGAGTAGTGATAAAAACATGGTTGGATTTAGGACTTTGGCTAAAACTATGTATGTGCAAACGTATGAAAACCTGAACATTGCAGCCCATGGAGGGTACTTTATTGACGGCTGTTTCCCTTTTAATTACAAGAAATGCAAATTTATTAACAAGCTGCTGACAGCGGCCAATTGACGGGCTGACCCTCAGTTATTCCCCCAGCAAATTTCCATAAATATGGATACATGTGTCACCGTCACAGGATGTGTACATGTATCAATTAGCTCCCGAGATGCAGCAGGCAGGCAGGCAGGCACATGGCGGCAATACAAGACAGAGTGCAAACATTGACCCAATGGCGAGGCAATTAAAGTGCGACAGGCGAGCGGGAATTTGAGACAGGTTGGAATCGTCAGAGCTAGGGCCGGGCTAGATTTTTCCAATATAAATCAAACGATTGAGCCAAATTACTTTTTAATTGACTGATGGTTGCGACGACGGCGAGAGCTCTTCGGGCCTCTTTCGGCCCGCCTCGAGGCTGAAAAGTTTCTCTGACGCAAAAACAAGTAAACAATTTCATTTTACAATTGTGCCGGCAGAAACCGAAAGGGCCCGAAATGAGGAAAACTTCAGATGTCAGTCAGCATAAGCAAGTTTCCGTGCTGCCGCAGGGTAAATGCAGAAAAAAAAAATAAATGGCAAAGCATTCTGCCAACAATGCTGCCCGAATCCCGGCGAAGCAGTAGTAAATTACTCTTTAATATACACTTTATAAAGCCCTAGACTTTTTCGCGGTGCACTCTGTTGTGTGCCAGTGGATTTTTGTCGAATATGGCAACATCCTGCGAGAATTTGTGGCTGAGGCCAACCGCAGACATCCATCATCGGTGATGTGAGGAGCCCGCCGTCACTCCATCGGGCGAAAGGTGAATTGTGAATGAATGAGCATCGGCAGGTCGTAAAGTGCAGTCAGCCAAGCAGCCAGGCAGTCTGTCACAGCTGATGTATGTCCCTCCACTTGGCCCACTTTTCGCAATTCTGTAGCATTTCCAAAGGGTGTTATGTGGGTGTGCAATTTATTGGCAATTTCATTATTTATAAGCGATTTTCATGGCAACACTGGCATGCGTTTACGTTTGATCACCTTGCCGGGGCGCGCAGGTGATGCAAAGGTTTAGGTTTAGTGACTGAGCGGACACACTTTCGTGCAACATTTTCCCCCTGCAATTTCCTAGCTCGTGACACACATCTTCATTTCCTCCCCCATCAATTGTCAACACTTTTATGGCAGTCATTCTTTGTGAGGATCTCAAAGCCAAAAGATATCCCACGCCCCAAGCCGACACTTGACAATCAACTACTAAGTGGTTTACACGACAAGAAAAACAGACCGCTATTTTGTTTGGGTTTGAAAATACTATAGAGGTTTTAATGTTCATTGCTTAAATTGGGTGGGTAGATATTGAGTAGATAGTTGAATTTATTTTCATTTTCCATGCGTAAATTCATTGTTATGGCAATGCAAAAGCACACCAAATCGTTTTCCCACAGACACTCCCTCAATTAATGCCAATTGATTTGCGCCGCCGGCTCACTGTTTGCTCGTTGTTTGCCAGCCTTTATTCCAATCTGCCATCGCTCCTGCCATGCCCAGAGTATGCATTTTTTTCCTGCCCCTCCCTGCATGTTGAATCGATGACAGCTGCATCTTTTTTGAGCCTGCGGACTGTGTCCGGTTCAGGCTCTCGGCCCCAGATGGCATTCGTAATGCAAATTGGCTCCGCTCGCCAAAGAGCAAAAAGCAGCTACATAAATATCAAAATTGTATGATTTATTTATGCGCTTAATTTGAATGCAAAACTTTTTATTGGCCTGGTTGTGGGGAGAGGCAGCCTGGAGGTAAATCCGCCGCTGGCCAAAGGAAAGCAAACGATGCGAAACTGCGGCCGGCGAGCACTCAACAAATGCATTTACATAATACCCATTCCGTTTATTTATCTATTTACTTGCTTGCACACAAATCCCCCCGCCCGATCGGCTGTGGATAGACATTAAAGAGCTTAGGTAAATTCTTGGCCCGAGACGCTGTTGCCGCTGCTGGTCTTTTGACACTTGTATAGTTTCAGTCAATTTCAATAAGTGTGCAATGGCTGTAGGCCGACGGCCGGGTGTGTGTGTGTGCGTTCTCGTACGTTTCTGTGTATGCCTGTGTGGGTAAGGGATGCCCAGGATGGCTGACAAAGGACAACAGACTGCTCTCATCCTGAGGAGCTTTGCGGGCTTATTTGCTTTACGCTTTAATAAATTTCCAATTGGGTTTGGGTTGAGCAGGACCGCCTGAAACTGATAGCAGCACACAATGCCACACACTGTATCTGACATTCTGCCCGGCGAGTTGCCGGGCATTTCAGTTTGTTCAGAGCTTGAATTACCCAAATCGATAGCTCGGCCATTGCCAATTTTGTGAGTTCATTGGGTCCTGGGAGTGGGGCTAAATGATGGCCCACCTAAGCAAAGAAAATAATCCGATACCCACAATGTATCTCCACGAGAAAGTGAATTAAAACACTGCTCGAGTATTCACAACATTTTGTAAAATGAGCTCTTGAAATGCTTAGCTTCAGAGAGAGTCCTCGATTACCACCACCTCCGAGGTCCTTCACAACGTTTGGGCCAACTATGTTGTGCCAAGCCGTAGCGTTTTGGCGTCAGTTCCAGACAGTTCAGGCCCGCAAAATTCAATTTAGAAATTTTCGTCAAACAATCCCCCAGTGAAAGTTCAGAGCCGAAAATTCCCTAGAGCACATAACATTTAAGTAAGCTTAATTTTTGTTGCGGCAAAACACAAACATTCAACAGTTTGGTGTGCTCAAGAAGGTCCCCTCTGCAGGCACAGCCTTAAATTCGCCCATTCTGAATTCCATTTAACGAATATGTATGTATATTAAATGCAGCCACAAATATTTAACATGCCAGGGCGAGAAATTCAAAATTTTGCAAAAGCCTGACGGGCCGGGGCTTTCACGTCTATAGGAGCAATGGGCGATACATGGCTGGGAGGACACCAAGGACCTGCCAAAAGCAAACGCTCACAGAGTCAAATACAGAGAAAAACATTTCACATTTTTGGTCATTTCATGCCCGACATTTTTCACGCTTGAGTTTGTGTTTATGGCAACGTGAAAATGATTTTGCCGTTTACTTTTCTTTTGCAAAAGTTTACAAGTTGGTTCCTAACAAATATCCGCGTGCTCCAGTATTCCAAGCACACTTCAATTTATATTTTGATTAACGCCTTTGCAGAAATACAATATAAGCACGGAGAAATGCGGGGATCTGACTGTTATTGTGCAGGTAAGAGCATCCCTATCCCTCTCAATTTCTGTAACTTGACCTTTCTGGACTGCGCATACTATGTAACTGAGTTTTCCTGTAATTTAGGGCGACCTGTCGCAGCAGGAAAAGCGCGCCGTATTCATCACGGTCCACGACCTGGGCTGCAACCGTAAGTAGAGGGCCGGTCTCCGCGGAGAACTAATTAGTATCAGTCGGGCAGGATAACTAATGGCGCTGGGGCGCAGATAATTCCTTTCAGGAGTTCGTGAGCAGCCCCTGCATGACGGAGATCAAGGAGCGCTCCTGCTTCATTCACGTGGATGTTCCCGGACACGCGGACAACGCCGATGCCCTTTCCGATGGATTCCCGTTCCCATCGCTGCAGGCTCTGGGCGAGGACCTGGTCACCGTGCTGGACTACCTGCACGTCAAGTACGTGATTGGCTTGGGCGAGGGCGCTGGTGCCAATGTCCTGGCGCGCTTCGGACTGGCCCATCCCAGCCGTGCTCTGGGCCTGATCCTGATCAATGCCACCGGCAGCGCCGCCAGCGTGCTGCAGTCCTTCAAGAACAAGGTGAGTTTAGGTCCCTACAAGTTGCAGCAAAAGAAAATTCGAAAAATTAGTTACCGCAGTCTAAAGACTACCCATCTCTTGAGGGAAATCCTGCTGGTTATGTAATTTAATTACTCTTAAGCTTGCAATCAAGACGGAGTTTCAAACTTTTGCTCGTTTTCAAACGAAACTTGCTGAGTTCACTGAACTGCGCTAATTAATCTGGCTCGCTCTGTATCCATTGCAGTTCATTACCTGGAAGAGCGACGAGGTGGCCCAGTCGGCTGAGAGCTTTCTGATGTACCACAAATTCGGACATGTAAGTAGTGGCAATCACTTGTGGGCGGGGTTCGTCCCACACCGAGCGCACCTATGTACCTTATGGATGCGTACATAGGGGCTGCGTAAACTGCGTGTTGTCGTTGGTTTGATCTCAGTGTTGTACTCACTTTACCTTCTGTTCTATTTTATGTTTTAACTTAACCACCACCGCTCCAAACGAACTTTGTTCGTCTGCGCTTTCAGGTTATGGAGGTAAACGGATCAAACGTCACTTAAATAAGTCTCTTCCTCAGCCAAACAGTCTGCTAGCTATCTCTCTCAATCGGTGCTACAGTGTTTGTCTAAAATTCGATCATCCCCTCCTCCAGCCTAGAGTTAGATCTACCTAGCCCCCAATTTTTTTAGCATGTCTATTTTTGTTTATTTATATTTTTGAATTTCTCGTTACTTTCTTTTAGAACTGGGTATGTAGATTCCCCTCAAACCATCCAGCAAGAAATTGGCTCGATTCAAGTTCGGAACGAAATTCGGAACGAAAAATTCTTCGCATTTGGCTTTCTGTCATTTCTGTTTGTTTATTGTCTGCTTTTGTACCTTTTTGCATGCATTTTTCCGTAGCCAGTTGCTTAGTGTCGTAAATAGCTTTAACCTATCGACCGCCCGTCTTATGCCTATGTTTTGCTTACTTACACTGCCCACACAAAACCCGGTTATACACCGAACATTGCAGCAAATCGTGGGCGAGAACCCGGACAAGGACAAGATTGTCGCCGAGTACCAGAAGCGCCTGCATCGTTCCCTAAACAGCAAGAACATCGGCCTGTACGTGAAAGCATTTATGAAGTAAGTTTTGGCTTTTCTTTTATTTGAACCGACATAAAATTAATTGCATGTGTGGCTTTCAGTCGCAAGGACCTAACGCTCAAAGGCTGCAAGGTGGATGTCATCCTTATTACCGGCATGCTGAGTCCCTATGCCTCAATGGTTGAGAAACTGCACCGCGATGTGGAGAAGGAAAGGGTTACCATACTGAAAATTGAACGGGCTGGCGATGTCTTGGCCGATGCTGTGAGTAGTTCAACCAAACGGATCAAATAACCCAGAAATATTCAAAACAATTTCCCCCAATTTAGCCCGGAAAAGTAGCACAATCCATACTACTGTTCTGCAAGGGTCAAGGTTTACTAACTTCGGTGGTGATGCCGGGAGTGGATCGTGGACGTGCTTACTCAACCGTCAGCTCGGGCTCCATGGAGGGATCCAACGGATCCCGGCGTCTCTCGCGCGGCATCTCGATGGAGGACTACGACAAGCCCAACATCCGTCGGCTTAGCATCATGAACAGTGAGTTGCCCAAGAAGGAGTAAACCCAGCACAGCAACACCAACACCTACAGCTACAGTGCGAGAGAATTGCACGGCACCAGCGTTGGTAGATTAAGCATACTTGCATATTTAAATTACATACTTAAACTAGTGAATTACCTTTAGTCTGAAATCGAACATTTGTGTGAACCCAAAGCCAAACAATCATCCCAGATGTAACCGCATACAATTATTAATGTACTCTTAGTCAAATGAAGAGCGGAGTTTTAAGCCAATTTTTAATTAGCAATCGCTTTGAATGTTTAAAAACAAATGCAACAAAGATACATTGTTCATACCAAAAAAAAAAAAAAAAAAAAAAAANTCAGAAAAGTTTAAAAAAAAAAAAAAAAACAAAGAAAAAAAATCTAAAACGCTACAGTGAACGTTGACTCGTTTATAAACTGTGTATTTAGGTTTAGTCTTATGACCCCAAGGATCCCACCTGTGAAACTGAAACGAAAGCAAAGCATTCATATCTAAATCTTCCACTGAAATGAACTTAGACACAACTGCTAAATATGTACTACGATCAAGCAATCATCTATGTAATACCTCCGACTAGTAAACTGTACCTAAACTCGTAGGACATTAACGACTCACCGTTAATTGTGGCCCTTTTTCCGAAGTGTTTCTATAATTTTGTGAACAGTCTCAAGTGTTGCTACCTTAGGACACAAAAATCATACATACAAAAAGTTTGAATAACATAAGTTAAAAGCACCTCTATAATGAACGCGTATTTAAAGCATATAATTAAACAAAGGCACACAGATTGCATATTTACGAATATACGTATGTGCGACAAATCAAAAAGAAAAGCAATTGGTAAGCCAAAGAATATTTTAATGCAGCGTAGGTCTCTGGCGTTTATTGCAGCAAGTATTACAATTGATTTGTGGCATTGGCTTTAGCTTAACATTTAGTGAAGACAAATAAGTCGACCAAGCACTCAGATAAATAGATTCAACAACACAGTTACACAATAAAGTTCATTATGAAAAACATTCGTTGTTTTAATCTAGTTTAAATGGTATTGCATTGATTTTATTTCAACTTTAAGCTTAATTTTGTAAAGACAACTACTATACAAAACACTGTTCGGTTTGTATACAATAACAATAATATATTATTAATTTTCTTTGCTGGCCACTAACAAATTATTTATTATAGGGCTGTCAAGCTATCGAGTAAAGCTTTTGCGTAGGGCAAAGGAGGCTTTAATATATCCACACCCGAGAATGCATCTATACATCGTTACAAATGTGCACGTCATTTAAAAAGACCGGAAGTTCTTACAAATCGGTATTGACGCACCGGGCTATCGGCATCCGGACGGTCACTTTAATATCGTTTGCGATTGGCTACGACTGCCATCGCTGGTGCAGTCGATATTTTGGCAGGCCCTAGTGCTTTTGGCTTCAATAACAAAATTGAGAACATTGCTTGTTGCAAAACGAATAATGTTGATAGCACAAAGCTAACCTGCGCCCTGCCTCCACCTCCGCCTCCGCCTACGATCCCGCCCCCATCGTCCAAACAGCCTGCTAAAGCCTTGACGTCAAGCACATCTCCATGGATCCCCCGCCGCCGACAAAGCCTCCGCGGGGAGTGAAGTACGGAAAAGATGAGGTAAATTGCGTGCAACCGGAGCTGAAAACCCTTACCATCCATTAAATTCTACAAATCGCAATAAACCTGCCTGCCAACCACATCGCAATGCGTCTTTTCTGTCCCTTAATTGCCCCTCTGCAGGTCCCAAGCTGATGACGACACCATCTGGTTGTTGTTGTTGCTGTTGCTGTTGCTGTAGCTGCCGCACGCCCTCTTTTTTTTTATGTATGGGGCGATAAATAATAGAATATTTTCACTTTTCGCCGCTCTTGCATGTTAGTCCGCAGGCTGTGGCTTTCTGGTCAACGTCATCAAGTCGCTGGGCTTCAGCGAGACGACCGAGGAGCGCCAGAAGGAGAAGCTGAAGATCGAGCAGGAGTTCAAGCGCTCGGACCTGCGACTCAACGAGCTGGTCTCCCGGCACGACCAGCAGCTGACGCTGGTGCTGCCCCTGTTCAGTCAGGTGTCCACGGAGGTGACCGCCAGCCGGGAGCGCATCCACGCTGTCAAGGAGAACCTGGGCGCCTGCAAGCGGTTGCTTCAGTGCCGCCGCGACGAGCTCAAGAAGATGTGGACGGATGCCGTGCAGCACAAGTATGTGCTTGACATGTTGGAGCAAATGTAAGCCGCATCCTCTCCCAATCCAAGCTTCAATCACAATACTCCCATTTCCATTGCAGTCAGGAGCTGCGCAAGGTGCCGCAGCAAGTGGTTAGCTACACGGCCAAGCGCCAGTACCTGCACGCCAGCAAGGCCCTGACCGACGCCCTGGCCACCCTCAATGGACCCCTGCAGGCGGTGGAGGGGCTGTCGGACCTGCGGGCCGATCTGCAGGCGCGGCGCCAGCAGCTGTACCAGCGCCTGCACGAGGAGCTGGTCACGCAGGTGTACACGAACTCGGCCGGCGAGGCCTTCTCCTCGTTCCAGCGCAGCAACTCGAGCCGCCTCAACTCCAGCTTCACGCGGGGCATCGGTGCGCGCCGCTCCACGGATCGGATCGAGGCGAACGCCCGGGTGCGCAAGGCCCTCGCCGAGATGGCGCAGAGCTTCGACCTGGACAAGGCCGAGGTCATCGAGGATGCGGACCTCATTTACCCCGAGTTGAGCATGAGCTACTTCGTGGCCATCATCGTGGAGTCGTTCGGCATGCTGCACAAGGTGCCCGACTCGCTGGAGACGCTGCGCGTGCAGATCCAGACAGAGCTGCTCAACGTTGTGCGACACACGACCAATCAGCTTTCGCAGACCGGATTGAGTGGAGCTGGAGGGGCAGCAGGGGATCAAAACCCGCTCCTCACGCTCCTCGAGATCATTTTCAAGCAGTTCAAGGCCATCGCCAAGACACACAGCCTGCTGCTGAAGAACTACCTGTCGGTGGCCCAGAAGTACTCGGTGGTGGGGCCGCAGCCCTACGATCTTACCGACTTTTGGGCCCAGGCGCAGTCAGTGGTTGGTATCCAACAATCAAGCCTAGCCCTATCGTCCCCTAATCAACATTAAACTATTTCCCGAACAGTTGCAACTGCTGCTCACCGACTACCTGGATATACAGAACGCTGCCGCGGATGAGGGTGCTCAGACAGGCTTTGCGGAGCCGTCCAGCAACATCAATTCCTATTTCCTGAGGCGCAAGGTGCCAAGGTACGTAGGAGGGTGAAACTACGGCAACACATGTTTAATCGACATCCAATCGACAGCACCAAGCGCTTTATGTTCAAGTTCGACAAGTCGTCGCATGTGGGCAGCGGCGGCGGTAACAACGACTCCGTCAAGGAGCACAGAAGAAATGCCTCGGATGCCTCCGTGGACGATACTCTAGCTGCCCAACTGGGTGGCAGTGGCAAGGGCTCTGCCAGCGGCCTGTTTCCTCACGAGAAGAAGCAGCGGGAGAAGCTGTTGATCTGCACACCCGACCAGAGTATCATAACCAAAGTGTATCTGCCTTTGATGGGGTACATCAAGGAGATAGAGAGCTTTATGAAGTGCAAGCCAGGGTAAACTAAACTGCTTTCTTCAACAGCAATGCGAGTTGTTCAAACATTATTTTACCTGTTTACCTTTCCAGACAGCCCTGCAGTCTGCACGACTTTGTAGACAACTACATTAAGGACACATTCCTATCCAAGGGCCACAACCGCAACTTGCAACTGACCATTGAGGCGCTGTCGAAGAACCAGGACGCCTGGCGCGCCATTATCAGTCCGGAGGAGATGAAATCGCTCAACCTGAGCAGGCCACTGCTGCAGTCAACCGTGATGGTGGAGCGGAGGTTGATGGAGACGAAGACGCTCATCCAGGACCTGCCCTGCTACTCGGAGGACTTGCTGAAGATGGTCTGCGCGCTGCTCAAGGCCTACCGGGAAATTTGTCAGGCCGCCTATCGGGGAATCGTGCAGCCGGACTCGGAGGACAAACGAATATACAGTGTTGCCTGGTTAAAGGATGAAGATATAAGTCGATTTTTGAAGTAAGTTTATACCACAATGAGTATATTATTGGAAACAAGGTTTATTCGCTATTCCTCAGAACGCTGCCTAACTGGACGGACCTGAAGAGCTCGAGCCAGAGAGCGCGCCACAACCGGAAGCTGCACCGCAACAGTTTCGAGCCTTCGGAGGAGGAGAGCCCGCTGCAAGTGCAGCAGCGCAACATCCGGGAGGCCGAAATGCTCACCAGCAACCTGGGCGAGGGCGGGATAAGCCAGCAAGAGATCCTGGCCGAGATCAGCGTGCTGAAAGAGCTTGCCATTCTTCAGGAGAGCATGGAGTGGTTCTCGTGCCGTGTTTCCGAGTTCGCCAACGACCTGCGCCGCCCGATGGTGAATGGATTGAACGCCGTGAGTGCGGAATGCTCCGCCGACATCGCCGTCAAGGATGGCACGATTAAGGTGATGACCAACCTGGCGCTGGAGTTCGACGAGCTTGCCAACACCTGTTTGCTGGTGCTACATCTGGAGGTGCGGGTCCAGTGCTTCCACTACCTGCGCTCCAAGTCGAGCGTGCGGACCAACAGCTATGTCGGGTCCAAAGATGACATCCTGGAACCGGACCGGCAGGTGCAGGTCTTGACAAAGCGGCTCTCCGAGATGGACGAGGCGTTCAGTGCCACGCTACATCCGCGGAAGACCAGGGTATACCCATGCTAGCTTATTTTAGGGGCCAGCTAACTGAATCTTGCCATGTTTACAGTACATCTTCGAGGGACTGGCCCATTTGGCGTCGCGCATTCTTATCCAAGCGTCGAATTATCTGGAGCACATCGATCAAATAACAGTGCAGCGCATGTGCAGGAACTCGATTGCCCTGCAGCAGACCTTGAGCAACATAACCGCCTCTAGGGAAGTGGCCTTGGATCAGGCCAAGCAATTTTACGAGTTACTTTGCATGGAACCGGACGTAAGTACAAGACCTACCTCTGCTGGGCTTTGCTTTCATTGAAGTTGTATGTATGCAGGAGATACTCAACGCGCTGTTGGAGAGGGGCACACAGTTCTCGGAGATGCAGCTGCTCAACGCCCTGCAGTTGTCCTGCAAGTCCTTCGGCATAACCGACGCCAACCTCCTGGCCTCCTATCAGCAGAAGCTTTCTGATATCCTGGGTACCAAGCCATCCAAAGGTGTTGTTGTTTAATTATCGTTACAGCCGACGGAAAGACAAGATTACTAATATCCATACGTTTGTATACATCGGCTTAGATGTAAGTGCAAAATGATGTGTTAGTTTAAGCTGAAAATGATGATGAATGTTCTGAACATGTTTGCCGAGCACTTGGTGTTGCGATGTAGTCGTTTATACAGATCAATATTCTAAAGTTCATTAACAGTACTTTAATGGCCTATATACAATAAATGAAAATATAACAAAGACTTTATTCTGGGCACTTCGGTTTGAATATCGCGGGTAATGATGGCACTGCGCCGACTATCGGCTCAGATGTTTAATCGTAAGAGGTACCGCTACTATCGTTGCCGCGTTAATTTCGGCACATCGCTAAAAACGCCGCAAGGAGACCAACTTCTTCATTTCCAACTTCGTTCATTTAAAATTAAAATGCCGGAACCCGTGGAAAGCCCGGAAGTCAAGTCGCCCTCATACGACTTGTCTAAGTTCCGGCTGAAGCGGATCCTCAGCAACAACAGCGTGCGCAAGAGCATCTCCCTGCTAGGCACCTTTCCGGATCTCTCCGAAACAGACGATGCGATTGTGGTTTTTGAGAAAAATGGTGGGAAGGATGGACAAAATTGTCTGTTTCCGTTTATTATTGTTCTTTTCGGCAGCGTATCGGGAGAGCGACGTGTCCACAGAGACCCCGAAGGAAGATTCGCCCAAGAAACCTAGCTATTTCAGCGACGACCTCAAGGTGGCCACCGAGTTTGTAAACAACATTTACGGCAGCTTCCAGGTGGTCCCGGGTCGGGATCTCTGCGGTAAGTGACTGCCCACAATCGCACTTATATAATACAGGTTTCCCGGTTTGCAGCCGTCAAGAGCACAGTGATCTACCCCGCCACGGAGAAGCACATAGAAAAGTATTCCATTTGCCAGAAGTACCTTATCCGGGAGACTCCGGAGCTCTACAAGCAGATCACGCTGCCCTACCTCAACAAAAGCCAGTTCTCCCTGGAGTGGGTCTACAACATACTCGAGCATAAGCAGGAGAAGGAGCGGATTGTGTTCGAGGACAGTGATCCGGAGACGGGCTTCATCCTGCTGCCCGATCTCAAGTGGGACGGGCGCAACGTGGAGAACCTCTACCTGCTGGGCATTGTGCGCAAGCACGACATCAAGTCGCTGAGGGACCTCAACGGCACGCATCTGGAGCTGCTGCGTAATTTGCGGGAGTCGTCGAAGAAGGCGATCTTCGAGCGTTACGGCGTGAATCCCAACAAATTGCGCATGTACTTCCACTATCAGCCGTCATTCTACCACCTGCACGTCCACATCAATCCGGTTCGAAACGACGCCCCGGGCATTTGGTGCGAGAAGTCGCACATGCTGGACACGGTGATCAACAACCTCGAGCTGCTGCCGGACTACTATGAGAAGGCCACGCTGCCGTTCGTCCTCTACGAGGGCAACAAGCTGCTTGACCTTTACGAAGAAGTGCTCGCTGTTCGCGCCGTGCCAGCAGCAAACGAAGAAGATAAAGACAAAGTGGCCGCGGCACCCGAGGACGGTTTCAGCGACGACGAAGCTGATCAGCGGCAGTGCAAGCGAATCAGGTTGGCCACTCCGGAGCCGAAAGAGTCGGCGGAGGCAACAGCACAGGCGTGTGCTTGATCTCCCCCGTCAATCGCAAGATGAGCAATAATAATAAGAAAAATATGAAGTCAAAATTCAAGGTACCCTTGAAGAGGTACGCTGTTACTTAAACGTAAACTGAAAAGTAGGTTTTATCTCTAAGCTCGTTCTCTTTTGTATCTATGAAAATCAAAATAAAGCAAGAAGTATATAAATATGAATCATCTTATTCAATTCAGTTGCCTAAGCTGCCAAGTTTTCTATTTATTTAAATTGAAATTCGGCTCTGTATTCAACAGTGAGTGCCCATTGAGCTGCACAGCTTTTCTAATTTGGTTGATTGGCTTGTTACAACTTTTCCGGAAGACCCTAACAGCCTCAATCTGGATCGGAGCAGATCCGATTGCTCGCCACAAATGAATAGAACTGGAGAAGAAAAACTTGAATTAGTCAGCTGGCTGCCATCTTTATTTATTTAATAATAGTGTAGCTATGTCTGTTGTGTATGGTTGTTGCATGCTCTGCTTGTGTTAATATAGTTTTGTATTTTGTTTTCTAGTTTAATAATTTATTAATCTTTTTCGTGGCCCTGCGTATTTGTTTATATTTGTAATACATTTAAATACATTCCACTGCGCTTAGGTTTGTTTGTTCTCGTCGTGGCTTGGCTGGGATTAGAAATTTGATATAGCCCTAAAAATCGTCATCGTAGTGGACCGAAGACGCCGTATCGAAATCTGGTGGTTAACTTTGGAATTCGTATTCGAGCTGTGTCTGGCGGTGAGAGCTACGAATTCGATTCGAGCTGGCTCAAGAGTTGTGCTAAGCGAATGCTTGGTTTCGTAAGCTCGTTAGCTCATCGTGTTGCTTGAGGGATGGGTCGATATATAATTGAAATCATCTAGGATCCAAACATTCTATCTGACAAGCATTAGCAATTTAAACAGTAACCTACATGGTTGGGTATTATTTGATTAAGCCAAGCAAATAAAACGGTAGTTCCAAATGTTTTCGTTAAATGACCGAACCGAAAAACAGTTTTCTTAAGCGGGAAAATCGCTGCCGTTCTGTGTTCCATCGTTCTATTATACTTTGCTAATTCAATTGTACTCTGTTTGCGGATCCGCGGAAATCGACCAACCCTAGAGTGTTACGCCTTCTTCTGTTGTGTTTCTTGTGTCATCGAAATCTCTAGCATGGAAGCCTGGTTCAACATCGTTTATGGTACATACATACATAAATATTATTTCAAATACATACATACATATACACATATATAGGTATATATATAAAAATAACAAATAATAGTAGTAATAAAATCGTAATGTGTAATTTCCCAATGCAATAAAAACAATACGCTCTGGCCTGCCCTGAATACTAAGCTGATACTCTCAATTGCTCGTCGTGGCCGCCGTCTGCTCCACTTCCGGCACGACCGGCTCCAGATGTTGCTGCTCCTGGGGCACGTACATTACCGTGGTGGCCTGCTTGTCCGCCGCCTCCGAGGAGATGGACCAGTTACGTTCCAGTTGCTCCAAGGCCGCCATGGTCGCCGTGGTGGTCACCCCCGCGCCGGAGCTCTCCGCCCCGGCGCCGTCGCTCAGGACGCCGGCCCTAAGCGTCTCCTCGAGCAGCACCTGGATCTTGTCCTGGTCGTCCAGGTGGACAAAGCCCAGGCGCACCAACTCGCTGGTGAGGTCCGCCGCCGTGTCGCTCTCGTTCACCTGGCACGTCAGCTGCCGGTTCATCTTGTCGTCCATGCGTAGCAGTATTGTCATGATTATGTCGTTGCTGTCCTCCTTTATCTTCACGCTGCACATCATGTTAACTATGCGCCGCGACTCTGTGTCCACCGGCTCTGGCGTGGCCGATTTGACGGAATCAGCCCGTTCCGGCGACGCAGCCCGCGAGCGAAAGGTGGGCGGCTTCTTGCCGCTGTACGTTATCAGCGGGTACACCCCGTACTTGACGTCCTCGACAAACTTCTCCAGCTTGTCCGCCCCGGGGACGTCCACCAGGCGGTACTGGCGCTCCTGGCCCCCGGCCATTCGCACCTGGGCCATTATTACGTCCGGCTGGTAGTAGCGCTGCATCAGTCCGTCGAAGGCCGTCTCCGAGAACATGGTGCGGTTGGCGGGTGAGAAGACCAGACAGTGGGCCGTCAGCAGCTTGAGGGAGTGCACCTGCGTAAAAGGGTAATGGTTACGTATCAATGCTATTTGGTCTATTAAGTTTTAGCTGTTTAATCAACTATAAATCTTGAGTATAAGATGACATTAATCAGCATAAACCCGGTATTAACACTATTTCATCTAATGAGTATCAACTCTTTAATTAGGTTTAAATCCTGACCCAAAGACGTCATTAATAAACAAACTTCTGGCATAACATTAAAAGGGAGAGGAGGGCACCTGAATGAAGGATACTATTTCATCTACTTAGTATCAACTATAATATGATATTAACAAGCACAAACTTCTGGCAGAAAATAAATAGGGAAGGAAGTGCACCTGGTTAAGAGGGAAGGTTACGTATTAATAATATTTGATCTATTAAGTATCAACTGTTCAATCAGCAATAAATTCCGACCTATTAATGGCATTAGTAAACAAACCAAGGAAGAGAAGTGCACCTGGTTACGAGGTATACCATATCATCTATCAACTGTTGAATCAGCTACAATATGGTATGAAGCCCCGACAGCAATATGATATTAACAAGCACAAACTCGTGGCAGAAAATTAATAGGAAAGGAAGTGCACCTGGATAGGAGGGAAGGTTACGTATTAATACAATTTGATCCATTAAGTATCAACTGTTCAATCAGCTATAAATTCCGACCCCTTAATTGCATTAGTAAACAAACCTCCGGCATAAAATTAAATGACAGAGAAGTGCACCTGGTTAAGAGGGATACTATTTCATTCTACTAGGTATCAACTCTTGAACCAGCTAAAAATCCCGACTAAAAGATGGCATTAATGAAAGGGAAGTTAGTGCACCTGGGTAGGAGGTAAATGGTTACGTATCAATATTATTTCATCTGTTTAATCAGCTAAAAATGAAGTCTCGACTACAAGATGATACTAATAAGCATATACTTCTGTCAGAAATTGAAAAGGAAGGGCAGTTTGAATGGGGGCATGACTCATTTTAAAAACAGGCACGGATGTGGACGCTGAGAGAGATGAAAGGGTAAAAACAAGCATCCAATTTACCCCTCTGCTCGGCGAACATGAGATGTGGAGTGACAAAAGTGATATGGACAACGAAAAGCAGACGCAGGGTCGTCTAATCAAGCACAGTTGACCCTGGGACCCGCAGATTTATTGGAAATCAATTGGGGAACATGCGTTTGGGGCTCACCTCGAAAAGCAGTGGGTGAAAGAGCAGGTCGTTGGCACTGGGCCGGTCCTGCGGCTGCGGGTTAAGACACTTGCGTATCAGGTCGCGCTGCAGGTCGCTCTCTAGGCTGAGGATTGTGCGCTGGATGGTCTCCTCGTTGATGGCAGTCGAATCGCTATTGCTCGGTTGGATCTCCAGGGCGGCCATCTCCAGGGCGCACATCCCGAAGGCGTAGATGTCGAGGGCGGCGGTCAGCTGGTCGGCTGCCCCGTACTCCGGCGCCTGGAAGTAGTGGGCGCCCCGCTCGCGTTCCTGCTCCCGATCCCGCTCCCGGCCCCGCCGGACGCTGTAGTGCACCGCATCGGGCACCACCGAGCCGATCTTGACCAGACCGTTGTGCTGGATGAAGATGCTATCACAGGTTAGGTTGCCGTGGATGATGGGCGGCGTGCAGGAATGCAAATAGCTGAGCGCGGACAGGATCTGGGTGCACCAGCGGCGCCACGACTCCAGCGGCAGGCGCTTGGCGTTGCGCTTGGTGCGCTTGAGGAACTGTTTCAGCGACCCCGACGACATGTACTCGGTGATGAAGACCACCCGGGGCCGCTCCGCGTGCTGTGTGTCCGTCCAGTAGCGATGGAACTTGACGATGTTCTGGTGGTCCAGCTGCAGCAGGTTGTCGAACACCTGCCGCATCTTCTCCTCCTGCGACTTGAGCTCCTGCAGGCTAGCGTATTGCACCTCGTTCCACACCACCTCCACCCCCTCCTCGGTGTCCATGGCCAGGTGGACGCAGTCGATCCCCGGCACATCCCGCTGGTCCACCTCCTCGCGCCGCTTCAGCCACCGCCCGCATGGCGACTCCTCCAGTATCTCGCTCTCGTCCTCCGAGTCGTCCCCGCTCTCCCGCGGCGACGAGTCCAAGTTCACCGCCTCGGGGACCGCCCCCCCGACGCCGCTGTTGCCCGCAACCGTAACCGCAACGGCATCAGCTGTTGAGGCTCCGTCTATCTGAGGGGGCTGCTGCTGCTGCGGTTGCTGCTGCTGTTGCGACGCCGGCGTTGCCGCAGCAGCGGCCCCTGCCGCCGGACTGGGAGTGGGACTGGACTGGACATTCGGACTGAGGGGGACCGGGTTCGTGGGGGCCTGGAGCTGGGTCGGCTCGTCCGCTACCGCGCTACCGCTGCTGCCGGCATTCGCTTGGCTATTTGACATTAGGGTGCGGTCACCGACGCTGTCTCTGTCTCTGCCGCTGCCTCTGCCTCTGCCTCGGCTCAGTCGCTGCGGCGGCTGCTGTTCCGGAAAACGTCTTGCTCCTTGGGCTTCCAGCGCCGTGATTGCCTTGCTCCCTCGGCCGCCTTTCCTTCGGTCCGGGCTGCGGGCTGCTCGGAGCTACCTGCACATCCGCTGCTGATTTTGCTGCTGCTGCTGCTGCTGCTGCCTCAGCTTCTGGTGCTGCTTCTGCTCTGCTGCAGCTCTGCTCAGCCGCTGCCCACACACGCACAGGCACGTACAGAAGACACCCACCCCCCTGGGCTGAATAACACACTCGGCACTCGGTAGTGCGGCCACGGGCTTGGCAGCTTTTTCAGCGGGGCCTGCGGCGGCTGCGACGGTGGCGACTGTCGGTCGGATGCACTTTGCTGACCGACACGCGAATGAATCGTTTATTTGGCCGTTTTTTCACGCTTTTCTTTTTGTGTGCAAGTGTTGTTGTTAGCGATGGACCCACGGAACATCCAATACTTTTCCACCATTGCGCTGTCACGGCTTGTGCGTGACTCAGCCGATAAGCGGATCAGCTGACTGGCCGCGACTATCGCTGCGCCGGCACGTGCGGATCTGGGCCGACGAGGAGTTGGCAAGGCCGAGCAGGTTGGCAGGGCGGCTCCAGTCGGCTAGGCAACTGAGAGCACCTTGCCAACACTGCTTATATCGTTATCGATGTTCGCTTGGTGTCATCTGTGCCGGCGACTCAAAATAAAATCAGATTATTTGTAGTAAACAATTAGTGATAATATCCCAAAATGGATAGCATAATTGGACGCAGCCAGTTCGTCTCGGAGACGGCGAACCTCTTCACAGACGAGAAGACGGCCATAGCGCGCGCCAAGGTGGGAAATCGTCTCCCAAACACTGTTCCCCTACTCTCTCCTTTGCCCTTTCCAGGTAGTCGAGTGGTGCAACGAACTGGCCTCCGCCTCGGCCGCAGCCAAGTGCGAGCTGCTCGTCAAGGTGCAGGAGACAGTGCTGGGCTCCTGCGCGGAGCTGGCCGAGGAGTTCCTCGAGCCGGTGCTCTCCCTGGCCCACGACCAGAACATGGAAGTGCGCAAGCAGGTGGTCGCCTTCGTGGAGCAAGTCTGGTAAGTTCCGTGGCTGCGCCGTGGCAAACCCCCCTTGAGAGAGCCCTCTCTGCTTGCAGCAAGGTCAAGGTCGAGCTGCTGCCGCACTCAATCAACGTTGTGTCGATGCTGCTGCGCGACGGCTCGGCCCAGGTGATAAAGCGCGTGATCCAGGCCTGCGGCAGCATCTACAAGAACGGGCTGCAGTACCTGTGCGGCCTCGCGGAACCGGGCGACAGTGCCGAGCAGTCGTGGAACGTGCTGAGCCTGATCAAGGCACAGATCCTGGACATGATCGACAACGAGAACGACGGCATTCGCACCAACGCCATCAAGTTCCTCGAGGGCGTGATCATCCTGCAGAGCTACCCGGACGAGGACAGCCTGCAGCGGGAGGGGGACTTCTCGCTGGCCGACGTGCCGGAGCAGTGCCAGCTCTTCCGCCGCCAGAAGCTGCAGGAGGAGGGCAGCAACATCTTTGACATCATGCTGCAGTTCCACGGCACCACGCACATCTCCTCGGTGAACCTGATCGCCTGCACGAGCAGCCTGTGCTCGGTGGCCAAGATGCGACCCGTCTTCATGCGCGCCGTGGTGGAGGCCTTCAAGCATCTCAACACCAACCTGCCGCCCACGCTCACGGACTCCCAGGTGAGCTCCGTGCGCAAGAGCCTCAAGATGCAGCTGCAGACGCTGCTGAAGAGCCGCGGGGCCTTCGAGTTCTCCGCCGCCATACGCAGCATGCTGATTGACCTCGGCTCCACCTCCAGCGAGATCCAGAAGCTGATGCCCAAGATGGACAAGCAGGAGATGGTGAGGCGGCAGAAGCGCATCCTGGAGAACGCCGCCCAGAGTCTGGCGAAGCGCTCGCGCCTGGCCAGCGAGCAGCGGGAGCAGCAGATGGAGCTGGACACCGAGGAGCTGGAGCGGCAGAAGCAAAAGTCCACGCGCGTCAACGAAAAGTTCCTCGCCGAGCACTTGCGCAACGCCGAGACGGTAGTTGCTCTGGTGGTCGAGTTTCTGCCCGGCCTGCCGGCAGAGGTGCCGCCGAATTTCCTCGAGGAGTACACGCCCATCCGGCAGATGCCCCTGCAGCAGCAGGTGAGCAAGATATCGCGCCTGTTCGGGGAGCAGCTGACGGAGAAGCGGCTGGGGCCCGGGGCTGCCACGATCAGTCGGGAGCCGCCCATGAAGGTAAAGCAAGTGCAGGACGAGGTGCAGGCAAAGGATCCGGAACCCATGGACGTCGACGAAGAGACCGCCGAGAAGCTGAACGAGGAGGAGCTGCAGCGCAAAGAGGAGGCCACTAAGAAGCTGCGTGAGACCATGGAACGCGCCAAGGGCGAGCAGACGGTGATCGAGCGCATGAAGGAGCGCGCCAAGACGCTCAAGCTGCAGGAGATCACGAAGCCGCTGTCGCGAAACCTCAAGGAGAAGTTCCTCACGGACGCGGTGCGCCGCATCCTGAACTCCGAGCGCCAATGCGTGAAGGGCGGCGTGGCCGCCAAGCGGCGCAAGCTCGTCACCGTGATAGCGGCCACGTTTCCGCACAACGTGCGCTACAGCATCATTGAGTTCATTCTGGAGGATGTCAAGCAGCGCATCGACCTGGCCTTCTCCTGGCTGTTCGAGGAGTACTCCCTGCTGCAGGGGTTCACGCGGCACACGTATGTAAAAACCGAAAACCGGCCCGATCACGCCTACAACGAGCTGCTCACCAAGCTCATCTTCGGCATCAGCGAGCGGTGCGAGCACAAGGACAAGATAATCCTGCTGCGCCGCGTCTACCTGGAGGCGCCCATTCTGCCCGAGGAGTCCATCGGGCACCTGGTGCAGATGAGTCTGGCGGACGAGTTCAGCCAGTACGGTCTGGAGCTGATCAAGGACCTGGCGGTGCTGAGGCCGCCGCGCAAGAACCGCTTCCTGCGCGTGCTGCTCAACTTGGCGGTGCACGAACGCCCCGACCTCCGGGATCGTGCGCTAGCCCACCTGGTCACCATTTACCATGTGCACAAAATCCTGCCCGCACGCATCGACGACGCCGCCCTCGAGTGGTTGCAGTTTTTGGAACAGGAGGCACCGCCAGCAGCCATCTTCTCGCAGGACTTTGGCCGTCCCACCGCGGAGGCAGCGTGGTGCGAAGATACCGCCAAAGTGTGCTTGGGTCTGGCCCTCACCCTGCTGCCCTACAAGCCAGAGCGTAAGTGTGGTCCAGCGGCGGAGAATTCCTAAACAATCTTGTGTCCTTTTCCGCAGTTTATCTTGAGAAGGTCTGCCAGGTGTTCGTGTCCACCTCATCGGAACTGAAGCGCACAATTCTGCGAAGCCTAGACATACCAATCAAGAAGTTGGGCGTGGAGGATGCGACGCTGTTGAAGCTGATTGAGGACTGCCCCAAGGGCATGGAGACCCTTGTGATACGCATCATATACATTCTCACCGAGCGGGTGCCCACGCCGCATGTGGACCTGGTGCGGCGGGTGCGGGATCTCTACCAGCAAAAGGTCAAGGACGTGCGCGTGATGATACCCGTGCTGAGCGGCCTGACTCGGTCCGAGATCATTGCCGTCTTGCCGAAGCTGATCAAGCTGAACCCCGCCGTGGTGAAGGAGGTGTTCAACCGCTTGCTCGGCATCGGGGCCGAGTTCGCCCACCAGACCATGGCCCTCTCGCCGACGGACATCCTGGTGGCCCTGCACACCATTGATCCGGCTGTTTGTGACCTGAAATCGATCGTAAAAGCCACCTCCCTGTGTCTGGCTGAGCGGGAGCTGTACACCCATGAGGTGCTGATGGCAGTGCTGCAGCAATTAGTGGAACTCAACCCGCTGCCCACCCTGCTGATGCGAACCACCATTCAAAGTCTGACCCTGTACCCACGGCTCGGCAACTTTGTGCTGAACTTGCTCCAGCGGCTGATCATGAAGCAGGTCTGGCGGCAAAAGGTCATTTGGGAGGGCTTCCTCAAGACGGTGCAGCGCCTCAAGCCGCAGTCGATGCCCGTGCTGCTCCACCTGCCGCCTGCGCAACTGGTGGACGCCCTGCAGCAATGCCCCGACCTGAGGCCGACCCTTTCCGAGTACGTGGAGAGCGTTCAGGACGACCCCATGAACGACAGCGGCATCACCCAGCAGATAATGGACATTATCTCCGGAAAGTCCGTGGATGTCTTCGTCACGGTACCTACAAAATATCAATCTCATATTGGGAATCATATTTACAAGTGGTATTTTCTTTTAGGACGAAAGCGGCGGCTATATAAGTGCCGATCATATAAAAAAGGAGGTGATGGACACGTCAGAAATCGGCGTCATCTCCACAGTGTCAGTGCTTACGTCCCTTACGCCCCAGCCCGTTCCCCCGCCCGTATCCAGCGATCTGAACCAGCCACTGCCACCCGGAGAGGATTAGTCAACGTTACTCGATTGTTTTGTTTGGCCAAACTTCCAGTTAAATAAATAATATTAAAGTTACGCTACCGCTGCTTTGTCCTCATATTTCGCACCACCTGACAATCGTGACGGCGGAGTTGGGTGGCGTTATTAAGGCGAAAAGAATATTTGTTTACTTCACGGAAGTTCGATCAGCTAAACTAGGAATCAAATGATCTTTCTATGGAAAAGTTCTTCGTATTTATTGATTGGCGTATATATATGCTGGGGAAAATGTGTTCACGGTAATTTAGAAGGCATACTCTTACAGAGTTACCTCGGCTTCCATTTTTTCGCCTGCGAGGGCCGCCAGAATGTTTCTCGCCGTTATGCGGGACATTTCCTTGCGCGTTTCGATGTCGGCGCTGCCGATGTGAGGAAGGATGACCACGTTGTCGAGCTTCAGGAGGGGATCATCGAGCGGCAGGGGCTCGGGGGTGGTCACATCGAGTCCGGCGGCCGAGATGCGCTTGCAGTGGAGCGCTTCGTACAAGGCCTTCTGGTCAACGACTCCGCCGCGAGCCGTGTTGATAAAGATGCAGTTGGGCTTCATCTTCTGGAAGGCCTCGGCGTTGAAGATCTCCTTTGTCTGCGGCGTCAGGGCGCAGCAGGCCACGATAAAGTCCGACTGGCACAGCATCTCGTCAAAGTCGACGCGACGCGCGTTCACAGCGGCAGCCTCCTTGGGCCGGGGCGTGCGGGTCGTGTAGGTTATCACCGCCGGCTTAAAGGGGAAAATGCGTGCCGCAATCTCTTGCCCGATGCGTCCGAAGCCGAAAAGGCCGACCCGCGAGCACTTCAGCCCCTGGCCGCACATCCACATGGGGGCCCAGGACTTCCAGCCGCCGTTGTACACCTGCCTGTTGGCCTCGAACAGGCGGCGGTTGGTGGCCAGCAGGAGGGCCAGGGTCAGCTCCGCGGTGGCGTCGGTCAGCACGTCGGGGGTGTAGCCCACCCGAATGCCACGTTTCTTGCACTCCTCCACGTCGATGTGCTCGTAGCCCACCGAGATGGTGGCCACGCACTTCAGCTGCGACCCCGCAGCATCGAGCACCTCCTTGTCGATCTTGTCGGTCAGGGCGCAGTAGAGGGCCTGCTTGCCGGCGATCTGCCGGATGAGCTCGTCCCGGGGCACCGGCAGGGTCTCGTTCCAAGTGCTAACCTGGCAGCTGAACAAAATTATTGCCTTTAGATTGGCATGCTAATTAGCCGGCGGTTGCGTACCTCTGGCGTAAAAGTTCCAGGCCGCTCGCATCCACGTCCGGACGGGTCACGTACACGCTGGGCTGGGAGCTCATTCCGCGGAGGCTTCTCTTTGCAGGGACAAGTTTGAGGAGACCTCGAAGCGATGCGATCGGCAGACGCGGAGGCATTAATTCAAATGTCTGCACAACGGTAAACAAGCCAACCGGTTTCCCTCTGTCAGTGTGACCTTAAACGAAACTCTCTTCCCAGAGTTTGTGTGTTTATTATATTAATAAACAGTTTTGTGGGGTATATATTCATGTATATATGTATTTATTCATAAGCTAAATACAAACAAATTCAAGCAAACACAATATCGATTCAAATAAATGGTTTTCAAGTGCACTCTCATCCCCAACAGCATGCAGTGAGCTGGAGCTGGTCACACGAATCGTGCTTGCATTTTCAACTGTCAAAACAAAAAACTTTTTCACTCCCTATGAGTGGCACGCGCGGCCTGTTAAAGCTGACAACTCGCACCTTCGCCCTAGCCGGTAACCGCCTTCATAACTGCCGCTCGGTAAAGTCAGTAGCCGCTGCCATGAGCCCCGCTCCCCTGAATCCCTGCGACGAGGTCAGCCCTATGGGCCGGCCTGCTAGGATGCGCAAGGATCCGGCCTTCAAGAAGGTGGACTCCCCCGAGTTCCGCAGCATATTCACCCCAGAGCTGAAGAAGCTGATGAACCTGTTCGAGGAGCACAACTACGAGCTGCGCATTGCCGGCGGCGCCGTGCGCGACATCCTGATGAACAAGCACCCGAAGGACATCGACTTTGCCACCACAGCCACGCCGGCGCAGATGAAGGAGATGTTCGAGAAGGAGGCGGTGCGGATGATCAACCCCAACGGCGAGAAGCACGGCACCATCACGCCGCGCATCAATGACAGGGAGAACTTCGAGGTGACCACCCTGCGCATTGACGTCCGCACGGACGGACGCCACGCAGAGGTGGTCTTCACCACCGACTGGCAGCTGGACGCCAACCGCCGCGACCTGACCATCAACTCCATGTTCCTGGGCTTCGACGGCACCGTCTACGACTACTTCTATGGCTACGAGGACCTGCAGGAGCGCCGCGTGCTGTTCGTCGGCGAGGCCGATGTCCGCATCAAAGAGGACTTCCTGCGCATCCTGCGCTACTTCCGCTTCTACGGACGCATAGCCCAGGACGCGCACAGCCACGACGCGGCCACTCTGGCAGCGATAAAGGAAAACGCCTCGGGCCTGGCCAGGATAAGCGGCGAGCGAATCTGGTCGGAGCTGCAGAAGATAGTGGTGGGCAACTACGGCCCCGAGCTGCTGCTGGAGATGTACCGCTGCAATCTCTTCGAGCACGTTGGACTGCCCGCCGAGCCGAATATGGATGAGTTCGAGCGCCTGTGCGGCGCCTTGGAGAGGTTCGAAAAGCCGCACTTCCCCATTTTGTACCTGACGGGGATGCTGCACTCGGTGGACGACGCGCTGAACATGCACAAGCGCCTAAAGCTGTCCGCCTACGAACGAGACATGGCCCGGTTTATCGCCCAGCACAGGCAAAACGTAAGCCGAGCAGATTATCTACAAGTTTTATCCGAGACTATAAACCCTGCTTAACCGCTTTCAGGTGGACAAGGAGTACAAGACGCTGCGCGACTACCAAAAACTCTGCCTGCTCCAGTCTGTCAACCGGGACTACGTGGAGCAGCTGCTCAAGTACGCCGGCAAGCTGGAGCTGTACAACCAGCTCAAGGCCTGGCCCAAGCCACGCTTCCCCGTCAATGGGCAGGCCCTGAGTGGCTATGGCCTCAAGGGGGTCAAACTGGGCCTTGTTTTGGACGAACTGAAGCTCCACTGGGCGGACAGCGACTTTGAGGCCTCCTCGGAGCAACTCCTGGCCAAGGTTCCTGGCGTCTTGGAGGCCTTACCCCCCTCACCCAGGACGGCCAAGATGAAGAAAAGCGAAACGTAGTCCTAGCTCATCTCTTTGTTTGCTAATTTATAAACGCTTGTAAAGCACCTGGCTTTAAATCACAGTTTTCGGTGCTTCAGGTTTGCTGAAGACCTGAATGGGCCGCTTGAATCCGGCCTTGCAGTGCTCGGGGGTGCCCATGAGTTCCATGCGCTCGAAACCCACCTCCGGGCCGAGGAGATACTCCGTGAACTGTTGCGGACGGAATTGAATCGAATTGTAGTTTATTCTTATTTGTTCCTGAAAAAGAAGTGAGCATAAGCTGGTGGAATCCTGAGGAGACTTTCCCAATTTATGTACGTACGGTGAGCTTCTTGCGTCGCTTGTAGCCGTCAAAGGATTGCGGCTCCAGGATGAGCTTGCCGCCGGGACGCAGCTGCAGAAACATGCGGCGGAAGGCCCGTTTGAGGCCGGCATCACAGAAATTGAGGTGGATCCACTTGGTGACCGACAGACAAAGTATCGCATCGAACTGCGGCCGCTCGATCTCCAGCAGAACGTCGTCCTCGGGCACGTAATTGCCCTGCACGAACTGCAGATTGCTGGGGAATCCCTGGGCGGCGATCGCAGTCCTCTTGAGGTAGGCGACCCTATTCTGGGCATCCTTGACCAGGCCCGCGTCGATGTCCAGGCCCACCAGGCTCTTGACCTTGAACATGGAGGCGATCTGCATGGAGAGGTGGCCCGAGTTGCAGCCAATGTCCAGCAGCTGCTTGTCCCGGAACAAGTCCGGCTGGGTGCCCAGCACGTCCAGGCGGATGTCGTGGAAGTCCTTGTCCAGGATGCGCTTGCCGTAGTAGTGCTTGTAGTTGCCGTACACGAACAGGGCGTCCTTGTTGAACTTGGCTTTGCCCGCAGGATGCGGCCCGTTGAAATCTAGGCGTTTTTTCGGACTTGGTGGCGGCGGCGTGGGCGCTGGAGCGTCCAAGCTGAGATCCTTTAGTTTCTTGCCCTCGCCTGAGGTGACATCAACGCTGTCGCCAAGTTTTCGCTTGTTTGAAGATTTATCAGGCTCGCTTGCAGACAACCGCGTGTTGTTGTTCTCCACATCCATGGATGAATCTGAAGGATCACATTTAGAGGCCTCACATTTCACGCACATTTATTATACATTACTTACGATTGTCAGCCATGGTCCTTGTATCATGCGGCTATAAACATCAACGGCAAAATGTGCATGTGAAATCGTATTTATATTTTGTTTTCGGCAATTGTGCGATGTTTAGGCGCGGTTACTCTTGAACTATCGATTTTAGTTGGCGGTGGCATCGATATACCCGCGCGAACTTTTTTAAGTCAATTTAAATCTCAGCAAAAAACGTTTAGTAAATTTATGATAAGCATGAGCATTTTTTTTAAATAAATTTGGTTTATGCGGTGGTTGCGATTCTCCTTATTTTACTTTTATACATTGAAATCATCGAAAAGGGCTCGACTTATCATTTTTAACTCTTCAGCCCTGAAATTCAGTGTTGCGTACCGTTGTTAGTTTGGCGCGCTTCTTAAAACCAAGATATTGTGAATGAAAAAATGTTGTATACTCTATAAACAAAAAACTTACGAAGTAAAAAAATGTCAAATTATATGTTATAATTAAATTCCGAAAGTCGCTCTAATTGACTTAGTTACATTTTTCTTTGAGGAAGTTCAATATAAATAGATTCGTAATTTTTTATAAATAATGTTATTTCCAAGCGCATATGAAAGATAATTTTAAATTACAATAATAAAGGCTTCCTGCATAAAAGTATTATCTAATTTATAGTAACAGTAAACCCAATTTCATAAATCACATTCAATTAATCACAAGCACTTAAACTTTTAATTTCCATCTGGTTTCGTTGCCATTTTGGTTGCGAATTTGCATAACAAAGCTCGCTTAATGAAAGCATAATACATGTTTTTGCAAATTGAAATCCTGGCTTTGTTCGAAATATCCGTTAAATGTGTCGGTTGCGATTCCACCGGATGCACCAGATTCCTGACCATCCGCGCGTGCCACACATTGACCCTCCTCACACAATGGGAAGGGGAGGAACAATGCCAATGATAGTCCGGGTGAGACGGTCAGCGGTCAGTTGAAGTGCTTCCAGGGGTTGAACTTGAATTTTTGATTAAATGACCGAAGCGTGGCAGTTTTTAGCAGTGACTTTAAATGCTTTGCTCCTTCCTTGGTTAGAACAATCGCCAGTAAAAGCGGGACATTCACAGGAACCGTCTACTAATTTATTGCCTTTTCATTGTCAATAGAAATATGAATTTTAAAGCCCCTTTTTTAATTTTCCCAAACATTTCGAGACGCTATAACCCAAAGTGCTCATTAAGCGGCAAGAGATAAATTCTACCAAAATAAATTGTGAAATTCTTGAAAAAAATGCAGATGCCATACAAGACGTTTCCCAGGGCAAACATGTGCGAACCGAAGGAAACAAAATTAAAATAAAATTTCGGTCTGGTGAAAGGGTTGGTCCGCGCTTTTGGAAACCAGTTTTAGCTACTTTTTCCAACAAAAGGATGCAGCATCTATTAAAACTTCAAATGACTTGTTGTTTTTGCCCCTGTGCAGCGTCCACGTACACGTCCTTTGATGGATGGGTCACGCAGCATCCAGGGGCATAGGAAATCCAAAACCAGTTTGCCCGAGTTTGTGCATCGAAAGCTGCGCAGCGTCCAACATTTAATCTGCTGCACATGCGCAGCTCTCCGGTCCAAATTAGAAGGGATTTGTTTGGTCAAATCCTCGGCCTGCCGCCAGGCAATTTGAATGCCCGGCTACGCGAGGGGCGGCGCGGCTAACAAGCCCACCAGACCCGCATTCGACAGGGCCGGGTCCTCCTGGTCCGCGGTCCAGCCGAGTTCCTGTAATTCGATTCGTTCGGGGGTAGCAAAGGGTTGGCCGCGCTATTGTAACTTTATAATTTCGGGTCAGCGAGCTGGTCTACTTCCAACATCCAGCTCCCAAAGCCTATGTATCTCCCTCCCCCTGGCCATTGCGCTGTGCATGCAAATGTAGCATCAAATTATTTTGAAAGATCCGGGGCATTGTTCTCCCCGACTCGGCAACGGTCATTTGCATGTTCAGTGGATGAGTGAAAAGTCTGTCCAAATTTGGTGAATTTCCCATTTTTGATGAATGTAGATTTTATGGTTAAAGTGTCTGATATTGCGGCAAAGAGACCCTTGTTTGCGGTCGTGGGTTGTGATTTGGAATATTAAACAACCTCTCACTTGTTTGCCACATTATGAGCATTTCATATGAAGATTGATTTAATCATTATAATACAATTCATTTGTTGTTTATGGGCTTAAAAAAATACTTTGAACCCCCTAGAATACAGTTTAATAGGAGTTATAGCCAACAGAAATATTTTTTATTGAAAATTTTAAACTTTTATCAAAGAGTTCCTAAGTAATAAAGACGCTTTTTTTTTTTTTTTGGTTAAAAGAATACGAATGGATTCACGGAAAACCCCCAAAACTGGGACCTTCCCAGTTTCAGGTGCTTTCAGCTAGGTAAACTGCACACAATGAATCTGCAGGTTTCATCGTCTATCTTATTTTCTATTTCCGACCGGAATCGGGGTATGGAGAAGCTATCAATCTTGCAGTTTCCCTCACAACTCCTGCCACAGGCTGCTCCACGGTCCACTATATGAAGCGTCTCCTGGATATGATATTCGTGCACCCCAACACCTGGTTCTTGCCCTAACTATGTGGTCGAGATTGTTACTAGGATCCCAACATCGGTGATGACCCTCTGTTGTCCCCGCAAAGAGTTGAAGGTCCGCCTTTCCTTTCCTCAAGTCCATGGTGAAGATAATTCTTGACTTGTAGTTTTTTGGCTGGCGTTTAACAAGTTAGTAAGTGTAAGGAATAAGTGTAAATGTAAACTTTAAAGGAGTTGTTGTGTGTGAAAGTGCTGCAAGTGAAATGAAATTTAGGGTTCCTAAAACTGACAACTGACGCTTTTGTAAGTTTTTTAAAACGCTGTAACGGATATCTCGACTTCTAACGAATAGACTTGAAAATGTAAGCACATATTCCCTTAAATAATGTTTATCGGTTTTTTGCATAATTGTTATTTAAGAAATATGTATAAAGGTTTGTAATAGTCATATTTTGATTCATGAAAATAGGTCTGTTGCCCCGTTTTTCAAGTATAATTCCCCTTAAAATCCCAAATGTTTCCAACGTCTTTGGTACATGGATTTCCTTGTCCTTAGTAACCGAAAAATATGGATAGGATTGCGAAAAAAATAGTTTAGTAACCTCTGCCTCCGTCCTGACCCGTTTAGAATTAAAGAATAGTCTCGTTTGTGGATGGGACCTTCGAGCACCCTTTCTCATTAATCTGCATGACTATTGGCATTCGAAGGCCATAAATTCGGCTTAATGCGGCAATGACCCACAAAACCGGGCCCAAGTCGGACCCGACAACCTCTCCTTAGAGCAGAGTCTTCACGGGTGAACGCATTTACCAGTTCAAGCTGGCATAACAGAGGCCCAGGCCAAGACGCTCCGAACTCTGAACCCACCCCGCCGCTGGGTCAATGAAAAATCGCTTCGATTTTGAGGCAAAAATCATTAAATTCGTCACAAAAAGGGATCTCAAGGAAAAGGGGAAAGGACTAAAAAAAGGAAAAGAAAACCGGCCGAGAAGGGTTGGAGACCCCAGGACAGACCTTTGCCAAAGGCCAGACATCCGTCTTTGTTTGCATTTCACCTCTGCGCGTAATTTACTGAACCTCGGGGTCAGGATGGGGATGACGACGAGGATGAGGATGCGGATGAGGATCAGAAGAAGGACAGGCAGGCTGATGACTATCTCCGAAACTGGGGTTGCTGCTGCAGCTTGGCCAGGAGTGACATCATAAGACGTGACACATTTGAACCCGGCCGCAGGACCTCTTGCAGTATTTGCACCCTTTGATACCTGGCTGCTTGGATATTTGATCGCTCGTAAATTTCCTTTTCGCTCGACTCGGCTCCTCGGTCTCTGCTCCTAATCTCAATCGAAATCGCAATCGCAATCCTTCGCCGATTTTTCGCACTGTGGGAATTTTTTGCGGAAGGAAGCGCGATCATGATCGATGGCTGTATAGGGTTTCAATGGGGTTAAAGGGGCGTCGATCGATCCGAGCGTCTCGGTTTAGAAATAAGAAACTTTTTATTGAAAAAGCGAAATCATAAAACCAACATTGCAATTTTCATTAGGGAGGAAAAAAATGATCGTTTATTAAATTTATAGACCCATTATTTAACTGTAAGTGCGAATAGGCAAAAGGGTTTATCGTACTCACATGGGTTTCCTTGTGCCAAGATTTAATGATTTTTTGATTCAAATTCCGATGGGATCGTGAAACTGGCATTCAAATCCATCTATTAAAGGACTCGTATGGGCTCAACCGCTTTACCTCTTAACCGCTTAATTATAGCCTAAGCTGTTGCTTTGTGCATTTTCACACAATTTTCCGGGCGTTTCGCCGGAAAAACCAGTTTGCCCAAATCGTTGCGTGCCCTTGACCACAGGCCATTTTCACATTTGTGTACGATTTGATGAGTTTTCATTGTGTGTTTTCGTTGAAATTCTCGGTGACGCGTGTCCGACAAAAGTTAACCCCTCGGCGGGTAAGGTGACCGCTTGACCACCGTAAAACAGGATCCGTGTGTTTGGCTCTGTTTGGGTTGTTGTTGTCATCGCATCCTTTTTCGGACAGCGGCAGCACGTGCGTGTGATTAGGAAGTCGCCTCTGGCCGGCCAGCAAGTTGATTTGCGATCTTGATGAGGGCGCAGGCCAGCAACAGCCGGAGCCACGACATAATCACGCACGCATATCCGTTGGACGCGGAGCTGGAGGCACATTACGAGAGGACGGACGCACAGCGGTAGGGAATCTGCTGCAGGACTTGCAATCGCAATCGCACACCAACCCTTTCGTTTTGTTGCCATTCAGCGCTTTATTTTTGTTGGAAATTTTGTGATTTGAAAACGTTATAAATGCTACATTTTGGCAAAAGGCCTGTCATTGTCACGGCCATCATGGAAAGGGGTAGCTAGGGATAAAGGATGAAGGATGCTGTGCCCTGTCGCCTGACAGCGTGTTCAATTGTTGAGGACATAAAACAGAGAGCGCTGTGCGCTCCGATGTTTGCTAAATACAAAAAATTCGCTGACCTTCCCGCAGAATTTTAAAAAACGTTCGAAGAGAGAGAGTGCCAAGGGGGAGGGCAGTTTTCGATACTTTTCAAAGAGCATGGAAGCCCCATTGCGTTCTCTTAAACATTATTGCAAAAATGTAATAAAATGATTTAAAATCCCAAGCCATAAGTTTGGCAGTTTCAAGGACATGAACGCATCGTTATTGTGCTCCTTTTTCAACTTTTAATGATCAATCATCCACGCATCTTTTGTGATTTTGGATATCAACGACTTGGTCGAGAAATTAATGGTATTCTGCAGAGGGAAAGATACTTATAATGCTGTGCAGATCAATAATTCTCTCATAACCAGACCCAAGAAATACATAGATTTGTTTATCTGACTACCTTATATTGAACTAAACGAAAGTTGCACCGTAATTTTATTTAAATTAGGTTTAATATTCATTTTCCAGCCTTACCAAAGATTGCGAATCATTTCTCACACTGATTGCAATCTATGGGTACTTATGCTTCGCTAAGGGGGGAAAACTGTTGGCATTATTTTATTCAGCCAGCATATGCCATAAACTGCAAATGGTAATGCATAAATTTTCCACATTCACTTCGTCGGCTTGCGAATTTTCCGCAGCACCCAGACCGACAAATGCAACCCAAATGATGCACATCTGAGTTTTGGCAGTGATTTGCATAATTTTCGGCATTCTCAATTAAGCGGGCGCCCCGGAAAAGGGCTGCACAGCTCATTTTTGACTTGTGCCAATGTTATGCAAATTTAACGGATGCACCACCCGTCCGTGAACGGGTTAGAGGTTGCCCAGGACGGAGCCAGTGATTTAATTTTGATGTTTTGTTGTTTGGCATTAACCGTGCTAAATGTTAATTCTCCTCAAGTGCCAACAGTGCCGTCTTGGGGCGGGGAAGTGTCGGAAAGGAGTTCGCCGTGTTCTGTTTGGGCAACTCAATTGAATCTTATTAAATATTCATGAAGGACCTACCTAAGGACGATGATCTTGGGATGCGTAAAGTCGATTGCTAATGTGCAAATATATGGTCAGGTAATGAGGTAATATTGTTGCTCCATTATGCTCATAAACACTTCACAGGCTTATCAAATGTTTGGATGCACTAGGATTTTACTTCTTAAGAATGTTGTATGCTTGTTTCTTAAAATACCATATACTTCTATTAGTAATAAAGTAGTGAATGCAACGATTGACTAAGTTGCAGCTATAAAACTATTCTTATCTTTATCTTTTTTAAGATTTCATACCCAATTTGATTGTCTGGTATCTTAAAAATTCCTTGTAGAAGAATCTTATGTTTTAACATAGTTTTAGTAATGCAATTATCCCAATGAAGCCAACGGAATTGACATATTAAAAAGAAACAAGTAAGATCGATTATAGTCGAGTGTCTCAGTTTCCACCTGATTTTGAGAACATTGATAAGCATTGCGGATGAGAAATGCGCGGCTTGTTTCTATGAGGAATCTTGATTTTCGCATCACAGATTGATACTCTACCAATATACAGTGAAGTTATTTTTTCTCTATCTATTATAGTTTCAAAATTCTAGGCGTTTAAACGGACGGACGAATAGACGGGCATGGCAGATCGTCTCGGCTGTTGATGCTGATCAAGAATATGGGATCGGAAAAGCTTCCTCATCTCTGTTACAGACATTCTTACTTACGTATTCTATATACCCTGTTCTATTTTAACAACCGGGTATAAAAACTTGATATGGAAATTTACTTTTAATCTTAATTAAGCTAGCGGGTTTTGCATGTTAACAAGAAAAACATACAAATGTCGATGAGCAGATTTAAAAATACGAAAGAAGGTTAGGCATTTTGAATTTTCCATGGCAACACATTTCCCTGAATCCTTTTTTGCATCTTTTTCGTTTCTGATAACCATGAATTCACAAACAATAAATTTCCGCAACCGTGCTTAGGGATTTTCCCAAGACTCAAATCTCGAATAGCTCTGAATGCAAAATTAAATTTTCGCGATTGCTCGAACCCTTTCCCGATTCTCGATCAATTTATTAATTTCCCATGCCTCTTGTTTACGCAATTTGCAGTATCGAATGTCAGGGAAATGGCAACAGTCCTGGCTGGAAAAATAATAAGAAAGAATTGCGCAATGCATTCTAGATGCGGCTCAGTCAAATGAAGGAGGGATACAGGATGCAGGTTCCCCTGTTTGGCGAGAGTCCTTTGCTCAGGCAGGCAGAAAACCGTGAAACACTTTTGCTATTTTTTTCATTTCGAGGAAACTGCAAGGGTGAATCCGTAACCCTTTTGGCAAAGGAAAATGCGCGAAGGAACTTTCACATAAATCAGCAGCAGCTGACAATATTAGGCTGGCATTTGTCATTTGATTTCCTCTCAAAGGATTGCCGTAAAAGTACCCTCTTTTTCGTTGCAATTTCTTGGCCGGAAATCCGAAACTTTCATGTCGGGTAAAGGAATCTTTTGATTAGGAAAGCCTGGAATCGCAGGATCACGTTGCAGGGCGAGTTTCCACACATCACTTCTTAAAGAGGCTATCAATTTGACTATTCCCGATCCCCTGCCAAATGACCATTGTAACTTGACCCCTGGCCAGCCAACTGTCAACATATCCTTGCATACATAATCCTATTAATTGCTTTATTACCAGACTCGGACCACGGCCAACGTAAACAGCTCAATAATTTCTTTTTTGTGTGAAAATGTGAGAAATTTCCCAGGCCAATGCCAATAAAAAATGGATATCTCGGGCTCAATCAACCCCCCGAGATCGAAGACACATCGCCAGCTGATCGGAGCAGCAGTCCCTGCGATCATCATCAATATCATTTAACCTAATGGACCCTGACCTTGCCCGAGTGAGCTAAGCTGTGGCAAAAGTGTCTTCATGCCTGACTGGACTGCGAATTTACTTTACCTTCTGCCTCTCGCCCAACGGACTCTTCCTTAGTCTTTTTTTCGCTTCCGTTGCCCTAAAATGGCAAGGCATAAAAAAGGATCCGGGGTGGGTTTCCCTCCAGGGGTCTTCCTCCATTCGACTGTCCAAACAAATATTAATCAAAGTCGGGTATTTGCTTAGGTTTCCGCAATCTTTAATTGCACTTAAGGTCCAACTATGTTCCCATATCCTGCGAGAAAATGGTAGGAGCATTTAAGCACTGTTGCGATGTAAAAGTTTGAAGGAGGAGTGACATACTTAATTGTCCTGCAATGTGACAGTCACGGGACATGCTCTTTTTGACGCCCTCCTGCTGACACTTAATTTGCATAAAATTTGCAAGTCATTAGCAAACTGTTGATGTCCGTACGTCGGATAACCTAGGCGGAACACTGATTGGAACTTAATGAGTTGTGTTGACATGTGGAGGTCAACCGCCCGTCCGTATGTTGAAAGGGCACCGAAGAAATGCAAATTAAAGCTATTAAACATCTGGGATAACCTCTTCAGCTTTCTTTTTGGTTACCTTACCATTTACATTCTGGGAAAGCATTCGAAAATTTGTAGTAGTTTTTGGTTGGGAAACCTTATTTACATTCTTTTTCCGTTCGGAGTTTTAAGGATTTTCCCGCTGCTCCTGGGACCGCCCAGTTTTTGACAAAGGAAACCCAATCAAGCTGCAAACGTGCTTTGATCATGATATCCTGATCTTGTTCCCTGGAACTGTGTTGGCGTTGCTCGGCTCATTGCGCAACTGCCAAAACCGAGCACCAGACAAAGCCAAAAATTGCGTCGGAGCGTTTTCCACAAAACGGGAACGGAATTGGTATTGAAAATGCCAAAAAAAGGGGAAATCGAGAATCCACCCTCAAGCCGATGGCGCTGATGGCGATGATGCCGAAACCATAACAAGATGTTCCTTCTTCAGCATTTGTCTAAGCATGCTGCGTAATCCTTTTTGTAAGGACACGTCGTATTGTGTGTGTATGTCTGAAAGGATTGGCGTGCAAGGCCGCTAAGGATCCAGGCATATCTCCGGCCGGTGCGCAGTTGCCAGGCATGCGAGGGCTTCCCAAACGGCAGCTGAAGACGCTCGAAGGATGCCCAAAGGACAGCACTTGGAGGGGGCGCCGATGCTGCGCCGATTGTTGTGACGATGTAATAAGATTATAATTTCATATTTCTCCTTTCGGTTTTCCCTCCTTCCTCCCGACGCTCCGATCTCTATTCTCTCCATTACTTTTCGCGCTACCGAGTTCAGTAAACTTTGCCAGCTGACCCCGCAGCGAAAGGACATTTGCTAGGGGTTGCAAAAAAAGGTTAGAAAACGAAACTTAAAAGGAAAGTTCTCGGATATCGAACCTAAAGGAACCCTTTTCGCTGTAATTAGAGAAATTGCAAAAATCGGCTTGCCCTTACCTGGGTTGCAGAGTTTTGCACGTTTAAGATAAATTTTGCCCCGAAAAAGGGTAAATATTTGCAGGGTGCAGCCGAAAGTATCCTATGACATCATCTTGTTTCATTAATTTTAATATTGTCATTACTTTTCCTAGTAACCCTTGGCCAAAAAACTTTGAAAATCCCTATATATCCTACAAAATCGTGAGAATTTTGTGCGTCGTGTAACTTGAGTCATCGCTAATGATTCTATTGGCAGTCGCAAAGACATCTCCAAGAAACTCTCATGACAATCATCAATCAAACCGGACAGCTGCTGAAAGGGCGCATATTTTTGATAAATTATTGTCCAAGTTTTTCCTTTCTTTTTTACCAAAAAGCGTGAAAATCTTGAGCCGGGATTTCGATTGATTCCTCATTGCAAAACCGTGCAAAAGTTCATTAAATCGATCGGAGAAATCAGCTGCCGACAAAAAATAACGACTATTTGCTTCCAACCCTCCGACGGGTAGTATCATTAATAAATTATGCAGATTTTCACCATGTAGGCCGACCTGATGCCTAAAACGCATTTAACAAATATTTGCATAATTTTGGCACAGGCGACTTTTCCACTGAGGTAGGCAACGCGAACAAGATTGAGGCCCCGGATTCAGGACTCAGGGCACAGGGTTATGCAAATGGACCTGCACTTCCGTCGGGGAGGAGGGTTCGGTTAGGTAAGGTTACACCTTTGGCTCGGCAAATCGACTGCGCACGCGCGCAATGTGGAAATTTATGCAAATCAGGCAGCAAATCCCCGAGCATCGAACAAATCGATTGGCGAGGGACGAAGGGGCTGAGGCCGGGGAACGATTGATTTTGAATTTGCATTCGAGCTCTGGGCTGGCCAAGGAAAGGGGCGAACATTGGATGGCGGAGGCCAGGACACGGTTTGTCACTTGGTTGGCGAATTGGGATTGAAGTGGATTTACCAATTGTTGCCATAATTGAGTGACATGGATGAGGCAGCGATCGGGCGACGAGCCAGGTCGGACTAGTCCGCGTCCGGAGCTATTGATTACAGAAAAGGTCCCCGGCCGCACAGGAAAATGGCAACCGAGAGTGAAAATCTGCATGAAAATGCGAACAAAAGCCCGTACATTTCGTGTCCGTAGTACAAAGCAGGATCCTGAGTTCGGGCCGGGCTTGTTTTATTCCCCATTCATGGTTTTATTTCTGCTTTTATAGTTCGCCGTGCATTTGCCTCGGGAATTTGCATACGAGTGCGAGACAGTTTCATATTCAGTTACAAATGTTTCGGAACAGAGAACTTTTGTGACTCGCGATTGTTGGTTGTTGTTACAGTTGTTACAGTTGGTGCAGCTGATTGGGCGATTCCAGATCACTATCCACTATCCCACGAAGCGGCAACTTTGGATTTGCATTACACTGGGAATCAATTAGCCATGTGGACGCAGTGACGCGGAGTCCATCAAAAGCTGAGCGGGCTTATGGGCTTTTAATTGTCGCCAAAGTTAACTGCGAGTGGGATTCGCTGCGCAGAGCCATTCAGGGCCGTCGGCGATCCCATCAACGTGAGAAAATCCCGAGAACCACCCGGGAATGGGACGCTTCTTCCATCTATCTCCCTAATTACGGCAATTGCCGATGGCACTTCGATTCCTTTGTCCTTTGTCCTGATTCTTAACAATTTCCACGATTTATGCTAAAAAGTAAACAAAAAACGTTTGAATATTCAATTCGAGGGGCACATCAGTGGGCACATCGCACCCTATTTCCCTATTTTCCTTATCTTGACGAGAAAAGGAATATTTTCCGTACTTTCTTCCTTTTTGTGATCCTTTGTTTTGGGATGCGTTTAGCCACAGATTTATTGTCGAAGGCATTTGAGTTTGAATCTGAATACTACCCCATGAATAGGTTCGCACGTCGATCGATTATATTTCAATACACTCATCGCGCTTTGTTTGTGCAACATTGCTGACCCTTGACGAAGGCATCCCGGCTCCCGTCCCTTTTGCATAAATCCCGGCTATCAATGACCACGGGCAGTGCTAATAGGATCTTCATTGGCCAGTGTTTTGTCGTCACATTGAGATACCGGCCACTTAGGGATGCAGCCGACGAACAAAGGCCGAGGATGAAGTCATCGCCAGTGACAATGCAAATGCGAGAACTTACGGGAGGGTCAGTTCCAGGCATCTTCGACCGACTGATTGACCAACCCCGCGATGGACACGCGTCCTACCAACCTCTTTCAGTTGGAGCTGGTCAAGAACGAGTTTTGTATTTTAGGTGGACGCTCAAAGGGTAAACGATTAAAGGGTTGTCAAACGGTCATTGCAGGGGTCAGTCCGGCACGCGACGTTCTGGGGCACTGACCCTATTTGTACTTCAAGTTCAAATGATAATAATTAATAAGATGGGGTGCCTTTGAAGTTTTCAATTTACTAAGAGATTACAATGAAATCCTTATGCATATAAAGTGCACGGAATTGGGTTTGTGTGCCTCGATATTTAACAAAATTCTATTCATTGCACTTATGTTTCAAAATTAGGAGTCATTTTGTGCTCTTTTTCGTATCAAGTAGATCCAAAGCCTCCTAGTAATATTCACACGGCTTTATCGTTTTTCCCAAGAAATATTTCTTTTGTTGGGAAGCGCTTCCCATGGAAAGTCTTGAGAAATGTCCGTTAATTCGAGAACACGCCAGAGTTTGACAAAATGGCTGACCTCCAGCCGGGGAGCTTCCCAAACAGGACACTGCCAATGTACAACAGGATGAGAACAAAGTAGAAACATAATTTGAATGCATGACCGCAAGGGAACCCTTTGAACCCGGTCGCCATTGTCCCTTCGGTCCGACAAATCCCGCCACCCCAAGGAGGCAGGCAGAAGCTGCAGCTTCGGGAACAGGATCAGAACAGGACACCCAATATGTCCCGAGCCGGAGCGCAGCATCGCTTGAGTGCTTCCCGGTTGACCAGATCCGGCTATGGACCGCCATATGGCTCATACATCCTGCAAGGGTTTCATCCTTTCAACCTTTTTTTTTTTAGCTACGTTCGAGTTTTTCTTCGCGGCCTTTCTGAAAATTAATGCCAATGTCCAAACCGGTTTGCTTGTGATTTTCATTTTTGATTCGTGGTCGCGAGTCCGGTCCGGTTTTTCGGGTGAGGAGGTCCTTCCAGCGACCCTTCAACCCTTTTGTTGTTTTGGTTCCCGGGCGCCCTCCAAAAGGATGCGCAAAAGCGAATAAAATTGCAGCTTTCGGCTTCATTGTGTTCCGCTCTGACCCGAAGGACAAGGATTAGATGGGAAATCTATTTCTTAATTTTTTTCTTATTCTCGTCCTTTTAAGGATCCTCCAGGAATAACCGTTATAAATTAGCGGTGTCTGGGGCAACGAAGGGTAAAGGGCAGGGAAGAAGATGGCGACGCTTCGGGCGTGACAATTACCGCTGACCATTTGAATTATCCCTCGACTACTGGACACGCGACCAAAGGATGGCCGGTCAAGATGACCGCCACTTTATAAACCTGTTTGACCACTCAATACCAATTATCCTTTAAGAGCTCAGCACGCGCGCTGGCCATTGGTCAGGGTCCTTCGGGAGATAATCTTCGACTTTACAGTCGTGCCAGCATTGTTCACGGAAATCCACGCGTGTCCACTTCCATTGTCAATTGCTAATACTGGCAATAGGTTATTAATTTATGTGAGCATCAACTAAGGGTCAGTGAATTTGAAAACGCATTGAAATATTATCAATTGATTGGAGAAGATATCTTGGCATTCAGGGATGAGACTAAGGATACTGAAATACCTTTGCCAATAAATCTGTGGCTAAACGCATCCCAAAACAAAGGATCACAAAAAGGAAGAAAGTACGGAAAATATTCCTTTTCTCGTCAAGATAAGGAAAATAGGGAAATAGGGTGCGATGTGCCCACTGATGTGCCCCTCGAATTGAATATTCAAACGTTTTTTGTTTACTTTTTAGCATAAATCGTGGAAATTGTTAAGAATCAGGACAAAGGACAAAGGAATCGAAGTGCCATCGGCAATTGCCGTAATTAGGGAGATAGATGGAAGAAGCGTCCCATTCCCGGGTGGTTCTCGGGATTTTCTCACGTTGATGGGATCGCCGACGGCCCTGAATGGCTCTGCGCAGCGAATCCCACTCGCAGTTAACTTTGGCGACAATTAAAAGCCCATAAGCCCGCTCAGCTTTTGATGGACTCCGCGTCACTGCGTCCACATGGCTAATTGATTCCCAGTGTAATGCAAATCCAAAGTTGCCGCTTCGTGGGATAGTGGATAGTGATCTGGAATCGCCCAATCAGCTGCACCAACTGTAACAACTGTAACAACAACCAACAATCGCGAGTCACAAAAGTTCTCTGTTCCGAAACATTTGTAACTGAATATGAAACTGTCTCGCACTCGTATGCAAATTCCCGAGGCAAATGCACGGCGAACTATAAAAGCAGAAATAAAACCATGAATGGGGAATAAAACAAGCCCGGCCCGAACTCAGGATCCTGCTTTGTACTACGGACACGAAATGTACGGGCTTTTGTTCGCATTTTCATGCAGATTTTCACTCTCGGTTGCCATTTTCCTGTGCGGCCGGGGACCTTTTCTGTAATCAATAGCTCCGGACGCGGACTAGTTCGACCTGGCTCGTCGCCCGATCGCTGCCTCATCCATGTCACTCAATTATGGCAACAATTGGTAAATCCACTTCAATCCCAATTCGCCAACCAAGTGACAAACCGTGTCCTGGCCTCCGCCATCCAATGTTCGCCCCTTTCCTTGGCCAGCCCAGAGCTCGAATGCAAATTCAAAATCAATCGTTCCCCGGCCTCAGCCCCTTCGTCCCTCGCCAATCGATTTGTTCGATGCTCGGGGATTTGCTGGCTGATTTGCATAACTTTCCACATTGCGCGCGTGCGCAGTCGATCTGTGGACCCGGAAGTGTAACGCAACCCTCCTCCCCGACGGAAGTGCAGGTCCATTTGCATAACACTGGCTCCGGAGCCGGTGATGCTGGGTCGGGTCTCCGGATGACGAGTTGCTCGCCCGCTCTCGCCCCGGGCTGATGTGCCATGCCAAAATTATGCAAATGGCTGTGCTTGCCAATATTTTACAACAATAATTTATGCAAATTACGATCCTCGGAGGATTTGGCAAGCCTGCGCAGCGGATGTTACATGCCGCCTTCTGCGAATGGAAAACGCTCGTCAAAGGATTTAGGTTATTGCTCACGTTCACCATTTTCGCAACCGTTTTTTTTATATGCAAATTTTCTATTTGCGATGGGTCTGTGAAATTTTGGCATTTTTAATTGTGTTTTTTGGCTCGATTGTAATGCAGATTTTTTGCTCGATTGTAATTTTAATTTTGAAATCGTTTGCAATGGCGCCAAAAACTTGGGTTTTTATTTTTTGCATTTGAATGGATTTCATTCGATTATTTCCAAAGCGACGAGCAGCTGCTCCAGTTTCCAGACGCGCCAATTCCTTGGGTTCATTGTGCTTCCCAAATGTTGAAGAAATTTCCACAATTTGCATGTCATTGCGATCGTTGATCTAAAAGGCCAACGAAGTGGGTTCTGTACTTTAATTGATTTAATTATATTTTGATTTAATTATAAAAATGGAAATAAGCATAAAAGTTAATTTAAAAATTGTATTCAAACAGATTTTTTTTCCATTTTTATCATGCGGCTTAGTTTTAAGAGTTAACAATAAAAAATCTTTAAAAGACAATCATTAAAATAGGATACACTGAAATAATACCAAAAACTCGAAGTTTGTTCCTCAAAACAGAGTTACAAAATTCCTTTGCCCATCTTTGTCTTTTATTTTTTACCTCTCTTTCTAACTGATTTGGGAAAAGGAAGATTCCTGTGCATCACTCTCTCCTTGCTTGCCATTTTTTACCCAAAAAACTCTCTTTTCTCGGTAAATTTACATGAACGCTGGCGTTTTATTGGTCGAGAAAAAGTGAACGAAAAAGCAGAAACAAACCGAAAGCAAGCTGGCCCGGCTCGGAGTTTTCCCAGAGCATTTTCCTCAAAGGGTCGCTAAAAAACTGAGGGTTGCAATCAGACCCACCACCACCAGAGGTTGCTTCGTTTTTTAAGAGAGCCAGAGAGCGGACGAGATCGGTTTTTTAAGAGACAACCGGGCGATGCAAGGGGTTGTAGTTCGATCCAGGACAGGCCTTTGCGCAATTTTTGCTATATTAGCTGGAGGCCGCGGAAGAGTTGAATCAGTTTGAGCTGCGCAGCCGAACTTTGAGGATCGCTGAGACGTCGTGCAAGAAAGTCGATCGAAGACGAGATATTCGTGCTGTGCCCCCCGTGCTGAAAATCTTTAAAAAACTACAAATCTTGAAGAATTTTCTAAGAAAAATATCCTTGTGCTGTGTTGTGTTTGAGAAGAATTAAGTGCTCAGCCAAAATGTCCAACCAAATGGAGCTTATAATGCAACTCTACATGATGAACTTGCTGCAACAGCAACAGCAGCAGCAGCAACAGCAACAGCAACTGTCTGGATACACTTACACACAGAACGAGGATATCTCGAGCAGCACTTGCATGCAACAGCAACAGCAACAGCAACTGCAACAGCAAGAACATCTCAAGACAAGAACGCACAAACGAATTAGCTCGCAAAACACCAACTGTAGTAGTAGCCGTAGTTGTAGTCCCAATAGTAATTTGATGGCTTTTCAATCACAACAACCCCAACATCAGACACCCACAACACCTAACAACAACAACACACAGACCCTTGTCGGTCAAATGTTGCTTAACTCCCTGCCCCCGCTGACACAGTTCATGTTGCAACAACAGCAGCAACAGCAGCAACCGCAGCAGCAGCAGCAACATTTGCTGGCACCATCAAACCTCCTACTAACACCCACCAACACACCCAATTCGATCGGCAAGCAGGAGGCGCAGCTGCAACATCAGTTGCTGCTGGGCCAATACGCTACCGCTCTGCAATCCCAGCAGTTTGCCCCAAATAACTTTCTGCAATCCTCCACAGTGACATCAACGCCAATCGAGAAGACAGCGCAACATGCCGCCGAAGCGGAGACATCGACTGCGGTGGCAGCCTCTCAGGTGGCGCATGTTGACAGCGATCTTTCGGCGGTCACGGTCAAGTTTGAGCAGGACAACGAGGACGAGGATGAGGACGATGACAAGCCGCTGTCCAGCCTGCACAGCTGCAGCTCCTCGGGCGTGGCAAGCAACAGCACAAACACCAACGCCAGCTCCGAGAAGCTGCTGATGTTATCGGGCGTGCAACCGCTGGAGTCCACCACAGACAGCGTGGAATCTCCCAGCATGGTAAGTACATCCTTGGAAACAATTTTAAATACATAGAGACTACATTCGGCATACAGCCACTGATTTCATTCGACATTTTGGAGTCGTAAATTATCTATTTTTCTCTAATACCAATACTTCAGTTAGAATTTCAAATAAACTAGTGTTCTCATTTACCGACGGCTTTCCTAATATTGATATCAAAAAGCTTAGATATTGTCAATTTTTTCCAAAATTGGCTAAAAAGAGTCTCAATATTTATCGCTTGTAGATACTTGACTCTGAACCAAACTTGTTTGTTTATAGTTGGCAAAAATTGTATAACTAGGGAGCAGACTCCAAATCAATTTACACTTATTCCTCGATTTCCTTTGTTTTTGTGCAATATCCCACGCTTTGCTGCTGTAATTCGAGTAAAACATAGATGACAAAATTCGTGATTTGTGAGCGTAGACGGAAAGATCGCGATTCCGGGGAAAATAAACAAACAGCTGCTGTATTGGCATCGTCAGCGCGTGGGTTCCCATTGACCGACCGCGCTGAACTGCACAGCTGTGGGCACCAGGCAGTCTGGAGATCACTCTTAACTTATCCCTCGCCTCCCCCCTTTTTGTGATTTTCAGTACACGCCCGTCAAGCAGCCAGCGGACTCATCGTACAGCATCACGGCCGTCGACAACGAACTCACACCCCCCACACCCTACACCACTCCCCAGCTGCAGTCGCAAACTGCATCCCTGCTGACCCCGCCCTCCAGTGAGCAGAGCAAGAGCCTGGTCAGCCTCGCGGCAGCCAGCAGCTTGGACGCCCTGCTCCAGAACGAGGAGATCCTGAAGAACCTGCGCAAGGTGTCCTCGTACCTGGAGTGCGAGAACAGCCTGTGTCGGCAGGAGAATCTGCGCGAGCACTTCCACTGCCACGAAGAGCCCTGCCAGGGCAAGATTCTGAGCAAGAAGGACGACATCATCCGGCACCTTAAGTGGCACAAGAAACGTGCGGAGAGCCTCAAGCTGGGCTTCGCCCGCTTCTCCTCCGCCGACGACTGTGCCGCGGCCTACGGTGAGGGGTGCGCCTACAACTGGAAACAGACCCACTACCACTGCGTCTACGAGCACTGCCCGAAGGTCTACGTGAGCACCAGCGACGTCCAGATGCACGCCAACTTTCACCGCAAGGACTCAGAGATCGTGAACGAGGGATTCCGCAGGTTTCGGGCACATGAAAACTGCCGGATCGAGGATTGCCCCTTCTACGGCAAGAAGATATCACACTATCATTGCTGCCGCGAGGGGTGCAACCACACCTTCAAGAACAAGGCCGACATGGGTAAGTTTGTTGATATAATACAACCGAAGTTTAATAGAAAATAGAATCCTTCTCCACAAAATCCTCTGCCCTTTTAACTTCACTCCTATCCCCTTTTGATCCAGTTTGGAATTCTTAGACTTCTGACATTACCATCTACAAACGTTACTTTAATCTCAACATTTCGTAACTTTTGCAGACAAGCACAAGACCTATCACCTCAAGGACCATCAGCTGAAGATGGACGGCTTCAAGAAGATCCTGAAGACCGAGGTGTGCCCCTTCGATGGCTGCAAGTTCACCTCGGTGAGCAATCACATCCACTGCGTGCGCGAGGGATGCGACTACATTCTGCACTCCAGCAGCCAGATGATCAGTCACAAGAGGAAGCACGACCGCCAGGACGGCGAGCAGGCATACCAGCAGTTCAAAATCAAGCAGCAGGATGCGGAGGAGAGCTCCCTGGATGCCACACCCCTGCAGCAGCCGGCAGTCGCTAGTGTACCTCAAACACGGGCAAGCACCGCGGGCGTTGGCAGCAACGCCTCCACGCCACTCTCCTCCCTTTCCGCCGAGCACTTTTTGTCCCGCAAACGGGGTAGGCCGCCCAAGAAAATCGTAAGTATTAGCTGCGATTCGGGACACCGAACTAGATGCTTAAACTGTTTCTAATTGCAGCAACTTCCTGCCGACGTCCAGCAACCGGAGGCCAAGCGTCTCAAGGCGGAGGATGACTGCAGCAATCGGCCCCTGATCCTGCAGTCCTCGCAGCAGCAACCAGCTCTTCCGCTGGGCAATGGACTCTTTCCCGGCATGCTGCCGGCTGCCCCCGCTGCCGGTGTGGATGCCAGCGCCCCGAACTTCCAGCTCACCCACCTCATGGCCCTCTTCCAGCTGCAGAACCCCCTCTTCTACCAGAACCTCTACCCGGGCATGAGCCAGAACCCGTCCATGCTGGGCAACCTGGCGGCGCTGAGTGCCGCTTCGGCAGCGGCGGCGGCGGCTGCAGCGGCGGCAAGTGGAGTCGGAGTCCAGCAGCCCAAGGCGGAGTTTAGCATTAAGCCAGAGTTTAAGGAGTAGAAAGGATGCGTGTCCTTATTTGTACGCACAATAACCAGCCAGACCAGACGGACAGCGGACCGCTTTGTAAATAGGAGCTTTAAGCAGGTTCTGTAGGATTAAGGATTAAGGGTTGAGGGTTAAGGATTTATGACCGGGTCAGGAATAGGATAAGGGCATGCCATCCTTTCCTCCGTAAAAAGCCAACTCAGCCACACCTTGAAGCCCAAAAGGGTGCCAGCAAAGTGTTGCTGAATTGGCTTTTGTTCCAAACATCTCTTCCCCACTTGTTTTCTTTGAGTGCCACAATAATTTTTAAAATTTGCAGCCATTCCCAATAAAAAAGAGCAATTCTTCAATTTTAGTTTGACTAAAACTGTGATGTTTTCATTAGGCTTGATTCCCTTAAATAATATAGTCGAGAATAGTCGTGAGTCGGACTTAGGGAGTTTATATTTTCAATAACTAAGCCAGTAAGAGCAAAATTCTGTGTGATATACAAATAAAGAAATGAAACTTGTTTTTGCATTTGAATATAAGACGATACTTTTAATAATAAACAACTGTAAACTGCTTAAAGAGTGCACTTACATACCTGAATAAATTTTAAGATTTGTCACAACCACCAAGAATACATCGGAGTTTTGATTAAATAATTGTTGACTTTATTACTGGTTTCATTTAATTCATGATTTTACTCATATTCTAACACAAATCAGCTACACAAAACCTGGAGGCCCATGGAAGCGGCCCAACTAAGCAATATATAGGTACTTAACAAGAAGCAATTTCAGATGTTGCTTGCATTATCCATACATCATATAATATTTTTTTTTTATACATATAGGTAAATATGTAAACAATCAATACAATCCAAGTACCATACCATACATAATGAAAGAGATTTCTGAACTTCTGTATCCTATTCGAGAACAATGTACAAGCGAATGTCTTCGGAATCGTTTTATACATTTGGTGTCTGATTTTAGTTTACATTGCAAAGTAAAACTCTGGGAGAATTGTACAAGTATACGTAAATTATAATTAAGATTAAGAACTAATGCACTAGAACTAAAGAAACACGAAAATCAACAAGTAAGCTACCGAGTAAATTCGTTGCAGATTAACATAAATCAATATTAAGGGGATAACTAAAACAAACTACAGACTCATTAATGCTTTTGATTTGGGACTTTACTTTTTTATATGATTTTTTTCATTATTTTTCTTCTTTTTTGTTTGAACGCTGCCTGAGGATATAAGCTTTGTTTTTGATGCGGTAGCCAAATTTATAAAATCTTGAAAAAGCGTTATCCAATTCCTGTCTATAAGCATACAGTTTATATAGTATAGCATAGCGTAGTTTCTCTCTCGCGGTTATAAGTTTTTGTTCTTCTTTTTGTTTGGGGGAGGGGAGTCAGATTATAACGATTGTGTAACTTTTGGAGCAATACATATGGCAACATTTTGTGCGGGCACACAATTTGAAAACAAATCAGCTGGAGTTTGTATCTTAGCATTGCGGATTATTCTACAATAAGTATCTAAGCGGCAACAGAGGAGTAGCTTTCGCCCGGTTCATGGCTCGCCCGGTTCATTCGCGATAGAATCCGCGCAGAAGTTTACCGATAAATCAGAACCGTTAGCTACGACCTGTAGCCGCGGGCGGAGCCAGTTCCACGGGGACCGGTGCCACGCCCACCGACGACTCCGTGCTCGACTGGTGCTGGACTGCGCCCAAGGGGATGGCCCGCATATGGTGCACCGGCCGAATGGACTTGAGCTGGGTGGTGCCCTTGAAGCGGACGTTAACATCGCCACCCACCATGCTAAGCGGATGCATGGCTGCGGGCTCCTCGGGTTCCTCCTGCGGCATCGCCGCCGTGGTGGTGGCCGGCGGCCCGTGCTCTATGTGCGCCGGCGACGGAGCCGTGGTAATTGCCACTCCGTAGGTCTGGCGCTGGGCCAGAGGCGACAGGGCCGGCGGCGTTGTGCGGTAGCCCATGCGGCTGAAGATGCTTCCGCCGCTGCTGTTACTCGCCGTGCTGGGCGGGCTGAGCGGCGTGCCCACGCCCGAGTCCACCTCCAGCGGGCTCTTGATGTTCGCCACAAACTTGTCCACGTGCTCGGGCAGCTTCAGCTCGTCCAGCTTCGTCTGCATGACCGTGCGGGCACTGGCGTTGTCCAGCAGCCGGTTGGGGCGCGACGGTGGCGTCGGCGACACCGATTCACCGGCCTGGGTGGCCTGGCCGTTGAGGCGGCTCTGCTGGAGCTGCTGCTGCTGTTGGCGCAGCTGCTCAAAAAAAGGTGTCTTCTCCTTCTTCTGCTTTTGTGGCGAACCATGTTCGTCTCTTTCGGTCAGCTCTTCGAGCACCTTGAGTGGAAACCCCAAGTGACTGTTGACGGAAATGGACTTGCCGATCTTGCGCTCGGTGAAGATGGGCTTGCGCCGCTGTCGCTCCAGGTCGTCCAGCTGCTGCAGCATGCGCCTCACCTCGTTTGGCAGCTCCAGGTCGGGGTTGTGTTCCACCAGCTGGCCCACGTAGCGGCCGAGGGTTTGTATGGTCAGCTCCAGCGACTGCACCTGCGATTGCAGCGTTGTTATCTGCGCCTGTTGCGATGACCGCGTCGTCTCCAGCTGAGCGATCGACGATTGAGCAAACTGAGGGGGCAAACGTTCGGTTATTTGGCGGCCCAAAAGGCAGTGCATCCCGAAACTCACCTGCAACTGCTGCTCCAGGTGCTGGTTCTGCTGCTTCTCTCTGTTCAGCATCTCCAAGTGATGGTTGGTGGTTGTTATCTCCTCCTGCAGCACATTGTACTCCACGTTGTACTCGGCCAACTGCTTGCCAATGTCCAGGGTGAAGACCAGCTTCATGATCTGCTCCATGCAGTGCGGCTCCATCTTGGGCACCACCGTCTTCAGGTAGTCCATGATCTCCTCGAAATTGTCCCGCGCGAGAAGCTGCTGCTTGTGCACGGAGAGCAGGGCGATGGCGAACTTAAAGATGACGTCGGAGGACTCCAGGAAGAGCAGATCGAAGACGCGGGCCACAAAGCCAAGCGGAAACTGGGAGCTGAACACAGTGAGGATCCAGGGGGCCGCGTACAAGGTGGGCGACACATCGTTCTGGTCGAGCCACACATACAGGTCCGGCAGGTGATCCTTGACCAGGCGGGACAACTGGTACAGCTGCAGCTGGAACTTCTTCATGTCGGGCAGGTATTTGGTGCGCATGTTGCGACGGAACATCAGGTGCTTCAGCAGCTGAAAGGCGTTGGCCTCGTCGCACTACAAAAATATAGAATTGTATGTGATTCAATCGAATGCGGGGGGAAACTCACGTGCAGGAGCAGAACGCCGCAGATGAAACCCAATCCCTGACAGTAGCCAAGCTCCGGATCGAGGATGGAGTACGCCTTGAGCAGATTGAACAGCGACAGCTGGCCCAGGCCCAGGGGATCTTTGTAGAACTGGTGATTGGGAAACGTCCGGCCCAGGTCGATGAAGATCGCGTGCTGGTGCTCGGTGAGATGCTTCAGCAGCGTGTGGTACGGGATGTTAAAGTTGGGAAACTTTTTGGTGTCCACCGGCGCCGTATTCATGGAATGCTGCTCGGCCAGGAAGGTCCAGACATCGCCGCGCTTCGATCGCGGCACGCCCGTGCGGATGGCATGGCCCAAGACCTTGGGGTCCCTCTTGTTTCCAATCTGCGTGCAGTTGCGCTCGATAATCTGCTCCCAGCGCTCGATAAGCTGCTTGTCGCAGGGCACAATCTCCTCGTAGTCCAGCTTGATGCGCTTCAGCTCGTTCTCGTTCTGGCGGGCCTGCAGCATCGCGTTCTCCGTCTCCATGCGATTGAGCATGATCGTCTGCCGGATGGCAGTGCGCCACAGCTCCCTCAGCTCGGCTGCGTCCCGCTTTCCCCGCTTGGCCGCTGAAATTTCAAAGTATTTCTATAGACTGTTGCATCGACAGGGTGAGCCAGAGGGGATTACTTACGCTTTCGCATGGGGGACAGAAACTCTGTGGGCACCTCGCTGTCCAGACCCTTCGAAGGGGTCACCACACTGTTAAGTATGGCCTGGCGCCAGGAGCCCTGGTGGGTTTCGGCCTCCTTCGGACTGTTGCCAACCTTGATGAATCTGGAAAATCAAATGGGACTTTAGCAATGTTCCAGCAAAAAGCACTTGATAATCTAGGCTAAGTTAAATACTATTTATTGATGATTCATTATCTTGTAAGCTACAGGTTATTAGGGTTACTCCCATCAATGGAATAAAAAACAAGAATTCCGATCTGGCATCAATTTCATAAGAATTTTATCGTTTTCTAATAACCGAATGCAATGGCAGAATGGTTACATGTCATTTAAATTTAACTAAACACAAAGCTTATAGTGAGGAGCTCTATGATATATTATGATATATTTAGTTAAACTGACGGGGTATCCCACAAAATAACGACCATATTGTAGCTATCTCTGGCATTTGTTGAACAGATACTTACATGTCCATCATGGGGCTCTTGAGCTGGTCGGCCGTGGGCTTGCTGCTTGGACTGGCTCCCACGGTGTTCGACCGCGATCGGAAGCCCTCCGGCGGCGTCTCAGTGCCCAGGGGCTCGGCAGAGCCCTCCCGAATCTCGCGGAGATTGTGCGGCGGCACGGCAATGTCGTCCTTGGAGGGCTTGCGCTTGAGCAGATTGTCGAAGGAGTTGGTAAGCGAGCGCTTGGCCTTCATGAAGATAGTGCTGCCGCCGAGGTACTGGTTGAGGAACTCCGACCGGTTCTCGGCGGTGTCGTGGACATGGCGCTGTTGGCGGGACTCGCAGTGCGCCCGGAGCAGCATCATGAGAANGACAGAAACTCTGTGGGCACCTCGCTGTCCAGACCCTTCGAAGGGGTCACCACACTGTTAAGTATGGCCTGGCGCCAGGAGCCCTGGTGGGTTTCGGCCTCCTTCGGACTGTTGCCAACCTTGATGAATCTGGAAAATCAAATGGGACATTAGCAATGTTCCAGCAAAGAGCACTTGATAATCTAGGCTAAGTTAAATACTATTTATTGATGATACATTATCTTGTAAGCTACAGTTTATTAGGGTTACTCCCATCAATGGAATAATAAACAAGAATTCCGATCTTGCATCAATTTCATAAGAATTTTATCGTTTTCTAATAACCGAATGCAATGGCAGAATGGTAACATTTTAAGGGCTTTATGATATATTATGATATATTTAGACTGGGTATCCCACAAAATAACGACCATATTGTAGCTATCTTCTGGCATTTGTTGAAGAGATACATACATGTCCATCATGGGGCTCTTGAGCTGGTCGGCCGTGGGCTTGCTGCTTGGACTGGCTCCCACGGTGTTTGACCGCGATCGGAAGCCCTCCGGCGGCGTCTCAGTGCCCAGGGGCTCGGCAGAGCCCTCCCGAATCTCGCGGAGATTGTGCGGCGGCACGGCAATGTCGTCCTTGGAGGGCTTGCGCTTGAGCAGATTGTCGAAGGAGTTGGTAAGCGAGCGCTTGGCCTTCATGAAGATAGTGCTGCCGCCGAGGTACTGGTTGAGGAACTCCGACCGGTTCTCGGCGGTGTCGTGGACATGGCGCTGTTGGCGGGACTCGCAATGCGCCCGGAGCAGCATCATGAGAAACTGGTTCTGCTCGGCCACCGGAGAGTTGGTCTTCTCGGAGCCGCAGAACTTGGCCCACACAATCTCCTGCTCGTCGTCGCTAAGGGTCTCGATGCGGCGCAGAATCAGGGCCTGCGTCTTCTTCTCCGAGAGGCCCTCGACGTCCGTGCAGAGTTTGTGGTACCAGAGCATCGGGCAGTGCTCGCAGCTGAAGATCTGCGTCTCCTGCTTCTTCTTTTGCTCGGCGCACGTGTCGAAGGCCTGGGCGATGGCGGCTACGATGTCGTCGCAAACGTGCTCCGACTGACACTTGAACACGTACCCGATGTAGCCGTCGTTGTTCAGCTCCCGGCAGATGATTCCGAAGTGATCCAGCGACTTCTGCCCGTGCACGCAGCTGGCTACGTCCTTGAAGTCCTTGTAGAGCAGCACCTGCTTGCGGTCTGGCGAGATCAGGCGGAGGTCGCAGCGCCCGACCAGGAACACCATCGTCCGGTTCTGCTCGACGATCGGCGGAATGCAGCCCTGCGAGGCGGAGCGATCCCGCTGCTTGGGTATGCTAAAAAGAAGAGCGGTTAGTATCGAGCATTCAGAGGAGTAACGAGTGGGGGCAGTGCCATGCGACTAAAAGAACAGGGCAGGGAAGAATGAGTGCTGCTAATCGGGCTAACAAACCAAAAATTGGGGGAAACCACGCACAGGGGATCCAAAGTAAAACCGAAATCAACTTCTCACAGCCTCGCGGATCTTAACAATTATTTGCGCTTCGAAGCAGCGATAATTCATTCAGCATGCATCACTTTGCCAAGTACTACAGCTCCACTTTTCTGGCACAAACTAGACCCAAACTAGACCCTCGTTTTCTATACGTTCCATTAACAGATTAAAAAGCAATTGAACACGGTCTAGTTTTTACAAATAGTATGACATATACTGAGTAGTATGACAAGATTGTGACCGCCTTTAGCCGTCTATATTTCTAGAATTTACTTTGTTTTTACTTAATACACTTGTTACACCTACATTGTAGTGAAATGTTGAAAGTTTTCCAATATAATAAGCCTATAAAAACTTGTTCCTCCTGCAAATTTGCATTACCCATCCACGTGTCGAGGGGGAATCGTAATGAAGACAATTAAAATATAAGTCCAAGTTATATTATTTAACTTATGATATATGAGCAAATTAGAACTACACTCGTATAACCAAGGAATCAATCAAGAAAATCAAACAATAAAACAGAAACTCCGCATCTAAGCTAAATGGCCAATTTGCCAGCATGCTTTTCTCTGTTAAGATCCCAAAGGCAAATGAAAAGCCGCGGAAAAGCGTCCAAAGCAGAAACCAATTAACGAAAACGGAAGCTAGCTAATCATGCGACGGGATTTGCTGGGCCGGCAGGCGCCACTTACTTTTCCAGCGCATAATTGGGATGCAACTGGCTGGGGCCAGGGGCCGTGGCACCGCCACTGCCACTCCCACTCCCGGAGGCCTCGCCCTGCTCCCTGGGCGGCGTGGGCTGTTTGTTTACAATTACATTGGGCGCCTCCAGTTGGCTGTCAGTGGACGAGGGCTGAGAGCCGTCGGAGCTTTGGGGTTTGGCGGCAGAGATGGAGAAGTTGTTGGTCGAAATGTCGAGGGAAAAGGTAGTCAAGCGACCGGCTACTTACTGTTCCTTGTGCCCGAGTTCGATCTGGCTCTGACCCCGCAGCAGGGTACGTTTCTCCGGGGATTTGTTCTCCTTGTTCTCCTCCAGCGGGCGCGGTGCTGCCCCGTCCTCGGCTCCCGTTAGCTGCAGTTGCACCGTCGGCCTGCCCTGCGTTTGGGCCGGCTGCTGTTGCTGCTCCTGGTCCTCCTCGTCCTCCTCCTTGAGGTCCTGGCTCTTGAGGGTGCTTCCGGCCGAGGGCTTGGCCTCGATGCCCACGCCACCCTCGCTGCTGAGCGACATCTTGCGGTTCTGGAGAAGCCGCAGCCGCTGGGCGTCGTACGCCTTGAACTTGGGCAGGGCGTCGTCGATGAAGGTATTGGGCACCCGCTTCTGGGACACCCGGATCTTGCCCACGTACATCACCTCGAAGAAGTGCGTGTGGTTTGGCGAGATGTCCGCCAGCAGGGACAGGTTGCTCTGGGCCGAGGTGGAGGTGGGTATGTTCACCGTGCCGGAGGAGCTGCTCAGGCCGTGGGTGTACGACTTGGAGGCCTTCATCTTGGAGCTCACCGGGTTGGGGCTTGTGTCGTGCTGGGCACTGCGCATGGCCTCGCTCATCTTCAGGTTGGTGGCGGGTGTGGCATGGATGCCATTAAGGGCTCCATTGGATGACTTGTGGCTTCCGCCGCCGATCAAGGTTTGCGGAATGCTGCCCACGGAGCCGCCGAGCGTGTGCGCCGGATCCCGCATCTGATGCATTAGCTCGGCCATCTGCAAGCGGAGGCAAGAAACAAAAAAAATGGCGGGTGAGATACTCATTTTATATTTGTCTCGGTTGGGCGGAGTAAAACACAGAATGTGCAGTCAGTACAAGAGCTAAAGTCATGCCCCCCCCTAAAACAATTTGATGGATGACCCTCCATGTCCTTGGACCTCCTCCCACCGTTCGATTCCGCTTCCCATCTAGATCCCATCCTGCTTCCCACTTGCGTTTACGACTCTCGAGTTTATGACAATTTTTGTGGTCCTGCCACTTAAGGGGTTCTGGGAGACGTTTCCCGGAAAGTTCGGGGCAAAGTTTGCCGGACATCCATCGCGTAATTTTGTCTGCGACAATTTCGTGACTGGGATAATGCAGCTTACTGCGGCATGGTCACATTCTTGGGAACGAAAAGTGATAAGTTTGCAAATAAAACCCAATGCAAACTCCAGCCATCCCCGGAGTGTCGGACCAAGTTATGTTTATTTGATGTTCTCGGCTATAACTTTATATTCTTCAATCTGTCTGACCGAAGCCGAATGAGGGTTTTATGAATTATTTTAACTTCAGTTTGTCCAAAGTATACAAATTTCCCAACGGATAAAATACTCAAGAGCAGGTAAACCAATCGATTTTCATGTTGGTACCTATTAAAGCTGCTACTGTTCCCTTGTTTACTCCTGAGTATACAAAGTATTTATAGAATCGACTTTGGCGATGAATTAAAATACATTTCTTGGGAAGCCAAAATTATTGGAAATGTGAACGTCATATTTTATACATACATTCAAGTCCCTCTAGTATGGCAAGAAGACTTTATATTCCTTTCATTTTTTGCACGTGGTGCAACTTATGCTAATACCGGATATGGTAACACGGGATAGTTTTGGAACTAACAGTGATTCAATTACTCAGCCGATAGAAAACACTATTAATATGATAGAGCTGTCACTGTGCTGTGCAACATGCTTAACCCGTTGAGAAATTTCGAAGATGATTTATAATTAATCTTAATTTCGAAGTGTGGGTCAAGCCGGGAAACCGGACAAACCCAGGGAACCCACTTCATTGCCTTTGTGACTCACAGCGATCATGTTCAGGGCTCATGCAGACAGAGCGTCTGCTGGGATCTGAGAGATGCATCAGCTGCACTCGGCGTGATGATGATGCACAGTTGCAAGAGACTCATTTGGAGGAGTCTCTGGGTAGCCGCTCTTGAGCGAATCGTGCGACCTCTGTTCCATTTTGACTGCATTGAAAGGCTGCCAGAAACGATGTCGGCGGGTGGCAGTGGCAGTGCCAGCGGAAGGTAAAAGTCCAATGCCATCTCGCTCCCAGTGCCTGCTGCCCGAGCATCTCCCAGATACATTAGAGGGGCCACAACTAATTGTCATTTATCAGGCAAAAATTCTCGAAGCTCGCAAACGACAAACAAACAAACAGAAGAGCGGGCAAATGAAAAAGTTATCTTCCTAAATTGATTTAAATTTTCTGACTTATTTTGGGACTCGATTCTCTTCTTTGCCACGATCAGTCGGTTGCCGAGTGATCGTGACGTCACCCGCGCGCCATAGGACCTATATATGTAGATATTTTTCGGCATACTCTGGATGGGATTTGTACGGCACGCTCGACAACGCGTGTTTCACAAACTGTCTGCCACTATTCGAACACTTGCTTTTTATTTCATTTGTTTGGGCGAAACAAAAAATTATAAAAAACATAACAAAAAACACCCCGGCATCCATCTAAATAAAAAAACTGAAACACTGCTTGCAGGAATTCAATACAACGTCACGTTCGCCGCTGGCGCGTTTCGCTGATGACTTTGTCTTTTCCTTCAGTTTTACGTGTGTTTGCCCTATTGTTGTGACCAGACGATGTGGCAGCCGGGGCATTACTTTTTTATAACACTGTGCATATTTAACGCCGAATCAACGGGGCTTAATCTGGCGGGGACAGAACGATACTAACAACCTACAACCTGGCCAGCCGCACGACAAGTCAGTCACATTACATGCGATTTACAGGCGAATCGCACGCGTCTATAATCGCCATCCATTTTATGGGTTTTTCCATGTTCCCCAATGGTTTTGCATTGCAAAACATGCCTAAAAAACGACAAGTACTCGTAGAAAAAAGCTGGGAAATACATGAAAAAGCATTGTTGCAAGCTCCGACTGGGAAAAGCGCCATCATTGAAGAAAATGAGACATTGGAAACGATAATATTATCACCCAACTACATAGCTGCGGGCATGCATCATGCAGCTTACATTTTACACAACTTTAAACCATGCAAAGTATCCAAATCCATGCAAATAATCCAAACCCTTGAAACATGCGCTACACCTGAACATTTCCCCGCATTTGCATTTCAAAACTCGCATATCGTGTCATAAATCAAAGTTTCCCTGGAATAGCGACCGGTATTGGCTTTGCGGATTGTGTCGCATGTCTGAACTACAATATTTAATGTTTGTGTCAGCGGTTTTATGTCATCTTTTTGCCCCCGGCCTGTTGTCTGCTGTTATCGCAGGTCGTTTGCTGTTTTATGGCTTTTTATGCAATTCCAAATTGCAATGTGTAATGCCACTGCGTCGGCTGAATGGCAATGACTTGGGGATCGGGACTGGCATTTTAAAGAGCCATAACAGCTGCTCCCTGTCTATCCGCCGGGGTTTGTTGAACCCGGTCCCGCCCTCCCGGTGCCCCAAAGGACAGTGGTTCGACATTCATTTAACGACAATTGCAGGCACGGCCATCATTGTGTGTACTGGTAAACACCGAGGCATCTCACTTGTTTACATTCGATTTAGAGCCGCGTTAAGGTCAAGACGTGGTGCACGCACTTCCCTCCGGTCCGGTTTGCGAGCCGATTTGTTCCGGCCCACTTGGGCAAACAGCGTTTTGTTTATTGTTATGGATTTATCAAATGCATCGCCAGCGACGTCGCCTAGCCCCGAATGAGATGTTTATCTTGTGCTAATTCGAATTATGGCTATTTATTTATCTTCGGGCCACATCCATATTGAGTTGTCAGTGACGCACAAGTGCATCGAGAAGCGGGCCATTAAACTTAATGCCCGGCTTAGCTTTTAGCCTCAATTACAGAAGATTTTTATACGGCATTAGCGTTGCGCCTCTAATTTCTTCGGAGCTGGTACTGGCGATACTTTATTGCCCGGCAATTTGCGACCGACCGGTTCCCCAAAGCATCCAATTCAATTGAAATTTAAAGTTATTAAATACGATTATTTTCGACCTGTAACCGGTTGCAGGCACTTGACATGCAATTTTCTATTTAGTTTTCCGCTTTAAGGTTTCCCTTTGCACTTTTTGCTGCTGAAAGCACGCCAAAAGGGGTGGCTCCCTTTTTGAAACTTTTGATGGCCATCAAAAGCGAACAATCGACTCAGCTGAAAAGTTAAAGCTGCAAAAAGTGCCTTCTGGGCAATTGTTACGCTCTCTTGGACACCATGGCCATGGTCAAGTGCCACATAAAGGACAAATTCGAGAACTTTTTCTGGCGCCCATGCAGTGGTCCATCCTTCAAAGCTATTTGGCACGCGCGCGGAATTTAATTTAACACAAAATTGAATGCCGGCGCCTGGAGCCCGAAGCTCTAGGAAGAGAAATACAAAACACTTTATATGGTAATCGGCAAAGCAAAATGGAGCATCCAAGTCATTTGCATGGCAAGCGCTTTTCCTTTTAAATTCCAATAAAAGCCCAACTTGAAAGGTGAAGAGAAACGGCACAACGAATCTATTATTCGGATGACGCGGAAGCCTCCATCCCCATTTCAAGGGCAAATCAATTAGCGATGAGTGGAAGTTGGGTCTGCAGACCAGGAAGAGGGAGCGGGTGCTGGGTGGTTGGGTGGTTGGGTGGCGTCTCTTAGCTTGGCCTAAACGCTGCAATTAGTCGGGAAACAAAGAACAAAGCAATCGCAGCGGTGCATGCATAACAAACGATTACATAAGACCAAACACACAAATGGCATCACAGAAACATGAACAGAAAAGTAAATAAATAAAACCGCACACACAATAACGGGTTGCACAAGCTCGGGCGCAGGCAGCGAAATTAAAATCAATTTAACGGGCTACAGATTCTCGATCCGGATACGCATCCGCATCTGAACTTGAATCTACATTACATACGGCTCGGCTCTTGTTGAGCACCGACGCATCGCTGACGGAGGTGGTCAGGATGGTGTCCCGATGGAACGGCACCGTGAACATCTTGTATCCCCGCTATCTATCCAGATATCTCGTAAATATCTCCAAGGTGCACGGGTTGCTGTCTCAACTTACTGTCGCAGCCGCAGCTTGCGCGTTTGTATATCACAAAGTTTGATTTTGAGGCTTGCAGTACCTTTGAGGGTGCAAAGTTTGAGCTTTAAACGACACTATCACAAGTGTTCCATTGCGGGAGCGAGGGTTGTTTTCGCTTTATCACAATATTGTTTTGTTAACGTGTGGGAGGTTTGCTAATTGACTTGCACGTTACTCAATTTTCCGGCAGCGGTTTGATCTTTAATATTCGAATTTACGATTTCTCCGATTAATCACTTTTCGCCGCATTCAACCTATTTTTTGGCAACGTAATGAATTTTGTTTGATTTTTGCACTCAAAGTGTTGCAGTTGAGTAAATTAAGGGGGTCTGGGAGAACCTTTTACGACCGTTCGCGAGGCACTTTTGGCGTGAAATGACCATCGAAAGCCCGGCAGAAGCTGCGGGCCGAGCGTGTGCTCCGAGGGGCGACCGATTCTTGCGACTAACGAAAGTGTTTTCCGAATTTCGAACAATCGCCAGCAACCGATCAGCTGTGAGGGGCGTTAGAGAAGGATCGATCGATGCCTGAAAGGGTCAAAGTACCTTCGTTTGCTGGCGATAAATCATTGTAATTAAAGAGATAGCCAAGCTAATTTCCCGAGGGAACTACGTTCAGAGCACAACACATATTTATAAGCTCATTCTGTATTCGTCCATTGTATTTGTTTATCCATCTATCTTTATCTTGCGCCCCTGCTAATTGTCGCGTTAATTGACTTTGCCTGAATTGATTCCGAGATATATTTGCAGTGGCACTTTGCAGCCTCTGCCGCGGGCGCAGCTACGCGATATTTGGGACAATGAAGGCCTATTGAGTGCTTCTGTTTATTTTGAGTGGAAACTTTCGTAGGTCACTTTATGTAAGAGCAGTTTTCCATTTGATATGGTTCTTTCGAACGGGATGGGATGGCCACACAAGGGGGGTTGCTGGCTGATAAACACAAATAAAACGGCATGGCCAAGACATCCGAAAATAAGCAAAATATATGTGGATTTGGATATGATTTACACATGTACTATACGTATAAACTGTTTTGCCTTTCGCTTGGCTGGCGCGTTTTAGTATATTTTCGAAACGGTCTGTGTTTTTTACTTGCTAATCACTTTTCGTATTTTTGTTTATACACACACCAGCAGGCGGCAGTAAACAAGTTTATTTTTTCCACCATTTCACCGACGTGAGCACTTTGATTTGGTCATTGTTGTCACCCGGCGGCGGCTCTCGTACCAGTTCGTTTACTTATTTTTATTTCGCTATTGGTATTGTTTATTGTGTTTAGGGAGACCAGCCGCTGTGGGCAGCCGTTGTGTTGGGTTCGTACGCCTTTCAAGCGAAGCGCGCACGCGATTCAATTGTCGTCAGACAACTGGCGACAGGCAGATCCGATCCGAGAAGTCCGACTGCGACATCGACCGGCGATACACACGCCAAAAGCTATACAGCTATACAGCTATAGAGCTATAGAGCTGCAAGCTACAAACCGACCTGCGCATGCGAAATCGAAGAAGGCACTCCGACGACACAACGACATGGGGAGAGAGAGCGTGGCGCAGGCCGCACTGCAAATGCTTTGGCTTTCGTTTCGTAAATAAGATCATAAATTACATCCGAGCGTTGGGCACTAGACCATGGTGGATACAACATCTGTATCGTATCGATGGGTGAATGACAATCAGCCCAAGCCAAATCGATGCTCATTGGGCCAAAGTCAAAAGTGCAAATATAGCTAGCGGACTGCAGGCTCTTAATTTTGTACAATAATAACACTAAATATATGTATATCGTAAAGGTCATTTACTTTGACTTGATTTCGTATAAAACCATAAGACGAAAGCGTGTCGGACCCTTTAATTATTGTAAATATATTGTTAGGTCTAACTTATACAGCCCACTCGATATTGATATTAATACGATGTTGAGTTGATTTTGATGAATATGAAAAGGGGCATGTAAGTACCTGACCCTAGCAATCTCAAGTGTAACAATAAAGTGTAAGACTAGACGAAACAGAGAGTTGTATGCGTTGGGTCCAGGCATAAAGAATTACGAGTACCTAGGTAGTCGATTATAAGAAATAAAAATCCAGTTCTGAAATAAAACTCAAAGGAATAAGAAGTGTTCTCTCCTTAACAATGTACATATGTATATAGTTCTGTCTAACTTATACAGCCCACTCGGTGTAGGAGTATTAAATATCACATCAAGTTCAGATCAATTCAGATCAAGTTCGACATTTTATTTACAGGTATACTCGTAAGTCAGCTATATTGGATTACTACCAGTTGAAATTCATATTAAAGAATCGTTTAGGTTTAGGCAACATCTAAATTAGTGCGACCAAGCACATAATTTTGCCTATATTGTATATTGTATTTAGTACTTCTTTGGGATTTCATAATCAAAGATAATTTTTACGAAAAAGTTAATAAGATATTGGCTACTGAAGTCGAAGTCACTTTTAGTTAAGTGTTTTTCTTATATTTATAAAATATACTTGTATATTTTTGAGCAGCAGATTGTTTCATAGTTACACAATGGACAATACAATCTCACTCTCGGTAAGCTGTATAATTAAAACCCCTCAAAGCTCTTCATTTAATAGTCAATGGCCCTAATAAAGTGAGAGTACATCAACAGTTTCTTCCAAGGACGCTGTGCATCAAACTAAAACTTGCCTATAAAATCAATTTGGCCCAAAGTGCTCGGCTCCTCTCCGGTCGAGAAGGACATCGCCAACACCCACCAGATGGAGAATAAAGGCCGCACCCGAATCTAATCATGGCACAAAATGCTGCTTCCTTCCCCAAAGTGCGACAAACAAATTCAATTTGCTTACCGGGCCGGGCTTGCCAAGTTCGGAAGGAAGCCATGGATATTTTGCATGCAATTTGGGGAAATAAAAGCGAAAGCCAATTATTTCTGCCGCTCGGGAGAAGAAGGGCTTTCAGTCAGAAGCAGAGCAGCGAAAACTTTAAATGTTTGAAATCAGTCTTGCAGGCACTTGGGCCAACAATAAACGAAAGGTATATGGTATGAAGTACACATCGTGTAGGTATGTATTTGTATCTGATTGTGAGATTCTTGGGGCAGCGTGCGGACACTTAAAGCGCCTGTGAGCAGCCACATGGGCATCTTCAAAGGATGCGAGAATGTTGACGGTTTGAAAGGCTGCCAACACACTCGATTAGTTTCTTGTTGGCCCAACCGAGTTGTTCAGGCAACGAGGCAGAAGAGCATGTTGATAGCCGGTCGGCCAGGAAGGGTGCCCCAAAGCACGACCCTGACACTCGCCTTGAATGCTGTGCCCTGCAGGGTATGCGCGGGCGGCAGGACGAGACAATAAGCCTGAAGTTTAAACAGGCGAATGGCAGCTCTGCGCCATGCGTCATTTAGCAAAGGACACGGCGCCACGGCTCCACCACCTGCTAATGATGCACGGGACCAGGGCCAGTGGCAATGGCAGGACACTTTCCAGGTGGAGCACCAAGGGCTTTAAATATTCACGAGCTTATGATGTTGTTTAAGTGGCGCAGAGAGCGGCAGCACCACATCTGCCGCCGCCCTCGAAAGTATGCCACGCTCAGCCGACTCCTTGCAATTAGCTGAATTTTTCCAGCATTTGCCTAATGGCCTTCCCCGTTTCTGTTGTCTTTTTGAGCTCTTTGAAATTAGAAAAGACTGCGGAGCGAAAGTGCGTTTATCTCGCCGCCTAATGGCCCCAATTAGGAGCTCAATCGGTGGAACACATCCAGCAGGTTGACCGCAGTGCGGCAATTAAGCGGGACAGGGTTTTGTATGTCCGTATCCAACAGCTCGGAGCACTGCCAAATTAAAGGCAACTCAAATTATTTCAAACGGCAAAGGAAAAGAAAATGAATGCAAACTTGCCAAGGCAATGTAAGCTCTAATTCATCTGAAACCTTTCAAATAAATTAAAGGCTTTATACACTCCTTAAACACCGTTTTTATTGTGTTTGGATTCAATTCATTCAATTAAAATATTCGTGCTGTAGAAATTCTGAAATTTTTAGGTAAACATTGGTTCTCTAGCTGTAAACAAAAGAAAACCTATTGAAAATCCATCAGGGCACGTGGAATCAACAAACAAAATCCAATTTGTTATTCTCCAAGTGCAAGAGCTTATCAAAATGTACGAGGCAAGCAAAAATAAGTAAAAATACACTGTTCATTAGGACCGGCATTAGACTTTAACATGCCATCGAAATTTGTGCAGCATTTAAGAGGTCCGTAAAACGGGGCTCGGGAAATCACGGGCAGTACATGCGAGCGAGCACTGACCCAGATAAAAGCGACTCGAACCATCTGAAAAGCGAGTGCAGGTGGCACTCTGGGCCCAGGGAAACTTCCAAACAGCGCGAACTCACGCCCACGGGGCTCCAATCGACAATCAAGCCAAGTCAACATCAATGTCGAAACGCAGCGAATGTAAACTGATGGGGCTTAAAGCGCTCTTGACATGCAATAAACCAACAAAAACGCGTATGAAAAGTTCTCTCGCAATTACGATCAAATTAAGTGGAATCGCTCAATAAAAAAATCTGGGTAGAAGGCTGAGCTTACGCCACAAATTGCGACTTTAGTGCAAAAACCACGCGTCCTGTGCGACACAGTTTAAAAAAGCCATGGGCAGGCCTCGGCTCTTTCGGCTCCCAGTGCTCCTAAAAACAAAAACATGTGAATGTCTCGAACCAAGGGAATCGACATGCCGGCCCTTCGCTGGTTTAAAACATCATATTTAGGCAACGCTGAAAGTTTATGTTCCTTTCATTGGCATACATTTTTACTCAATTTATATTCTTTTGCCACCGAAGGGGTGTGACCGCTGGGAAAGCGTGATAGTGGATTCGTTATGAAATTAACTTTTTGCGTGTATGCGACTGGGTTTTGGCAGGACCCGCTGAGTTCTGTACAGTTCCAATTTAGTGTGGTGCTGCTTGGTCCCACTGGTCGGCGGCACCAAATTTAGTTCCCCCATTGCTGAACTGTTTTAATTAGAAATGCAAACGGAAGTCAATTTATGGCGTGCTGGGTGCCTGTTGGGCTGGGCCAGACAGCTGAATTTAACACCCCTACGCACATGTGGGTGGTTCTAATGGGAAACAGGAGGCTCCAAATTTAGTAGAGTCAGCTCTAGTTAGTTAGAGGCTCTTCAATAATGATTAGAAGTTCTTACTTTCACATATTCAATTCGGTACTGCTAGGAAAGGTTTTTTTATACACATTTGAAAACTTAATGAGCGCAATTCTTTGTGTAAACCGACCAAAAGACAGCATTTTGCAGTTCAAATTGACATTGGCAAAAAGGATATTCGTTGCAGCACTTAACGAATTCAACCCCAACACAGAAATGTGAATGTTTGATGTCGAAAAACCAAATTTTGTCGCTCATTAAGCCTCGCAAGCATAGACAAAGTCCCCCTGGGGCTTTTCCTGCACGTTCTATGCATTTTAATCCGAGTAGTTTTTAAATAAAAACCATTGTGCGGTAACTTTTCAAAACATTTCCATGTGAAAGCGTTTCAAAAGGCCACAAACTGTCCACACATGCATGCAATTCGGTTCAGTTTAGTTCAGTTCGGTTCGGTTCTGTGCAGCTCTGTTTTCCTGCCATAAAATGGAGGAGATTGCAAGCGCCGACGGACAGACAACTGACACAATGTCGGCTAAAACTGTCGACAACTTTTCCCATCCGTCTTCTGGTTGAGATTTAAGCGCACTCACCTCCTCGACGGCCTCGCACTCGAACAGATAAATGTGCAGCAACGGGTCCTTGGGGTCCTTCAGCAAGTAGACGAGCCCGGTGATGGGCCCCTGGAATTCCATGAAGTTCTGCGGCTGTTCCGCAGTTGCCGCCTCTGCCGCCACGGCCGCCTGCAGCTGTTGCTGCTGATAAGCAGACGCCGCACTGGAGGACAGCGATCCGTAGGATGTGGATGCGGTCAGTGTGTGGCGCAGTCCGTTTCCGGTCAACGAGCCGCTGCCGATGCCGGAACCCGACGACGAGGACGACGTTGAGGATGAGGAAGAGGTGGCGGCCAGCGAGGAGGCTACAGCCTGACCGCAGCTCGACTTCAGCTGCAGGAACCCGTTGCCGATGCTCTTTGCCTGCGGCTTGTGGACGATGCGGCACATGCCAACGATATGCTTCAGGGGATGGCTGAACTGCAGCTCGAAGTCCGAGTTGTACGACTCCAGGATGCCATGCTCAATGCCCACCGACAGCTGAAATGAATCGTGGAGAAGCATAATTGTCTTACATTAATGAAACGGCACTCGAATAGACAGAAGGCTTATGGTTAATCACAATTCCCGAAAGTAATACGTAATTAAAACCACAGAAATAAAGTCCCCGAATGCTGGCGAGGGGCCGACAACAAAGGCAACGAGTGCACGTTGTTCCATAATTTGCTACAATGTTTCCACTACGCGAAGCAGATTAACAATATTAAATTCTTTTTAATCAGTTTACATACTTGCATGCACAAGCAGAAAGGAAGCCCGCTTAGGGGCGGCGGGGACGAAGGAGCGCTGGTGACAACGAGGACAACGACAACATGACATGCCTGCCAACATGGCGGCTGCTCCATTTCCGGCGCCCGATAGCCGCCCGCCGCACGCCGCCCCCTCATTTGCTTTCTTCTGCCAGTTGTGTGTTTTCATTTTGTATTCCCCGCTTTTACTATATTTCTCCCATTTCGTTCTTGGCCCTTTTTTGTGCCAACAACTAAGCCCGGTAACTAGGGAGTGCCAACACCCCGTCCGGGCGGACTGGGTATGCGGAAATTGGGTTGTGCCTTCTGCAGGGTGTGTCGTTGTTGTGGCTGCAGGAACTGTAGTTGGCAGAAAAGCAGGTCGTTGTGTTTGTTAGCCCCCTTTGGGCGGCGTTTTCTGTGTGCGTGTATTAATGTTAATGTTGTTGTCACGGGCTTCTGCTGTCAAAGGCTTTAAAAATAGGGGAAATATAAATATAAAACTTATATTTACCTCCGTGACATTCAACGGAAAGAGGGCAAAGGGAAAGCGGTAAATTAATCATCATAATTACCAAAGAATACTGTCACAATTAGTCAAATGCAAGAAACTATTCTCAGAGCTTGAAAAATTTGCCATTTACCGAACTCAATTCCGAAAATTGAAGCTTCAAAAACTAGCCAGCAAAAAGTCACCTCCCTCGAAGGGTAAATATGAGGCGTTGCTTATTGCCGGGGAAGTTCTAACAAAATGAAAACTTTTTCTGCGCAAATTAAATTAAAATCAAAGTAAAGTATTACCCAAGCCCGTGTGTTTGTGTGCTCACGAGATGGGCGTCAACTTATTCAACTAAAAACCGAACGGAAAACTTTCAAGCCGGGTGAACGAAAAACAGTAATACGGCATTGCGCTCCTGGCCTGGGAAAACTTTGGTACCCCCCCTATCATTCAATAATGCAAACGTTTGAAAAAAACACAAGTATAAATATTCACCAATTGGCTTAATAGGGTTAAAACTCATATTCTATACTTTTGTGCAGTGCATGCTGAGAAAGCAAAAAGGGACGAGGACCGCCTAATGACGCTGCCTGGCAACCGGTAATTAGAAGGACGTCTTGGCTTGGTGAGAAGCAACTTTTTCGTTTCACCGCCCACCATTTAATTAAAGTCAAAAGAAATTCCTGACATGTGGCCAGGATTGGAGAGGGGCCACCCGAACATCCAACCAGCCATGACAATTTAAATTTAATTAATTCCCCTGGATACTCGACAAAGGATCGCTGCTGTCCATCACAGACAAAGCTGCTCTGACTTTATTGAGTGTCGCATTGAGTGGCTTTCACAGACTTTGTTGTCGGGTAATTTGAAACTTACAATGCAGTGATTGCGCTTTAACTCTCCCCAGACTAGGATACGCATCTACGTTTAATGTTATCCAAAGATTAACAAAAAACGTCTTCAGCAACAAAATGCTGGCCCACTGCCCTCGTTTCTCTTAACTCAGGTGAAAGCATCTGCTGCGACTACATCTCCCCACTCGTGAGAAGTTTTCCACTCCTTTATGCGTTTACAACAACCGCAGAGTTCTTGGTAAACAATATAGAGTAAATTGTGCATTCACACACTGCGTATACGTAATCTGCTCACTTGCTGAAACAATTGACTGCTTGACCTCTTTAACGTATTTTTTCTAGCTTTTTCCTGGCTTTTTTCTCCCAAGCCATTCCTAATTGGAAGCTAGCCATGCAATGGGCCAAGTCACGTTCTGAGGTGTGTTTGCCTGAGCACTTGTTTGACAGGTTGCTCAGCGAAAGGCAGGCAGGTAACTGCAACTTTAGGATTTACACATTAAGAGATTAACTTTCAGTTCCCTTTAGCTATTTCAAAGTTTTTACGGACAACGCGGCGTATGAGTAACAAAAATTCAGATCTCAAAAGAGTGTTGTGCCTATTTTTAAATACAACCCAAAATAATGATTGTGTGATTTTACGATCATATTCTTTATACACCTGAGAATATTAGCCCTATTTCATTAATTTTTTTCTTGCATGCACACTCATTTTTTTAGTAGTGCAGTTAATGTCGTGTCAAAAAGTATAGTCGAGATTCCTCGACAACGAGGATGATTATTTTCATAATCATCTAGTTTTACAGTTTAAATGTTTTAACTCCAAATAAAGTCAAAGAAGAAATGGTTAATATGACGTTATCCACCATTGACACTTTGAAAAGAAAGAGAACATGTTTGTTTGGCGTGTCTTCATTATTTATTTTCCGATCTTTATTAAACTTGGCATATTAGTAGATATTCTAATTTTTAGTTCTAAGTTCTAAAGAAAAATTGAGTGTTCATTAAATTTAACTCCCGTATCGGCAAAACCCCGTATTAACGCTTGCGATGTTTTAAAAATATGTTTACTTGTTCACGTTTGGGTTATAATTTTCATGATGTCATTTTAAACCAAGCAGCGGGTATTTTTAGTCGAGCCACTTTTCTAAAGGCAGTTTATTTGACGGATTTTGCGATATATATGGCTATATGGTTTTCATTGTCCAGACCAGAATCACGTCGTGGCCTTCGGTTTTGGGCTACATCGACATTAGCGTCGCTGCCAGCGGCAGAAGTCGCGTGTTATAGCCAAGTGATTTATACATACATTTTAACCGTTTTTCCATTACGCGTTCATGCCGCAGTTGCTGTTTGTTGCTGTTGTGGCTGTTACCTAATAAATTGTCTACAATTGCTCATGGCATTGTTTGCTGTTGCTGCAGCTGGCGCATTGTAGCCATATAATTAGCATTAACTGCAGTTGCCCTGCTGCTGCCGCGGACGGCTAAGTAACGATTTGCGACGGCTGAAAAATTGCCAAGGGGTCAGTCTAACGTCCAGCCCCTCAGATCCCTAGCTAACAGATGGTAAAAACTGATTTGCTTTGTAGCATACTAATGATATCAAATAAACAACTAAATATTAACCGGGTTTGGGGGTTTCCTATTCTATATTGAATGTTAACATTTGTTTGTAACTACAATTTGATCGTCTACTTTGCTTTTCTTAGGGTTAAGTGCATTTGTACTGTAACATTTTTATACAGCACCTATTGGGTATCCTAAAAAGTCCCAAAAAAGTATGCTAAAATAGTTTGCGTAAGTAAACCATTTGCGCGGGCGAAATAGATGTAAACTATCCAAACTTGCGGCTACATCTTTCTATTAAAAAGTGTGATGCCTTGTGAAGGCAAAACATGTTTGTCACTTGCACGGCTGATTCTTGCAACACAAATAGAATCAGGAGGATCCAGCGTAAAAATTGTAGCCGTCACAGAATTTCGTAGTGTGCATAGCCAAATCAAATCGTACGAACTCAATATACCCTTGAGGTTGAGGTTTGAGTGTAATTTGAGTGAAAATCGGATGTATTTCTTAGAATCGTTAACGGTTTCCAATCTAGTTGGCTGAGATCGAAATACACCAACACGCCGTCACGTACGTATTTAAAATGGAAAGCCACAAGGGGAAAACTGATCCCAAAGTTGACCATATGAGGGAAAAATTCAACGCCAAGCGGGTGGCTGAATTTTTCCGCAAAGAAACCATCGGGCCCTCAAGCCAGGTGGTGGCTCCCTCTGATATTCACGCCTGGCAGATGTCCAAGGCGTATTTCATACTGATCTCGTACATCAACGATGTGAGCAATAATATCCAGGGGATCCGAACCAACGAGTCCTATCCGGTGAGCAACAACGTAGTGCGTCTTCTGACCATATTCGACGGGTTGGACGCCCTGATTACGGCCAATCCGCCCATGCAAACGGACGGCAATGCTGGCAGCAGAACGTACCGTAGGTGGGCGCGTGACATGCTGAGGGAAATCTACGAGATGGTGGAGAAGGCGTTGCCGCTCTCCAAGTGCAAGTATGTGAACGAGCTAGGCCAGTATCTGTCGACATCCTTTGGCAACTACACCAAAATGGACTACGGCATTGGGCACGAGCTGAGTTTCCTGTTTTTTGTGTGCGGCCTTTTCCAGGCGGAGATCCTGGTGCGAAGTGAGGACCTGGCGGCCTCTGCCCTGGTTCTGTTCATGCGGTATTTGAAGTTCGTCCGCCGGCTCGTAGTGACCTACAGGGTGTCGCCAACCCACAGCCGCACAGCCTACTCCCTGGACAAATACAGCTTTGTGCCCTTCATCTGGGGCGTGGCCCAGATGTGCTACGAAGCCCCCATCTCGCCGCGACAGATGCTCGACGAGGAAATCGTGGCGAACTACAAGCACGATTACTTGCTGATCAATTGCGTGGGCCATCTGATGGACACCAACGTCGGCAGCTTCGCCTTCCACTCCAACCAGCTGTGGACCGTGGCGTCGCTCTCCAGCTGGCTGGACTTGTACCGCGGCATGATGTTCATGTACACGGATGAGATCCTCCTGGACTATGACATGATGCGTCAGGCGCGCTTCGGCGAGCTGATGCCCTTCGACCCGGTCAAAGGCACCCTACCAGTGGCTGCCCGATTGGGTATAATTTCCGAGCTGCGCCGCAAGATGCTGGGGGCGACGCCTGTGGATCCACTCTCGCAGGCCACTTCTGCTTCTGCTATCGCCTCTGCTATCGCCTCTGCTTCCACCTCCTACACGAATGTAGCTCGTACGCCGGTGCCCTTACGGCTTACCACGGACTCCTTCAGCGATGAAATATCCCACAGCGGCATGTCGATGGGCAGCGAATGCACCTCCCTTAGCGATGTGGACGTCCACTTGCCCAACTGGTTGGAGGAGGACACGGATTGCTCTCCAAAGAAACAATAAATTGGGTAGTGTCATTCTCAAGTGATCTTAAGATCTAATATGAAATTAAAATTTCAATTCTTCTAGACATAATTCAGACATAATCAATAAATCCTACTGCAAAGATAGAGCTTCTGCCTTGATATACTTGGAGATAGCCAATTGAAATGTGAAATTTTCGTCGTGTGTAATGGGAAAATTGATGTGTGTCAGCAACATGCAAATCCGTGTCCGGGAGCAACATCTGCAACGTGGCAACGATGTCAAGAGACTGGCTGACACGAGTCCAAAGATCAGCAGACCACAAGCCCCGGCTCTATCAAATGCAAAAGCCAGCCAACTGGAATCGAGTGGGCGGCTTTTTGGGGGTCTTGGGTGGGTTTTTGGCTTGCAAATTCCCCAGCTACCGAGCAGGATACGAGTATATAACGCATACGCCGCGTCAGCCAAGGCGCCACTCGAGACCAACGGACGGGCGACGCTGGAGTGCGAAAGCATTTATGCCGCTGCCGAGCATGGAGGGCTTGGTGGTATGGTAAGCGGGGCGTGGCGTGACTAGAGTCGACTCAAGTGACTCGACCAAAAGCGGATTACGAACGCGACTTGAGTGACTTCCCGAGCAGGCGGCGGCGAAACAGCAAAAGTGGCAACAATTCAAACAGCAACACAATCGCTGTCGAGGCAGGCAGAACGGGAAAATGGAAATGAAGCAAGCGGCGTATTGATTTTTCTCCCTCAGCCCCATCGTTTAACCCAACTCCCAGCCGTCGTGACGTCAATGGGGGAGCACGCGCCAATATCGCGAAAGAAGGCCTACAAAGCCCGGTTCACGAGGGGGCATGGGGATGCGGCTACCTGAAATTGCCGACAAGCCTCATTCGTGCCTTTCCAATTTATCAAACGAATGTTGGGGCTGCAAACACGGGCGTCCCTCCATTGTTGCGAAATGAAAAGTGTTTCGGTCAAAGTGAGTGTGTGTTTGATGAGGGCCAAGTGCTATTAAAACCAGATTTATAAACGAAATGCAACCAATACAATATATTGACTGGTTTATGTCGATGTGCGTCAATTCGATGTGCGTCAATAAGCTAGATGGGAAATTTAGAACTACTAATTCAGATTCGTGAAATACCAGCACAGCAAAAGCTTACATGTAAAAATGACGTCACATGGCATTGGCGCTGGAAAAGACCGTATTCTCATTAATTTTGGTCCGATTTTTATAAAACTTGACACATGGATAGATATTTAAATTTTTATCTATAGGCGAAAAGATGTACACCTCTTGCTCTAACTATATCGGAGATATAGACAATAATCTATATATACTTTGTAGGGATTGCTTTTCTGTTACAGAAATTTGCAGAAACCTATTATACCCACTTGTACGAGTACCTTAAGGTACATGGTAAAAAAATCAACTCAAAATTGGCATAAAACCAGCACATACAAATGGTTGATATGTGGTCAACCCGGCACAGGCAAAGACCGTTCGATCCTTATAAATTGTGCCACACGGATAGATATTTAAGTTTTTAACAGAAATAAAATAAATGCATATATCTTGCTTTAACCATTTCGATTATACTTCGTAGGGAAATGTTTCCTCCTCCCCATTACACACATTTGTGGAAACCTAAAATATCACTTGTACCTTAAGCAATTGTACATTGTATAGAAATCTCTAAGAAAAGCCATGAAATTCGGTCATTGTTAATATGACGTCATCCGGCATTGGAACTAGCAAAGGCCGTATCTTCATTATGTATTTCCCGATCTTTACAAAACTTGCCACATGAATAGATATTTAAATATTTAACAATAGGTGAAAAGATGTATAGCACTTGCTTTAACCATTTGGATTATTCTTTGTAGAATGTAAATGCCTCCTTCTCCCTGTTACACAACTTTCCCTTAATATACAATTTGCACCTTATGGTATCTTTAAGAAAAGCCCCGACATTTTTTATTTATAAACTCCGGAATTTTATCAATTGCAAGTAAACTCATATACTCGTATTTCGCACAAACAGAACTGAAAGCTCCAATGACACTGTCACTCTCCCACATAGGATTAAAACTCACACACCGACGGGCAAACATGCGACACCATCAAAGTGCAAATACCACAATTGTGTATCTTTAAGCCAGCCCAGACTAGCAAACCTATCAATCTTGCGTCACTAATTGCAAAGCAAATCCATAGCTAAGGAGTGCCAAAATATTTGCTCAGCCACTTGCACTCACTCAAACAAAGTTTCCCTTTTTTCCGACCAGCCGTCACCAAAGCTGGCATACCAACATACCATCAAAGAAATAAATACAAAAGAGAATACGTTGATGACGCTGTGGTCGCTTTTTCTTTTCGGGTTTTCCTTTGCAGCGGGTGGGCGTGGCTCGCCCCAGAGTCCGACCATCCATCCAAGAAGCTTCAAGCTTGTTATAATTTTCATGCGCTATTTAACATAATAAAGCAATAAGCCGCCACCCAGCACTGAAGAAGAACGGAGGCCGCAGAAGAGCCGGAGCGGAGCTTTGGCAAACATTTTTATTTATGCCCCCTCAGCTGGGTGCGTGTTTGTTTTGTGTCAACTTATATGCAGAAAAAATAACACAATGAAAGGGAGATGGAAGTGCGCTGCGGGAAAAACTAACAACTATGATAAACAAGTGTGCAGGCTTAGGTAAATATTTAAATAGGAAAATGTGAAGCGAATTACGCTCTGTTCCGGTCGCCTCATCAAGTGCGGATGCTAAGTGGATTACGAGAGCGTCGATGAAATGTCGCAGGACTTGAACTAATGGCTTGTGAAACTGATATGTGTCAGCATTAGAAAATGAACAAGGTTTTGCAGCAACAATAAGGTAATTTTACTCATAATTTGGCTTGCAATGAGCAATACTAGCGAATGTGATACAGTCGGAAAAAGAAGTACGACAATTTGATATTACAAGTTGAGAATTTGAGCCCCTCACAAAGGAAACAAATAAACCAATATGGTTTACCCTCTAAAATGTCAAGCTTTAAGTGAGAACTTGCTATAAATATACATTACAACAAATCCATGTAGCCAGGGAACAGGGATTTACCAAAGATTGTCTTGCATCCCTTTGGTATTAAAACAATAACTTACGAGTATACCCGAGTATAATACAAGTCAACCGTGCTATTCCCTAATGAGTGGCGGAAGCCTTTAGCTTAACAGAGTGCACAGCACTCCCTGGAAAGGTTCATGACAAGAGCTTTTTTATTGAAATGATTGCGAAAAAGTTCTTGAAGTCAGCCGCCCTGCAGGTACTCGTACATTCAATAAACACCACTACCAATTGCTAGAAGCAGGTGAGTTTGCTCTGCTGGGTATCCTCGGGGACATGACCACAGGCACGTAGAAAGGATTCCTTTTAATGCGAAACTCGACACCTGGGCTCTGAACCGCAGACGAAAAAGGGACACCCATGCACAAGCAACATTTTCTGCAGTCTTCAAAATATGTTCCAAAGGTTCTGCAATCATTTGAAGGCTTAAAACTATGTAAATTAGTTTTACATACACAAATTAAACTCGTTTATTGTAGAGCTTTTCAAGCTCAAAAATTAAGTGCTCAAGTGTTCTCCTTCTTGTCGTCCTGTTTTTTTTTTACAATTTTCGAAAACATATTTTGAAAGATTGAGTACAGGGTTTTATGCTAATATTATAACATTCTGGTTAACAAAGAATTCAACCCAAAAAAAAAATAAAGAAAATAAAGACCTAGCATTGATCTTAAAGATATGGACAACAAAAAATATTTTAATAAGAATAAATGTGTATAACAATAAGATAACCCTTTATGACGACTATATTTTTTAATTAACATAAAGGGAAGCTTCTTTAAGCACCTAAAGCATTGAACAAATGGAAATCACTTTTCCCAAATTGTGGAGTTTCCTTCCTAACGCTTCTGTGTTTCTGCGATTGCCCTGAGGACAATCCCCGGGATGGGAAGTCCTGCGGACCCCCATTCACACACATACAACACGTCGCTGATGGCTGGCTAATTGCGGACTTTGCTAAAATTAATTTCCAGCTTCTAATAATAATACCCAAAGGGCTGGAATGGCGCGAGTCACTGAAAGGGTGAGGCAACTTGTTGTCGCACGTGCTCAACGCGGCGTATGCGTAATCTGGCTTGCTTCCACCTTCCGTCCCATTCGAATTTTGTGGCCCTCGGCAGGCGTTTCTTTGGCTGGCCGTTCGTCATCGCTTATCTGGGTTCTATTTATAGGGATACGCCGCATTAAACGGCTGCCGATGGCTCACTAATCGCAGTAATTATCCTTTATGGAGCACAAACTTATTAATTAAATTTCGTCCGCTATTTGGCCAGCATCACACTCGGCACCTAATTGATTTGCTCAACCATAATAATTGCAAATTGCTTTTAATTGTTTGCGCCAAAGGCAAAGCGAGCGGAAAACCGGAGGCGCTTGTCATGTGCATCGAACGATAAGTGTCTGAGCTCGTTTGATTGGAAGCACAGGAAGGGTTTTGTTCCAGGTGGCCTGGAGTGGTGGGCGGGATGGGTTTGAAATCTAATCGAATATCTCCGACACAATTCGGTTGCCAATAATAATCAAGCATCATTCAACAGAAAGCGCATGACATATTATTCATTCTGAATATCTCGACTTGTAAATATCTTGTAATTATAAATGCACAAACAGTTCTTGTATATCTCAATCAATTTCAAAATCAAGATTAACTGCAAGTTGAACGCATTAGCTGCTCTGTCTTTTAGCCCTAAGTTAGCTCTTAGTTTTTGAAACTATTTGTTAACTTTAGATAAATAAAATATAATTAAAATAATACTAATAAGGTGTTTATATTAGACACAAATAAGCAATCTGAGTATTCATAAATTAAAGTCTTTTTGATTTTACATCATAAATTTATGTTTTCGCTTGTACGGACATACGGACACGCGGACTCGGCTATTATTTATATTCCACTCAAAGTCTCCAACTCAATGCTAAAATATTTGCTCTTTTATAAACGTAATTGCTCTTTTATAAAAGTAATTTCAGAAACCTTTCAATACAACATGGCTTATACAACAATACAACATGACACAGACATCGCTTTATTTGATAGGTACTAAAAAATAATGTTCAACATAAATACGGAAACATATATTCTTGTAAAATAGTTATTAGTAGATTTAAAAATGTACGTAAGTATTTTGTTTAAAATGCCTTTTATTAAGAAAATTGGTTCTTTATATCTATTGATCCAAGAACAATTGATGGTATTACATAATTAAAGATTCTGCATCCATGTATCTTCATTCAAAAGCACCAATTACGGACATAGGGACACACGGATATGGCTATTATTTATCTTACACCCAAAATGAATCTTCTACCCAAATACTGAAATATTTATGCCTTTAAGAGAGTTATTACAAGTGATATTAGTTACTTTCTTTAAGATTTACAATAAAATGGTGTTACTTGAAGTACCGTTTTGTAGGAATCTTTGATTAAGAATCCTAATTTAGTATGTTTATTGACCCTTAATTTAGAGATTCTGCATCCTCTAAATGCATCAAAATGCACATACCCCAACCAGAATGCTTGCAATTAACTCACCTTGGTGTAGCTCTCCGTGGACCTTATGTCATTGATGGTCCAGGGCAGCATGGAGGCGGAATAGCGCGGGTCGACGGATGCACTGCCGCGATATGTCAGCGAGACCAGGCGCGTTTTCATCTTGATTTTTTTTCGTATTATTTGCTGTGCTTGTATTTGTTCGGTTTATTTTTATTGGATGCGTACTTGCAGCGTACGATAAACAGTTAAAATTGCAGGCCAAATTGAGTTACGGGCCATTTATTTACTTTGCATTTTATTTGCCGTTTTGCAAATTGCTTTTTAATCGTATTTGGCCGTTTCCCCTTATTTCCATGTAGCCGTGTGGCGTGCTGTAGTGCTGTAGTGCAGAATCGAAATCAATATTTAATGGACATGTGGCGGGCCGACCGCCGTTTCACATTCCCAGCAGGCGGCGGACCGAACTGGGACTCGCTGCCGGAATTCGGAGTTCGTGAGCTGAATGAGTCACCGCAAAGGTGGAGGCGCCCCCATCCTCCCCAGCCTGCCTTGAAATGTGTGAGGGGGGAGGCGTGGTGGTGGGCGGCAGTGCGGACAATGACCACCTGACTGCGCTTCCTGCGGGAAACTTGTCTCCTGCCCTCGGAGAGCATCCAAGAACTACTATCAATATTGATTTTTTCTACAGCCCCTTGTCGTCTTTGTTTTTCGCATGTTCATGCTACCCTAGCAGGAGGCGTTATAAAATTGCTCATCCAACAAGCCAGAAGGGCTTACTAAGAAGTTGATCTGAAATTACAGGTTGCCTTGGGAAGGACCTTGGGAAGGGCTTCAAGGGGATCCCAAAGGAACAAACTAACAGAGTGATAGTGTGGATGCCAGCATCTGAGAGGCTTGCTAGGGCATGACAACTTCGACCCTTGCTCGGGCCTTTGTGCCTTCTTCTTTTTGGCATTAGGACTGGAAGGGGGCTGGCAGGAGAAAGGGGGTGTTGGGTGTTAGAAGGAGGACGAGCCACCACCACCAGACAGACAGGCAGACGGGGCAGGAGGAAGACACACCGAGACAGGGCTGGCTGGCGGAGAGTCACCCCTAAAATGCCAATGCTGGAATTCGGTTTGGCACTAACTTTTTTACTTTGGACTTTGCTAAGGTTTCCACTGCCTGGCCGCCTCCGCTGCAGCTACTCACACACACGCACGCTGGTTAACTGAAACACTGAAGCACACTCGCGAGCGATTTGCAAACGAATCGGGGAAAACAGATTACACGGAATTCTGCAACCGGACACACGTTGAAATGCCACCAGATTCCGCTGAGAACTGACTGCTCGGTAGCGCGCCTTCGGAGCTGCTGCCGCTCAGCATTTCTCTATGCCTCGTCCTTCGTCCTGGCGCCCGCTAATTCGCAACTTGAGCGCACGCGCGTTCCTTCCACGGTAAACAAAGCGGTGTTTGCCTAATTTTTGTTTCAAAAAATAAGTGTGACCAAACGCCGAAACAAGGGGTTTCTTAGCCGATATCGTATGTGAGCTGCCTCAGCGGCAAAACATCGATATAACTACAAGTGTGACCGTGACTTTATTTCCCAACTCAAACGACCGTTACATTCCAATTAGAAACCAAAGCGAATATTTGAAATTTAAATATTTTACATCTGTTTAGCTTATCTTTATAAGCGTGGTTTCTAAATCATTCGATATGCAATACTGCCACTTTATTTTCCATTGAAAAGTATATAATCTTCCCATTCTAGGTAACCATGTAAGACCATTTTCTTAGCTGATTTTTCTAGCGTTTGCGCCGCGGTCACACTGCTTTAAGCCTGGCTTAGAGCTCAGACTGAGTCGAAACGCGTCGAGCAACAGGTGTGCATTCCCAAACTAGTTTTTCTTCCCACCGCACTTTGTGAACCCTCGCCGATTGGCGCCCTAAGCCAAAGGCAGACCAAAGACCTAGCCATCGTGTGTGGAGAAGACACTAGACTTTCACTACGGGTCAATTTCGAAGCCCGATCCCAAGCTCCGCTCGCGTTAATTAATGCGCTTCGCACGCGTTGTTGTCGTCGTCGCAGTCGTCGTCTCCGTCTCCGTCTCAGTCGTTGTTTTAGCTTCAGTTTAGTTGTCTTGGCCATATAGAAGCTCTGCGAACGGGTGGTTTTAGCCGTGTTTACGATTTCTGCAGCTCGGCCTGTGTGAGTTGTCTAAGTGGCTCGAGTTGGGAGCTTCGCGTTTTCGCATTCGCGTCTGCAATACGCCAACTTCTTTTCGTTAATTTCTCACCCAGAAAACACAATAAGCCCGAGAATCGGAGTGTTTTTTTACTGAGGAGAGCCCCGTAAAAGAGCCATGAAAAAGATATGGCAAAAACGATCCGATCCAACTGACGACATTGTGCGATAGTACCGTTAGTGCGCGAACGACTGTTTAAACATAATTTAAATAATGAGCCATCCGCGCTCGTAATTGATTTAAGTAGTGCGGCGGCACCCAGCAGCCTGCATTTGCATAATTTTCCCCGCCGAGAAAATTCTCTGCACCGAGAAAAACTCGCCACTCGCTCAACGAAATTGTGTTAAAAGTTGATTAAACTATTTTGGTAGAGTAACAGCTTGTAGCCCCTAAAAGAGCAGGGAAACATCAGCTTTTGCGCTGAATGCCACTTGTTGCACTTGCCACTGGCACACACTATCGGTGTGTGTATCGGTGCATGCAATGTGCATGAGTGTGCATTGTGAACTTAAATGGACAAGTTAGAATCCACATTCCACACGCCGCCGAGTAACAACAACAATGGCCGAGAGCGTAGCGGCCAAGAGTCCGGAATACGGTCGCTGATCTATTAGTTTCTTGGGCAAATTTCAAAATAATTGCAACCCGACTAGACGGTGGAAATGTGAAATTGATGTACATACGATAAATTACATGCAATTTGAGCAGTAACTGAGCTGCACTGAAAGAATCACCTCGGAACTTCCTCCCAAATCGAGGCGAAGGTGTCAGAACTGTTTTTTTTTCTGTGTGGATTTGTGTCAAGCTGCGCTGCTTGGCCTACACACATGCTTATTGAACTAAATCTATAACCGCTGGCCTTAATTAGCATAACAATGGACAAAAAATAACACGAAACGCTGCCAAGAGCCAAGAATCTTCGGGCCAGAGAGCTGGTGCGAAGATGGGGCTAGAAAATCAGTCGCGGCATAATTAGAACGAGCGAAAGGTTGGCACCGTGGGTTAAGGTTGAAATTGGACGCGACCGCGGAGTGGAAAAGCAGAGGAAATGGAAAAAACAAATCCGGTGTTACCTGTCCGATTAAGGTGGAATGCTGCATTCATTGAAAGATTAGAGGCACCCCCCGTTGGGCGGGTTAATTAATTGTTGGCGAAATAACCTTGAACGGAGATCACAGTTTTTGGGTCAATGAAAGCTTCAAAATTCCATTCATCGGACTCTAAATGTGCAGAAATGCTCGAAGCACTTCGACTGTCCAAAAAATATGCAAACGGAGGTCACTTTATTACATTGTTTAGCGCCTTCTGCTGCGACGTAGAAAGCGGTTTTAATAAAACTTCAATGATCCCACAACCTCGATCAAATCTTTGTGTTCGGCAACACCTCAGTTCAGTTTATGGATTCTATTTTCAGATCCAAAGAAATAACCAATTTGGCTTCGAAATGAATAACTCATCTGGGCGGCACAATGTAAACAAATGGGTTAGCGTCATTCCATTGTGCTTGGCCAGGTATATTAACACTCCGGATCTATTCTTAACCCACGTATTCCACACCGTCCGCCCACCGAGAGGCTATGGGGCAACTGTAAACCGTAAAGTTTCAAAGAATTCATAAGCACGCGCTAATGCGAATACTAATGCCATGCAATGGGTCGTTCTTTCCCTTCCCGGGGCCCGCACCCCTCCGATTCCATTGGTCAGACCCCGGACCACTGCCCCACCCTCCCCCGCTCCCGCTCCCGCTCCCGCTCCCGCTCCCAACGCCACAGATCACCTGAAGCACCTGTTGTTGAACAACGTAACCGTGCGTGTTCGGGTTGCGTCTTATTAGAAGCCGCATTCGGTGGCCCCGGGCCAAGTCGGGAAAAGAAAAGGCCAAAAAAAAAAAACACAAAACACGTAGGAAGAGAGAAGCGAGAAAAAAGTGCGCTGAAAACCGGTTAATGTGAAAATGAAAGAAAACTTTTCGTATAGTACTATATTTACAAATTACAGTCCAACTTCCTCGAGCCGAACATGGACATTCAATTAATTATTTTCCGGTTTCTGTTGCGTTATTTCCCATATTTCCCACTCGTATTACTGATAATTGATACCTCTAGTAAAGTTATTTATTGATTTGCCAACTTCTTTGTATTTCTGTTGATCTACAAATACTGCTGGCTACATTGAATTCGCTTTAAGGAAGCCTGACTGTTCGCTATTTTCCCTTAGTCAACGTCGCTGAAGAGTCGGTTTTTCTTTTTTCCACAGTTCGAATTTGGTGAAATCAATGCGTAGAAAGTGAATCGTGGCTTACGCAAAGTTGGGGAAAAGTGAAAAGCCGCGGAAAACTCGGCTTACCAAAATAAGAAGATCACCCATCTGGATACCGAGCTTGCCACCACCAGTGCCGCTTTGCCACTTGCCACTTGCCGCTTGCCACTCTGCACCGTTGATTGCGTGCCTTTCCTGGCCAAGATTGGCTGGAGGTAGCAAGCAGTCGGCAATCAGCTGACCGGAGGTGGAACGAGAGAGCTGGAGCCACACACCTGGGCGATCGGCAGCCCACCTGCCGGCTTAGATGCGTCTAATCCAAACGGCAACCGGCGGTGCTGCTGCGACCGTTCTGCAGTCCCAGTTCCACTCCCAGGCGCAGTACAACTACACAAACATGCGTGAAGACGATATCGAGCTGGCCATCAAGGTGGTAAGTAAGCCCCCTCCAGCCCCTCCAGCCCGCCTCGTGTCTCTCCATGGGGAAGGAGAATGCACAATGGCCAATGCTGTGCCTGCTTTTGAATGGCACCTGAGACATCAGAGCCTGAAAGATCTGGATTGCCGTGGCCGATGCTAATGGCAAAGCTGCACGGCTTAGAGATACCAGTTCAATTAGGGTCCTCCGTTTTGATGGCAAATTCTCTCTGCTTGTCTGGTGGCGTTCGAAATTGATTTAATTTCACATTCCTTTCAAAAATATCTCTTAATCAAGACATTTTTGCTTGCCACTCCATAGTTAATTGCTTTTTAAACACTTAATTACACAAACGCACAACCGTTTGCCTTGTTCCATAGAAAGCTGAAATTTATCGCGTTTTTAATAGTCTTTTCTCGATTAATTTTTACACATTTAGTCAAAGTAATATTTGCTTGGAATGCTATTTGATGGAACCCTTTTCCTGCCCGTTTGCAGGTCATCGTGGGCAACGGCGGCGTGGGAAAATCCTCAATGATCCAGCGCTACTGCAAGGGCATTTTCACCAAGGACTACAAGAAGACGATCGGCGTGGACTTCCTGGAGCGCCAGATCGAGATCGACGGCGAGGACGTGCGCATCATGCTGTGGGACACGGCCGGGCAGGAGGAATTCGACTGCATCACCAAGGCCTACTACCGCGGCGCCCAGGCCTCCGTTCTGGTCTTCTCCACAACGGATCGGGCCTCCTTTGAGGCCATCAAGGACTGGAAGCGCAAGGTGGAGAACGAGTGCAACGAAATACCCACGGTTATTGTTCAGAACAAGATAGATCTGATCGAGCAGGCGGTGGTCACCGCCGATGAGGTGGAGACCCTGGCCAAGATGCTCAACTGCCGCCTGATACGCACCTCCGTGAAGGAGGACATCAACGTGGCGTCCGTGTTCCGCTACCTGGCCACCAAGTGCCATCAGCTGATGACCCAGGGCTACGACCAGGCCGCCGGCAACCAGCAGAACTCCAGCCATCCGCCCTACAGCAGCACGCCCACAATCAGCGCCTTCAGTCCGACCTTCACCAAGTCCAGCAGCGGCACTATCGTCCTCCGGCCGGCCAAGAAGGGCAGTGGCTCCAGTGTGGCCCGGAAGCGCAAAATAGTCCTCAAGAAATGCGGCATATTGTGAGGCAGAAGCTGAAGCTAAAGCTGTAGCTGGAGGAGACGGGGACGGAGGCGGAGGCGGAGTTGCCGGCCCAGACGGATGGACGCGAGGTGGCTGTGGGCAATTAATAACTGGAGCATATTTAACGCTTAATTATTTTGGAGCCTAATGAAGTCGTAGCCAGGTGGCCAGCCAAGCGTTGGATGCAACCACAGCCGCAGCCATTCACTAGACGTGCACAGACTCCGCGTAATGTGGTCCGAACATGCTCGCTCCCAGACCAGCGGAAAGATAAACGAAGCCAGCAAAGTGGATCACAATGGGTGGATACCCTTGCAGATGCTGAATACTCGCTAATTAACATTTAATTTGTTCAATCGTTTCGAACATAAACCGAAATATTTTGACACCTCCATATACATCCCACTCCAGAATACTCCCTAAAACAATGCTCATCAAAGATTAGTCCCCCAAGACATTGGGGAAAACTGCAAGGGTAGAAAAAACCACAGACTATGGGCACAAGCAACTCGGAGGAATACGCCCCAATTAGTTTTAGATACCTAATTTGTATGTATTATGCCCACTTTTCTATAACGGAGACTGATGCATCTTTGCCTCTTATATCGGATATGTATATAGCTGTATGTTTCCATGGATATTAGCCCGCCTAACCAAGCACAATTAAAAGGCTATTTATCACGCTAACCCAGCCCAGATGTCCGTGTGAAATCCCTTCGCCAATTTGCTTTGGCCAAATGTGCAATTAATTATTCAGCTTATGTAATTATTAACTAATTGCAAGTCATGACAAAGCGTAATTTGTCTCGATTGTATGTGGACCAATGCTCACATTCTATGCACAACTTCATGTCCACGATGAGAGTTCACATACACAACTTTTGTAAGCCGAATATATAAAATACGAGTAGATAATCCTAAGCCTATTAATATTGTATTTATAATTGAAATGTCTCATTTACAATATATTCACCCAATAAATTATTGTGTAATTAAACTGGAAAACTTCTCACCTTGTTTTACTTGCAACCGCAGCGACCATGGCCATGGAGTCCATTAAAAATCAGCGTCCTAGTTTTAGTTTTGAAATGTTTACCATTTTTTATTTGATTTTTGATTTTACACTTTTTTTGTAAGCTTGACAAATTAGCGATCCGCTCTTGTTACACCTTCGTTTACACGTTTTCTCATTTAAATGATTTAAAGTACTTTAAATTATATTCTTGTATCCTATTTACACTTTGCGTCCAAAAAAATCGCACTGTAACGCAAAAATCATTTGATGTTTGTATATCTACTTTGTTATTACCGTGTGTTGTAATTTTCAAGTGTTTCCTTGTTATTAATTAAGGCATAAATAACTATTCGTCGATTTCTGTACTTATTTATTTACACAAAAGTCGAAAAATCAAAATATCTTAGATATAGAGAAGGGGAGAGAGTAGAAAGTTTAATTTTTGGGTGGCGGGGACAAGAGAGTGGTGTATAGTAAGCTGAGCATAAAACTGTGTTTTCAAGGCTGAGCCCAATAGAGTGTGTTTGTTTGTTTGTTGGTTTGTGGGTGGGTGTTGTGTGTAAACTCTTTGTGTCCTAGTCTTTTAAAAATTCCTATAAAAAATATAATTTTGCTTTCCTCATTTTGCTGTTTAGATTTAGTTGCTACGAAATAAACGTGACTTGGAAACTAGTTTCTTGGCACTAAATGAAGCAAATGATAACTTTAAACCGAAACTACCAATGTTGATGTTTGAAAGTTCTATAAGGTAAATTTGTAAAACTACTATATTTTTATTTTAAATAAAAATTTGAAAAAACTATCGCGTGTTTGTTGTGTATGGGTGGGTGTCTGTTTGTGGGTGTATGTGTAATTTTAGTGTTAGATCTTTGTTTGCTTTGTTGTTTTTTAGGGGATAATCGGCCCGGTTTAAATTTGATAAGATTATATGAATATGTAGATATAGACTACATTAGAACATTTGTTTGTTTTCAGTTTCATGTTGAATATATATATTCTGCACTTGGTAAACTTTAAATTATTTAAGTATATAACTTTTCACATTTCTGTTGATGTTGTTCTTGTTCTTGTTTAGTTAGTGTGTTTTTTGTTTGTGTCGGGGTCCTGTGGCTTATATCTTAGGGACTTGTTTGCTGCGATTCCTACGTAGAGTAAAAGTTTTAGCCTAGATTCACACGCCATCTATGTATATATGTGGTTATAAGTAACTCCTACTCGGAAATGGGAAAATCATCATTATCGGCATCGCCATCATCCTTGCCCTCCAGCGAACGGTACTCGTCCGAGTCCTCGCTAATCGCCGTCGTACCAATGGACATTGGTAGCATTTCGGCGGTGCTAATAATTGTCTCTGCGCTCAAGCTGGCCAGGATGCTAGCGCTCGTAGTTATTGCTGGTAGTTCTAGAGGGTTCTGGGGCACATAGATAGTGATGGGCTGCTCTTGCGGACCATCGATAGCGGTTGTTTGATTGGGGTTCGGACTTGCTTCAGCCACAGGCGCTGCCCTCTTCGCCTCCTCGTGTGGTTCCTGTTCCAGCGATTGCTGTTGTTGTGTTATGGGTTGTGTTATTATATCAGCAGAGGCCAACAGTAGATCCAATTTAAGTTTGCTCGATGCCGTTGGCTGCTCTGTTATCACAGACTGTGCTTGAGTTGCTGCCATCGCTGCACTTGTGGCTGCTGAAGTTGACGCCACCGCCACCGCTGGCGCTGTGGATGTTGTCATTGCTGTTGCGTTTGCAACGGTTGCTGCAGTCGCACCTTCCGATGCCGTTGCTGTTGGTGTTGCTGTACCGCCAGCAGCACGCAACTCATCCTCCTCGCTGACGCTGATGTAGCGGCAGCGTTCGCTGAGCAGCGAGGCCGACTCGTCATCCTCCTCGTTTACGCTGGTAATGCTCACCGTGCGCTGCTTGATGCTCTGGTAGACGCTGCTGCTGGAGCTGGGCGCATCCACAATGTCTCTGGGCGTCGCAACGACTGGGGCGGCGAATGAGCTGGCGGCTGGAAAGGAAAGGAAAACCGCAAATGAATTTCTGCAACACTTCACAATGACGAAGTAGAAGGTGATTCGAAAGTGACCTGAAGCATGGGGCTTCGAAATTTCCCATCAAACGATAGACAGGTGCATAATTTGAGTATTCCAAGTATTGCTTTGTTTCCCTTCCATTGCATGACAATTAAATATACCTTCAGAACTCATGCAATAGCCCAAACCCCCGGAAAAGTTTCCAAAGCGAATGCTTCAGGTCACCGATAAAAACAAACGTCAACTCACACTCTAAACGTTCCCGCCGCGAAGTATTTCGAGAGACCAACGGCGCCAGTTTGATGCGGTAGAATTTGGAGCCCCTGCTGACGCGGTAGCGATTGTCGTCCTGCAGAGAAAGGGAGCAAATTGATAACAACCATTTGTTTAGGCAGAGAGCACACACTCACCTTTTTCGCCTGGCAGTACTCCTTGTCGATGACGCGGCCAATGGCGTAGTAAGGCAGCGGGATGTGATTGATTTCCGCCACGGCCAGCGAGGAGTCCCCCGTTCCAGTTATCGCTGGAGCTGTCACCGCCGGAGACGTTAGCTGAAGGGCCGCCACACTATCGGCATGCACGAAATACAGGGTGAGCGAGTCCTGCACGACCATAAACTGTCCGTGTCGCATGCTCCACACCACAAAGACCAGGTCTCCTCGCGTACATCCCTCTAAGGCAATCACCCGCTGGTTGGAGCTGCCGCTGGACCTGGACCGTGTCATGGAACCACCCACATTCAAATCGTAGGTGGAGCTGGAGAGAAAAATATAAGATTTCCATTTAGTTAGCTATCCCCCAGCCAGAGCGTCAATCTGCATACGTACTTTCTCATGGCGGCTACACTAGTCTCCATTTCGATGCGGCGGCTCTTCTCCTGAATGAGCTCCTCCTCCAACCGAGTCTTGTCCTTGTTGAGATAGTCGATCTTCTCCTTCAGCCAGCTGTTGCCGTCCTCGTTGGTGATCATCTCGAGGCGCGTCTTCAACTGGAACGTCTCCTGAGTGAGGATCTTGTTCTGCTCGCGCAACTGATCCAGCTGCCGTTCCTTGTCCGCCAGCATGTCCTTCAGAATGCCCACGTTGGCCATCACAGATTCAGAGTTCAGGGGCAGGAGGCGCGATTGCCACAGGGATCGTGCCGCATCAACGGCCTCGTTAATGTCACGGTCCCGTTGGGCGAGCAGCTCCTGGCGCTGCTGGGCCAGCAGATGGTCCACATCCACACTGGCACTTACTACGCTGGCGCTGCTCGTCGGACGCTCGATCTTCTCAAGGCTAGTGTCGGAGGGTGAGCGCTCCATGGAGGTCATCAGCTTGAAGCGGCAACGCAGCGACTCCAACTCCGTTTTGTGCTCGTGAATGAGCTGCTCCCGCGCCTGAGCCACCGCCGTCTGCTTCTCCTGCTCGGCCAGTTCCAGCTTCATACGCATCTCGTCCAGCTGCTCCTGGGCCCGCTGCTCGCGCTCCTCGCACTGCATTCTCAGCACGTTCCACTTGTCCTGCAGAAGCTGCAACTCAGACTGCAGCTCATCCTGATAGTTGGCAGCGTCGCTCCGGAACACGGTCAGATTGGAACGAGCCTCCTTCAGACAAGCCTTGGCCAGCTCGGACATCTCCTCCACGGTTCCCCGCATCCTGAGCAAACTGCCCGCATTCTCGTCCGTCAAAGTACCAGCACTGAGCATTAGCAGCTCCTCGGTGGCCGTGCTGCGGGCTATCTGCTCCACCAAGCTTTCCGACGTGGAGGTGGCCACGCATCTGGACGTGGTGCTGAGCTTCTCGAACTCTGTTTCCGTGTCCGTCTCGCAGTCTGAGGCAGCTGCTTGCGCCTGCAGTTCGGCCAAGCGCGGAGCCAACAACGGCCCGTCCTGCTCCTGATCCGCCCCCTGATCGGGGTCTTGGTCCTGCTCCCGATAAGCGAAGAAGTCTATCACAGGTTGCATGTCGGGCAGCTCGAGCTGTGCGGCCAGCTCGGGCAGCTGCGAGGAAAGCAATTCCATGTCCGACCGACTCAGCGGCGGCAGGCGCGTGTCAAAACTGAGTGGATGCTCGTTCGCAAAGGCAGGCGGCATGTCTCCCATGCCCGGGAACAATATGTTCAGAAAGTGACCATCGAAACACTCATTGAACTCTTGTCTCCTCCTCAACTCCTCGCTGTGCAGCCGATCAAAATCAAGGGAGAGCCTGGTGGCCCACTGTCGGAACTCGTCCGAGAAGATCTTGCGGCGCACCACCTCGGCCACGGCTGCCACGTATATGCTGGGCGCCCGGTGGATCTGCTCGATGATGCTGATGTGCCGCTCGGCCCTTCGCAAGCAGCGGTGATTGAACAACATTCGGTTGTCGAACTCGCTCATACAGTTCTCAATCCTCACGATATGCCCCAAACGCTTGTGCAGATTCCGGCCCAGCTCCTCCTTTGAGTTCGCTATGCAACGGCTGTAGTCGCGGATCTTCGTGTGGTTATCCAGCATCACCTGCAGCTGAGAGCGATGCGACAGACAGAGATCGGGAAGGACGGAGTTGTCGCGCTGATCGTGCGCCCGCTCCTCATTCTTTTTGAAGGCGTGCGCCTGCTCCTTTTGGTCCTGCACCATCTTCTTGATGCGAAACTTGAAATCCTCCAGCTTGCGGAGCCGATCGCCCAAGCCCTTGATCTCCTTCACGTCCCCCTGATTGGCGATGATGATTATCTGCTTAACCTCCTCCTTTAGCTTCTCGTAGATGTCGGCACTGAATACATCCAGCCCCTGGATGCACTCATCCGACATCAGCTGCAGGGCACTGTGGTTACCCTTCGAGCTGATCCACTGCAGCAGGTTGAGGTTGTGCCGCCGGGCCAGGGAGCTGCTGCTGGTCGAGGTTTGCGAGACGCGTTCGTGATGGTCCGAGGAGTCTTGCGTTTCTTCGTCGCCCATCTTCAGCTTTTTGTTGGGGGAATCTGCTTGCGAGGATTCCGTGAGGCACTGTTGAGGCTGCTGCTGGCTCGTAAACACATCATCGTTGTCCAGCAACTCGTCGAAGCCGTGGAAATCGGCCTCGGCCAGGGACATCAATGCCGGCAGAATGGGGATCTTGGCCAGCTGCTTGAGATCATCGGCGAAGTTTCGCAGCAACTCCAGGTAACTATCCCGCTTCTGGAGATGTCTGTCGAAGGCCAGGCAGAAGTTGTGATAGCGCTTCTGGAACTCATTCGTCAGATCCTCCATGTTGGCCACCACGGCCGACCAGCCCTGTTGCTGCAGGTGCTGGTCGTAGACCAGTCGCTCGCACGACGCCTCCTCCTTGCTGGCAAGATCGCGCATCTGTTGGGCCAGCTTCACGCGCAGTCGCACTGTTTCCAGAGACGGCGGCAGGCGGCTGCTGTCCTCCACCTGGCGGCGGAGCTCCGCGTCCGTATCCGAGCTGGATATCGTGGGGGCGAGGCGCTCGTCGCTTGTGAGGAACATGTAGATGGGATTGGTGTCGGTGCCCGCCGAGTAGCACGACACCTGCGTGGAGTGCATCAGCATCTCGCCGCCGCTCACCAGCAACACAATATTGCTGGCGGGGATCCCGTGCAGCTTCTGGATCGTCTCCTTCAGACTCTCCACCGACTGCATGGCCACGTTCATGTCGAAGCTCAGCATGCGACCGACGTCAACATGGAAAACGTACAGCATCATGAAGCCGTTGATGGTGCCGCCCTCCCCTGAACTTGGCTCCCGCTTCCTCCTGGAGGGGATGCTCCTCCTCCTCCTCCTTCTGCTCCTTTTGTCTCGCTTATGGTTTGGCAGTGCTTCGAACGTTTCAGTTGTGTTCCCTCATCGGTACGTGTGCTTGTACTTGGGTGTTTGTGTGTGGGTATTAAGCTGAAAGATGCGAGACAAAAGAGTAACAAAGGGAACCGTTGAGTAAAGATACATTTGCGGGTGATGCCAATTTGGCTGTAAAAAAAAACAGACTACGAAACTACCAAAGAGGATGGCAATGATATTTGGGAGTAATTTGAAGGCCAAGGAGTACAAAAAACATTTTAACATTAAAAAAAATATATATTTAAATTGATAACCAGAAAGAAAGGTAACTGAATCTGCGCACTAAAAACCTTTAATAAGTAGCGATTCATTTAAAATCGAAAACGTAGAGCTGTCTATCTCGATGACTGCCCCTCTGCCTTCGAAATTTGAGTCTAGTCCGCTGGGAAGTAGCATGATAGTTAAATCTGAGGGCTCTGAGTGGATCTATGCAGATTTCCAACAGCTGTTAGACAATCTGTCGCAGCAGCTACTGTTTGAGCTCTCTGTGGCTGGAGAGCGCGCAAGAGACGGGGCCAGGAGGGGGCGGCGGTTCAAATGTTAATGACTAACTGGGCCATTTCCGAGTCGCAATAAAAAATAGCGGCGCGAGCTTGTGCACAGACGCTTATTTAATTTTATTTTTATAATTTTGTTTACAGTTTCGTCTAGCAGAAATTGTGTAAAGCGTTTGGCGATAAGACGCATTACACGGGAAAAGAGCATAGGCTGTGGACGCCACCTCGCACTTAGCACACGCGCACTCCGTTTTTTATAGCTATTCTATTTTTTGCAATCTGTAAGCGGCTACAACAACAACAACGGAGCCGAGCGCCCAGAACGTGTTATCAACGCACCTTGGTTCGGATTTAAAACACGTCTAGACTAGCGGGCGGATCGAAAACAAATGAGCAAAGCGAAGCGTAGCGGAGCTGCGGAGTGGCGGAGTGCCAGAGCGTGGGAGAGCGCCGCACGTGTACGATCAAGAGCCGTACGCATCAGCCGGTTTTCAGCAAAATCTGGCTAGTTAGCTTGATGTCATAGATCTTGGTCCTATTTTCCCAACCAACCTTCGCATGTAAGTGGTAAACATGGACAGGCATTTAATTTTTTAATCGCAGTTAAATATTAAATGAATTTAACCCAGTTTTATCTAGTTTAGCGGGTTATCTTTAGGAGGCCACGGTGGGCATCACTGTCAAGATCACTTGCGCTCCCTCACAGAGAGAGGGAGAGAGCGAGTGCCGCGCATGTGTCAATGCCAACTTCGCATCCGTGTTTACCTGACTCCGCGATCCTTTTTTACCTAAGTGAATTTCATCACTTGAGAAAACAAAACTTGAATATTTCAAAGACGCTGGACATCGCAGGCATCCATATGGATTTCCACAAATTTTCCATAGCCAATGGTTACACGTGTAACGGCGTCGCAGCCGTTTTATAATGCTGATGAAATACCAGGAACAATTAACCGAGGGAGTCTGTCAAACGAGAGGATGGCTGGTAGCTGCGCTTTGGTACATATAATGATGAAATGCGTGGAAGTGATAGACGATCGATTAATCATCAATGACATGCCCGAAGTGCAATAATCCCGGCTACCGTTAGCCAGCGAGCCCCACATTGATAAGGCTTTATCATCACGTTTGGTCGGTTATACCTTATATGTACTCATATGTACCTTTGTATCTCTATGGCCCCACGAAGATAACGACACTGTTTTGCATTTTTGGGGGCATGTGTCCAAGCAATAAGGGGGATCCTCGAAAATGGGGTGTTTTCCTAACCGCACCCCCAGCCGAATAGTGATGTCAGCTCCGGTAATTAAACCCATACAAAGTGGAGACCTCTACTATTGGAACCAAAAACAAAGGGTTTCGGGGGCACTTCTGGAGATGCGGGCGGGTGGGTGACATCATCTAGGAGGGGGCTGGAAGATGGACGTGGAACAGCCGTGAACCCAAAACGAATTGAACTGCTCTGCTTGCTGATTACAGCGGATCGACAGAGCAGCCCGGCTATCAGCTCCCCTGTTTTCCCTTTTGCTTTTCCATTGTGGGGGGTAGGACAGCCAGAAACACTTTCACACAGCCAGAAGGCCACCGGAGCGGGGAAAACTAACTGCAATTAATTGGGGGGATATGTCACTCTACTTGTCCACAGCAATGCTTCATTAATTCGTTCTATTCTGTCAAGAAATGGGCTCTATGTATGGGTACACCGTGACTCACATTAACCTCCAAATGCAGGTCTTTATATGTTAAGCTAACAAAGTACGAGGAAAACACACACAAAACACAAGACCGATGAGTTTTAAACGGCAATTGAGCGGAGTCACTTTCAACAACAACAATAGCAACAACAACAGCTACACTTGCGAGGCTGAAAACGCATGATCAGCTGATTCTGCAGCTGCAATATCGATATTCGATAATCCAAGCCGAGTTGCAAATCATTCTCCGTTTTCATTCTTTCTTCCTCTCCGCTCATTCGCTCACACAGCTGTGCGTTTGTTTTTTTTGTGTTTTCCCTTTTCCCCTTGTAAGTGCAGCTAACTGTTAAGGCAGGAGAGCAAGCACAACAGAGAGGTATTCTGGTAAAATATGTAAATTATGGCAATTAATTGCAATTTGGCTCAGACCGAGGCACTTACAACAACAATGCGCGAGGGTTGCTGACGTTCGGAAAGCGAAAAAGAAAATGGCAGCAGGTGTAGTTGCAGGCCAAAAGGGAACCGGGATGGGTGGGGAGAGAGAAGGAGAATGGGGTGGAAGGGGCAGGAAGCGGGTGAAATTTATGCGGTAAAAAGGGCGTCGACGTGCGCCCCTGTGTTGGTGCAAAAAAAAAAAACACCAGAGAACTATAACTAACGGTTAATTAAAACCATGCCCCACTCACACTCACACTCACCTTATAATCTTTAATCAATTTTCACAATGGTGCTCCAGTGTGTGTGTGTGTGTGTGTGGTGTGTGTGTAAGTCTTATTGTTGGGGTCGTGCATGTGCTCGTGTGTTTTGGTTTTAATCAATTGTAAACGGGCACGAACACAGGCACTGCAGATTATTTTACATCAGCTGTAGCTGTATCTCCGTACGTGCGTGTGTGTGTGTGTTGTGTGTTTTTATTTGTCAGCATCCAACAACAACAACAACAACAACAGCAGCAAAGCAGCCCCCTCTCCTTGTTTTTGCGCTTCTGTTCCTTCTCTTTCAACGCGCCGCTCTTGTTTTATTTTCCTCCTTGCCTGTTACGCTTTCCTTATTTACTTTTTGTTTTATCGCGCTCCTGCTTCCGCCTGCTTATTACTTATTACTTATTACTTTAAAAGCTATTTTCGTTGCGTATCAAATGTGTAAGAGTGTGTAAGCCATTTACTCAAATTTCTGGCCAAGCGAAAAAATATTTTCCATTTCCTTCAGGCTGTTTGCCGTTTTCTGCTTCGTTATTTACTTATTTTCGCTTTTTCGCTGTTTGCCTCCCCTCTTCTTAATCTATTTTTCTTTGTCTATCACAATTGCGTTGTTGTTGCTGCTGCTGCTGCTGCTACTGCTTGTTGTTGTTGGCAGTTTTTATTTCGCGTCACTTTTTCGCCATTTACACGAAGCAGGCTTGGGCGCCGTTGGGGTTTTTGGAGTCGTGCAATTTCACTCGCGCATATTGTTGCTTTTCTTAGGTTTCTAATTTAATTAAATGGTATAAAAATGAAATAACGCACTTGGTTCTCACTTTTTGTCTTTGCTTATGCCTCGCGATGTGAGAATGACAACAGATTTTCAAATCGATATCGATAGCGGTAGCGGTGGTACGCTTAAGAATACTCAACCTGTGACTTGTGCGCATTCAAAATAATGTTGTTTTCACGATTTTTTCGCCGCTTACAAGTATTTTGAATATTTTAATAGCTATATGTAAGTTAGGAAAATGCTAGGTATTCTGCCTGGTTACTAAATAAATCGCTGAAATAAAATAACATCGGCAGTTTTACAAATTGTTATAGACTTAATTTCACCGAGTCGGCTCTTAAAATTAAACAAAACAGGTGTCTATTAAGTGAGCTAATAAGATTATGTTTATTTTATCCAGCAAACACCATTTGACACATCACTAAATAGATGCGCCTGGCGAAACACACAAACCTATCGGCGGTAGTCCGTCTCTAGCGAAAAGTGATAGAAATTATAATACGAACAAGATTTTCTTTTTAGCTCGTTTAGCATCATCCAAACGCGAGAACTTGATTATTACCTAAGTAGCGAAGGCAGTGGATCGGTGGTTAAAGTAGCACACGAACGCAAACCTACTTTGACGGACGCCAATCGACTGCATTTTCCCATTTTCAGCCCCTAACTCCCCCCACATACACACACCTGCAGCACCTTCAATGTTAGGGACACGGGCGGCTTTTCAGTTTTTTCGCATTTTCCCGGGGTTCTTTGAGACTGCATTGCTGTCCGTTGTTGTAGCCCTATGCTTGCTTTAAGAAGCCCAAACATTACCTTTTTGTATTTTGCCCTCATTACATTGTCCTTTGTCGCATTCGCAATTCGCAAACGAAACTGAAACCTAAACTCGAACAAACCACCACCACACCTTCTTCCAAATGATTAACATCCAGACCATAGAAAATGTCGCCGACTGCACGCCGCTCTATCTGCCGCACAGCTTGTATCTCAAGCCGCTGGCCAAAATGCAAATATCCGTCAGCCTGCCGGCAATCAAGTCCGGCAAATCCGTGTCGAACCTGGAGATAATGGACAAACTGAGCGCCGAGCTCAAGCCGGACAAGTTTCTCGTGCTCAAGGTGAGTACCCTCCTGGCAGCCTCTTAGTTCCGATCTTAATGCACAACTTCTGGTGTTCTTGTACAGGTTTCCAAGAGCACTGTGAACACGATTCGCTTTGAAGCGGAGCTGGACGAACGCAAGCGCCTGCGCTTGGCCACCCAGCGCTTGGACGGCATATCGCTGCGTCTGTCCGGCTTCAGCGAGTCGTTCAGGGTGCGGTGCACCGAGTACAAGGACGAGTTTCCCACGCGCCACGACTGGGACTCGTACTTTCGCGATGCCCGCAACATGGACGAAATGAAGGCCGGCGAGCGGCCGGACACCATTCACCTGAGCCACCTGCCCATGCGCTGGTTCTGTCCGCGCCACTCGGAGCACGAGGACAACGTGAAGCCCAGCGAGAGCATTTTCAAGCGCATCTTCGAAAAGTTCGGCCGCGTCCGGGCCGTGGACATCCCCATCTGCGATCCCTACCGCAAGAGCATGCAGGCGGACATCAGCGGCATGCGCACCTTCAGCTTCGAGCAGGACGTCCTCTTCGAGGCGTGAGTATCCAGCGGTCCCTCTCCTCAAGGATTGGTTACTAACATAAAGTCAAACCCACCTGCAGGTATGTGCAGTTCGAGGAGTACTCGAGCTTCGTGCGCGCCATGGACGAGTTCAGGGGCACCAAGCTGGTGCGAAAGTTCGTGGACAAGACGCAGGCCATCGGCATTTGCGTGAACTTCGACAAGCAGAAGCACCTGAGCGACTCGCACGTGCAGCGCAGGGAACGGGTGCGCAAGAAGTGCATCGCGAAGGCCCAGGAGGAGGACGAGGAGCGGGAGAAGCTCAAGAAGCAGCAGGCGGAGCAGCAGGAGCGCGAAAGGTTTGATACACGTTTTGGGTCAAGAGTAGAAAACCACAAACTGGTAGCAAAGGCTCTAATTTTGTAAATCAATTGAAATTTTTGGCTACACCTTTGCTACCTCTTTAGTTTCGTATCTTAGCCCGTACCGTTTATATTTTTTATGCCTCTCCCCTGGCGAGACAAGGGAGGGTTAAGCCAACCGTTCTGTGTATCTTCTAGACGAACAGTTAACCAATATATATTATGCATAGCAAATAACAAACATATAAAGAGCCAAACAAAAACACGCAACATTGCAACAAAATTACAGGCAAAGGCAAGAAGAGTTGAAATTAGCGGAAGCGCAAAAGCAACGCGAACGCGAAGAAAGGCGGAAAGAAAAGCATCTGAAAAAGATCCAGGAGCGCGGCCAGGTGGAGATATCGCAAAAGATTCGCATCGAGGAGCGCAAGCTGATGATAGCCCAACGCAAGCTGGAGAGCATTCGCACCCTGGAAAAGCTATTCGAGCGCATACAGGTGAGTGTGGCGAGCAGCCGAGAAACCGGAGTGTCAACTAAAGGCTTCCTTTGCAGCTTAAGCAGCGGGACAAGATGAGCCGTGCCAAGCACGATGACGCCAAGGACATGCAGCGGGAACGCCTGGTGGAGAAGTACAAGACGGCCACCGAGAAACTAGTCTGCGATCAGCGGAAAATCGTGCAGGACATCAAGAGCAACACTCCTCTGATTGGCCTGCTGAAGAGCAAGTCCAAAAAGACAGCGAGCAGCGACGACGAGGCGGCCAGCAAAAAGCACAAGGCCAGCAATGGCCACGCCGCTGATCCGCCAGCTGCAGCTTCTCTCCCGGACGATGCAAACCCCGCCTTGAACCCGTTCAAAGCTGTGGCTGCCATGGCCGCTGGCGCCGTTCCAGGCGCCACAGCCTACAACGCGGAGGCGGCCAGCGAGTGGATGAAATCGCTGCAGATGTTCGGCTACGGTCTACCTGGCGTGTTCCCCGGAGCACTTTATCGCCCCGCCGCCCCGTTTCCCGTCTCAAGCAACTATCGCGGCTTTGCTCCGCGGCCTCGCCTTCGCGGCAGGGGACGTGGCAGCGGGCCCAGAGGCAGTCGCTCCGGCTACGACTCCTACTACAATCCCAAGCACGATCGCTACGACGACGACGGGGACAACGACTACTACCACAGGTCGTCGCGTGGCAGGTAAGCTCCATATGCTCCCATTATCAAATACAGACAATCAAAAAAACTTTCCGTTTCCATTTAGGAACCGATCGCGCTCCACATCCTCGTATTCCAGAAGCCGCAGCAGATCCCGCGGGCGTCGGTAAGTCGAACGAGCCATTCGAATGAACGGATTGCATTTGTTGTATAGAATCGTTTGTCGTTCCAGGCGCTCCCAATCGCGGAGCCGAAGTCGCAGTCGCTCCCATTATAGGAAGTCTTCATACTCATCTCGATCCAGGTAACTATCCCTTTGAAAGATGCATTTCAGATGCACTATTTAATGCATTTTTGGAGCAGGCGCAGCCACAGTCGTTCGCATTCGCGCAGTCGCAGCAAGACGCCGCAGAGGAAGAACCGCAAGCTGGCCTCCACTCGCCGATCCCGCTCAGTCAGCTACTCCAGATCGCGGTCCCGATCCCGAACCCGGTCGCGCTCTCGCTCGCGATCCCACTCACGCCGCGAACACCGCAGCCGCCATCGCAGTCGAGGTCGCAGCCGCAGTCGCAGCCGCAGCCGTAGTAGGAGTCAGCCGCCGAAAAACATTCAGCTGGAGGCGGACAAGCTGGTGGCCTCCGCCGAGAAGATTCAGCGCACGATCGAGCAACACACCAAGGACCGGATGCGCGAGGAAGAGCGCGAAATCAAGCAGAACTTCCGGCAACCCCGCCGCAACAGTCACGGCAACCACGCAGTCCAGCCTTCGACTGCAACGGACTCCAATGAGGAGAACAGAAGTGACAGACCCGACAACAGTAACCGCAGCAGTCGCCGCAACTCACTGGCTGCCTGAGAAATATTTATAAGTTTAGCCGTTAAGAGTTCCACAAATAAAAGTTTAAGTCAGACAGCGAAATGTTTCGTTTTTCTCTAAATGTTTAACCCTAGGCTCGGGGATCTGCCGGGACACATTTATTGCTTTCTATTTATGGGTGGAGGGCAAACTAAAATCCTTAGCAAAACCTTTGATATTTAATCAATCAAATGTATATTGTACAATCTTTTGTTTTCGCTCGTTTTAAAACAATGTAAATTTTAGTGTTAAAAGCAATAATTGCAGGGGAGATTGAGTCAACGATGGGAAGTGTCTTGGGAGAATGTGTGAATGCATTGTGGTTGGTGGTTGGTGGAGGTTCATTAATATCGCCTGTTGTTGTTCCGGCCACGATTTCTGCCATTGCCTCCGCCGCCGCCGCCTCCGCCGCCGCCGCCTCCACCTCCACCAGCATTGCCACCCCCACCGTTGTTGCCTCCTCCGCCGCCCGTGGAACCAGAATTGTTGTTGCCACGCCGGCGACGTTGCCCTCCTCCTCCCGCTGCTCCGTTGTTCCCAGTCTTTTGGAAGTCGCGCTCGCGCTCACTGAAGTTTTCCGCACTGTTGTTGCCAAAGCCGTTCGCGTTGGGGTTGGCGTTGGGGTTGGGGTTGCCGTTGTTCGACCACGGCGCATTGGAAGCCCAGGGATTGGGTCTGCCTCCGGACGGGTCCCTTTCGCGCTCACGCTCCCTATTCTCCCGCTCCCTGTTCTCCCACTCGCGGGCGCGTTCCCTCTCTCCCTCGCGCTCCCTCTGCTCCGGCGGCGTCTCCTCCACGAATTCCGTCTTCGGTTGCTGCGCCTTCCCCGTGACCAGGGACTGCAGGAAGGGCTTCTTCAGCTGCAGCAGCTCCCGCACGCAGACCAACTGGGCGTTGTGCTGTCGCGGCTCGAAGCGCGACTTCTTGGTGGGCGGCGAGACGGCATCGCCTCGCGCCTCCACCGTGGGCGACACGGAGCGGGAGCGATCCTTCAGCGGCACCACGTCGCTCAGCTCCTCCAGCTTGCCGGCGTCGATGTACTTGTTGAGAAAGTCGGAGCCCTGACGGATGGCGGCCATCAGCCGGGAGTCGGGATGGACGCGGATAAAGCGATTGTATACAAAGACTCCCACAATGCTCTGGGGATCCAATCCGTTGAGCATGCCACTGGCCAGGATGCCCTCGAGGGTGTTCTCGCTGATCTGCTGCTGGCTCAGGCCACTCGTCGAGTCCTTGGCCTCGCGGGCAGCCAGCTCCTCGTGAATGCTCAGCACACTGGGATCGTCGGCGCGCCGAGGACCCGCCCACTGGACTTGAAAGTTTCGCGGAATGGGCTTGCTGTAAGGCACCTTTTTCTCCCTGTCGCGATCACTGACCGATCTGCTCGGGTCCAGATCGAGGCCGGGAATGAAGCCCTTGTCAGCAGTCAAACTCTCGGTGAACTCAACGCGATCTTCCGGTCCCATTCCCGGTATAACAGCGTCATCTGCAACAGGAATGGTACGCAGCAATGGGGGGGAAATTCAATGTGAAGCAATGAGGGAAACCCACCGTATTCGCACTCATCCAAGGCCGCCAAGCTGGCGGGCAATGTATTCAGATTGTATTTGTCCCTCATCAAGTCGCCCGGTCGGTTTCGGGTCCAGAACTTGATCGTGTGATCGTTGGAGCCGGAGCACAAAATGTGGCCCAACGGATGCCAAGCTAGAGTCCAAACAATACTGTCGTGGGCCGTCTCCACGCAACCAATCTCCTTGTCCGTTCTGTAAGCAGAAAATGGGTCAGCGCTGGCTCTTTCGTTGACTGAACGACGAGATTTACCCAACATTCCAGAAGAGAATGGAGCCGTCGGAGCCGCCAGAGCAGAAAAGGCCTTCGTGTATGGGATGCCAGGACACGGAGCTGGCTTCCTTTTTGTGACCGCGAAACACTTGCACCTCCTCGCGCAGGTTCCGAATGTCGAAGAGCTTGAGCAGATGGTCTCTCGAGGCGGTAACCAGCCAGTTGCCATTGTCGTTCCACTTCAGATCCATCACGGTGGACTTGTGGGCATGCCTAACAGGGAGGAACCATTTACAACACCAAATACGCACACCTACAGCCCTACAGACTTACAGGGTAGCCAGCGCAATGCCGCTTTTGGGATCCCAAATTTTGATGGGCTGCTGGTTGTCCTTGCTCCCGCTCACTATCAATCCCTTTTGTGGATGCCAGTGCACACATTTAACGTCCGCTCCGTGACCTAAATCAAGTGAATTAGTTAGTATCTTTGAAGGCATCGCACTGGACTTGAATGACAACTCACCGCGCAGCACTCGCTCCTCTTGGCAGCGCATAAAGTCCCAAATCCTCAGGGTTCCGTCGTCGCTGCCGCTGACAAACTTGCTGTCCGTGGGACTAAAACTGTGTTTGGTGGATTGCATTGGATATTGGTTAGAACGTGGCGCAACACGGATTGTGTGGTGTTTAGGATTTAAGAGTTTTCGACCACAAAAATGCGATGTATAGTAATTTATTACAAGCTGCTGACACAAATTCATTGTACTAAACTCTCCAGAACCTCAACGAAACACATTCGATGCGTATGTCTTTATTGGATATCTTGTGAACGTTGGTGACTGAATGGGAACTTTGCCAAATTATAAACGATTTAAATGGTTCAGAATTAAGTTAGTAGTCGGCTAAAATGTGGGCGAACATATATCGGCGATGCCGGCGGTGTACGTTTTGAGCAGAGGGTCTAGCTTACACGCCCGCAATTTGGAGGTCCACTCGTCAAGGTAATCGCCAGGCTTGAGAAAGAAAACACTCGAACCCCCGAATTTTCGAATAGTGCGATGCATTGCATTTTATTGTTATGTTAATTTTGAGGCCGTGAAATAAAACTGTGCAACTTTTCTTGTTCAACTTAGTCAGTGGCTTTATTTTTCGCATTTTTCAGTTTCAGTTTCTCAGTTATGCATTGATCATTTCGGTGGTTTCAGTCTTTTTATTTCATTTTATTTTTAAAGATATATCACAGGAGAGTGCGATTCTTACAACATATTTGGGAAGGGGGGTTGGTTTTCGTCAATGGTCATCAATGGGAATGTCAGAACTTAAAAGGCCAAACGGAGGCTGGCAAAATGGCAACAATCTAATCTGAATGTGGCGTGTTGCTGGGTCGACGGCTTTATTGGTAGAAATTGCAACAGCTCTGAGAGGATCCGATCCACTACTAAACAAGCTAGGAGTCCAACAACAGCCCTAACAAATGCAACAATAGAAGCAACGCGATCTAGTCTCTTGATTCGGTCTGGGTTCTGGCTTTCAATTCGTTTCTCTTTTCGTTGGCGACTCTGTCTTTGATTGTGACTTGCTTGGCTTGCGTCAGCGGCTACAAAATGGTAAATACATTCGACAATTGCAATTAAATGGCTATACCTTATTCCCCTAATCGCCTCCTTGTGGGCCTGGTACATCTTGACGTTGTTCATGTTGGACTGCCAGTACTTGACGTATCCGTTGTGGTCCCCCGTCACCATCCAGCTGTCGTTGTGCGACCACACCATCGTCCGCACGGAGATGTCGTGGGCCTGTCGGGATTGGATTGATCTGTCAATTTCGCCGCTCAGCTCGCAATTACCAACTGAAACTCACTTGCAGAATGGTCTCGAAGTTGAAGGTCAGCCCGTTCCAGAGTGTGAACTCGCCGGAACTGGCTCCGGTTACCAGGCGCCGGCCCTCCGGCGTCCAGGCCAGTGTGAAAATGGGGCAGCGCATTTTGTTGGTGGCCGTCTTGACGAATCTCGTGGTCACCGCGTTGGAGGGATTGTCCAGGTAGCTCGACGGCGGCAGCATGTGGGGCACGTAAATGCTGTCCGGCTGCAGGGCCAAGCGGTCCCGGTGATCCCGCTGCCACAGGCGGTTCTGAAAAGATTGATAAAACGATTGAATTACATCCGAGAATCATGCAATCCCCCAACCAACGCACTCTCATCACTCTTTTACCCAACACCTGACAGCCTATTGAATGTCCCAAAGAACATAAACATTGCAATTGCTACATATACCCACTCCCAATAGTCATCAATCATGAGTTTTCTTTAAATTTTAGGTAGCAAGTAAGATGATATAAATAAATAAGGAAATAATTGACTGCAAGGGAAGACTCAATTTTGAAGGCATCCTTCTCTTCTGGGTATTCCGCATTCCTTAAATTTTGTAAGCTGCAGGTTTGCTTTGGGAAATCTATGTTTAAGACCTGCACTTCTATGGGATTTGCACATTTAAATCTACTGCATTGCTGTCATCATCATTTTTATAAGCTAAAGGTTGGGATTCAGTTAGTTTAAAGGTTAGTTATTTGCCTCTCTATTGGATCTGGATATTTAAGTCTGCTGCAATGCTGCTATAATGATTGTTCCACAAATACTTTACGCTGAAGGCTTACTTTCGGAGAGATAATGACGCTAATATATTGCAGGTTTTGTTTCTAAAAGCTAATGATGCGAAGAAATTAATTGATGACATTTGAATGCATCACAATTGCCTTCAAAATGCTTTTAACTGTTCGTTTAGGTTTTTATACATATCCGATGGGTAGGTCTCCACAAATGCAGGCTTAGTTTACAGAGGCTAATGATGAATACAACTTATTCCAATCTCCTTTAATTGCATCCCAATTTCTGACACAAAGTTTTCAACCTATCTAACGTCTAAAGTCTAGATATTCAATTTACTGCAATGCTATATACCAATTGTTAGGTATAAAACTGTTCTAAGTTATAGATTGGGTTACCGAATTTGTCACATATGCGAGACATATAAAAGCTTTGCTTTGGTTTCTGAGATCTAGTGAGGCATCTCTGTCGAATGTAATATCCCAATCGTTGTGCAAGTGCAGGCTTAGTTTCTAAGTGCTAATGGAATTGGCTGCACCCATTTGAAGGCATCAAAATTGCTGCCTAAATGTTTTCAACAGCTTGTTCGGGTTTGTATACCAATATAATCTATAGACATTCTAGTTTACAGCAATTCTGCCGTGAAAATTGTTATACAATTCCTCAAGTTAATGATGTGGGTTTCCGAAATATAATGAAGAATCTCTCTTTAAATGTAATGCCCTGCTGCCATGGCCATCCCGATTGTTGTGCTAGCGCAGGCTTTGTTTCTCAATGCTAACTTGGATTAGCCCCTTTGAATGCCTCACAATTGCTGGCTTAGCTCCGTTCATCTAATGACTATCAACTGGTAGACCGATAAGGCAGCTAGCTAACTAGGATTCACCTCCAGGGCCTTGATGATGGAGGCGTTGTAGTCGACCGTCTTCCGCATCACACTTTTCCGCAGCCGCTTGCCGTCGAAGTCGTCCTGGGACATGCCGAAGGGCCGCTGGAAGCCGCCGGGCATGAAGGGCTTGAACTGATTGTAGCCGTGCTTGCCGGGGCCGTGGTGCGGGTGGTTGTAGTGGTGCCTGTAGTGCTGCCCTCCCCCCCCAGGCGGCGCCTGCGACGGGTAATTGGTGGCTAGCGCCGAGGGCGCCGTCAGCAGCTGCGGCGGCGGCTGGGAGACGTCCATCCTGGCTTCCTTCCTTCCTGGCGCTGCTGCTTCCTAGTTATCCGATTCGGTTCCTTTTTCGCCTGCGTCTGCAACAACTTTCTTTGCTCACTCGAGGATGGGCTGGTAGGTTTAGTCGCACGTTGGCTGCGCTTCCGGGGCTGTCCTCATCGGGTGGCCTAGCGTCCTCGCATGGGCTGTGCAGACTGGGCCCGAACTGGGGGACGTAGAAGGCAAAGCAAGAGCTAACTCGGCAGCTGAGCGGAAAATTATCAGAAACTTTTGCCGAACAACGCGAATTTGCAGCCAGTCACTGCGAGACGCGGACATACGCGTGCCCTGGCGGTGGCAAAACTATCGATTAGACTCTAATCATTAGAGCTATCGATAAGTTTTTGTTTAAAATCATATATGTATTTTTTATTTACTTTTTTTTAATTAATCTCAACTTCAATACAAAAAGCTAAGACTAAACATTTAACTGATATATTTTACCTATTTGATAATATTATTTCTGAAAAATATATATATTAATTTAACAAAGCTGTAAAATGATGCCTTATTTGTTTTACTTGCAATTTTGAATTCAACGGGAGCAATAATTGTTTGAAAACATTGGAAAAGAAAAATTAAGCGACTTATTTACATTTAATATTTAAAATTGATGGTGAATTCGTTATATTAAGAAACGGTTCTTACGGCAGACAATTAGTTATAATAATTATTTGTGTTATTATGATTACTAACTACTAAGGATTTTCTTCTTTAATAAATTATAAAGAAGTCCAACCACTTGTTTATACGCATACAACAAAGTTTCAATGTTTTTAAAGATGGATACTGCCGTTCAGATGATCGGTGTAGACTCATGTGTATACATAGGGTTTATGATTATTTTAATCAGAATTAACTTCAAAAGTTTTTTGGAAAAGTATATGATTTTAGAGCACATTCTTTATTAGATTAGGGTCTAGATTCTGGAATGTAAATCTATCGGGTTCCCGGAAGTGCATGTATTTGTACTTCAAGTTTTCTTATCATCAGTCTGCATCTCTTTAGATTTGAGGGAGTGCCCCTAACAAAACAAGACCTGCACTTGGCCTGGGATCTCTCCCCTTACGTAATTCTGGATCATGAATTTCGCCGGCAAGGTTGTGCTCATCACGGGGGCCAGTTCCGGAATCGGAGCCGCCACCGCGGTCAAGTTTGCCAAGCTCGGAGCCTGCCTGGCCCTCAACGGACGGAACGTCGAGAACCTGAACAAGGTGGCCGCCGAGTGCGCCAAGGTCGGTCCGTCCGCCTCCTGCCCCGCCCTGGTGGTGGGCGACATCGCCCAGGAGGCCGACACCAAGCGGGTCTGGGCGGAGACCCTGGAGGCGTACGGCAAGCTGGACGTACTGGTCAACAACGCCGGCATCATTGAGACCGGCACCATCGAGAACACCAGCCTGGAGCAGTACGACCGCGTGATGAACACCAACCTGCGCGCCATCTACCACCTGACCATGCTGGCCACTCCGGAGCTGGTCAAGTCCAAGGGCAACATCGTGAACGTGTCCAGCGTGAACGGCATCCGCTCCTTCCCCGGCGTGCTGGCCTACAACATATCCAAGATGGGCGTGGATCAGTTCACCCGCTGCGTGGCCCTGGAATTGGCCGCCAAGGGAGTGCGCGTCAATTGCGTGAATCCCGGCGTCACGGTCACCAATCTGCACTCCCGCGGGGGCATGGACCCGGAGACCTACAAGAAGTTCCTGGAGCACTCAAAGACCACGCACGCCCTGGGCCGCGCCGGGCACGTCGATGAGGTGGCTGCGGCCATCGCCTTCCTGGCCAGCGACCAGGCCACCTTCAGCACCGGAGTGAGCCTGCCCGTGGACGGCGGACGCCATGCCATGTGCCCTCGCTAAAATCCTTGCTGTTCCGCTTTAATAGAGCTCCCAGAATGCATTTATAGCACCGTTTATTACCTACCTAAGTTCCCTCGATTTGTAAATTTGTTAAATAAAATGACGTTGATAACATAACATACATATATACATAAATAATTATGTAGTGTCGCATCTTATCTCTTTCTTGTAAGATCTTCTGTGACACATTTTGTTAGACCGTGTGAGAAAAAATCCTGAAGGTCTTCTTTGAGATCTTATATCGTGTTAGCTTTGGGTGTTCACCCGAGATGTCAAGGATTATTGTAAACATTTGTATACAAATACATAGATTTTTACAATTTTTTGTCATCTTTGTAGTTTTAGTTCCCACATTCAAACTTCAAAATTCTAAATTTTCCACTCAATCTTCAACCTCGGTAATCACACACGGTTCGATGGGCAACAAGGGCAAACTCAGTCTCGACTTCGCTGGCAAGATGGTGCTGATCACAGGGGCCGCATCAGGGATCGGCGCCGCTGCAGCGGAGATGTTTTCCAGTCTGGGTGCTTGCCTCACGCTGGTGGATCAGGACGAATCTGGCCTGATGTGCACCCTAAAGAAGTGCATGAAGCTGGGTAACGAGCCGTACGGCTTATCCGCCGATTTACTGGAAACCTGCGAGATCGAGTGCGTTGCCGCGAAGACGAAAAAACACTTTGCCTGCAAGCTGGACGTGCTGGTGAACGGAGCGGGCATTTTGCACAAGGGCACCCTGCAAGGCACGGACATGAACTGCTTTAAACACATTATGAATACTAATGTCCAGTCCATTGTCCACTTGACCAAGAGCCTGCTGCCCCTGCTGCTAAACTCCAAGGGCTGTGTTGTCAATGTTTCTGGAGTGGGCGGCAAACGCGCAATCCCCAATAGTCTCTCGTACGGCATGTCCCTTGCGGCGATTGACCAGTTTACCCGCGCCATGGCACTAGATTTTGGCAACAGGGGCATCAGGGTGAACTCAGTCAGTCCAGGCTTTATTTCGACTAACTTACATAGAGCCGCTGGCATGGATCAAGAGGAATACACAAAGCTTGTGGACCAATCTGGAAAGCTGCATGCCCTGGGAAGGGTTGGTAAACCTTCGGAGGTGGCTGCTGCCATTTGCTTTCTGGCCAGTCCGCTGGCCAGCTTTGTGACTGGCGTCTCGTTGCCCGTAGATGGAGGTAGGCAGATCATGGGTCCCTCTTAATCAATGTCAGTGCTCTCTGAGATGATATCGCTTGTTGCTCAACGAAAACCCCTCATTTCTTTTAAATACTTTGGTAAAGTTTCAGTATGGTTTTCATGGTTTTTCCACTTTAAAGACTGCATCGCGAAAATGTCTCCGGTCTTATAATTGAGCTCCTAAAGCAGGCTTCGAAACGGAATTACCTCTTATCGTAGAATAAATGCAGTTTTATTTCATACTCAAATTACACTGGGGCAAATTATCTGGGGCACATGGCGTGGCGTCCTCCATCCACGGGCAGGCTGATTCCGGTGGTGAAGCTGGCCTCATCGCTGGCCAGGAAGGCAATGGCCGCCGCCACCTCCTGGACATCTCCGGGACGACCCAGGGCATGGGTTTCCTTAGCGCGCTCCAGGAACTTGGCGTAAGTCTCGTCATTGAGGCCTCCGCGTCGCTGCAGCTCTGTTATGATCACGCCGGGATTCACGCAGTTGACGCGCACACCCTTGGGGGCCAGTTCCAGGGCCACACAGCGCGTGAACTGATCCACGGCCGCCTTTGAGACGTTGTAGGCCAGCACGCCGGGAAAGGAGCGGATGCCGTTCACGCTGGACACGTTCACGATGCTGCCCTTGGTCTTGATCAGCTCTGGAGTAGCTAGCATGGTCAGCTGGTAGAGGGAGCGCACGTTGGTGTTCATCAGGCGGTCGTACTGCTCCAGGCTGGTGTTCTCAATGGAGCCCAGCTCCAAGATGCCGGCATTGTTGACCAGCACATCGATGCGTCCGTACTTGTCCAGAGTGGCCTTCACGATGCCCTGGACATCCACCTCACTGTTCATGTCCGCGGTCACCTGGAGGGCAGGTGCTCCACCCGCGGCCACGATCTGCTCCGCCGTCTCCTTCAGCTTGTCCACATTCCGGCCGACGATGGTGAGAAGACCGCCCAGCTTGGCCACAAGGACCGCAGTGCCCGCACCGATGCCCGAACTGGCTCCCGTCACGATGACAACCTTGTCTTTGAAACTGGGCATGTTGGCTGAAATTCCAGGTGATCTGCTCAAGAGCTCAAGTGATAATGGCTGTGACTTTGGACGCTATTCGGGGGCGCAAGTCGATGACACTATCGATATAGTGGAGAACTTTCAAAGCTATTGCTGGCGGTTGTGAAATTCAAACTACTCGGTAGTCGTGCTTTTTGTTAATTAAAGTTAATTATTATTTTTTCTAGACATTGTTGGTAGAGGTATCAAAACTCTGGTCATATCAGTAGAGTGCTATATAGACCTTGGTTGTAACTTTGGGTTTCAATTATCATATCCGCTGTGAGCACTTCAATGTTTGACCTTAACATTTATTTTTGTTTTAACAATCTATAAATAGATCAAACAGATTGAGTAGGAGGGTAATCAATAATTATTATACAGTAAGTTTTGTAGGGTATACAAATTATGATTTGACCACAAGTGGAACCTTGGTTTCATAGCGACTATAGGCATTTTAGGGATTGGCCTTAAAATGTATTTTTGTTTTAACAAAATATAAAAAAGTCAGTTAATAAAATGGAGTACCCCTTGACGATCCTGCCTTGAAAGTTAGCGCGGGTACATGGCAAAGAATAGTTTTTAAGAGTTATACATACATATGTAAAATCCAAATAAAAATCATAGTATCTCCGGTGTCAAACGACAACCAACTTACATGTATTTATTGTATTTATTTGAATACACAAGACATTTTTTATGGCACCTCCAGTTGGGGTTTCCCTGCTAATCCTGCCTAGACCGTTAGCGTGGGCACATGGCGTGCCGACCCCCGTCCACGGGCAAGCTGACGCCTGTGCTGAAGCTGGCAGCGTCGCTGGCCAGGAAGGCGATGGCCGCGGCCACCTCCTGAACATCGCCGGGACGTCCGAGGGCATGGGTGACCTTGCAGTGCTCCAGGAACTTGGCGTACGTTTCCTCGTCCATGCCGCCGCGCTTATGAATCTCCGTGACGATCACGCCTGGGTTGACGGCATTGACGCGCACTCCCTTGGAAGCCAGTTCCAGGGCAACGCAGGCCGTGAACTGGTCCACGGCAGCCTTTGAGACGTTGTACGCCAGCACGCCGGGAAAGGCTCGCAGTCCGCACACGCTGGACACGTTCACGATATTTCCCTTGGTCTTGACCAACTCCGGTGTGGCCAGCATGGTCAGCTGGTAGAGAGAGCGCACGTTGGTGTTCATCAAGCGATCGAACTGCTCCAGGCTGGTGTTCTCGATCGAGCCCGTCTCCAGGATGCCCGCATTGTTGACCAGCACATCGATACGCCCGTGCTTGGCCAGGGTGGCCGTCACTATCTGCTCCACCTCCGCCTCCTTGGTCATGTCGGCCAGCAGCTGCAGGGCAGTGGCTCCTCCAGCGGCCACAATCTTGTCGGCAGTCTCGTTCAGCTTCTCCGCATTGCGGCCCACAATGACCAGGAGGCCTCCCAGGCTGGCCAGGTGAACGGCGGCACCGGCTCCGATGCCCGAGCTGGCCCCGGTCACAATGATCACTTTGTCCTTGAAGGTCGACATCTTTGGGTGTTACAATCAGTGTCAAACGAGGGCTGACAACTACGGCAAGTGATGGGGAGCAGTGTCAAAACAGCCGTGCTCCTGGGACAGCTGCTGGATGCAGAGCTTTGCCGGGTCAGCTGGGCCCCAAAAGCTTTATAGTTTAAATCATATTTATGACAAGATCATAAAAGTTACTTTCTGTTTCCTATGGGAAAACCTATTATAATTAAATTTAAAACTATACTTTTATATATCTTATTTCTCTTCAAAACTAAAAATTATATATCGATAACTCTATACCCATCAAAAACGTTATTTTTTTTAAACCTGAAACGTTAGGAGCTTGGAAATCTGTTATTTCAATCTCTTGTTAAATTCGTAACTTGAAATATTACGAATTTTATTATCTGTTAAAAAACACCAATCTTAAATAGGCCGCCGGGCCAAATATGCCTGCATCCTATTTTCTAAGCTGTATTTCTTTACTTCCAAATAGAAATACTTCATTCAATATGCAATAAAATGCATTCATAGACGTTTTTCAATAAACTTGGTATTCTCTGAATGGAAATGAAAATGCAAGGAAACAATTCCATAACCACTTTTAGCAGGATTCTTGCCAAAATTCCGTTTTTAGCGACCCCTGAAAAGTGCACCAAAGCCCAAAATTCAGCAAAATTTCAAGACCCTCCAAGACGAATTTGTTTTTTAAACTAGATGTTGTTTTATTCTCTTTTAAAAAACTTCTACGCTCCGGCGCGTATGCCATGTTGCCCATGTGTTGTCCTTAAACCTCGTAGCCGTAGGATTGGATGATCTTGTTGAAGGGCTCGGCGGCCTTGGCGATGTTCTCGCGCGCCTTCACCGTCAGCTTCTTGAGCTCGCGGTTGTGCTTGAGGGTGACGCGGAGCTTGGCCTTGCGCTTGCGCTCCAGGCTCTTGATCACGTCCTGGTAGTGCCATCCAACCTCGTGCGAGAGGCGTCCGACCTTGCAGTACTTGCGGTCGGAGCGCAGGGTCAGCACCCGCATGGCGATGGGCACGACGACGCGACGGCGCTTGTCGTAGGGCGACGGGATGCCGTCGAACACGCGCAGACGGGCGAGGGCGGCCTGGCCGCGCTTGGTCTTGTGTGGGATCATGCCTGAAAAGGAGGAGAGCAAACGGGCGGATCAGTCAAGGGAAGCGGGCGGTGCAACGGTGCACGGCTGATGGCTGGCATCAGTCGAGTGTTGGTTACACGGTTTCTCGTTCAAATAATGTAGGTAAGTATGTAATAATCATCACAACAAGGGGTAGCATCCTGCAGACCATCCTCTTGCCAAAATCTTACCTAAAAAGGGGGAAAAAGAAGACCAGAATTAGTTGGGAATTACAAGAGGTTAGGCAAGAGCGGAGCAGTCGCGGCAGAATCACTCAGTTGGGTTTTGTTTACACGGTTTCTCGTTCAAATAATGTAGGTAATAAGGTTTGGAAACATCACGAATTCTGCCGGGAACTCTCGATTCGAGTCGAATATATCGGGGGGAGAGGAGCGGGAGGGGATACGTACCTCGCACTGCCTTGTAGAAGATCCGGGAGGGAGCACGGAAGTGGAAGGGACCACGGGCCGGGTTGACGTTGCAGCGCTTGCGCAGGTAGGCCAGGAACTTGATCTTGTTTCTGTAGAAGTGACCGGAGAGGTTCAGCTCCTCGCAACGGACCACAGCGACCTTGCCGCCCTGCAACAGGTACTTGGCCACCACGGAGGCCAGGCGGCCCAGCAAATGGCCGCGACCATCGATAACCACGGTCTGCAATGCAAAAAGGATAGGGATAAAATGTAAAAATTCATTTTGTGAGGTTAGGTAGAACCTGGGGCAGCATAAACAAATGTGCGCGGTTACTTTTTTTCATTAGTAGTTCACTCAATGTGGTGTTTGCAATGCATTTGGTGCGGCGGCCTGCCCCCCACCCCGCCACATTTCCGCTGCTGCACAAGCAGCTGCCTCCGTGGGCACGTGTAACGCCAGGCACGCACTTTTCAAACACTCGGGGCAGGGCTTTTCCTCGCTTTTCCCGCCTGTCTCACATCTTGCACTGCGAGGGACACCTTGGGGCCACACTTTGCGCACATTTGCTCGCTGCTGCGACCCTTTTATCAGTCATTTTCGGCACTTACTCTGTTCGTTAAACCAGTCATGTTTAAGAAACCGCACGGAAAGAAGGCGGAAATGGCGTTGACAGTTCGACTAGTTCGACAGGCAGTTATCGAATCGGAATCGGAACTAGTTTTGTCGAAAAGTCCGACTGCGCCATGATGCCCCACTACCGGTTGGAGGTACTCGAACGGTCACTCTACAAAATATAAATGTAAATTTAAAAGGCAAAAAGTCTCACTGGCTTAACTTATATTATGTATTATGTTTGAAAAAAATGACTTGTCAAGTAGGGGCAACAAATTCTGCACACTCAAATGGTCTCCACCTTATGCTTCATATAAGCGATGGTCAGGTTTAATAGAAATTATTCCCCTAATATTCCCTAAATACAATATTTAACTCGCCATATGAAAAGACTTTAATGCCCAACATATTTTTACCGACTCAGGCAATGAGTGCGCGTATTGGCGGGTAGTTTAAATTTGCTTTACATAATGCCCATGTAATACAAGTAAATTTATGAATGAGCCAGTGACATTTAAAATGTTTGTATGTTAAAAAGTATATGCTTGTTACAACCTTGTTTTAATAGCGGGCGTAACAAGTAGAGGTTTTGAATGCTTGGATGCTCGAAACACTTTTTACCGATTCCAATAATGATGTTCACAGGAATTGCGGGAATTGTCGCATTGCTTGAAACTCACGCAGCACCAGTGGAGGTGAAATATTAAATATTTACATATATGTTTTCAACAATTCCTACATATTCGAGCAATGGCCTGAACCGGCGGTATTCCGTGATATTTAGTGGTACCAGAGCTTTTGGTACCACATTGGGTTACAATGGTTCTTTTGTACATACCCGGTTACCGGTGGAGTAACTGCGCGACAGTCTGGCAGCACTAAGCTCTTGCGCGTGACACTTAGCGACGGTGAAAACATCGTTTGAATGGATTAACTTGAACGTTGCTCCTCCTCTACCACTGTTGTTTTTGTGCCTGCCTCGAACAGACGGTTGTTCTTCGTCAACACTTTCGACGGTTGTCGCGGCCCCCAAACCTCGTAAACAAAAGTGAAGTACGCGGCAGTTGGCTTGTCTATTTACCCCAATTGGCCAGGCTCTACATAGTTTTTCGAAAGTGTACGAAAAAGTGCGAAACAGAGACTGAAACGCAAGTCCTGCCGGGAAAAAGTGAGTGATTTTCGCGTAAATAAACGGCGGAAAGTCCAAAACGCATCGACGTTCCGCACGTGAAAGAGCTGCTGCAAGAGGCGGAGGCATTCCCGATTCCGATCCCGATACCCGAGAAAGGCAAGTTTGCGGGCATAAAGTCCGTTTCGTGCGCTTCAGGTTTTCCCCTTTCCTTTTTCGCCAATTTTGAAATTGGGTCAATGTGTGCGAGACGCCGACCGAGTGGCTTCGTTTTTTCAGCTTGTGTATTTTTGGCTGCTGTCGCCGAACCAGTTTGTTGACCTTGTTTTTCGGCTCTCCAAGTGCACTCGCCGCCTGACTTGGCTTTTTCCCCATCACTAAATAGGTGATGGGCTTCCCGTGGAAATGCTTTTTTCTCTCTCTTTATCAGCCCCTAGCAACGCGCTTGTCACTCCCTTCTGGCGACATTTCCGTTTTCCCTTGCAACAAAGAAAGGCAAGGGAAGGGTGGGGTGGGAAGGGAGGGGGTGGGTGTGGGTTCTTTGTATTGATTGAAAGTAATATTAATTCCGTCGAGTGTCTCATGTAAACAATACAAGAGAAACAGCTGTTCTAGCCCTAGAACCCAGCATGGCTAGTGTTGCACAACGCCCACCAGCGAAGGTAGCCTACAAAATAGAAATCTAATATTTGCTAGTTTTAAGCTCTCAAGTGACAAATATTGAATTAGCAACGCGAATTTACACAGTTCTCGAGTGAAACAGTGAATATTTGGGCAGTTTTTTAAACCCTAGAGGAGTAAGTACAAGTTCCTCCTCGTTAAACGTGCGTTTCACTGCCACCTGCCTTGCAGATGCCGAACTTTTACGAGCTGCTAAACGTGCCCTCCAGCGCCGGCCTCGAGGAGATCAAGAACAGCTACAAGCAGCTGATACTACAGTGTCATCCCGACAAACTGCAACAGCTAGATGACCCGAATCCGGGCCCCCCCACTGCCGGCGACTTCAACGCGATAAACGCGGCGTGGAACACGCTCAAAGATGCCACCAGGCGCAGGCACTACGATGCCCAATTGCTTCAGTCCAAGTTCCAGACGCACAGCAATATCTTTGCCCGTGTGGCACTCGCCGAAATGGAGCCATTCCGAGGCGACGATGGGTCCCCAGAATCGGAGGGCTATGCTTACAACTGCCGATGCGGCGGTCACTATCTGTTCGAGGCCGCGGATGAGTCACCCAGCGCCGACGAAGTGATTGTGGAGTGCAGCGAGTGCTCCTTGGTGATTGTAGTGACAACACCAGCAAAGACCTGAGGTCCCCCCCCCCTGAAATTGTAAATAATAAACAAATGAATGCCTCTGGAAGACAGCTTTTCATTTAGACTATTCGATTGGGAGTTCGCGGCGTTTATTGGTTCCTTGAACCCCGGCCCGCTTTCATATGCAAAGCATGTTGTCATCGCCAAGCCCAGCCCCTTCTTTGTCGCTTTTGGCTGTGCCCAAGTGATGTAACATGTTGATGGTACATCGCTGCGGCTCCACACTCCCCGCCGCCGGCTATTCACTTTGCATACATTTCATTTCCGCTGCGCGCGGAGACATTACCACAGACTTGATGTCTTTGGCGCGTGTGAATTGTCGGGTCTCTGTCGAATTGCGGGCTTATTTAGGGGAGTTTTGTGGGTCAAGTCGTGGGCTGTCTAATCCGCGCGCTTTCTCATTGCTGGGCAATCAAATTTATAGCACTTATTCGCGGCTTGATCGAATACTTTTTGGTTTATTTCTAGCGCAGCTTCAAAAGCGGGGGTATATCCATAACTTTTTTTAATGGCTTAATCTATTATAGTTTGGTTCATTTTAAGCGCCTTCCTTATCGAGTGTCTCCGCTGAGAACATTGTGGCATCCCTAATTTTGGTCTAATACAAAAGAGTTTCAATTTATTTTTAATTTAATATTACTGTCTTCTATGTGACACTCTTTCATTAAATTTGAGTTAAAATATCATGTGTTTCAAGTGCGTTTTTTGTTTCAAAAATGAATGTTCTTGGATAGTATACCAACTCTTTGAGACTATTTCCAACAAAATTTTCACCCTCTAAAGGAGGGAACTCCCTAAATAAACTTCTACACGCAGAAATTGGCAGTTCCAATTTGTTAGTCCCCTTAGTAGAAGACTCTACGCCCTGCATGAACATTTTAGGGTGCTATGTGCGGACTACAATGACCTATACTCCAGTAGTTTCAACTCTCATCCTACTATCTTTAAAACCCTTATACCAACTCACCTATCAAAACAGCATCTTATCTAGTTCGCACGTCTCTATACTTCTCTATACCCTGCAACTCGAGCCGTACCTTACACGGCACCCCTCGGTCGGCAGGACGAGCACGGCGGCTATAACTTTTTCATGGCACAAGCGAATAGATTTTGGTAAATTGCAGCACAAGCCCAGCACAAGGTATTAAGTGCGAGGGTAAATCCATTACGTATTTGAGTGCAACTTGACCATCGTACACTCCAACATCCTGTTAAATCACCCATGGCTGCCTAATGAGCCCGCAAAATTCGTGTTAAAATAAACCTGCTGACTTTGTTTGACTGAAATTGCCCAAAAGTCCGTTTACTGCTGAACTCTGCAGTATAAAACATTTTCGTTCCCGCAAAAATCAACAATCGGCGTAGGCTGGGCCAGCTTTCGAATTTTGAGTACTAATGGAAATTGAAATCTCATATTTGAGCAGGCGCTGCCGTTAGGATTTCATTCGACCAACACAAAAAAAACGGCGGCATTTAAGCGCCTTAAATGTAATTATAATTACTCGAGTTTGCCCATTTTTTGGTTTCTGTTCGAATTCAATAACCCCGCCCGCCCGACGATGATGTCAGCAACTGCAAAAACTCTGAAAGCAGACAATGTTTATAGTATATATGTAGTAAACTTTATACACAAATGACTTGGAGAGTGAGCTGGGTAAATCGAGTGCACACATTGGGATTCCATTGCCTGCGATTACTGCCAAGTAATTTGCAAATTACTAACCGCCTTTGGTGGCTAAATACTTTAGTTTTATCAATCTCCCCTCGGTCGGATAAGTGCGTCACTCTATTGATAATTAACGGTTGTCTAGCTTTCGTTTTCTAGCCAACCGCTTTATGTAAATATCTGTGAGGTTGTGCACAAACTTTATTTACACACAGCGGCAGACAAGCTTGATAAACACTTGATTTCCAGCCCCAGTTGGGGCTAAATGAGAAAACAAAAGCCGGTGGAAATGTGCGTACTACCCGTACCTTTCTTGCAACATTAACACTCAAGCCCATCACTGGAACACTGAACAAACAGAGGAGTAGAATTGCAAGTTGGAAGCAGAGCAGTCTAAACATTTACGCATTACTGTTAGTATTGAAGGTGAGGCTCGGGAATTTCGTAATATAATTGCTTTTAAATATGAGTAGGGTGCACTCTCGTAACTCTACTACACATACCAACTTCTCCGTATTACTAATAGTACTGATGTAAAGTTCTTAGGAATTCCATAATCTAATACTTTTGAAAATGTGTAGGATACAAGCTGGAAACTGTATTTGCAATACATATTTACCGGTATTGCGGATTTCAGATACTGAAATCAAACCAAGAAATAATACCTTTAAAGTCTGTTTGTAAACTTGGGTATATCCAGCAAATGTGGTTATATCTCGTGTGATACGTTCTGTATAGCTGTAATACTATAAGGAAATTTCATAATCTAATAGGTTTAAATCTGAATAGGGTTCAAACTGGGAGCTCTGCCATATTTATTAAATATTGGATTCCAGATAGTAGGCTTACAAAATTGATAACACTAACCAAGGAATAGAACCTTTTATAGGTCTCTTTGCAAACTTGCGTATATCCAGCAAGTATTTGTATATAATGTGTGCTTCTAGATTAATTAAAGTAAAGCTGTTTGGTATATCATAATTAAACGTTTTTAATCTTAATAGAGTACAAGCCGGGAACTTGATTTGCCATATTTATTAGATATCCGATTCCTAAGAAATTGGGGGATCCATTGAGAATACATGCCAAGAGATAATACCTTTTAAATTCAATTGGGCATAAAACTCCTCTACTAGTTTTTTTCTCGGTGCACGCTTTTCTCTTGCCTAGCTCTATTCATATCTCCTGGGCATCTCTCACTTTAATAACCTTTTGACACAGAAAATTGAAACGCTTTAGCGCATTTGCCGCTCGTCAGCCGTTCAGTCGCTCATTTTCCATTTCCCACTCCCCAGCCCCCAGTCCCCATTCCCTCGGTCTGTCAATTGCTCCAACTTGGCCGGCCGACGCTATTACATGTTGTTGCTGTTACTCGCACCATGTTGCCATGTTACCATGTTTCATATTTTGTGATGTCTGACACGCGTCGCAGGCCGATGCGAGGCTTGAGATAACGTTAACGTTCGCTCTCGGAAAGCGCAGATACGTTGGCCACAGTGAGCCGGCGGTCAGCTGGAGCTCTGGAGCTCCGACCCGTCAACGTGGTCCCCAAGTTGGTAGCTCCCGCTCAAGCCCCCGCTCTGCCCTGCCAGGCACTTTCATTTTGTTTTCACTGCGCATTAAAGACGCTTGAGCAGCTTTAATTGCCCAACCGGAGGGAGCCAAGAGACCGAAGACCGGAGACCAGAAGACTGCAAAACGAGTAGAAAGCCCAAGAAGTTTTGCCTGCGAGCAGCGGCGGAAATTGCGCGGAAAATGTTTGTCATAGCGGCATAACGATCGCAGTGATCTAATGAAAACGGAGACACTTTGAAGTGGAATTCCGTTAAGGAAAGGGATAAAACTGGTTCCAATTCCAGGTCAGCTCAAGAAGTCAACTTTGAGTATTTTACTGGAAGCTTTACGCTTTTGTCTGTATTTAGTTTAATAAGTTTAGATGACTGTTTTACTTTATGTTTATAGGAAACGATCGGACGCAATATTTTGGGGTTATCACATTGCCTCAACATCCAAATCGAATTTAATTAATGCCAATTAGTTGTAAATCTATCAGCGAAATCTTGCGAAAAGATTCAACCTTGAAGTATCGATGATTGGAGATTTAGTAATGCCAAATCGTATAATTTAGGGTATCTAGGCATATGGCTCCTTCATCACCTCAAGCTCAAGCTCACACAGACTATGGGTACATTTTACTTTTGTTTTCCTGCAAAACAGCTGTTGACTTTGTGGGCAAACAATATAATTCGCTATCTTCGTCGTATTTGTTCAGATGAGCTGAAAGATAGCGAGAATAATGAAAACATCTCCAAAAGCAACCGATTCGCCAGAACTAGTTGTGCCAACAAACCACGAAGATCGTGAGTGATAGCTCCAAGACGGGTTGTCCGCGCGCCGGCCGTCTGGTGTTTCTTTATTTGTTCGGGCTTTTTCGTGTTGCCTGTGTCTTTTGTGTCTTTCTCTCAATCTTAATTACACAAAAGTGCCAATTAATTGTTGATTTTTGTAAAGCTCTTTTGCTTTCGCAACTTGTGGCTGCTTCCCGGACCCCAAACACCTCGGGCCACACCGATCTGATGTTCTGTTTTTGTTTCTCGAATCAGCGGACGGCTTGCCCAAGGTGTCCGCGTCCGTAGAACGAAAATTTGTATCTGTATCTGCGAGTGTGTAGCCAAGTGAGAAGAGTAGAAGCAAGGTAACAAGTGGGGCAGCAAGTAGAGCAGACAAACAGCATGCAGATAGATACATATTGTACGAGTATGTGCCCCCTTCCCACGCAAGATTCGTATAAATTAATCGTGCATCTCTACGTCATTGCCTTTCTGGAGCGAAAGCAACTATTTTGTAACTGTTTCTTCTGGTTGGTTCTTGGCAGAACCAGATACCCCCCAGATACCCACCCCTTTGTACCCCCCCAAATATTGTGTCTTAAATGACAATGAAAAAGGCGCTTCATAGGAGTCCAACTAATCACCGATCCATCATCGTACGACGATCGTGAAACACGCTGAGTCTTACTGAAAACCCAACTCTTTCTTTTGTCGTTACAGCAGTCTGAGGTGCGTTACTCACGCCCCAACAAAGTCGTCAACCTGGCTGGAAGCAGCTGCCCCACGATTGATCACCAACAGCACCAGCTCCAGCACCAGCACCACCGCCAGGTCCAGGTCCAGGTCCAGGTCCAGCAAAACCAGCAGCCATTCCAGAAGACTGAAACGCCGCTTCCGTCCAGCAGGCGAGCCAAGGGAGCCGAGGGGAAGATGGCCAGCAGCGGAGAGATCTGGCTGCAGTGGTTCTCGTGCTGCTTCCAACAGCAGCGCTCCCCCTCCCGCCGCCCACACCAACGCCTGCGCATCGACCGGTCCATGATTGGCAATCCCACGAACTTCGTCCATACGGGCCACATTGGATCGGCGGACGTGGAGTTGTCGGCCAACCGCCTCAACGCGATCTCAACCCAGATGCAGGGCAAGGGCGGCTACGAGGCGAACTCGATACACTCGCTGCATGTGAGTTGAAATTTTCCCGCTCCCCCTCGTCCGCTCCCCCTCGTCCGATATTGTTTTCCAATTGCTTTGGGTCGAATCAATAACTCAGTTCAGCATAAACTCCAACCATAGAGATGTTCAAGTTAAAGAAGCTCGACTGTATGCACTCTGGAGGTGCTTGATCTCTTGAGTCATGTGTCTTGTTTGGCTACCTTTTTGGCGGCTTTGTTAACGTGCGAATCACGTCGTGATTCGGTTGTCGCGCTCCAGGAACCTTCGTATACTTAGCACCCGACTAGATAAATGATATTGAAGGGTGAAGGCTAAAGTGCATGTCAAGGTACAGTTTCAGTGCCTCAGAAAGGGTCTTTTTTGGAAGTTTAAACCACCTTGCATCAGGATTTTTAAATATTTCAAGCCCTAGGTAACTCTTTAGGATTAATTGAATCATTTCGATACCTATTTGTCGCCTGAAAAGCTGCACCTATGCTTCTATCCATTTCCAATTAACCCAAATCCCAGGGTTTATATTTGTTTGGATAATTCCCTCTTGGATCATTAAACTTAATATAGATCAAAGGTAGTTTCAAACATTAGGTACCTGTTTAGAGTTATAGTCAAGGGGACTTAGNTTTCAGACATTAGGTACCTCTTTAGGATTATGGTCAAGGGGACTTAAGGTTGATTGAATCTTCTGAACCCGTATTTGTCGCCTGAAAAGCGAAGTCAAGCTTGAATTAACTAAAATCCCAGGGCTTTTATTCCCACCTGCAACCAATTATAAGGAACATAGATCCAAACCCTATTCACCTCGTCAGGACTATAGCCAAAGGTCGCCTGAAAAGCTGAGGGGATCTGAATCATATTTGAGTTAACCCAAATCCCAGGGCTTATATTTGTTTCCCATCGAAAAGCAGATACCACACCCAGTTCGGGCCAAATTCAATTAATATACCTCGCCTCCCCCACAAAACGAGACGACGACGACGTGTGCATGGCAAACAATCGTTTGCTTGGACCCCGATGCCTGATAACGTGGTCGGCCCCGCCCACCCTAATCCCTCCCGCTCCGCCCCTGTCCGCCCTGTCACCATCAGCTCCAGTTAATTGAGACAACGGAGCCGGCGAGCGGTGTACTATACTGGCCACGGTCTAGTACGTCGCTTAAACTGTTGACAAGCAATCCTCGACTCATGTTTCTTTCTTTCGTTTTTTGCTCTTACTCGCAGGCCTGCTGATGGAAGCCCCCGCCGCCTCGCCGTACCAGCTATAAAATGCAATTCGTGCAATTTTATTTACATCAACGGAGTGAAGCAGCAACAGCAGCAGCAGCAGAAACACTTTTTACAATTCTTTGTTTTGTGGCGTGTTATCAGGCCCTGATGATGGGGCGCAAAGAACGACCGGGAGAAGGAGGAGGAGGAGGATGAGGAGGAGCGAAAGGTGCTGACAGTGTCTGGAGAACAAGAGCTGGAAACCAGGCGAGGAGCGATAGCCAAGGCACTTTTGTAGTAGTAGGTTCCGTACTAAATGAAGCAACAGACTAACCGACAACGGACCCCATTCCGGCTTAAAGCGGCGGACCCGGCAACGGGCTTTGGCCGACTGGTTTCTTGCGAGTATTAGCTATATGAAAAATCGCAAAGGAACAGTGCCAAGCGACTATAATCAAACAATACTAAGATAATGAATTTATACAAAGTCAGTTCGAACATTGCGTATCATTTTTGGATGTACTTAATGCCAAAAATCAGGAGGGAACCACAGTTGCCGGTTCCGGTTCCTATTCTAAAATGACTAACGTTTGCAAGCCCCATTTTTTGACGGCACACTCATTATTAATACCCGTATACGTACAGGTTTGTGCCTATGAAACTGCCTTTGAATTGGAACTGAAGTTGCACCCACCACAAGAATAGTCTGAGCCATTTTATACGTGGCGGCTAAGCTGGTGCAACTGGTGAATCTTTTTTACAAACGCTGATTTAGCATTTACTCAAAGCTATTGACTTATACCGAAAACTGTCGCACAATCATATTTAACGCACAACAAACAGAAATGAATATTTATGATATTTTCCCAATTCGAATATCGGTTAACCCTAATAGAGTAGATCCCGAGCAGACTGGATTAATTGGTTTTATACGCAGGACGACGATGCAAGGATAGACCAACGAGTACCTTTGTAGAATCCCACACAAAAATCACAAGAATATATATTTGTAAAATCAAATGCTGTTGTAGATACCAGAGGAACGAGTTTGAACATGCGTTGGGTTTTAAGCATATAGACTAATTGTATAAACAAAATAATTAAGCAATAATTTATGGAAAAATACATATATATACATATATATATATAAAGCAACAATCCGTAAACATATCGTCTTCTTTTTGGGAAAATTCCAGCCGGCACGGCACTCTCGCCATTATCATCCATCATTACGGTTCACCGGGCACCCAATTGCACGTCTCAAGTGCGCACTGCGCGGAATCTAAAGCGTCCAAGTTAAATTTGGCCATCCGGGGCGAGGTTTTCTGGCCAATAAATTCTGCGGTTTAGCATTGCGATGCAATCAATGTACCAGGCAAAGACTCCAGGCACATTTCATACAAGTATATAAACAACCGTGGTCTATCTATTTATACGATTAAACTAGGGGTTATCACTCGATACTCGTAGACGCTAGCTCAAATCTATATCCTGTTTCTTGCTTCTTTAAATCGTATTCTTCATTTGCTTATCAAGTCCAAAAACATTTATTCGAAAATGGTATACCTAATCGTATGGGTATAAAATCAAATTGTAAACCGGATGTTTATAATTGACTATATTTACACGTTCCAAATTCAGTTTATGTTTCAATCCATAATTACTATACCTATAAATAAGCCCCAATGTAAACCGAAGTCTTTAAAAACAGCTTTTAGCTTCGATGCACTGATTTTCAAGTTTTAATAACATTTCAAAGTAGGATTTTAAATCGGTTCATGGCCGAAATGGATGGATGGCCGAAATGTCTACAAAGTTTTATTGGCACGAACCTTCCGATATCTAAAATGTTTGACCAAAATGCGATGGATCGGGTTTTTGGACATTCCTAATATCATTTGTATGAAATGCATTAATAATAATTATAGAATTGTCTGAAAAATAGCTCTCTTCGTAATCATGACCTTATCCTAACCAATAGATCATCATTAATATTGTGACCATTATTTTTTCAATACTAAAAATATCTGTCATTGAATAGACAATTATCAGCATAAACCTATTGAATCAATTGTCATTCGGTAAATGTTTTACAAAATTGGTTCGTATAACACAAACCAATTGGTTTTTTTCGATGCTCACATTTCGATCGACGATCCAAGTATAATGCCACTTTTGGCGCAATACCTCCACTTTCAGTGAACCAAATGTCATGAAATTTTTACTAAAAGTGTGAAAGCTATTTTCCTTTCCAATAAACTTACTTTCGTTGACATGGCGCCAATTGAAAAAGTGCTGTTCACTTTGAGACAGACGTGCATTCTCAGTTTCAATGAATTCCATTCATTGAAGCCGCCAACAATACGAGTAACAAAATCCACGAGAGATTTTCTAGATAGTGTTCTGGTGTGTAATACCCTTCTTCTTCCCGGTGTCGAACAAATGTAAACCCAAACGATTACAGCCTAAAATTACAACTTTTATTGGGTGAATCGAAGCATAATCAAAAACGAATGTAAGAAAATCGAGCTCAATCGTCGTTGTCGCTGCCGGAACCACTGCCTGAGCCGCTGCCGCTTCCGGTGCCGGAGCCGGAGCCAGTTCCGCTGCCGGACTTGCTGCTGGAGCTCTTGCGGCTGCCCGCGCGATCGGATCCGCTGCCCGCTCCGCCGCCGCTCTTGCCACTGCGGCCGCTCTTGGCGCTGCCCGCTTCAGATTCGCTGTCGGAGTCCCGCAGGGCCTTGCTGGCCTTGGCCTTGTCCTTCACCTTTTTGCTGCGCCGGCCCTCGAAGTCGGAGCCCTCGTCCTCGTCGGAGGAGTAGATGGTCGAGGCCTTGACCTCCGCCTGCGCCCCGCCCGCGTTCTTCTTGTAGCGGTTCTTGATCGCACTCAGGCTGATGGCGTTGTCGTCGTCGCTGCCGTCGTCGTGCTGGTAGGAGGAGTTGCCGCCGCCCAGAAGCGGCTCCCCGGCCCCGGCCTTCTTCTTCTTGGGCGCCGCCTTGTGCTGGTTGCGCATCGCCTGGCGCAGCTTTGCCTCCTCCTCCTTCAGCTGGGTCGGCCTGTCCGTGGTGGGGTCCTTGCCCACCTGGGTGAGTATCTTGATGCCGCTCGTCTTGCTCGACCGATCCGCCAGCGACATGGTCATCTTCTTGTGCGTGAACGACTCCGTGGAGTGCGGCCGGAAGGTGAGCTTCGTTCGGAAGACGGACTGGCCCTGCAGACCCGTGCCCTGTCGGATGAACAGATGGTTGTGGTCGCCGAGCAGCGGCTGCCGGTAGGCATCGAATATCTCGTTGCCCAGGTGCAGGGACATGCTCCCGTCCGACCAGCGCACGAACCTCGCGTTCGACTCGCGCACCATTTCGCCCTTGTTGTTCATGTACTCGCGCCACCGGATCGTGTTGCTCACCTTGAGCTTGATGCGCTGCCTGCCCTCCTCGTCCATGGTCTCCTCCTCGTCGATTTCGTCCTCGTAGCTCTCCGGGTCGAAGGGGTGGGTGACAACGGACAGAAAGTTGGGCAGCTTGATGAAGTGTTGCTCCTTGCCCAGGTCCGCCGAAATCCGGGGAATCTCCACCTCGATTCGCGTCTCTGGCTGCGGCTCCGGCTCGTCCTCCTTCGCCGGTGGCTCCGCCTGCGCCTCAGCTCGGGAGCGGTCCCGGGAGCGGGATCGGGAGCGCGATCGCGACCGGCTCATGGAGCGGCTGCGCGAGCGGGACCTGCTTCTGCTCCTGCTGCGGCTCTTGGAGCGGGCGGGGGACTTGGCTGCGCCGGCGCCCTCCTCCTCGTCGTCGCTGATGTCGTCGGCATCCCCGAAGATGTCCGCGGCGGCCGGGGCCGGCTGCTTGGCCTGCCATTGGGGGGGGGGTTGATAATTGAGAGAGAGGTTTCTGGAAGAGAGGTTTCCCTTGTTTCCTTACCTCGTCCGCCTCGCTCTCGCTGTCCGAGTCGATGAGCCGCGACTTCTTGGCCTTGGCGGGCGCCGCCTCCATGTCGCTGTCGCTGCCGCTGCCGCTTTTGGGCTTCTCCTGCGCGGAGGAGGCCGCACCCGCCGGCTCCGCCGCCTTCTTTTTCTTTTTGGGCACTCCAACGTCGCTGCCGGAGGCGGACCCGCTGCGACTCCGGTTGGGCGAGGGCGAGCCCGACTTGGAGGAGCGACTGCCGCTCTGGCTGCGGCTTCGGCTCCGGCTCCTGGTCTTGCTTTTGCTTTTGCTTTTGCTCTTGCTCCTGCTCTTGCGCTCGTCGTCTATTTGCAGGTTGGGCGAGTTCGAGCGGGACTCCTCGTGGGAGCGGGAGCGGGAGCGAGACCGGGAGCCTGAGCCGGAGCGCCTGCTGCGGGCGGACCCCGACCTCGACCTGGAACCTGAGCGGGAGCGGGAGCGTGACCTTGACCTAGAGCGGGAGCGAGAGGAGCCCGAGCGGGAGCGGTCGCTTCCACTGCCCGATCGCCGGCTGGCAGGGGAGCTGCAAAAGGTAAAAAAAAAAAAAATATATTGGGATATACAGGGATGCCGCCAAGAGCAGGTGGACAGAAGGCGGGAGACTCACGCGGGACCACTGCCGCCTTGGGGGGTGTGGCTGCGGCTGCGGCTGCGACTGCCACTGCGACTGGAGCCGGAGGAGCCGCTCTCCTCGTCCGAATTGTTATCGGCCATGGTAGCGCTTTAATTCGTGCAGAAATCCAAAATCCGAAAACTAACAAAATGCAAAACAGTAAACAGGCGGCCGGGCTGCTGGGCGGCTTATACACGGTCTGACCCAGCGATAGACCGTCAGACAGAGTATACGACATACGTCGATAGCCGAGGCTTAATCGATTAATTGTAAACAACTATTTTAACTAGCCCAACAGTCAGTCATTTTCCATAGGCCCAAGAGTAAGAAGCATAAGTGCAATTAACAAGCTGCCAAATGCGTAAATAACCCTGGAGGAGGCGGCTTTTGGCCCTGTTTGGAATTGCGCAACTATCGATAGGCACGCTGCATCGATACTCGAATTTTACATCCCTAAGTCCTGTGTGTTTGTATTCGTGACAGCCACAAAGTTTTTTGCGGAACATTTTTTGTGTACAATTTAAAGCCATTTCGGGCGCTAAATAATTATCTATTAGCCTGCGACAGAGCAACGCAGACGTCCGGCTCTGTGGTAACCGAATGCATTTGCGAGTGCGTTGCGTAAAAGACGCGCCAATCCGTCAGCGAATTTTGCCCAATTCGCTAGTTCGGGTGAAATTTCAATGAACTGAGAAAACAAAGACAGAGACACGCACACTCACACACGCCTATCCATATATATCTGTATATGCATAGGTATAGGTACATTCGCATGTGTGTGTTTATATGTGCGACACAGACACAGTTGTGCAGCAGTGAAGAGGAAGAAGAGACAACAGCGCAATAGCGAGCAATTATTTACCTACAAATAAAACATACAAAATACAACGGGAAAACAATCGGAGAAACAATCACCGCAATCTCGCAAAAGGAAGTTGGCAATATAACCGTGGAGAACGGTACCGTGATTTGAGAGAACTGCACGAGTGTGTGAAGTGAGACGAAGCGGCGAAGAGAATTTTCGCCTCCGCCAGGCATCAACATCCTTCGGAACTCCCTCCCTCTCTCTCTTGCGCCCGCACACGCACACGCTCAGCGGATAGCCGTCTCGCTCAGGCCCTGCCGAAGAGCACGCTTCTGCATACAGACGACGGCATATACAACAACGTGCATACATACCCACATACAATACCCTTCCCCGTTTATTTAGGGACGATACGGCGCGGAAAAGTACCGACTAACCTAAAGCTAACGATACCGCTAACGCTAACGCTACCGTTCCCGTATCCGTACCCGTTCCCATCCCGTTACCGTTCAACGTTCATCGTTTCCGTGAACCTGGCCGGTGTGGCCAGTGAGTGCGACCGAGCGCGCGCGACTGGAATAGCAGGACGAGTCCATTGCCGCTACTCCTCCGCCTTGGAATGTTAAATGCGGTGAGAACGATCCGATCAGTGTATGTTGTTGTTGCTGGATATCAATTGGAAGCGAGTGGAAAGCGACGAGCGTCAACCGTGGAAGTGGCAGTGCAAGAAGCGGCAGTATCAACTAACGTTAATTTAGGCAAGTAACTGGAGTAGCTGGAGTGGAGCTTTCCGATTGTCGTATTGCCCGTTGGCTGGGCCAAGGTTGCATTGTTATAAACTTGCGGCCAGTGCGTGCGTTACTGGTTCCCCCCATTTTGTTGTTGTTTTTGTTGGTGTAAGTGGCGCGCCAGTGTTGGGAAGCGGGCGCCGGGTCAGCTGATAAAGTTACATGCGCAGGCAGGAGAACATTGACAGCAGTTCATCACTTAATTGGCCATGTAAAGCGAGTTACCACCAAACGCGGGCATCTGATGCAACTTGGTCAATTGGCAGGGCTTGCAGATGGTGCCCCGTTACGATAGGGATTGGTATTACAAGTAACTGCCTTCCAATTGGCTTTACCATGCCGCTGGAGGTTGTTGTTGCCTTTAGCCAAGTTTCACTGTACATCTTCTACCGTTTTGCCCACCACTACCTGCATAATTGATCGTGAGGCAAGTGCAGCCGCATCCCGTGTCCTTTTACAGCTGCCATCTCGCTCTGGTTCGCCTCAAGCCCTCCACCTCCCCCTACTCCTTCCATTGTATCCTGCTGCCTGTCATTCTGGTTCTCACCCACACAACACCATCTTATCCAGAATACACAGCGTGCACGTACATACGAGCGTTGTCCGTGTGAGTGGCCCACACCAAAGAGGAACGAAAATAATTGCCGAAGCCTTTCAGCCTCTCCCTCTGCCTCTGCTTCCGCTGGCTGTCCTCCTCCTCATCCTCCTCTTTCTGCTCCTCCGCCTACTTCTTTGCCTTCTGCTTTGTTCGCAAATCGACAGCTGATGCGGCGGCGGCCATTAAACGGTATCGAACAGAACTTGCAAAACAAAATTCGCTCTGGAGATGCATTTGGGTCACTTGGTGAATGCAATTCCAATGGAGAATATGTCTTCAGACCCCTCCCCCTGGCATGACACAAGATTACTCCACCACCAGTCACCTCGACAATTTTGAATTGCGACTTAAAGCTAACTAGATTACTTACAAGAGTGCCAGGGCCATAGGCTTATTTGTTTGTTTGCTTGGCTAACACGCATGTGGCGCTGAGTGTGCGACAACTATCTGCGGGGGGAGCCGATTTGTTATCACTGCGATCCCCCCGCCTTAGTCACGTTCAACAATAAACAACAACTACATGCTGCCATTTGCGATTCGGACTTCCCAAAGCGCACCCTATACATACATATGTTCTGGCTTGAATCTCTGTCTTGACCTATCAACTTACTCTCTGATTACCCTCTGGTTTACAGATTATGGCGAATTTAAATTTCCAACAACCCCCGAGAAGTATAGCGAACCAAGCGTTAGCTGGGCGGGCAACAGGAGGATTCGGTGGTAGCTCCCTCGCCGGCCATGTTACGCCCACGTCGGGCATGTTCCAAACCGGTAAGCTGTGCTACTCCCTCTCTCTACCCCCCACCCACCCCAAGAGCTTTAAACTTACAAGAGCGCTTCGCAGACTTTGCCAACGCGTATCCCGGAGCGGCGAACTACGGACAGGCGCCGCAGCAGCAGCAGCAGCAACAACAGCAGCAGCAGCAGCCGCAGCTCTCGCCGAACCGGAATGCCCAGCTCTCCGTCGGCGGACCCGCCATCTCGAGCGGCAACCGCAACGCCAACCTCTTCGGCCAGCGGCAGTTTGTGGAACGGCGTGCCATGCAGGGATTGGGCAGCGGCCCCATGGTAAGCTATCCGCGGGGGTCAAACAACGGTCAACCAGTTGTCCACATTCTGCACATCCATCCTTACATCCATGCAGTCAATCACAACCATTAGGCCATCCATCAGGATGCGATCAGGCGAACCCTGAACGCCATACTACCTTTATATCACTTGTCAACATTCATCTACACTTTCATTAGGAGATATATGTGTATATTTTGATACAGCTGCTGCAACCGCACCGCAGCACCGCAGCACCCTCTTTAAGGGTCGGACAAGCTGGGACGTCACTGTTTGGTTACTGACATTTCGCTAATGAAACTTTATCTTCGCAGTCGAACATGGGCAACTTCATGCAGACGGGCCGCGGCGGCTACGGAACGGGCGGTGGCGGTGGCGGTCCTTTGAATAACTTCCACGTGTTCGGCGGCGGCGGCGGAGGCGACGCCTCCACGCCAGCCCTGCTCGATCCCACGGAGTTCCCCTCGCTGACGAATGCTCGCGGCCAGAACGACCAGACACTGCCCCAATCGAATCCGCTCCAGCCGCCGGGCAGCAAACCCTATGGTAATTTCTTTACCTCTTGTGAGTTCAAATCAAAAATCCACTTCTTTTTATTTATTTCTGTTTACGATTACGATAACTCTTACTCTTAAGGAATGTGGTAGTGTGGTGTCTTGTGATAATATATTATTTATTCGTGCGGCCCACTTAGTTATGCTACACGGTATTTTGTTACTAATCTTGGGTTGCGGTACTCCCGGTACTCCCGGTACTCCGTGGTAGCTGCTCGAAAGACGATCTACTAAATTCAAGTGCTGATGCTCGGATGCTCGAGCAAAAGCCCTCGGCCACAGATCTTTCGAGCTCTACCACCGTAACGCGGCTAAACGTTTTATTCCTTTTGCCACTGTCGCTTGCCCTTCCTTCGCTTCACTCATGTTCCCGCCGGTCCGGCGTCTTCCGTTTCAGTTGGCATGGTGAAGCAGCCGACGTCAGAACAATCGGAGTTCACGATGTCCAACGAGGACTTCCCTGCGTTACCGGGCACCCAGAACTCGGACGGCACAACGAACGCTGTGGGGAGCAGTGGAGCGGTGGGCAGCGCCGGGAGCGGAGCCGCAGGCTCCGGCAGCGGTTCGGGGGGAGCCAACACAGAGAACCACCTGGACGGCACGGAAAAGGCGATGAACTCGATCGTGGTCAGTGGATCTGGGAGTGGAAGCGGCAGCGGCAGCGGCTCCAGTGTCGGCGTTGTAGGCGGCAATGGTCTCGGTGCCGTGGGCAGTGGCCTCGGTGGTGTGGTCGTTGGAGGCGGCAGCGGAGCAGGCAGTGGTGGATCCAGCGGCGGCAGTGCAGCCAGTGGTGCCGTCGGGGGATCGCATGCGGGATCCAGCGGAGCCGTCAACAATGTTTCCAACAACAATGCAATGATGGGCGTCGGCGGCGGCCTGGGCAGTGGCAGTGGCGGCTCCTCGGGCGGCGGTGCGGGCGGCGAGCATCTGAACGATAATTCCAGCAACGATAAACTTGTGAAGAGCGGCGTGCAAACTTCGCCAGATGGTGAGTGCCCCGATAACAGCTATAGTATGCCTGGGGCTATTGATGCCCTTAAAATACCGGAACTCCCACTGGTACTTGACTGGCACCCATTGGCATACATTGGCTTGCGTTCATAGTTAGGCATCAAGTTGCATGTTGGTCTGACGAGCTTTGGTATCTTGCAGGCAAAGTCACAAACATCCCAGCGACCATGGTGAACAACCAGTTCGGCATGGTGGGCCTGCTGACATTCATTCGGGCTGCCGAAACGGATCCCAACCTGGTGACGCTCTCTTTGGGCACGGATCTCACGGGACTGGGCCTCAATCTGAACTCGCAGGAGAGCTTGCATACAACATTCGCAGGACCCTTCGTGGAACAGCCCTGCAGGTGAGCAAAATCCTTGCGTTCAAAATTGGCGCTTTGATAGCGTATTTGTAAACAAATGTGTGATAGATAAGGAAATTATCGCCGTTAAATACGTAAATATTGTGCTAGGCACGATAAGAAATTATCACCTCTTAATTATTTATAATTAAATGCTCAGTCCCAAGATATTGACGCACATACTGTGCACAGTTTGCTCAAAAGGGCAAACAAAAAACGACGACCAACTGAATTCAAATGATTTTTTTATTGTTTCCGTTTGCAGAGCACAAGACGTTGAGTTCAACGTGCCTCCCGAATATCTGATTAATTTTGCGATAAGAGACAAACTCACTGCGCCGGTACTGAAAAAGCTGCAAGAGGATCTCCTCTTCTTCCTCTTCTATACGAACATCGGCGACATGATGCAGTTGATGGCAGCAGCTGAATTGTAAGTCCCTTTTAGCCCTCGACTTAAGTACCTAAGTGTTCTAAATGCTCCCTCTCCCATCGCAGGCATAGTCGCGAGTGGCGGTATCATGTGGAGGAGAAAATATGGATAACTCGAATTCCTGGCATTAATCAATATGAAAAAAATGGTACAAAAGAGCGCGGCACCTTCTACTACTTTGATGCGCAAAGTTGGAAACGTTTGTCCAAGGTTTTCCAAATAGATGCCGAGAAATTAGATAAATGTCCCAATATAAGTGCGTATGTGAATGGACAGTCTGTATAAAATTAATAAAAATGAAAAAAATTGAAAAAGAACACCTCGCTCGTTGTTTCTACTTAACTTTTCTGGGGTTGTACAATCAGAGTGGGTTGCAAATAATGGGTGTTTAGGTAAGCTGTGTTTTAAAATAGGTTAGGGCTTAATCTTAACCATCCAATTGTCCAAATTTTGGATGTCCCTTTTATTTAAAATCATCTCGATTCTGGAGTAAATCTGATCTCGATTAATTGCTTGTAGGTTTTATAAATTTTCCGACCTAATGCATTTTATAATAGTTTGTTAATCCCTTCTGGAAGACGTGATTTAAACAAAAATACAATACAAGCCAATTTGTATACTTTCCAATAACAGTATAACTAATAATATATAATTTAAGTGAAAAAAGGTCGGATAAAAACACCATTTTCCGTTTTTTTATGTTGCTTTAAATTTGAAAACTATGTCCGGTGTGCCCAGATCGGCTCTGACAATCGATTGCCGAGCAGCCGACGCGTTATCACATAGCAAACAAAGCGCTAAGAAGAAGAATATCAGCGCTTGCGCCTGAAAAAACGAATTTGAATTGGCAGATCGCAAGGCGAAAATTGGGCGCGTCCCATTTTGAACCGGACCAGCAATGAATACGCCGGGCATGAGCCTCTTCCAGGGCGCGGAGACCCTCAACGTCAACTCGACGCTGGACCGGCAGGAGGAGGAGGAGGCGCTGCAGGATCAAAAGAGACGCGAGGAGGAGGTGAGTGAGCGTCAGACGAATTTTCAATTTCAAAAGCGTAGCATGTCACCACCTTGGCTTTTTTACCAGCTGGGCAATCTGCTGGAAAACGCCTTCGACGACCTGGACGATGAGGAGAATACAATCGACTCGACTACGAATTTCCAGTCGGGCACAGCTCCCTCGGATCCCGATCCCGACACCCGTCACGACCCCAACACCGATCCCGATCCCGATCCCTATCCCCCCACACGACCACACCCGTACCCACTGCACGACCATCCCCAGCATGCGGACGAGCTGCAGCGCCTGAATCTGCTGCTCGAGTCCAAGTCACACGAGCTAGAGAACGTGAACAAGGTGGCCACGGCGGCCAACAAGCAGCTGGACGATTGCCGCAAGCAGCTTCTCATCACACAGGCGGAGCTGGAGCGGGCGCTGCGCGACAAGCAGAACACTCACGAGCTGCTGGTGGAGACGAAGGAGCGGTGCTCGAACCAGGACAGCTGCCTGGAAAAGCTGCGCGAGGACAAAATAAAGCTAGAGGAGGAGAAGAAGGAATTGTTTGGCAAACTGGAGGCGCAGAGGACCATACTGCTCGATTATCAGACCAAGTGCGAGGCCATGAAGGCTAAGAACCAGAAGGATGAGGAGCGCGACTTCCAGTGGCGAGTGAAGCAATACGAGCAACAGCACCGGGCCAAGTACGACTTGCTCCAGAGCCAATACCTCAATGTCTCCACCCAGTTGGATGGGAAGAAGGCGGAGCTGGACCAGCTGCAGGTGCGCTACAACACCCTGCAGTCCGGACACGAAACCATGCTGCTGGACAAGGCGGCCAAGATAAACGAGCTGAACCAGGCGCTGGACGTGGCCCAGTCGCGTTGCAATCAGCTGGCCAGCAGGCCGGATCTGGAGGCGGAGAATGAGCGTCTGAAGCAGTGCGTCAGCGAGTTGAATGCTCGCCTGGCGGCGCTCGAGAAGACCATCGCCGGGCTGAACAATCGCGTGATTGAGACCACAACCGAGCTGGATCTAATGGACACTTTGCTCCAGCAGCACCAGCTGGACGACACTCCCAATACGCAATTGAGTCAGGTGGGCGCCTCCCGCGTAGTGGGCAGCACGCCCTTGAATCCCCTGGAGAAGGTCAGCCACATCAAGCAGGAACTGTATAGGGCCTTGGCAAACCTCAAGACGAAACGCGACGAAGTGCGGCGCTTCGAGAAGCTCTTGGAGGAGCGCAATCAGGAGGTGCGCTCCTTACGCGACCAGGAGAATCAGTCGTTGGTCCAATTGGCCACCCTGAAGGAAGATAAAACGCGCCTGGAGAACCGGGTGAAGTCCCTGCAGGAGGAACTGCAGGAGGTTCAGAGCCACCCGCAGCTGGAAGCCCAGCTTGCCAACTTGATGGGCGAGCGGAATACGCTCAGTGATCACAACCGGCAAATTGAGGAGCAGCTCAGGAACGTTGAGAAGCAACTGCAGGAACTGAGGCAGGAACACGAGAGCCTCGAGGAGAGCCACCGCCAGCTCCAGAGCCACAGCACTGAGGACAACTTGCGGCTGGACTTGGAACGACACAAGATCCTGCTGAAGGATGCCCACAGCGAGGTAGAGCGCCTCAAAAAACTCTACGCAGACATTGCCAGCAACAAGGAGTCGCTGGAGTACGATCTCAAGAAGCTCAGACAGTCCGACACGGTCATGGAGCTGCAGGCGCAGAGCCAGCAGCTGGCGGCTGCTCAGAGGAGTTTGCAGCTGGCCGAGCTGAAATCCGAGGAGCTAAGCAAGATCCTGGAGGCGGAGAAGCACAACCATGAGCGGGAGCTGCAGGAGCTGCGGCAGAAGAGCGAGCGGGAGAAGCGCGAGGAGGTGGCTGCAGCGTCCAAGGATAACTCGGACAATTGCAGCAAGTGTGTCGACAAGCGGGCGGAGATTACCTCGGTGAGTAGTTAGGCACTTTAAGTAGCATCTTTAGCTTACAAATGCGATTGTTTCAGTTGGAAATCGGACTGTTAAAGCAGCAAACCATTAACATGGCGAAGGAGAAACAGATTATTGCATTGGAGCAGCAAATTAAGGAGTCCAAGCGAATTCAGGCCGCCATGGCCAACAAGGTGGAGCTCTGCATCCAACAGGAGGCCCTGATCGAAGATCTCAAGGAGAAATCCAAGCAGTTCGAAGCCTATATTGCCGAGCAAGCGGAGAAGGAGATTAGAAGAATCCGGAGAAAGTCCAGCGGCAGTCCCAAGTCTGAGACAGATTCTTCGTCCACTGCCTCGGCCAGGGGATCCCCGAAAGACCTCTCCCAGGATCGTATCAAGCGCATTGAGCAGCGGGTACGCGACGAGATGGCCAAGCTGTTCGCAGCAGAACTCAAAAAGTTCAACATCCGCCTGCAGCAAACGGAGGAGAGGAACCAGTGCTTCCAGAGGGAATACAAGGAAGTGAGCGCCGAGCTGCAGCAGCGGCAAATGGAGGTGGACCTTCTCAAGCAGACGATTCTGGCAGAGCGCGAGAAAATCGAAGAGATGCTGGCCGAAAAGGAGAAGAAGGCCAAGGCTGTTTTGGAGGTTTGCCGTCAGGAGCTGCAGGTGAAGAGCCAGCGCATCGAGGAACTTTCCCGCGAGTCGGAGGAGCACCAGGCCAGCATTGAGTCGGAGCGCAAGTCGATGAAGCTGGTGATGGCGCATTGGGAAAAGCAGCAGCAGTCGATCGAGCAGGTGGAGAGGAAATGGCGCGAACAGTTGGAGTCGATGCAGGCCGCCCACGAGGAGGCGATTCGAGCCGCCCAGCAGCGCTACAAATGCGCCAAACGCACCGCCCAGAACTACAAGCTCTACGCCGACGAAAAGGAGGCGCACATGAAGAGCGAGTACGAGCGCATCAAGATGGAGTACGAAACCTCGCTGTCGAACATCGAGAAGCAGGTTTCCCAGCGCTTTTCGCATAGAAGTCGCGACCGCTACCGGGACAAAGAGAACCAGCCGATCAACGGCAATACCAGGAGCAACGCAGCGACTTCCAGCAGCGACAAGAGCAGTGCTAATCCCAGCAGTCGGTATATGTAGATTGTAGGTATATTGTCTCTTTTGTAACTCTTTCCTGTCTTGCGTTATAAAATTATTTAAGAATGTTCCCAAATATACATACTCGTACATTCCCGAGCTAGTATTTACAGTATTCTCTATTTGCTTTGACTTAACTGCTGCCAGCAATTTGTGAGGATGTCAAAGAACCTATCTATCTCAAGTCGCTGTATTCCCAGGGACGCCGCCACGGTTAAATAGGGCACTTCCAGGCGCTTCCTGTGGGAGCCGAAATCTGCAAATAACCCGGTTATTAGATCTCCACACTTTCATACACCTATCATCCCGACAAACCCTCAAATTCGTATCCATCGATGGTCTTGGGCTTGCCGGGAACTAGGACTCTTGCTCCAGACACTCCTCGCAGCTGCAACATGGCTCCCAGTTGAGTGGTGGCATTGCTGTCCTTCTGAGAAGCTGCCAGGGTTCCCAGGGTGAGGGCCAGGGATATGGAATTATGACTGTTTTCGATTACGATTTCTCCGCGACTTGCGGCAAATTCCCGCAGCCTCTCTTTCAGGTAGATGAAATCCTCTTCCCGCTGCTGGACAAGCGCTCGGAAGCCTTGGCGTCCCAAGGAGAGCAGCGTCATGAGCACGTCCAGGGACTGCGAGCCACTGGCTCTTCCTGCGTAGCAACCGGCTACCTCTTGCAGGCATTTCTCCTCGAAACTTGCCACGATGGCCCCGCCCACGGGAACCAGGAGGTTTTTGTCACTGCTCTGGACAAAATAGTCGATGCGGCCCAAGCAATTGGCCCTCTCCAACTGGCTTAAAATCACCTTGGACTGCAGTCCATAGGCGTTGTTAACCACGTGCGGGATGTCGCACTGTCTGGAGAGTTTCCCCAAGGCGACGATGTCGTCACTGTTGCGGGGTGCAAAACAACTTGTGGTGCTGTAGAGGCATACGATGTTCCCGGCTCCCAGCTCCTCGATCTTGGCCCGAAAGGCATCCGTGTCCGTGTGCAGAGATTCTTCCCGAATCTGGCAGGGAATGATGACCGGCACCAGGCCCGCTGCTGTTATCGCCTTGAAGCAGGACTTCTGATCGATGCGCGACCAGAGCACATACCTTGCGTTGGCTCTCCTCTTGCGCAGGCTCTGCAGGCACAGGGCTATGGTCATGCCAGTGCACATTGGCGCCAGGAAGCAGCCGGCGCAGCTGCTAACACCGATTGCCCGCATGAGGTCGAGGATCAGTGCATTGGTCAGTCTGGCCATCAGCGTGGAGCCTGCTGCCTTGGGCTGTGCCTCCAAGAGGTCCCCTGAGCGGCCGATGCCATGGCCAAAGTTGTAATGCCTCCGCGCTACGAGCTCTACTCAAGATAGATAAGTTATTGTTGACTGAATCATGGAAGTTGGGAGGTTTACACACTGCAGGCGATGCGTGCCTCTCGTTCGCCCAGGCCCAGTTTGTGGGGGAAGTTGTTGCTATCCAAAGAAGCCAACTGGTGTATCAGCTCTTCTATTTGCTCATCGGGCCAGCCGTTTTCGGGCAGTTTCCTCTGAAATTGTGTTATCCAGATAAAAACATTTACACTTTTTATACCTTTGTTTACCTTTTCGAGCAGTTCCTTGAAACTGCGCTGTTTGGCTCGTTGGGCCGCAATGCCTAGCTGCAGGTAGTTGTCCGGTACCAGTTTGTTCGGGATCTGAATGTCATTGAAGTTCATCTTAAATAAAGATTGTAAATTAACCAAATAAGAAAAGGTAAACAAACATCAGTGGGACCGTTACAAGAGCGCTTAAATTGCGCGCAAGGAGTTGCCAGATGTTTTGGTATATAAATACTGCTTATTGGTGTTATTTTTTTTTCAATAATTTTGTGGTAAGCATTTATTATCTATTGACAACGATTTTACTTACCATAAATAGGTTAAACGGGCAAAACAAATTCACAAAAAACACCATAATTGCGCGTAAAGGGTTGCCAGATTGATCTCAGACTTGGAATATAAATAATGCTTGGTTTGGAATATAAATAATGCTCATTTGTTTATTATTTTTATAATGTTGCAGGTAACTATTACAAGATTAGAATTAAATATTTAAGCAAACACATAGTGTTTTACATATTTTAATAAAACTCCATCGAAATTTGGCTATGGCTAGCTAGCAACTGTCAGTTGGGAACTGGTAGCCTCATCTGGCAACGCTGAATTTAAAGAAGCCGCGTCTGAGTCCGGCATCACCACATGCAAGGCGTCGTCTGCGGGAATGTACATTTTCGTGTAATATTTGCAATAATTCGGTCAACATCGCAAGGCCCTTCATTGTGCGGCATATCCCGAGTGGTGTGTAATGTAATTGAGGCAACATGTAAGACATGCAGCGATCCCGCCGAGCAGGCAGAGAGTTTATTTTCGGGCGTAATTTCAGGTCCAAGCCCGCCGATGATGACCAGACCCTGAATCTGGATGATTTTCTCAACCAGGACGTCATAGACACCGAGCGATTCGCTGCATTTTTAAAGCGCCAGACAGCACCGAAGCCCAAGTGCGAGCGGCTCTTCGGCAACCTCACCTTCGATGTCGATTTTGAGGTGCCTGTTATAAAGAAGCCAGCCGCGGATGTTCGGCCGCTTCCCGGGGCTCCCCAGGACGAGAATCAGCCGCCGCCGCTTCAGCCTTTGTCGCAGGCCAACGCCAGGATTTCGCCTAGGCCATCAGCCAGTGGTCCGGGAAAAACAACCTCGCCCACGCTCTATAAGTCTCCCCCTCCGCGGCGCTCCCTGCGACCCAGCGGCAGTGTCCCGGGATCGGACAAGCTCCGGCGCCACGCCATCCGCAGGCGGTCGCAGAGCTGCGGGCGCCAGCTGCTCAAGGAGTTCGAGGAGGTCATCAAAAGCCCATCCATTTTTGTGAGTCTTCTCTTATATTTCTATGGGACATTGTTTTGCATACTTGAACCTTATAGATCTAAATCTTCGATACTAAGTCGCTTGTGCATTCAGAGAATATCCTAACTAATTTAATATTTTCTTTACTGATTCACCGTCAAGTCTAATTCGTGCAAATCAAGCATTTCGATTAATATCGATTGCTTGCAATTTCATTTAGAACTAATTGCTTTCATCAAACAAATATTACAATAATAATTGCAATTTAGGGAAAATTACAGATTAAAACCTTATTAAGGATTAGTAATTCTATTAGTTCTTTGCAGATTTATATTTTAACACCGAGAAACTCTGATTTCTTCGGACAATATGCTATTATCATTATTATATTTTTTTAACCANCGATACTAAGTCGCTTGTGCATTCAGAGAACATCCTAACTAATTTAATCTTTTATTTACTTATTCACCATCGAGTCTAATTCCTGCAAATCAATCGATTTCATTATACGAATATTACAATAATTATTGTTTACATGTTGATATTTAAAGATTTCAAATAACCTGTGGCGCCAAGTATTTTGATTGTTTCATGTATATAAACTTATCTATAAATAATCTGTTGTAATCTATATTTAATCCACACAGATCACTAAATGTGTTGCCTCTCTTTATTTATAGAATCCTGCAACTAGCAGCACTCCCCTTCCATGCGAGAAAAGGGAACACAAGCTACCAGAAAAAACCGAGTCCCCGTCGCCTGAACCCGAAAAGCAATCGGAACCCCCTGCAAACCCAGAAGATGGCAAGCGAGAGCCTGCGGAGGGCGCTCAGTTCGGAGCAGCCGGCTTGGCCGAAGAGATCTCGCGGCTCTGCGTTGACCAGATGGTTTCCTTCCGAGAAAATATCCTGCAGCTGAATCAAAGCGGGAGAGCGCCGGCGAGCCCCGCGCGGCCAGGGAGCCCGACGGTTTCTTCGGTGTGTCCCAAGCAGCGAACGTACACGATCGAGAAGGGGCCAGCTCCCGGGCAACTGATTCTCTCCCCTTCCCGAGGGGCAGAGACATTCACAAGACAGCCGGTGGTGAAGCTGAAACGCTGCCTTTCAGAGGTCGTGGTGCCCAACACTCCGCCTCCAACGAGCTGGCACTCTCAGCCGGAGCCGGAGTTTGTGGTGCCGGAAACGCAGGCGCAACATCAGGACCTGGGTGAGCTGGTGCAGAACCTTTCGCGCAACGCCAGCGGTCCGATTGTGGTCATAAATGCCGTAAATTCAAAAGCGAACGTGCCGAGTGTGGCTTCTCCCGTCTCAGCACGAAAAACCGTGTCCCAGCCCATCAAAGCAGATGAAGCCCCGCAACCTTTCTCACCTGGCTTGGCACTGCGCACCTCCACCGCAATCGAATCGCAGTCACCCGCTGTGGCGGCCCAACCGCAGGCCAACGATGGAGACAATGCCCCCATCACAAACGGCATCGAGGACTTGATTACCGACGACGAGAGTGACGAGGAGCAGAGTGCAAGGGTGCTAAATTTGGCGCCGCCCGGGGGCAATACAACGCGACGGAATCGGGCTAGAATCGAGAAGGTAGCTGGGTGCGATGGGAACTCCATTCAGCTGCTCAATCTCCATCAACCTGTCAAGGGAAAAAAGACGGATAAGAAGCCTAGGGTGACGATGGCGCTAAACAAGGCCCCCAATGCACCGATCAACGGCGAGCAGTTCGCCGAAGAGCTGGCCCGCATGAGCCACTATGAGATTTTGGATTTGCGCAAGCGCAACTCCATGGGCATGGTGTACCCGGTGAATGGGCACCGCAAGCGCAGTGTGGAGCAGCAAAAGGCACTGGAAAAGAGTATTCGGTGTGAGCTTCTACGCAGGAATCTGCCGGCAAGGGCCAACCAAGTTCAAGACTTCACGTCCAACTCTTCCGGCGAATCGGGGGACAACGAGGACACGATTCCCCGGACCCGCCTTCGTCGCGGGGCTCGCCAAAAGCCGCCCAAAGCATCCAAACCAGCAAAATCGTCGCACACACGAACTAGCAAGCGCGTTGCTCCAGTGGTGAGTTGTTTACAAAACTTTAGCAGGGGTTTTCTGTTTCCGTTACCGGGGAATACTTGAACTTGATTATAACTTAGTTGTTTTACAAACAGTTCGGATTGCATTTATTTGATTCCATTTGCATTTCATTTGTTTTGCAGACAACTGAGCTGGTAGACTATATCAACATGTCCAAGTCAAGATCAAGTGGAGAAAGATTCTCGGTAAGCTCTGCAAAGCGAAATCTCTACACAAAGGGCGACTCTATCAACGAGGACTTAGACTCGGCCCCTTCGCCGGAAAAACAATCGAGATTGGGTCTGCGAGACTCGGAAATTGCAATTGTTCCACCGCCGCCAACTTTTTTACGCTTCTCCCGATCAAATCTCCCAGCGCAACCTGTATCTGACGACGGCCCATTGGCCGCACCACCAGAATTCGAAGATTATTCCGTCGGGAATACTGAAACTGTTGCAGTTCCTTTGCCGCCGCCTGATTATGTTGATCAAGGTTCGCCCAAAAGCAGATTCAGTAAATCACTGAAGATCCCGCCTCCGCTTGGGTTTGATGGAGACGAAAGAGAGGCCGATGAGTATGTACAAAAGTCGGTATCTCGTCGAGATAAGGCTTCGTCGCGTAAGTCGAGCAGGCAGGTTTCACCGTCCTCCGACCTCATGGATGAAGAGAAAAGTGACATGCCCTCGGAACCTCGTCGGTCCAAAAACACGCGAGGGCGAAGCAAATTGGATGAATTTCTTCCACCACTTCCGTTTGAAGAGAGGGAAGTAACGATGAAGCCTAATTCTCGTCGCGGAAAAGAAGATCTAGAGGGGAGCAAGTCGAAAAGGGAGGTTCTACCATCATACGACCAGATGGAGACTGAGAGCGTGGACATGCCCACGGAATCTCGTCGGTCCAAAAACACGCGAGGGCGAAGCAAATTGGATGAGGTCTCTTCACCGCCTCCAGTTGAGGAGATGGAGAAGCAGACTAAATCGAACTCTCGTCGAGGAAATTTAGACTTAGAAAGGAGCAGGTCGCAAAGGGAGGCTGTAACATCCTTCGACCAAATGGAGACTGAAAGCATGGATATGCCCACGGAATCTCGTCGGTCCAAAAGTACGAGAGGCCGAAGCAAATTGGACGAAATGCTGCCACCACTCCCTCGGGCCTCCGATGAAAGTCTAGATGCCCCAACAGATGGGTCACCCCCATTTGAGCGAATGGAAAGCTCCTCTAGCCGGCGTACACCCAAACATGCTCCCAGTGAGCTTGATGATGGGCCCAGCACGAGCCATGCGGCACGACTGGCACTGCAGATTACTCTGTCAAAAAGTAATCCTGTGAATGCCGAGGCCACGGATGACGTGTTCAAGAAACCACTGGGACCAGCTCCCAGGGCAAAGTCCAAGAAGAAGCGCTCTGAAGTCGACCTTTTGGCCTTAAAGTATGAAAAATCATATGTAGCGGAAGACCACGATTCAAACGGTAGTTATGCGATTAGACAGACATTTATCCTGGTTTTTAACTCGACGTGCTCATTTTGCAGGTACTCGTCGTTCAGCGAGAGGACACGTACCTCTCCAAAATAGGTGGCAGCACAGCGATATAGCGCCGGAGAAATTAAAGCTTCTTTCAAAGGCCTATGACATCTATGACCTGGACGAAAAGCCAAAGAAAAAATCAAAGAAGTCGTCCAAGAAAGCAACTGTTCCAAATAGTACATCCAAGATCCGTGGCCCATTGTGCAGTAGCACGCCAAGAGATCCGGCTAAAGCACCAGAAGATTTTAGAAACTCTGTATCCATTGGAGTCGATCTATTGGAGGTAACAGAGGAACCGCAGCCACCTGTTGTGGAAACTGTTGTGGAAAAAGGCAGAAAGCGCGGGCGCAAAAAGAAAACAGAAAACGACGAGCATAAAGTCGACGACAATGTTGAATCTCCGCCGGAACAAGTGACTACACGGGAGGTTTCCTCTATTTGCACTCAAACATCAGCAGATAGCGCAACCATGGATGATCGCTTGGGTGCCTCGATAAGTTGGACCAACTGGCTGCGAGGCTGCTCCAGTGATGGGGGGCCTAAATACAACGATCAAATAGGCAGCACTGCCTGTAAGTTGGTTGTATCTAAGCTTCGTAACATTCCATTATTTATCTCGTTTATTGTATAATTCTGACAGCACCCGCCAGCGATTTGATTTTCACAACCTTGGAAGGCATCGACTATGCCTTTTACAACACGCAGCAGAACGCCACCACGGGATATATGCGCTTCCAACCTCTTCAGCACCGGCCCAAGAAACGAGCGAAGAACTTCGATATAGTATGAAATTTGAACCTCACGAAACGTGTCCGCCCTAACCTAACTAAACTAACTAACTTTTTTCGGTAGAAATTTAAAGTGGAGTACGGCGAGTTCGCTATGCAAACCCAATCGCCTGATTCCGAGATGGAAGAGGGGCATATTCTGCGAATCGGAGACTTTATAGAAATAGATAAAGGTGCGTTGTGCGGTCATCAAAAAAGTTTGATATAATAGCATCGAGTTCTTTTCATTTCAGGAGTTTTCTATAGCATACAGAATATATTGAACGATGTCAGTGTGCTTTTTGTGATGCGCTGCTTACCAAGTTCAACCTCAAATGGTTAGAGGGACGCAGAACCGGGAGTTCTTTACCTAATATCATAATTTAGTATCAGGCCTAATCTGTTAAATGAATTAAAGATTATTTGCGTTTTTAGTTTCAAAAATTTATATTAACCATTCATAGAAATTAACCAATGTAAGTAGTTAGTTAAAAACTCTTTTCAGTTCATAAGACTAAGGGATAACCTGCAGTCTTAGTCTCCAATATTTCTGATTGTGTTTCGGAACACACTCGCAACTGTTGAAAAATTTATTTATAATTTGTACAAAATCATTAAAGGCCAGAGTATTTTTGTTTCCTGTCAATAGAATCGTTTGCAGCGCCTGTCTTTTATTTGCTCAAGGTGGGGAGGAATGCCATTTGGCGAATATTTTCTATTCTCTATTTTCGCCTATGGTCTTGGTCACAAGGAGCACCTTCGCATTGTTGGCATTGGCATTGGGGGTATGCGGGCGTGTGCCTGTGCCGGTCCCGGTGCCGGTGCCGATGCCTGTGTGTTTCAGCACATCCAGGCTAAGCTGCTCAGAATTTCAAGTTCATTTAATTTCCATTTTCTTTGAATTTCACAACTTGCTCGCCACGGTAGATGCGAGTGTGGCCGCGTGGGTGGGTGCTGTGTCATTGGAGACTTCAAAAGCGAAATGGCAAACAAGCGTAACAACAGTAGAACCAACAAACAGAAGCTCGTGCGACGACGATTCCGCCAGTTCCTCCTCCAACAACTCAACCGACAGAAGAACACCGCATGCAACTTTCCAACCGTTTTTCAAGTTTTCTTTTGTGGCATTTTTTTTCGGTTTTTTACTCGAAAGGCAAACAAGACACACACTCAGCTGGAACACGAACATAAATTCAGAAAAGGGAAATTAAATCAACAGAAACTTTGTCGGCAGGTGTGCCTGCATCGCTTGTCGCGGTTGAAAGCAGCATTTAAAATTAACAGAACACCATCTGACATTCATTACAAGAGTGTCAAGCCTTTGATCATCGCACGCGCACCACTCGACTCCAAGGCCCCATAAGATTGCTACACTGAGGATTCAAAAGCCATCAATACTGCTACATATTCTGATAAATCTCTTAATTACGATAAGATTTTACTACAAGATGTGGGCAACTCTTTCCACCAATTTCTTCAGACTTAGTTTTGGGTCATTAAAGATGTTCGTAATTTTCTAGTGTTTTGTGAACATTCCGTGTTTTTCAGTGCCAATTGACTGCCCCATCTCGGCTTGGGTGCGGCCTGAAATCAGCAGCTGGACTCCAAGCCCATCGCCGAGTGCAGCTCATGCATGTCAATCGGCAGGATACCTGTAGTGCTCTCCTTTTGTGTACGCCCCAAAGTTAGCAGCGTTGGGGGCGGAGGAAATGGGGGGAGGGCAGGAACGGCTGCCTGGTTAGCAGGGCGCCCAACCAGTTGCTCCTTTTCACGTTCAATTTCAATTTGTTTGACGACAGCGGGCGACAGGACCCTGCTAGGCATGCCAATAGCAAAAACAATCATTCCGTACGTAGGTGGCTATAGATGTGGGTATACAAATACATTTGATACGTTTGTAGTAATATCTGTATTCTGTGGATGTATAGAAAACAAGACTACTACAATATATCCACAATATGTACACTGAACTAGTGGTTTACCTCACTGTTCAGTGATTATTAAAAATTTTGGCCAAGTAAGCCATACAATGTGTCTGCAGAGCTAAGTACTATTTAATGTTTCACACTCAATAAAAATTGGATAATCCTTCAGCTTCCGCTAGAAAGCTTTGTGATATTAACTAGTCCAAAGATACCCCCTATTAAGTTGCCTCAACAGAACCGGGTTTGATTGAAGCACCACACCTTAAGTATGATTGATCGCTTTCTATTATTATTAGCCATTGTCCACAATAAAATATATAACGAGCAGCCGTACGTGTGCTCATTACAAGGGTAAATATTTGGACACGGACACGGAGAGACCTTAATTTATCGTATTTTAAGGTTGAAAAGTCGCAGCTCCCATAAATTCATTTGATATGTATGTGAAAAAAATGTGTGAATACCCTTAAAGTAATTCGGGTCAGCTTCATAGCACACAGTCCACAAACCCCATTCATCTTGCTCTTGGCATTGTTTTCGTCGGCGTTGAAACGAGATTTCTGTTATCAAGTATACGCCTAGGCTGCCAGGATGCCAGAATGCCAGGATGCGAGCACCAAAAAAGGTGTTCATGCATATTTAAAAAGTTCTCGGGGTGTCAACAAATCCATTTTTGGAGACTGCTTGGGCACTCCAACATTGTTTGGCTCGGTTTGCATGCATTTGCATTACGGACAAGAGTCACAAAGTTTTTGTTGTTTCGCCAGTCCAGACCAGCTGCCGAGAGTGTCTCATGTGCCTGCCAAATAAACAGACCCATATCAAAATTTAATTTTGCTCTGGGTCAGCCCCCTACACTCGTCTAAATAGACATCTGAATGAGCCCATACAAGAGTATTTCTCTAAATAGGTATTGTACGCAGGACCGTCTGTGGGAGTACCTACTATATGTACGAGTACATCTTCATTCGTTTTAAGGCTTAAAGAGCTGACCACAGACAATGGCATGTCCGTAAATTCTTGCTTAATTGCTTTGCCTGACATCGAATATAGGCCGTTATCCGGTAGGGAATAACATATTTGCTCTAAATTCTCAATTGCTGAACGTTCTGTGTACGATATGTCCTCTAGCTGGCACAACATCGATTTGCAATAGTTCAAAAAGAATTCTTTAAGTGGAATATCTCTAAATAAGCTCTGACAAAAAGTAATTATTTAAATTACTCATTTGAATGTGTGCTCGCATGTTTGATATTATTCTTTGGATATTATTTAACTTTTTAATGTGTGTTTTTGGTGGGTTTTATTCGTATTTTGGCCTACTTCCCACCGCATGCAGATGCCACAGCACCGAACCGACCGCAAAATCTGACTACGTGTGGCATTTCACTCCTCTTTCCTCGTCCGCATCCGCGCTGGATCCTCTGGGGCCGGCACGCTTTTTCATTTGGGGCACACAAACGCTAATTAACAGCAGCTGCAGCACTCATTGCATTTGCGGTTGATTAAAGCATTGTCTCCCGAATCAGACCCCTCGAAAAAACTATATACTATACGAGTATTTTGGGCCATTGGACTGACGGCTTTGGTCGAATGGCTTACCAATGCGGCTGACATTATATTACAAATAATTTATGTTGTGTTATGCTTATTGATTAAGCGGTTTTTGAAGTGGTTAAAGTGAAATATTTTTAGAGCCTCCCCGTTTTATTTTGCCTAGAAAAGTTGCCAGTTCAAAAACAAATACACATTTGGCGACACAAGGACAGTATTTAATTTGATTGCATTTATATTGACATTATCAATACAGAAAAGGTAGCATTTCAAAAGTTAACAAAATTCTTATTAAATTAATGTAATAGTTACTTCAAATTGGGCTTTTCTATATACATGTACTTATGCATTTGGTAAAAGTTTGGGCAAGTTACCTGGAATACCATTTGTATTTCTTTTATGGAATTTTATAAAAGAAGCGATATATTATAAGTAGATTCAAACAAACAGATACAAGCAGTATCCTTATTCGGGTGCTGTGTAGATTCTGTGGGCAGTGGCCCACCACTTTGGGCTGCCACAAGCCGTGCTTGGTGTAAAGTTAATCAGGACATCACGAAATTGGCTTGCAGGAAGCGACGGCCACTTCGCCTGATTAACAGGTTGCTTCACAGAGTGCCCCCACTGCACTCATGGCCTCACATTTTTCGCTTTGGTATTTATTTTAATTAATGTTGTTTCTGCTGCGCCCCGTGCTTGGCGAAAGTAAATTATTCAAATTAGTTTTCGCTTTGCATTGTATGAGGGAGCGGGCAACTGGAAGGCGCCACTCTTTGGTTGACCAAAGACGTTTTCATTTGCGGTCAGCGCCCATAATCCTACAAATTTGATACACATTTTATATATTTACAAATATATGTACATACACCTCTTTTCAAACAGCTCTAAGCCGTTTGGCAAAACCAGGATGCGTGTTTATTTCAACATCAATGGTAGCCCAAAAAATGTTGAGAAATTTTGACGATTTTGGACGAGCGTGCCACCTGCTCGTCCAAAATCGTCAAAATTTCTCAACATTTTTTAGCTTCCTTCAAACATCTTCCATAAATGGGAATACTACATTTTTTTTTGGTAATGAAGTGGTAATTTTTATTTAAAACTATCCATATTGGATAACCATTAAATTATTTAACAATTAACTTGGCTTATTTATATTAGGAATATTTCCCCAATTTAGAATTCCAATTATCTATGGTAGTCTAGGTAGGTCTAGAGGGTGGGTTCTGCATAACCTTCTCGGGTGCTCGCCGCTGTCCAGGAGGGATGTGGCCAATACGTTCGGGTGGTTGTGCAGCCTCTGCATATACCTGCTGCTACTTCTACGAATCACATCCTTCACCCATGGAAAGCCAAGGACCTCGTGGATGGTGGCGTTGTCGTGAAAGATATGTGCCCCAGTGGCAATGCGGAGGGCTCTATTCTCAAACGTCTGAATTATTTTTACGTTTGTTTTGCTGGCAGTGCCCCACAGTTGGACTCCATACGTCCATATAGGCCGTATGATAGATTTATAAATGAGGAGTTTTGAAGATGTTCTCAGTTTTGATTTTCTCCCCATCAACCAGTAGAACTGCTCGAGTCTCTCGTTACACTGCTTTCTTTTCTTGACTAGGTGTGGCTTCCAAGTAAGCCTCCTGTCGAGTGTGAAGCCCAGGTACTTCGGGCATGATAATATATTCTCTTAAAATTTCAATAATACGATATAATATACAATTTAATGTATTAAATCCTGAATGTTGAATGTATTAAATCCTTTTCTAAGACAAAGCAGTATTGAATATTAAAAATTCTCGGAAAGCTGCCTAGAACATGAGTAGTAATACATATGTTATAGGCATATTTAATTTGTAGTACTTTATCATTTGTAAAAATCATGAAAAAGGACTAGAACTGAGTAGAACTAAATTAAACTTCAATTTGGGGAGTGAAATTTATTAGGTAAGAGAGGCTATTGTGTTGTCTTTAGGAATACAGAATATCAACCCCTTTATTGTCATTCCATTTAAATTTAAATTTAAAATCACGTTAAGCAACTACGTAGAATTGGAAAGAATGCAATATAAAGTTTTAAATAACCTTCAATTTGGGGAGTGAAATTGGTTGGGTAATTACAAGTATGTTTTCTTTAGGAATACAAAATGCCCTCCCTTTATTGCCAGGATTCATTTCATTGCACTTAAATTCAATTTTAGGGGCGCTGCGAGATGGCAAAAAATGTACGAGTACGTGCACAAAAAATGCCACCGGACATGCAAATGCAAATCTGGGATATTCGGAAACGAATATTGGAATATGTTAGTGCACACCTATTTGGGGGAATTTGGCACGTGTCCAGGGATCCTTCTTGTTTTGCTTTTGTTAATTTTTGTCGGATAAAAAAGCAAATATTTGTAATTTGATTGCGAAGCGGAAATGCAGCGATGCATTCGAGTGGTTTATGCATGGCAGCATTCAGTTTCCTGGCCCCGATGCCCGATAAACGCTGCATTAGGGCCCGTGGGGGATGGCTCCAATCGATGAACCGAAACGTAAACACACAACTTCATTTTCCCCAAAAATATCACACTGCCGGCGACTGTGTGGTTGCAAAAAAAGGGGGCTCGACCCGGGGCTGGCACCGGCTGCTAAAAACCACTCAGTGTATACCATTTTTGGGAGGTGCTTGTGCCACGTTGACAGCGTCGAGAGTGCAAACTCAGCAGCACCAGAAATCGCCTTTGACGGCGACCACGTCGAGGGCCCGGGGACCAGGTGCTGGTCAAGTGTCCATCCAAAGTGATTTCGTATGTAAGATGCCCCGGATGTGTGCGAAAAGGCTGCATGCAAATTGTTTGCCTGCCGGCCCTGTGCCGGGATGCTGTCGCGGGTGGTCAATGTTAGCCCACGAAGCTCGCAGCCGCAACCACGACCCACCAGCCACGACCCTTGCTTGGTCAGGAGCAACAGTTAGCTTTCCCGCCTTCCAGATGGGAAAAACCGGAAGCGAAGTTGCCAAAAACCGGCGCATGCGCAGACCCTAGCGAAGGGGAAATGTATTGAAATGAAACTGGAAATGGCGGCAGATCGAAGGCGACTTCTCCAAGTGGCTCTTCAGACTCTATATATGGCCCTAGCATGTTTTATGGGCTTATGAGATTACAATGCATTTTTTCTAAAATGTAAAATTGGTTTTATTTTAGAAGCATGTGCTTTAGAATTGCCCATTCGACCCGGATTACCAAGCCAATTTAATTCATACGTATAGAATAGCTTTGGCCTTTGGTTATCAAAAACCTTGAAATATCTGATCAGTTTCCTTCCCTAAAATGATATAAGCACGTTTGAAGTTTGATTAGTCTAGAATCGTTTGTAACTAATAAAGGTTACACAAAATGTAGTAGTTGGTAAATAATTATAAAATATTCGGAGGTTATACTAAGTAAAAAGAGTTGGCTTACAAACACTCTCTAAAAGGGCGGGTAAAAGGTTTGGTAATAGTAAAATTAGCAGTATTAATTAATAAAATTTTGGATTTATGAAATGAATAAAAAAATTTAAAAAAAATCAGATGAAACAAACGGCAGGCATAAGATATTTGTCAAGTTATTTGCTAGCAGGCAATGGAACCCCTTCTCCGGCACGGGCCATCAGCTGTTGGGCGCGAATCCTAGCAGCTGGTGCGGCTGATAAGAATCGGGGAAATGCCCGCCCAATCCGCTGGCCACCAATCCCGTTGGAAGCGCCGCCGTTGCAACTGGAAGCCCGGCTGGCGTCGTCGGCTGTCGCTTTAGCTTCGGGTCGCCTCCTCGGCCGACGACGCTCGTGGGGCTCGTGCCGCTTGGGGCCACACGGTGGCAACAGTTTGGTTTTGTCCAACACAGCGGCGCATTCCGATTCAGTTCCTGTACGGCGTTGCACGCAAACGGTGTCCCTGCCGGAGCGCAGATTACGGGTCTGAATCATTTGGCGGCGTTCGCCGGAGCGCGCACAACAAGTGACGATATCGCATTCAAAAACGGTTGGAAAAAGCCGAAAGTGCAAGTTTGTTGAAATATTCGAATTGAAACAGTGTCTGCCGGGGCGTATACGTAATACTGCGACTACCTTTTTGCGACGAAAGCGATAGACTTTTGTGAACTGCCAGAGCAACTGAGCAACTGAAGTGAATTGATAGTAAGCCATTAATTTTTATTCATTGATAATGACCCATTTGAAACGTGCCATAACTTTTTAAATTACCTGTAGTTCTGGGAAATTATTAGCCAAAAATGTTACTCATTTGACATTTTTTTACGAAAATGGGACACCTTTTTGTAACGAATTTTCAAAAATAGTTCTTAAAGAAGAAGTTTATTAAAATATTGAAATTCCAAAAGTGTCCGCCGGGGCGTATACGTAATAATGCGATTTTTTTTTCTCGGCGAAAACCATCGACCTTGTGAATTGACAGAGAAACTAAAGTTAGTTTATAGAAAGCCATTAATTTTTATCGATTGTTTTTGAACAGTGCCAAAACAATTGGAATTAGTGCGGCCTTAATATTAGCCAAATATTTGTTAGATTTTTTTCTATTATGCAAAAAGAGATCCGTTTCGAAAGTTTTAGGTTTTTCCGTGACAGTTTTCAGTTGACTTCTCTCTGTGATCGGTAAAAAGTAAAAAAGAGGTTTTTGTAATGCCCAAGCACACCCATGCCGAATTAGTTGACTGCAATATTCGCGGATTGCATAATTTGTTGGCCTAGGTGTGGGCAAACCTTGCCATCTGTCTTTCACATGTACAATTTTGCAACGTACGAGTATGTCTGCAAGTGGAAGGCGAAGGATTTTTCCAAGGCTGAGCAGTACGACGCCAGACCACCAAGTCGGATTGCATCCTTAAGCGTGCAATTCCGTGCCATGTCAACGGCCAAGCCAACAACAAGCCAAGTGTATTTTGGGACCATTAAAAAGCTCCAAATACTAAAAACCTCAAAATAACAATAATAATGGTATGGCGGCAGCCGGGCCCGGGAGAATGGTGGAAATGCAGGAAATTCGCTTTCTACCGCGAGAGCCGAAGCAATTTCTTTTCTTTTTATGTGCCGAACTCGTTGAAAAACCTCCTGCAGGGAATTGGAAGGGGAGTTGTGGGGGCGGGGGCCACAAATGCATTTCGGTTTTCCGCATACTTTTCCTTTGGCTCCCGCCTGCCCCGCCATAGCTTCTATTTTCTTTTCATTTCGCTTTGCTTGTGCCTGCAATTTGTTTTTCAATGACTTTGTAATTGAGTTAAAAGTTTTGCTCTAATTTCGGCTGTGTTTTTGGAATTTCAATAATAATAAACTTTGCCACGCTCGCCAAGGTGCAGTGGAATCGGACGCACGCCCGATCCGGAGCCGTGGCCACAAATCAAACCGACATCCACTCCATAGCCAAGCCGTACTCGCACATAACTAGCGTGCAGTTGATTAAATGATATGACATGGGCTTCATAAAACTCGTTTGTGGATCAATAAATTAAACAATTAATGGTCCAGCGATGGCCATCAATGGAATTGCAGCATCATTCCTCGAGTCGTGGCAATGAGTCCTCCTTTTGGCTCTTGCCTCCGGCCACGGCCTCAGCCTCAGCGTCCGGGTCTTATCCATTACCCAAGGATAAAGGCGAGGACGGCGCGTCCGAGTGCGTGGCTGACAATTAAAAAGCTCATAAAACGTGGCAGCCTCCGCTGCTTTCACGGGAACAAGGAGAAAATGGCCATCGAACAATTTACAGGCGTAACCAAAACGGGCAACGTCATGCAGACAATGTCCTGTCCCAGAAAGAAAGGCGGAGGTATAATCGCTGGCCATCAGCGCTTCATGTCACGTTATTAATATACCCGGTACTTTCACGGTTCCAGGGCATATTATGTTAAAAATAAATACATGGGTGTGATACACACTTCGCAAGATGGTGTAAGAAAACTGATGCTAAATCAAAGGTTTATTTTCCCTCTTAAGTAGGCAACACTTATTTGGTTACCGGGTACACGGCCGTCGCGACGGCAGAACACTTTTTGTTCCTCTCGCGTTTTCCGTTCTCTTCCTTTGCTCTGCCAGTGAGGGTGAAGGGTGAAATTTTTAATTAAATTCTCGCTTGAATTAGCCCCATTTCAGTCACGTGTTAATAATAATAATCAACTGACCAAGACGGCTCCCCAGGCGTAGTCGCTTTGATTACGCTGTGACGCAGGAGACATCCCCTCTATACGCCTAAACCTAATCCCAGACAGTGCGGAAAATCCACCAAAATAACTGAAACTTACTACGGCCAATTGGCGTTTTTGTTGGATTTTGAACATGTTTGTTTGCGGCTGCCCCGGCCGTTCGCTTGTTCGAGATTTATGGCCGAAAGCCCGATCGGGCGCAGGGCCAAGCTGATTAAAATATTGTTTGACGTTGCTTTTCCCTGGCCCGTTGTTGATTAAGGCGCACACATGGGCGCCGGGTTTATGGCCAACTACCAACTGGAATATCGCTGCCGAGCATTTATTGACAATTGCGGATGGTATTGGTGTTTAGACCAAAAAATAAGCCAATTTTCGACGGTTCGTGGCCTAGCAGACTTACTAGAAAAGGTTATTAATGTCTCGTGGTGAAAACAACCGCTGCGCACCACAAGTATGAACTTAAGGAAATTTGCGCTAAGAATATGTGAACAATTTGCCCAGCCCGGCATGAACTTGAATGCCCGAGAAAACGAGCAATGTTGTACGAGTGAGTGCCCCCCGCTTTTAGTTTTTATCGAAATATTTTATGACAAAATACTGGGAAATGCTCCAAAATGCTTTGGCTTTCTTCGTGGAATTCGTTGATATCCTTTATGCAAATATTTAAGCAGTAATGCCTGACAGACAACAAGGCGCAGCGGCAGCATCATCAACGAGGCAATGATTAGCCGAGGGCCCGGGGCAGCGCAGCTCCCAACTATGTATGTTTGTGCTGTGTGTCGCCGGGTAATAGTATCCCCGACTGCTGAGCCACCTCAAAGTGCCCACGTACCCGTATCCACTTGAATGCGACGTCGCCTATCATCTCCACGCACCCACATAACATAAGCTTTCGCGTAGACGCTCTGCTGTCTCGTCCTTGTCGCCGTGTTTAAATCAATTTACGCGCGCTTTGGCATATTTAGTGGCATAAAACAGCACAACATGCTGCCGTGAGTGACGGAGAGGAGCAGGAGCTCCCTCCAGATCCTGAGCGGGAGCGGGAGCGGGAGCAGGGAACGGGGCGAATGTGAAAAGTGCCGTTGACAGATTTTTCTCGTTTTCGGCTGGCTGGCATTGCGGGAAGATTGCTTCGACATGCCGCAGACACTGCAAAATTTATGAAGGCAAAAAACGAAAACAGGCGAGGAATTTCATGCCCTACGGATGGAGTACCCGTAATGGTGGTCGAAAAATACTGAATGAATGCTGTACATACGACAGCAGTTAATTAAAGATTTCCAGGGGAATGTGCGTGTGTTAAAAATAACTGGCGGTTTAATGGTCATATCTTTAGGCATTTCAATTGACAATGGATTGATAATACTAATATTTTCCCTAGAAAATCTTTGCCACAAAGAAAATCAAGATGTCTAGAAGAATATATATGTATGTATCAAGGGCTAGTTTAATGTGGCTCTGTTGCTAAAATAAATATTGCCATTCCGCGCCTCCAAAATGCTGAGGCAAGCTAAAGGAAATCCCAAATTAATAGACAATTCAAGTTTTATAGTTTCGGGTACGATAAATGTGTCTATAAACGCCACGAGAGGCCGGAGAAGGAGCGGGAAACTTTCGGGCCGCGTTTAAAGTTCCCAAGAAGCATCTGCTGTCGGAAATTAATTAAATGGGGAATTAAAGTAAAATACGCAAAGGATGCGAGGACAAAGGGATCAAACTTTTGGCTGCACTGATAGTAGCACGAATACGTAGATGTGTGTGTATACTCGGATAGGCGAAGGAACTCTCAAATAAACACATGGGCACTTTATGTGCCCCATATAGGCACATTCGAGTATTTACATATTGATAGGTTCAATTAAGTGCTTGGACGCTCTCGGGTTCAATTTGCTTAGGCAACCTTCCTCTACATTTTTTTATAGGCAATTTTTGAACCTTTCCGCACAGAAGGCTGTGTGTTATTGTTGCCGGCCTAAGCCACAGCATAAATATTTAAATTTGTTGCCGGGTGAGGAAAATTGATAGGATTTAATGGCATTAAGCAGGAGACAGCAGCAGCGCCATCGATGCTGATGCTAATGCTGATGCTGATGCCGATGCTGATGCTGGTGATGGTGATGCCGAGTTTTCGATAAGCTTGGCCATAATGCGATACCAGCACTGCACATGTGTGGAGATCTGGGGATCTGGGGGGATTGTTGAGTTTACCCCCAACAAGCCCTCCTCCACCTAAACTGAATGAATGCGGCCCGCAACCCCCGATTCGGGCTTTGATTTATGGCCCGCACATTTTGGGGCTCATTAAAAAGCCATAAAGTGTTGCCATTAGACAATGGACAAGTGTTAAGTCCAATCTGCAGCCAATAAAACCTCATTAGCTTAAGTGAGACCCGTTGAAATCAATATAAAGCCAACCCCTTACCCATTACTAGAGGAAACTTTTCAATATACAAGGAATTTACACCTGTGTCCCCTTGCCTTTCTTTCAGTCATGGAACTCATCACTTAATTCACTGCTGCTAATGTTTAATTCATAAGTCCCAAAGCCTGATGCAGCATAATTGCAGTTTACAAGCAATTTGAAAAGCCAATTTTCCCAAATACCCCTAAACACGAAGCCCATAAAATATTCAAGCGCGAATCAAGCACACTTATGGTGTGGACAAATGCAATTGCAGGCCAGTGCTGCGATTTGTATCCGGGTATCGCTTTATTCGAATGCAATTTACAATGTTTGCCACTAAGCACTGTGCAAATATATCCAATTGCACTTATCAATATTTGCTGCCATTGTTGGTATAACCAAAGCTTTTTTATTGCTCACCATGGACGTGTGTTTGCGGGTGAGCATGGAGCAGTTATTATTATCATTTGTACATTTGCCGTTTGCTCTGACGTAGGTTTTATGGCCACCTACCTATGTATTTACTCATCTTTCCCGGCCCGCCCCCCAAAACCTTCTTTTCCCCGACCGGGCCAGCGGGGAAATCACACGGAGAGCGTTTACAACTTGCATGCGAGCTCCGAGTGCCCAGTGCGAGGCATGTGCCATGGCCAGGAGTACCAACTTGTATTTGCCGAGCTGGCAACTTAATTAAAAGTCCTGGCTAAGCACCATGTTGGACAATTATATTTGCCAATGAATATTTGATTTCATTTAAAAGCCTGGGATTGTGCAGACCAGCGCAGGCGGTTGCCAAAGTGAAATGGCTGGCTAACTTACCGCTGGCAGGGCTAGTGGTTGTAGCCATTACACTAAAAGCGGTCCAGGTGCTGGTAAGCAAAGTTTCTCCGACGTCTTGGGCAAAGGATTCTGTGCCAAAGTCTGGAGGGTCAGGGGACAGAATCTAAAATAGTTTATTTATAGTACTTGCGTGATCCAATGAAATTATAGAATTTACAGCTAGTTATAAATTCCATTATACTTTTCTCATAAACTTCTTGGGTGAAGAATTCTGTGCAAAAGCGGGAAGGGTTGGGAGGAAAAAAGTGAACACCAAAGAAGCTGGTAGAGCTTTTCCTTGATTGCGACATTTTTAAATTATTTACATGTGGAATGTAAGACTGATAATATCCTTTAAATGTAATGCCATTTTATATAAACTTTATCCGGTGTTTTGGATGAAGGATTCTGTGCAAAAGTGAACAAGTGAATACCAAAGAAATAAGGGAGAGAATCTAAGAGGCTTAGATGCTATTCACATGCCCGATGCCTATTCAATGTAGAAGTTAAGGCTACATAGAACTTTCTTTTCGATTTCATTGAGACGATTTATCCATGACCATCTGTCCGTCTGTCCGTCTGTCCGTACGAATGTATGAGCACGTCGTTCTCTGAGATGGTAAGAAATAGAGACGTAATTCTTTTTGCTTCTTGGGTGGAGAATTCTATATAAAGAGGGATAGGATCAGGGGGCAGAAACAAGTGAACCCCAAAGAAAACTGGGAGGGAATCTATGGGGATCGGGAAATTTTAAATGAAATTGTAAAATTAAGCGCTAGAATTTTTCTTTAGTTCCATGAAATTTTTCATATAATCTTACCATCGCTGAAAATTTGTTTGGTGCCTCGTTTTCCTTTCCAAGTGAATAATATAAAATACATTTTTCATGGCGCACTTAACGCGAGCGATGTGATTGTGTACTACGAGTACACATCGATTTATTTGTGAATTTATGACTCCGAAAGGTGGCCGAGTGTTTTGTGCACTCACACGTGATAAGTACCCTGTGCATCGTTGTGACTTTGGAGGGCCCTCGGGATTTAAATGTAAATGCAGCTGCTAAAATGTTGCCGAAAGTGCGGCGCCGCTTGGGTTCCCACCCAGGACTTCTCCCTGCGCAATTGAGCCAAATTATAGCTTCCTGCATGTTGCTCGCATTGGTTTAGTGTGTTTCACATTATTTATACGTCAGCATTGGGGGACCGGGCCGGAGCATCGAGAGCAACCAGAGCAACCAGAGCAGCCGATGATTGCAAGTCGTGGCTGTGGCCGCATGCACAATTGATTGCCATGATTGCCCGGGAGCGGCGATGTTGTTGTCAGCTTGTTCGGGTGGCCTCTGTCTGCACTTGTTGTGGCCATAATTGAATTTTATGGCCGCTTATTTTTATGGCTACCCCCGCACCCGGGCAGCTGCCAATTTATGACACAAATCGAAATCGACACAAGGGTGGCAAACAGCAAAGCAAGGAGCTGCTGCCCCGGCAGAGTTATATAAATAATTGATGCACGCAAATAGGAAAATATGCCAGCCAAATTTGCTACGACATTCGTGTCCGGCAAGGTAATGAGGAAAATTGGGAAATGCGGTCAACTATTGGATCGCTCACTCACTTCCTGTTCGAGCATTTTCCCAACCTTTTTTGAGGTACCTAAGCTTTGACATATCCCTCAGCATAGCAGATGAGGGCTCTTACATTGCAAACAATAGTGGAAAGGTAACCGTAGGGCAGCCATTAGTCTGAATTTATACATCAATGGAACTGAGGGCCAATGATTGATTAAATTAAATCAGAAATTAGCTGCTCAACTCTATGTGACACAGATTTCCATTTTCCCGGACAGAAAGGGTATTCCCCGGGCAATCACAGCTTTATTTCCTGCCATTCTTCTTGTTTTGTCACTGAACAAATCAATATAACACATTATATGTGCTGATATTGCGTTCGGCCCCACCGGCTCGAGTTGAAAACTTTCCCGTGTCCGCCGGCAGTGTTTTTCCACTCGTACGAGTATTGTGTTTCCTGGCAGGTGTGAAGCCTGCCAAATAATAATGAAAGATACAACATGAAAAATTGAAGCCAGATGTCCGTCCATCCGGCCTAATAGTGAATAGTAACAACAGCAGCAGCTGCCAGAAAAAAATAACACAAGGCGTCCTGCGAGTGACCTAGACACACATCAGTGGACTCATAAATCTCAATTTGATTTGGGTTTCCTTTGCCGGGCCTTCTGTCCCGGCTCCCGACACCCGACTCCTGGCTTCTACATTCGAGCAACGATTTTTGCGCTGTGCCTGGCCATAATTTATTTGATTTTCGCAGGACGTCTTCTGCGGCGGCCTTGACTCTGGCGAAGAAAATACTGGGTCGTGGTCGAAAGTGTGCCTGCGTGCTGTTCCGGTGTCTGTCCCAGCCACGCCCCATTGCCCCGAAAGTCGCAGTGTCCTTCTAATTGTTTTGCCATTGTCAATTTCCCGTGTAATTGCCTAGCAATTAGGCGGCCGTTAAATGAGCTTACATAACTCATGTGAAGGCGTCCCCGGGGCGTGGCCCGGGTTTACTTTCGTGCCAAACAATTAAGGGAAGAGTCGGCGCAAGCGAACTCCGCCAGCGATTTAAATCACTCACTCAGCCACTGGAGCTCCCGGTTTACTGCTGCAGCGTGATATTAGCCGTAAAATAAGAGCATTCCGATGTCCTGGATGTCCTGGATGGAGCGCGGCTTTGGCTAATTAGTTTAGCTTGCTCACTAATTGCATCAGCGACTGCTGCCGATGCCCCTGCGGCATCTTCTGCCTGACAGGCTAATGAAATTGTCAATGAAACCACACGAGTCCGCACATGTCCCTGCCACCCCCTATCCTCCCAGCCACGCACGCCGGCGACTCGTTCTTTGTAGCACATCCGTGTCTTAATTGCCTGCCCTCTCGCATAAGAATTTAATTTATAGCCCAGGCTCTAAGCCATGTCGGGCTCAAGGGTCGCCAATGACGTTCGAGAGGTCGCGAGGCCGCCGCGTAGGAGTTGGCTCTGTTCGCTGTGGTAAAAACTACAAGTGCACTCGCCGAACAAGTAGTTGCCAGTGTGCCCAGGCTTGATACTTTTATACCCCCAAATATTTATTATATTCTCACAATTTAACCTTTCCTTAATTTATATAATTAACGCCTGTGCTTGACATTTCATATCTGTCAAGCGGTAAAACTTCCCCCCTTGCGATCTCAATACCAAACTAGTTTTCTCAAGAAAGTACGCCGTAGAATTTTGTTACGGCCCGGACGATATCATAGGCACTCCAATGTATCTCCAGAAGGTATTCGCCCTCCGGAAAAGGTAGTACATTTGTGGCCCGATGATTCACATTGGCAATAGTCACCTTATCTAGTATAATGTCATGCTGTTTTCATGTTATTTAACGATTGGTGTTGTAAAAATATGTGAGTTTCAGTTAAAACTTACATCGTAGGGACACGAATGATTCATATTTGAGCAGGATGCGATGTAATTATAAAAATAGTTATTGATGGGATACGCCTTGGGGTTTTTCATAAATTTACAGGCATCCACTGTGACATTGTATAGGAACGGCTTATATCCATTGAAACGTTTTAATAATGCTATGGTAACCTGAGGGAATTGTGGATTGAATTAGTGCAACCGGGAAAAGTCCCAATGATAAATCGGACTTACCTTCACACTTGTTACTGGCTTCTTGGCAATCCGGTATTTGGCGGATAGGTACTTGTAGCTTCGATTCACTGATTTTAAATGGCAATATTCAAAGTATCCAAAATTCGGATCAGTAGAAATGCATTTGGTGTTTGTAAATTCGAACTTTGTCGTGTTCTGCGTGACAAAGAAATGGTTCTCGTTTAGTTAATTTTTAACATATTGTATGAGTGTAACATATATATACTACTCTAAATTAATCAAAATGTAATAGTTTACTTCTTGTATTGTACAAAGCAACAAGACCGCGAGTAACCACAAGGCCAGCGAATACTGCATTTTGACAGATGATATTCGGACTGAATACTAGGAATGTTTAAAAAGAACAGTAAAAATATACGTTTGCAAATAATTTGTTCTCGGATCCAATGACCATATAATATTGTGTTGTTGTGGTATAATTACTAAATTATATTTTCGGCAATAATGGGATATAAATTAGACATCGGATACGTTAGGTTGGAGCTAATTTTAATCCATCCATTTATTATTTGGTTTTAGATCGGGGTCTAAGTTTTATGGATTAGTATATTTACATTTAAAACGTGCTTTTGATTGTTTACCTAATGTTTTGGCTAATGTGTCGCAGAGTTTATTTATTTAATGCTACAAAATGTTCGTGGTGTAGGGCAACATTGTTTAGAGCAACTTGATTTGCTTCACAGTGAAAAGCCGGGAAATCAATTAAGCGCGTGTGTGTCGTATGTGGGCAGTAGTGGGTGCGTTTGGGCATGACCCTGGGGATGGGTGGGGTAGGGCAAGGACCGTGGGTGGCGATAGATAATAATGAACGATAAGTGTTAGAGTTGCCGCCTCCCATCCGTCACCGCCCATCCGACATCGAAGACAGGGAGAATCCTTGAGCCGATTCGAGAGCATTGTTTGACATCCTCCATCACCATCTCCGCCTTCGTCGCAGCCGCAGCCTCCGCTATGCCTTCAGCTCATCGCACTCCATTTGTTGACTTGGAGCTGAGTGCATGTGTAAATTTAGCTAACATTTTAAGTGTCAACTTGCCATGACAACTATAGTTGGGCTCCCGCCTCGCCCAGGAAGTTGAGCTCGCCGAGGTCGCTGGGCGGGAGTGTAGGCAGGCGGCTTGTGTGATTAATCGTGCGCCGCAATATATTGTGGAAATGGAAATGGCGGAGGACACTCCGGTCTTGCTAGGAACTACTGCCGAGCGTGCCTTTTCTGCAGAATTTACCCGGCAGAAGTCGGCCGGCAAGGTTGCCCCTTTAAATGATTTATATCAGACAGAATCCGTAATGAGCGAAAACATATTTCTTGAGAAGTAGAATTTCCCAAATTACTCACCTCTTTATGGCATTTCGACATGCCTAACGAGATGGAAAACTAAAAGGGATAGCAGAGGGAGATGTGTCCTTTAATTAAAGAAGACCTGGATTTACCATAAAGGCCGAATACTTCTGCAGTGCACACACACCTATTTGCTGGAGCGCAGGGATCTCTATATCTTTAATATGTCTTCCGACTAGATTAAATTGAAGCAAGTAGAAACGCTGAAGTCGAGATTTCTCGACAACAAGATACCAACTACCTATTTTCGTCATCATTTGGTTTTTCCATATATTGAGAGTTCCTGAGAAGGGATGGTGAACATTTTTGTTGGCTGTTGGCTCTTGATTATTTTTTGTGCAATCTTTGTAAAACTTGGCGTAAGGCTAGATATTTCGAAGATATACCCAAGTCTGTGGAAAAAGTACAGTTTTTTGAAAATTTCAAAGGCCGAAAAGGACCTGAAAAATAAAAAATAACAAATTCTACGTTTAGGCAATAATAATTGCGTGGGTAGCTTCTACCATCTCGGAGAACAAAGTGTTTATACATACAGACGAACAGACAGACGGACAGAAAGACAGACAGATAGAGATAGACAGACGGACATGGCTAGATCGACTCGGCTGTTGAAGCTGATCAAGAATATACTCGTATATACTTTATAGTGCCGGAAACGCATCCTTCTCACTGTTGCATACATTTGCACAAATTGAATATACCATTTGTGCCTGGCTTACATGGTAAAATAACTTTTTCGTACTGCTATGCTACACGTATTGTAGTATTTTGCTCTGGTTACGTCGCTCCTCTTTGCAACAACTGCTACAGAACTGTGACGTACAATAGCAACTGTGATTAATCGCCAGCCGCCTCCTGCGTGGTATCTTTGGAGCAGTGGGTGCGGCTCGTTGACTTGACGGGCAAAGTTGTTTTCGGCAAACCGGAAAAGTCTAGTTAACAGAATATTACGCATTACATCAGCGGCCAAAAGTAGTCGGCTTGCATGCATGCCTGAATCCAATGTGGCAACGGCAACGGGTGGGTTGCCGTCCAAATGGAAAGGCAAACGGATACCTGGAATGCCTCCACTCCACATCGAGGAATTTCGCTTTGTGACCGGAGGTGAGAGTTCCCGGAGGCGAAATCCTTAATGCGATTAAAGTCGCTCAGACAATCAACTGTGTAATGTTTTCGCTGCGCTGGTTGCCAATCTTGGTGTCTTCTCTGTTCCCGTATGTTTGATTAATTCTCAAATTACACGCAAAATTTCATTTAAAATGCAAAGTTACCGGAGGGAGCAAATGTCATCGCTCCTGCTTTTCGAGCCTTTCGGTTGCAAAGGTTTCAAATTCAAATTTCAATGACCTGAAAACGTTGTTGGCTTCGCTTTGCTTTGATCGTTGCAAAAAAATCATAAATAAATAAAGCGAAGCAGAGAAAAATTAAATCAAATTGCGTGCTTAAGCTGCCAGGGCAAATAAAAATACCCGGCGACCGCACCTGTTTCAGTTCAGTTTTCCTTTTCCCGTAAAGCCAGCACCCGTATCGCCGTACTGTCGGGATTTCCCGTTCCGCCATTTCCCAGGTGGCCGCTTGTCGCTGACATGTGAAAGATATTTTAAAGCAAATATTTGCGCAGTGTTTGCGGTGCCTTGGATTGTGTTTTTTGCCCCATAGGCAGTCAGGTATTCGCGCACATTCGCAAAATCCAAAGGAAAAAAAAACAGGAGAGGGACTACCGACGCAAGCCAGGGTGTGGAAAAGGAGGTTGGAGTAGAGTAGCGCGGGCTGACGTGGCGTATGCGTGATGCGATGTGTACACCGCTCGGAGGGCATTGGGAACCGGCAGATTACGCTGCAGATAAACAATTCGCCGTGGGATAGGCGGCGGATGAGCAATGAGCATGCGATTAGTTGCACCTATCCCCCGGGGCCGCTGTAAATGCTATGGAGTGCGAGCTTGGAGTGGAATCGAGTTGAAATGCTGATCGGATTGGGAAACTGAGCTGTCACGGATTTCGGGGGAAATTTGATTGGCTTCACTTGGTGGATAACAAAAAAGGAATTAACCAAATCAGGGGAAGCCTTCTAAATCAATGAATACTGTTTGACATTTTACCAGGAATGTTTCAGCATCTTGATATTATGAATATAATTTATGAAAAAGCATACCCAATGTTATAACACATTTTGCTTACAAAATTTAAAATCTTACAAATCTATAACGCAACTCTAAAGGCATAGTGTTAGAACCCTCAAGCTCAAGCAGCCCAAGATTACACTATTATACACAAAAAGTCGCCTATTATGTTCTCGTGCCTTTACACGCTAGGTGTAGCATAAGAAAATTAAGTATACGCCCCAGACACCTTAAATTCGTGCCATTTACGAATTTATTGACTTTGACAGGCCGGCAAACAGCCGAAATTGACCCACATAGTCGGTTTATGTATATCAATGAAGTGACAGACAAACAATAGGCGTCTTGCTTCGCCCCGCCTCCCTTTTTTTACTTTAGGCCTTCTGGCCTGCCCCCCTCGCGTTTTTTGCTGCCTTTCGCTGTTTTACGACTTAATGACTCCACCGGGATTAATATGACTAATGGTGCTCCGCTTTTTATTCGATACCTGCCGGCCGGAGACTACATAGGTACCTATGGCTCCGCTCCACCTGCCGCCACCTGCCTCCTCCTTGGCTCCCTGCGCCGCCAACTGGAATATATAGCTTTTGTGCAATTCATGTCCAAATGGTGTGCACGAGAAGGGACAAAATAATAATTATGGGCTCTGGGCTTGACTTTGGTGGGTTTGTAATGTGCTGACATGCTATTTTGGCCTGCCCGGAGTCCTCCCATTAATTATACGAAAGGCAAATACCCTTAAGCCGGGGATTTCGAAAATATGTATGGGGAATATTGAATTATTTAGTGCATATAGGTAGGTATTGTAAGAACTGATCGATTTTAAGTTTATGTTTTCTGAGATACATTGTAAAATCGGTTCAGACGCATTTATTACATATATTATAACTCCATTTTTGTAAACTCCATTTTTGCGTAAAGTCAATGGTTACCTTTGCCAACTGTATGCTGTGCTATTTGCACTATTAAAGATATGAATCGAAGGGAGTGGGGTTTGTTGGACTAATCTATAAATATGTGTAACTGTAGCAGTTGGAAATTTAAACACTCAACACACTCTCAAACACGCAGAGCAGGAGACACCCGCCACTCGACACGCAGCCGACCTTTTGGCCACGTACGAGTGCCGTTGAAGTGGCCGTTTGGCTGTCATTAGCCGGCTGCAGTGCCCCACAAGGAACAACAACTGCCCACAACAGTAAGCAACCGGCAGCCAACAACATGGCAAACAAACAGTTTATCAAGTCCACCGCCTGGACGAAGGACAAGAGCCAGGACCAGGGACCAGGGACCAGGGACCAGGGACCGGGGACCAGGGCAAGGGTCAGCTTGAAGTGGGGCCCCCACTTATCTCGTGGCATGCATCAGTCAGTCACCCAGTCAGCCGGTCGGGGAAATTAATTAACAACAACATTGACACTTGAGCATTTGACAGAACGTGCAGACAGCTGGGCGGGTCGAAAGTGACTTCGGGGAGGGCATCCCGCTCTTGCGGAGTCAACAAGGTGTTGTCAAGTTGAGGTCCTTTTCCCAAAGTTGCTCGATTTGGAGCGCCTGCCCCCTGCCTATCAAATGTCGATATCTGTATTGTTTTGCGATGTTGTGCCTGCTGTTGTGCTGGTACTTGCCTTGTTTGTCTGGCCGACCCCTCCCCGACCTTTGCATTGGCTTCTAAAATAGCCTGCCCCTCCCGGCCGCTCTCGGTTATGCTGCTGCGGCCTGGGAATTGTGTTATTCCTTTGTTTTCCAAATAAATTTCATTTTAGTGCTGTTCTGGGGCATAATAGTCCGCCAAAACCACACGAACAAACACACAAGCGCCTCCCCGAGGCTTGTGGTTCCCTCGGTTGACTGGTCTATTTTGAATTTGGGGTTTGCCCCGGGCACTGTGTCCTGTCGTGGCGTGAAATATGTCTCAATTAATTATCCATGTTTGTGACATACGCAAACGCAGAATTGATTTGATTTTTGTTCCATTATTGTTGCTTATCAATATCGATTTCGATTATTCAAAGTCGCCCGGCCCGGCCTGGGGCGGATTTCGGCAAATCAGATGCAATTATGTAGTCCAATCGCCTGGATGGAGAAATCGGTAAATCGGGTAAACGAGTGTGGGCGGAGAGCTGGATAATTTATGAGGACCCATTAATTATTACTCACGGAGCAATGTTATGACTTATTGACTGAATGCCAAATGGGGTTAACCTGGGCGGCCCACCTCTATCCGAAATAGTCGATACCATTCTCCTAGTCAGCTTGAATTTTATATTTTTATTTCATTTTCAATGCCATAAGCTCGTTGATTGGCTATTCTGTTGAAACTATTCTTATTAGAGTTTAAATAGAAATTTGATTATTGAAAAATGTTATTTTAGGTGCAAAATTAATGGTCTACGTAATCAATTTTAATAAAGTTGGTTTGTATCAGAGCAATCAGAAATCAATATACGGTTAATAAATACATTATCGGTGTCGTTTTTAATAAATAGTATTCCAAAATGTATATTACTATAATTATAGTTATATAGAATACGCTTATTATATTAGATTTTGAACTATCTATGGAATATTACAAGCTCTTCAGATTAGACAGAACTATTCTATTGTTCTATAAATTTTAAGTTGGTATGTAGGGCAGGAAACAAGAGCTGAGAGTAAGATATAGACCCGATTGAGTAACTAGAGATTGTTAACGACAGGCCGAGATTGAAGTAAAGTCTCAAAGAGGGAAACCTATTTTCCATTAAATAATAACAAGAGTCAGCCGTTACCTAACTAATTGCTAATCTTTTTGCAGATTGCCCGCTGAAATAGTCTTCTCTAATTTTCTCATTTTCCCTTTTTCTATTGCAGCACAAACTTCCGGCAATTTTGTGCCATAAAATGTTTGCCACCAATATCCGGCGTTGGGTTGTCGCTGACATTGACGTTGCCATCTAGGATTGCGTTGAGGTCGACGGGCGGCGGAGTCGCTAGCTCCTTTGGATCCTGCAGCTGCTCCCGCCTCTATTTCCGGTGCTGTCGATCCAGCCATCCTGCATTTGCAATTCGAATTGGTGCGCTCGGGCCCTCTATACATATTTCGTTGCATATGCGTCGGCTAATTAGCATGCAGCGGCATTTCAGACGACAGCGACAACAGCACCAGCAATCCAAGTAGAGCGCACAATAGTGATAATAACCCGGAATGGAAGAGGATGTGTATGCATCTCTAGGCTCCTACAACGACAGCGGCAACGGGAACGAGAACGGGTACGGACTTGGAATCGGGATCGAGGGTGACGACGACGCAAGCTGGGGCAGTGCGGAGCAGCTGCTGCTGTGGGAGACGGTGGATGAGCGTGGGAACGACAGCCATCGACACAATCAACTATGGCCGCGTAATGGGAGCACGGGAGGCATTGACAATGCCACCGTTTGGCCGCCAGCACTTCCCGCGGATGTGGCGTTCGATGCGAACAACTACTGGGCCCTGCTGGCCCTTGTCCTGGTCCTGGGAACGGCGGCCGGCAACATCCTCGTCTGCCTGGCCATCGCCTGGGAGAGGCGGCTGCAAAACGTAACCAACTACTTCCTCATGTCCCTGGCCATCACGGACCTGATGGTAGCTGTTCTGGTCATGCCGTTGGGCATCCTTACGCTGGTGAAAGGTGAGTCGATTCACTGCGCTGCATTACTCTCAGCGCCATATCTCTGTCTCCATTGAAAATCCAAAGCAACGGAATTTTCTCCTTGGCTCCATTGTTAAGTGCGGGCCAACAAAAGAAGGAAAGAATAGAAAGAATAACCCGGTCAGAGTGCACTCCAGGTATTATGCTTTTCCCGGTGGGTCAGATTGGCCTCGCGATTACCTAATTTACTCCAACGAAAGTGTCTGAGCGGGAGAGCTTGTGGATAATTAAAATTGATTGGACTAAACGGGGCATCTCAAGGGAAGAAAGAAATTATAGGAATAATCTCCTGAAGATTATCGTGAACATTACTGAATTCAAAGCTTAAGCTCCTCGTTTGCTGGCAAGGATTTATGACTTTGCTGCAACGCATCCTCTTTGTTGTTTCTCGACTTTCAGAAGTGTCTAAACAGTTTATTTTCAGGGAAGTGTTGAAGCTTACTGATTACTGAAAAGGCTTTAAAAGCCACCTGACACTTTGACAATTAAACTGTGGGTTTCCTTTACGATATTCTTTCAACCAATCTGCTGGAGCGCGCCAGATCAATCAGTGGCCTTTGAGTTGTAAATCCCCGTAGGAGCGGAAAATCCCGTCATGTGTAAGGGTACAATAATCAAGCGCAGCGCCAGAGACGTGCGCGTGAGCAAGGACATCCAGTGCAGGACCTAGGTGTAGCCAGCACGGCTGCATTTAATGAGGCTGCTGTTACTGCGGATGCTGGCGAAGGCGATTGCATTATGTCTCAGATATTTCGATCAAAGCCGGGAAAACGAAAGCCAGGGATAGAGGGCCGTGGCTGCGGCAGGCAGTCAGACAATTTAATAAGCGCGCCTCCTTTGTGCTGCTTAGATGGCCGAGAAGCTGCCAGAGACAAGTCCTGGGAAACAATGCCAGGAGGATGGCGGCAACGGAAGCGCCTTGGCTTTGGCAGGCAGTGGAGCAAGTGCAGCATAAAAATTGCATTAGGAGCGCCAAACGAGCGCCGGAAAATTTCGCTTTGACTTACGTACAGTATTTCCACTATTTGGCCAAGGTCTGCCTGGTGCAGGCCATCTGCTATTCGCAACCCAAAGTTGCAGTCACAGAAAACACATCATCGCGTTTCAGTGATACACCTTAAAGTATACGATTTGAAAATATTGCGTTTCAAAGCTATAATTTAATGGGAATAGAAGTAAAAGAGGTTAACTAATCGGACCACAAACGTTTTCGCGCTCTCTAGTATTTGAGTATATATAAAATAGATGATAGATTAATTTGGTATGTCCCAAGCAAAGCTTCGAACTTAATACTAGCTGACAGGACTTCAATATCTGCGGTAATACATCTTTATTGTTGCTATATTGTTTCCAATCTTCCATCTATTTACTTGCTTTGAAGACTACCCAAGAGGTAAATAACAAATTAATGTCATATCCTTTAGAGGGAATTTGTGTGCTAGATGGTATTTTCAGATTGAGTGATTGCTGAATCTCAGTGCAGTATCCTGCAGTATTCCCCCTCGCTGCAGCAGCGGAAGCAGGTGCGCTGATGACAGTTTTGTTTGCGCGCTTTGGGAGCCATTACAAACGCAAACAAAAACAGCAACAAGGTGGCACTCCCACCGCCGCAGTCACCTGGAGCACCTCTTGGCAATGCGACTGGGGAAAAAGTGAGCAATGCAGATGCTCGTACAGGGCCGCAGGAGGTGTGTGTGGGGTGCTGGTGGCGGCTTGTTATATCAAGTGTGAAAAGTATTGCAGGCGGCAGGCAGCGCAGGCTCAAGCACAAGCCCAGGCCCAGGCCCAGGCACGTTTGCCAACTAAAAGCAATCGGGATCTGGCTGCTGTCAAGAGCTTTCAGGACGAATCCTGCGCCTTGAAAGACGGAAGCAGCCGAACCGGCGTGCCGAGTTTAAGTCTCCAACTGGAGCAGGAGGCCTTAGATCCCAAGGATTAGGCTCTCACAAAGCAAAGGCAAGGTAAAGGAAGCCAGCAGAAGTTACTGGATATGAATAAGCCCTGCAGTACATTAATACACTGTATCCACTGCCTATCTATCTGCCCCTAAGGTTTCCTCGCTTCTCGGTTTTCGTTTGTGTTAAACAAAGAGTAAAACTATGGGTTAATTATGCGTAACTCATGTTACTTTGGACACAGGCATGTGAAATTTAACCCAAAAACAAGTAAGAACGATTATAGTCAAGAGTCTCGACCGGTTCTAAGTTTCCCCCTGATTGTTAGAATACGGATGAACATTGCGTAATTTGAGTATCATATGCTTTTTCCGACAGCATTTTCGTAGTTTGTGTTTGCAGGTATGTTTGTGAATGAAAACTGTCTGATTTTTGCAACGTGGATAGATATTAGCTCTACCAATGTAATATCCGAATTTCGAGCGTCTAGAGTCTAGAGTTACAATGGTGGACGCCAGAGAATTTCGCGGTGTACGTGGTCTCTATCCATTATGGTCTCCAATATATAGGCGTTCAAACGGACACACGGAGAGACAGACGGACGGACAGGAGGACAGGGTTAGATCGACTTGGCTATTGATATTGATCAATAATATCGACTTTATGGGGTTGGAAAAGCTTCCTTCTACATGTTACACGCATTCGTACGAATTCAAAATAAGAACGAGGTATATAGTGACTAGGATATTCACTTACTATAAGCACTAGTTGCCTAATCACTATAAGGCACCTGCCCCATGCTTGTTAAAATTCCCACTTTGAATAATATTTTCATATTGTTGATTGAAGCAATTAATGGTCGCGGCACCACAAAGTAGTTAACACAGACGCAACAGAAATGTCAAAATCCGTTAAGCTTTCGAATAAAATATTGATAGTGACAAATTTATATTTAAACATTTAGTACTGGTTAGTGTGTGCGTAAAAGTATGTTAATGACTTGGTAATTCTTTGGCAGGCTTTACCTTGAATCACTTGTGGGCACAGTTTCCGTTCGATGGGTCAATCGGTCAATCGGTGGAGAACCACATGACTGACCACATTGCCAATTTAATTATAAATCGCGGGACATTGCTGAGCCCGTTTAACTGGTTGCAGTCGTGGGCCAAATGCGCGAATTATGATTACACAATTACAACGTAATTATTGCATAATTAATTTCATTTTAAAATCTGCATAAAACGCCAGTTAATTAATAGCAGTAAACGCAATTACTGCATTCGCATCAAAAGCCAGCGAAGGGACAACAAATTGAATTACAGCAGCCCGTCGATGGCGGTTGTTTGAGGAATATTTGAGTAAACGCGAAAAGCACGCAAAATGCTTGCAACTTAATAAATTATGCTCGAGGACGGCAAATGATAAATAAGGGGGCGGCCGCGAATATAAAAAACGGCAAGCCGCTCGAAGGGAGCAGCAAAATTAATTGAGCGCAAATTGGTGAAGCTGCGATTTACATTGTCGGCAAAAGGGAAAAAACAAGCCAAACGCGGGCGGTGGGAAACAAAATAGGCAATGAAATTTTAAACAGTTATTTTACAGTGCAGGCCGCGGGGGCGGGAAAATGGAAAATTGGGACACCAAATAGCTGGGATTAAGCGGGAAGGGGATTCCGGACTGCGCGTGGCTTACCCGGGAAAAGCGGCCAGAAAACAATGGCAAGTGGGCTGGGAACAAATTTATCATTCTACTGCGGCTGCTGCTGCTGCTGCCAAAGTTGTTGGTTTTTGTGCTGTTGTTGTCAAAAAGCATTTTAAGCGCTTAAGCTAGAGCATAAGCTGCGACACGCACTGCGCTGCACAGTGGAAATCATGTCACCCAAACCGGAAGTCAGTTTCGAAACGATTCCTAGACGTTCTCATGCAATAAAGTCGAGTTTAAATTCTTTGTTAGGAAATAATGAAAATCTGGCCATTGGGCTTCCACAAAATTATGCCATTTCGATGCCTTGTTTTTAGTTAACTGATTGGACAAACCATCTGATGATTGAGTAAACCCCATTTCGTTTGTCCGTATTTGATATTTTAATATGCAGCCGCATGATTTCGCGGATTCCTCGAGCAAACACGGCGATATCCCGGACAGAAGCACAATCGGGAACGGTTCGTTTGGCAATCAGATTCGTTCATTTCATAGATAAACGAGCCGCAATGAGCCAATGCCAAAGTTAAAGCCCAAGTTGGATAAACTTTTCCCCTCGGCGCCGTACCTCATTTTGCGGGCCGCAGCCTCCCGGGCCGCTAGTTGGCTTTATCATAAATCTTTGAGCTACCTGGAGGCACTGCCGCATGGACGGAAGGACGGCAGGCCTTTGGGAGTGGGAAATTGACATGTCTGCGCATAGCAAATGGCAGGTCCAAAATGGCAGCTGTCGGCCGGCTCAGGGCAGCCAATTAATTTTTGGTCAGCTCCCAAAAGAAGGCACCGCTCACACTTTTCGATGGGACCGCCGTGTAATGAAGTCCCGGCCGTAGCCCTGTTTAAAGACCCGTTATGGAGTGTGCCACGTAGGTGCAGTGGGGCGTGGTCGCAGAACCCTTTTGGCAATCAGTGCTGAATTTGTTTTGTTTTTGCGGTCAGCCGGAGTTAAGAGCTTTTCCGGGGAAGGGCGTCTGCTCAGCGTTATATGTATAGTGTGTGTGTGTGGAAGATGACGAGGGAAAAAGGAGGAGCGGACAGTCAGGGGCAGGAGCAGGAGCAGGGTCAGAAGCAGCTGTTTGGCGCCCGCACATCCATCAAGTTGTCATGGAGCGGAGTCACCAACTCACACGCTGTCTTCCAATGACTTGTACACTGGGGAAAACTTTGCACCAATCAGTTAATAGAGAACCAAATTAATAAAAGTTGTCGGGAAGATTGTTTATTTTATAAACATTTCTTCAATTGAATTGAATCATAATCGCTCAAGTCTAGGGCCATTTCAAGGAAGTTATTTAATTGCCATGAATAGATACAATAAATGGGACAATTGTTTCAAGGTCAGACCCCGATTTATCGCTCAGTGCACTCACTATCCCTTCAGTGTCCCATACGTGTGCGTGCAGCTATGTGTGAAAAGTCAGGGGATCTTTCGCTCTGCTGCACATTGCTGAAAAGGCTTTAGTTTTAGTCTCAGTTTCAGTTTCAGTTTCAATCCAAGCCTCAGACGCTTAGTTTCTGGTTTCTCCGACCGTTCAGGATCTTAAAGTCCTCGCACCACGAGCAGTATGCACGCGAGGTCCCAGGACGAGGCTGCCGCCGCTCGCCGTTCGCCGCTTCTGCTCATTACTTATGCAAAGTCCTTTTTAGCTGTTAAGTGTTTTGTGTCTACTTACAAATGTAGCTGTAAATCAAGCGGAAGTCCTTTGGCGGCGTGGCGGCGTGGCGGGAGCGGATGAGGAAAGGGCACAATTGACTGCACGGGTTGCGGAGGCATTAAATTTTTCATTTCGTGCGTTTACTATTTCCGCAGTTGCTGCGCACCCAAAGTGCGCCATGCCACGAGGCACCCCATCCTGAACGGTGGGTGGGATGTCTAAGTGAAAGACGGGCAGCGCTTTGCACACGCATATGTAAATCTTTCACTGGAAAGATTGGGAACAGGAATTGATTATACTGCCTCGTGCCGGGCCAAGGGTTTTGTTGGGTCCATTAGGACACCGAGCCTGCCCATTTGTTCCGATGATTTACCGTCAGCTGCTCAGGCCACTAAAATTGGTGCAGTAAAAGAGGATTGCAAAAGTAGCTTTGCCCAAGATACATACCATACACCACGGGACTTGCATTTGCTCTTTGGGTACGAGAAGCTCTTCTGTAGCGGAAGAGATTTTCCAAACTACAACTTGTAATTCCCCAAACCAAACAATTTCCATCTACCTATACTTTAATGCTGTTTGCAATCAATCTGGGCTTAGGCAAAATTGGATCTAAAACTCTTACAAAAGAATAGACTGAGCTTAGAATCAGAAATATATGAACAAAAAGTATTTAAATTTGTATCCATCCAATGAGAATTATTGCAAGAACCGCCTGGCAATTCGTTTATTTATGGCTTTAAATCTTTGTAATAAATAGTTGGAATTTGGATTGAAAACTCTTAAACTGCCGTGGCATTGCTTTAAAATTGTTTTAATTCCGTGGTCACAACAGTTTACGAATACGTTGGCGCGCTTCCAATTGGGTTTAAATTGGCTGCGTTATTCAAATTGGCTCATTAGTACAACCAATTGATTGAAATCAACACAAAAGTGCGCAGCCATGGCCAGGCAGCTGGTTTAGCGGGCCGCCACCCTGCAACTGCAACTGAAATCTATCAAAATAAGCACTTACTATGCTTGCCCCTTTCTGCTGACAGCGACAATTGCTAAATTGCACTTTCTATGATTAATTGAGCAGCCGCCGCAGCAGGCTGTGCAGCACAGGGTGGCCGGGCGGGCAGAAGGAAATGCTAAAAGCCATTACTCTAATAATATTTGACTTGAATCGATAACTTGTCTAGGTTGCAAATAGCTTACGGGCTGCAAAGGTGCAGGAGCTCAGCAAGGAGCAGGACTGGCAACAATCGCAGCGCAGGGAGGGACAGACCCGGCCTGACAAAGGATAAACAGATGGCAGACAGGGCAGAGTGGTACACAAACACGGCAAGTGCAGCGAAACAAGTCAAGGTAGTCAAGGTAGTCAAGGCGGACGAGGACGAAGACGAGGACGACGACGAGGAAGTGGAACCAGGTAGTGCAGGAGCAAGACCACGACCAAGACCGAGCGGCTCTCACCGGACCGCCTTGACAGTCAATGCCAAAACAATTGAGGTTAGGCCAGGGCAGACGGACGTCTTTGGGAACAGACATGTGCTCGAGGAGCACGTATTTGTTTGCCCCTGTGTGGCATAGACCCAGAACAGGAGACCCAGGCCTCGAGACTGTATGGAAGGGCAAACAGATGACGGAGCCAGGTCGGGGCCATAAATAAACTAGAGAGGCAAATGACTGGGTAGGACAAATGACACACTTCCGCTGTTTGGGCTCGAGATTGTATCAATGCTGTGCGTATGATGAACGCGCTTTTATTATTCATAAATGTCAAAGAAACTATCACCTGTCCATTCATAGTCCTCGCCTTATTGTTTAGTAATGCTCCAAAAGAAAAGGACTTGGGCATAGCCCAAGATAGATAGATAGATTTCCCAAATGTTCGATATTCAAAACTTGCTTAAATAAATTATGTAAAAAGTTAAGTGTATTGTTTTTAATGCTATTTATATATATAATTTAATGTATAATCCTAAGCTAACACACAAGTCCTTGACGGGCCTTAACCTAATGCACGGGAGGACTTCACACTGCCTGCCATGCAAAGCATCCGTAATAAGGTTGCGGCAAGGGCGGATGTTTCAAATGCACTCTTGGAAATTGCCTGACAGATGCCTGTTTCCCTTCCTTTGGGCAGAAACTTGCAAATGAATTGTGGCCTAGTGAAAGGACCCGGCCATTACTCATTCATTGATTGTTTGCCTGCCTCGCGCTCCCGGCCGTGCCGTGCATTATTCCGGCTTAAGTGGCAATGCTAATGGATTAAGAAATGCATTTTTTATGATCGTCACCCTTTTGCCAGGCCACTGTCGGCTTAATATTTAATTTCGCGGTGCAGCCAGCCAGCATTGTGACTACGAGTATATGAGATCCCTGCCCGCCCTTTAAGTGGCCGCAACTTCGTGCACCGTGCAAAGTAAGTGGCGTGTAATTTATGTGCCTCGCTGACAGTGCAAAGAGTGCGAAAATTGCCGCAAGTCAGGGAAACTGACTGCAGCGGGGCGCGTTTTCTTGTTTCGCTCTGCGTTTTCTTTGCGCGCTGTGACATTGCTGTATGAATGGGACTTGAAGGGGCGCCCAGTGGCCTTTTGTCGCTGGCTTACACTGCGCCGGGGCTTAAAGCATTTGCGAGGACCTTTGAATGCAAGCCTGCCACCAAGTATTTATTTAATTAGAAGTCAAAGAAGTCGCTTTCAGTGCCGCCAAGGCAGAGGCTGCTGCAGAAAGATGGGTGAAAAAAACCTATCGCACTGCGGGATTTCCATCTCATCATTGGGCACTCCATTTATCAGGCTTTGACACTGACAGCGACCCGTCGGATTTTGCATCCAGTTTCGGGCTTGCTTTTTCGGTCAACTTGATTAACGAGCCGTGGTTTCAGGCAACTTTCGTCCAGCACCGGGCTAGTTAGCATCCGGATTTAAATCCAGAGCCACAAAACCAGCAACAACTGTTGAGCGCAGGCGGCTCGAAATTGTCAAGTCATATTTCATTTTCGGCCAACGCCCACGTCGGACAAATTCGAATGGAACATCATATCGCATTTGTATCTCGTCCTTTCGCGTATACAAGGGTTGCTTCTCTTTGGGGGGAACCTCCTGGTTCCGGGTCGAGTGTCAGGCGACATCCAGCTACCCATTTGCGTGACAGGCGAGCTTCTGTCCGCCTACTTCAAGTTGTCTGTCAACAGGCGCGGCGACCTTGCCGCAATAAATGCGTACACCCGAAAAAACTATATTCTATTCTGACAACTCCCGGATACCTGCAGATGTTTACATAGCCACTTCACATATAAGATTAAACCTCCTTTAATGGTAAAACCACAAAAAACCGACAAGTTTCGAGGTCCCTGTAGCTGGGTTAAGCATTGTAGCTATACTACATTTTATATATCCACAACTTAATAGAATATTCAGTTCTTAAGTAAAGTTTTCTTAATATCATAGGGACTTTTGCGTTGAAGACATTAAAAGTGACTTTTATATATGACTGATGAATGGGAATTTTTGATTGTGCAGCTAAACACGCTAACTGAAACACAACGCAAACACAGTTGAGCGCACTTAAGCACCGAAAGCCCAATACACGATGTAGCACGTGCTTGCCTTTTGACAACGCGGCGTATGCGTAATGCGGCCTAAGAATTTAAGAATCTCCCATCGCTCGGCCTACCGGTACTCCAACTGTTTGGCACGTGAGTTATAAATAATTATAGACAACCAAGCAACCAAAAATTATAACATTAAGCTAGAATGGCATGCCAGGCACGTTTCGGCTTCCTTGGCTCCGCCTGCGATTCGAGTAATTCGGATAGACAGGAGCCAGAGCCGTTCGGCTGAGGGTTATACATACATATTTAACGGTCGCGACCGCCACACGACGTGACGTGCCCCAAATTGGAATTATTGCCATCATGTCACTCGATTAGTGGCGTTAAATTGCCAAAGCTACTCCCCATCCCAGGGCTCCACCTTTTATTCCAGCTCCCTGCTCGTTCCTGAGAATATCATTTGCATCTGCTTTGATACAGCTTTTCCTTTGCGTAAATGTGAGTCTGCCCCGCAGTTTGTTTAGCGTTTTTTTTTTGTTCCTGCTGGCGAGTGTCCTCGCTATCATTTAATATCCTGTCACTTGGAAACTGTCTGGACAGGCCAAACGAAGGAGAACTTTTCGTATCTCACTTACTTTTGTTGTTGCCCAAAGTTGGAAACAATTTTCGAAAAGACTTTAAACAGTTCATGGAACGCTAAAAATAAGCAATACCATTGATGTACTCAAGTCGGGAATTGAAAATATGGCTTCAAGGGGATTCTATTGATATCGCGCCATCAAAACATAGTTTAAATTGAGTATTGAAATAGGTAGTCCCTACCTTAAGTCAATTCGATTTGTATCAAACAATATACAAGAAAATTTTAAAGCATTTAAAAACTGTGGGATTAGAGCTCACAAACTTTTGATTTAAGGTTAGATACCCTAACCATTAGGCTAATATATAAAAATTTTCGCGCCACAAAAGCTGCCATATAGTTATTTTTACGAGTATATGTGGTATTGTTTTTGTTGTGTGTAGTAACCCGTTTTCCTCCATTCAGTGGAGCTAAAAATAAATGTACAAGTATGTGAGTGTAATAAATGCCGTGAGAGTCTCACGGTGAGACCCAAGAAGAAAAGTAAACCGCAGAAAACACTTCGGAAAGCTTCGGGCACCGTTGTTTTGAGAAAGAGAATGTTGTTTGTTGAGAGAGCGCCCTGCCTCCACAAGCTGGTTGTTCTCTCAAGTTTGTTTTTTGGCTCGAGCACATCAACCGGTCCTGTGGCGCAATGGATAACGCGTCTGACTACGGATCAGAAGATTCCAGGTTCGACTCCTGGCAGGATCGAAAAGTAATTTTTTTCGTCATTTAATTTATTTTTATTTTTCTACCATTTATCTACCATATTGTTTCAATACGAAAATCATTAATTAAATAATTAAAATGTATGTTTAACCAAAAATCAAACAAAACTTACCTATTCCGTAAACATTTATGAAAACTAAACTAAACTAAACTAATATAAATGTACGTCAATTAAATAGAAAATTGTCTTTTTAACGTTTTTTTATATTTACTTTTTGTTTCAATACCATCATATGCATTAATTCATATTATGGTTTGAAAACGGTAATCCTTATTTAACATAGAAATGATTGTAGAATGTGCACGAAAATTAAAAAAAAAAAACAAATTAAATTCAGCAAACAATTATTAAACTAAACATGCATAAATTAAAAAGAAAAGTTGTTAAAAAAATTTAATCCACCGATCCTGCCAGGAGTCGAACCTGGAATCTTCTGATCCGTAGTCAGACGCGTTATCCATTGCGCCACAGGACCGTTGTAACACAATGAAATTATTTATAATCTGAAATAAGCTAAAAAAAAAAAGAAAAAGTTGCCATAAATAAATGTCTATAATTAGATTCATTTAAGACTTTTCCATTAGTAATACTTGTTGGTAGATTGACAGACCTACGTTTCTTGTTTCATGCATATTAAAAATGCCAAAAGCTTCAATAAATTATTTGTGGTAAATTTTCAACGTAAAGGTCAAATTCAGGCTCTGGTTTTGCGATATTTTCCGAAATTGGCACTCGTCCTGCACACTAATTGCTCAAACAACTGAAATTCTCTGAAATACTTTATTATTCTTAGAGCAAGGCCAACTTCTCAAGAAAACAGCTATTTTTGAAGAATGCACACATGCTGGATAATTAATGCAATTATATTCAAAATGAAGGAAGGTTTTCCACAAAAGCCCAGCAAGCAAATTTAATTTGTGCGTGCATATGAACATGTGCACAATATCTGCTGGCTTGCTCTTCTGGCTTAATCATTTTTGGGCATCCAGTGCTGGTGGGATTGCATACTATTGTATAAGATACTCGTATTCGTATTCGCATATTCGTGAAACCGAAACCTACGCTCATCAGACTCCTCTACTCTGCTGAAATCAGAAATGTGCATCGTGTGTATTAAATTTCCATACCCAGCTCCCAGCGGAGGCCAAAACTTGCAGAAACACAGCATCGAGAACGAAATAATCATTTAATTAAATTCACACAACCCGCCCGCCCACACAGTTCCCACATTTCGACACATTGCTGATTTTTGGCCTCGGACATTCATTAAAATTGTAGCACTACAAGCAACTGCAAAAATAAACACAGAAGCCATCTGAAGGAGATATGTAAAATAGGCCAATATGGGAAAATGTTATGGTTTTGCCAGTGCAATGTTTTCATGTCCGTACAATATGCAGAGTGGCCATCGCATAAAGCGTACATTTTATTGTACACTCCTAAGCGACCATGTCAGCAACTTGTGTGTCCTTTTTCGAAATTTTAATTTTGTCAGCACACAGGCGTTGCTGTGAGCTCTGCCGAGCTCTTGTGCTCGAGCAAATATTGAAATTGACACGTGCCAAATATTTTTTGAACATTATTCCGGAGGAAACTGCAAATATACTGGCACATTTATCAGTTCGAAAGGCAGCCACACTCGTTCCCACAATTCGTAACACATTACCCCCATAGTGTACATTTCCATGGGGCATATTAAATATAGAGACGGCTTAAGCGGTTTTCCGAATGTTGCCACCGCCAGGCCATTGTATTTTTAGATCAATGGCTTTGAATTTATAATGCCTTGATCGAATTTACAAAGCTGCGGGAGCGGGTACCTTACGGCAAAGCCAACACAAATTATGCATAAATCTCAATATAATTGACATTGAGAGACAAAGTTTGCCACTTTGCGGAGAAATTTTACGAGACTATTTTTACCATTTTGAAAGGGCGTCCTCTGGTCTGAGACGGGCTATAATAGGCAAGTCAGGACCAGCTCGCCCTGCGCCAAACAGTTTCGAAAAGTTGGTCGACAGCGGATGAAGAGCTGTTTTCCACCAGGTCCCGGCCACGGCTTTTCCATTTCCGCCAACACATGCTACGAGTACGTACGAGCACGAGCCGTCGTGTGCCTGTGGCTGGCTGAGTTCCTCATTGTGAGAATTATGCGAAAAGTTTTGTGTTGACTGGAAGCGACGCCGGGCCCGACAGCTGAAAGTATATTAAATTTAGCATTGCACTTGCCATTGCCGTTGCCCGAGCTGCACTTTGCCAAAATCTCGGCCACGAAAGCCCCCAAAAATAGCTGAAAGCATTTGCGGCATGGTCTTCCGGCCATCGAGACTCTTTTGCGGTTGTCCAGCTGCCAGGAAAGCAAAACTACGAGTACCTGAAATTTTCCCCTGCCAAACTTTTCTGGCACGGAGTGCACTTTCATCTTTGCCCGGCCCGGTGTCTTAACCCTGACATTATCGTTATCGGAGAGCGTCATGTGGAAAGGTAGACTTGCTGCTGGGCTGAGCTTATTTGATTTACTCTAATAATATATGTTACATGTACACTTAGTGCAGGGGAAACATCTGCAGCTGAAGCTCTTATCAGTGTCGTGTGCGGTTGTCGCATAAATGTCTCAAAAATATGCTCGGGTGCGGTCGAAAAAAACAAAATCGTAAAGATGAAATATGTGTGTCGGAGCCAAGCCGGCAGCTCACATGCTAAATTCAACCCGGCGACGACAGCTTGTAATTTCATTTTATTATGCCCGAAAAAGGACGTCCCACACATCTCCTGTGCTTTGGCGGCCGGCGAGGCGAACCTTTTATATCCGCAAAGAGGCAAAAGTTTGTAATATCTTCTGATGTTCCGGTTGTCTCAACAAATTGGCGAGGAAATATACTAAATAAACTGCCTGCCGGGAGACTGTGGGGTATTTGGGGCGCCTCATATTGATTGCATGGCTAATGACCTTGAAAGTGATATGGGATTGGTATTCGGTTTTGGGGTTACTACTGGGATTGGTGTCCCTTCTCGGCCTTATTGTTTTGGGGTTTGTTTTGGAAAAATTCATCATAATTTGATTGAAAACAAGCTGATGACCCCGAAATGAATTATACCTCACAAGCATTGAAATATCCTTTAAGAAAAATTGCTTGCTGCAAAGCCTTTCGTAGAGCTTTAAGCTTGGTCTGTCCCCGAAAGTGAAGGCAAATAATATATTGATGAACACGTAATGTTATTGGCAAGGACTTGTTTGTTATTTGTGACAACATTTCAGTAGCATAGAGGAAAGGTAGCCCAATTTTTGGGATCAAGTCCTACTTAAAACTCACGGAATTCGGTTACTCGGTAAATTTATTGTTTACCGGCAACGTACTGGCAACTTTGCGTTGCGTGTGCCGTAAGATTTCCAGCCAGCGAAGCAAATAATAGATGCTGTTTTCGAAACGAAACTGAAAAGTAAATGTTGAGTGGCCCCATCGATAAGTTTCTGTTTGTTCTGGGCGTGGGCGGCAGGAGCACGGAACATTTATGCTCAGTTGCAATAACTTTGCAATGCAGGGAAGGCAAGTTGCGAGTATTACAAGTGCTTTGTAATCTATTTGAAAACTTTTCCCTGCCGGGGAAAGCCCAAGCCCAAGCCCAGGCCCTGGAATAATAAAGCAGAGCGTGAAGCGAAAGATGGGGGCAGTGCTGGGGAGTCCGTAAGAAAAACTCCTGTAATAGACAAACAATGGGTATAATGAAACGTTAAAGCGCGTGTAATGACGCAACGGAAGCGAAGCAATTTACGTAAGCTTCTGGGCGAACAGAAAGCGAGTTGGGAGTTTAATGAATGCGGCGAAGAATAGAGCGCTCAACTTAATGATGATGCCTCGGGGTGGCGGCAGGCGGCAGAAGAATCGAAGCAGTCGCCACTTTATATGCCACATTAGAGCAATGTCAATAGCAGGGCAAAAGTTGCGGCCAAAAGCGAAAGCCGGAAGGTAGGAAGGAAGCAGGGAAGCAGGCACTTCGCGCCATCCCCCGGATCTTCTTCAGTGCCAAGCGATGCGTAAACAAAACCAAAATAAGGCTGTGTAAATATATAAAAAATAAAAGTTAGATGACGGGGACAACGAGGGCGGGAACTGGGCGGGCCAATGGCTCTTGATGAGACTTCAAGAGCCTCAACAATTATGACAGCCTCAATGAAACCGGGATGAGAACACAATGCATTTAAATAGAACAGGAGCAGCATGAAACCAATCAGCCGTCGAAAGTTGGCAAAGGGCAAACATGGTTTTCCTTATAGCCCTTCGGTTAAAGCGATGCTAGCACTTTCTTTGGCACTTTCTTTGGCTCTTTAAAAAATACTGAAAAAGCTTGTGTACAATTTAAATGAGTTTCGTGCCTGTCTCGTTATCAGTCTGGGTTCTCTATATGGTTTTCTTTATAGCCTTTCGGTTGAAGCGATGCTATCACTTACAAACTGTGGCTATAAAGTCAACAATAATTAGTGGGGTTTATCGGTTTGAAGATTCAACACGTTAACATACGAACTCTTTAAATAATACTGAAAATGCTTGTCTACAATTTAAATGAGTTTCGTGCCTGTCTCGTTATCAGTCTGGGTTCTCTATATGGTTTTCTTTATAGCCTTTCGGCTGAGGCGATGCTATCACTTACAAACTGTGGCTATAAAGTCAACAATAATTAGTGGGGTTTATCGGTTTGAAGATTAAACAGTTCAACATACCAACTCTTTAAAAAATACTGAAAGAGCTTGTGTATGAGTTTCGTGCCTGTCTCCTTATCTGTCTGGGCTCTCTATATGATTTTCAATATAAACACAAGTTTAAACATATTTGCTTGGGGACGCAAAGAGCAAAAAGGACCTAAAAAGCCCCACTATACTGTATACTATATAAATGTATGAAAATTTCTTGTTGTTTCTCTTTCGCTGCCCCTGCTAAGCTGGCAGCTGTCAATGGCGCGAGTCCTGGGAAAAGGAAAAGTACTGAAGGTTTGCGTAGTCGGACGGAGAAAAGTTGAAGTCGGTGCCGAGTTTTCTTGAGCATATGGATAAACACTGGCAATGAGATATGAGAAAACGCGGACAAAGTTGTCAGTGGAAAAATGCCGCTAAGCAGTTAATGTTTGTTGTTACTTTATACACTTTATTCACGAGGAAAATGATAGAATTTTTCGCTAAGCTACCTTAAATTTCGAAGTTGCTTACGGTGTTAAATCTATAAACGCAATCTTTTTTCAATTGGTGCAGCACTGCAGTCACTAGCAGACTCAAAGGAATAAATAAAAGATAAACACGGATTGCTTTTGACATTTAATTAAATAGAACTGCATCAGGGTTCACTATCAAATGACAACCTTTGAATGCAAAAGCAACTGCAATAGCTCTTCCTTTTACCTATTCTATAATACAATTATTTCGTAGAATCCGTGTTTCGGCTGGCTGCCAGCTGGCAGACATCAAAGGAAAATCACGAAATTCTTGGCTCACTAAAAATAAAAGTGTCAGCGACACTACAGAATCGCCCAACAATGAAAGACCAAAGCTAAAGCCAGAGCCAGAGCTACAGCCAGAGCCACAGCCAGAGCCACGTCCAAAGCACCTGGCTGTGGCTCTCAGAAAGGACGAGCTTGTGGGTCACACGGAAGCTAAAGCCATTTGCATTATTGCCGGCAAGGCAAGCCACCTGGCGTGGAAGGATCTTTGTGAATGCCGAGAACTTGAAACGAAATCAAAAGTCAAAGGAGGCGACAAGAGGTAAAAAAACAAGCAAGATGGGGATGAAAAAACACTGAAAATGAAGATGCCTCCTGTCAGGGTAAATTGCGTATGGAAATGATTTAGCCCAGGCTGATAAGGAGGTCGTGAGACACCCGAAGGCCCCAAGGCCCCAAGGCCCCAAGGACTCGGCCACCCACTCCTGCTGGGGCCACCTCGAGTCAGTGAACAGCTTTCGATTTCCGTTTGAGATCCGATGGCTCGGGCTTGTGGGCAATAAGCGGGCAAATGCGTTTATGGCACATCGATAGAAATCGAAAGGCCATTAAATAGTTGACTTTATGCATGACAGGCAGTTTTCTGCCCTCCGGTTGTTTGCTCCCCGGGACCCCGCCCTCGCCCGCGCCCGGAGATGATGAACCCGTCAAAAGGATAGACCCCGACCAGGCCAACATCCTCGCCAATAACCACAGCCCATGGAAACTTTTCTCTCTTCTTGTTGTGCTATTGTTTTGCTTTTTGCTCATGGTAGTGGCTCGGCTCGATGGGAAGGTGCGTGTGTGCTGTCCGTGCACGTAGCCACCACATGCTCCACTTGCCCAAAGTCCCGGCCAGCAAGTTGTGTGGAAGTGTCTATCATATGCATGTTAATAGCTTCCCCCCGACGGACTGCTTAAAAAACCGACCTAGTGGACTCGAGTGGAAGTGGGGCTACAAAGTGCGTCTTTTTCTCTGCATTCACGGGTAATGGAAAAGTAATCACAGGCGTTCAGTGGGAAAGACAACAGTGGGAAGCACAGCAAAAACAGCAGCGACAACTTTTCCATTTGAAGCTGCATAATTGGCCAGCAACAACTTTCGTTGAATAATTGATTCGCAATAAGTTTAGCATGCATAATGTGCGAACAAATGGAAGCAAGTTTGATTTAGTTGAGTGTCAACTGAAAATGCAATTTTAATCCACCCTTTGCATTTTATAGTTTCCTAATCCATGCAAATTTTGACCCAATACAAGGGCGTTTTCAATAGAATAAAAGTTATGTAGCCATCTCTTATGTTTTTTTTTTTATAATACAAGAACTGTGCACATGTAATTGGAATCCGAATGCGTGTTTTTGTTGACTGTCAACGCGAATATTTGACCGCAGAATGGAAAACTTCGCCAGCCACGCAAACATATTCGCAATAAACACCAGTTTTGGTTATAACCATCAGAGCGCGGGAAAACCCACAAAAAATGTTGTGTTTTTGCAACATTTTTACAAAAAATCAGGCATAATTAAGATGTCTGTTAATTGAAAAAAGGGGAAAACAGCAACAAAGCGTAGTAGGTACCCTTTTAAACATGTCCAGCTGAACTGAAAGCGACCAGAATACAACTCTCAAGGGTCACAGATTCCATCGCGCCAACAAGGACCTTACAAACACCAATCTGGCTGCGAGGATATACAAAAAAAAGGATATATTTGTATATATCCCTATGAATAAACATATGCATGACCATGCAAATGTGTCAACGGGACGCGCGAAATGCAAATGAAAATGATATGTGTTTACATGCAGACGGGGCTAAAAGTCAAAAACTGATGTCAGTGAGCGCAAAATAAAAAGCAACACGAAATACCCGGCGGACTAACAACAGTCATCTCTGGCCTCTTTCGAATGCTCCCCATAAATTTGGATGACAGCCGAGGTGACAACGTGTCAACAAGCGCCGCGGGTGCCTCGTGCCCCATGCCTCATGCCTCATTCCGCATGCCACGCCCCTCCAATCGCGCCGCCCACACACACACACGTGCTGAGATGGAAACAGCGTGGGACACCGGGAGGAAATCGGCCAATGAGGGGCAAAGCCTAAAGATGCTTTCCCGAAAATCAGGCAACTCTTTAAATGATTGATTATTACCCAATATGTACGCTAAAAAGTCTCATGGCTGTGTGGTATGTTGTGTTTAATTAGGCTCAGAGATCGGTTAAAGAGATTTATTAAAACATAAGGTAATTTGCGGACATATAGGCATAGTCGGCAACGAACTTGCTGATAAATCTGCCAATAATGCCTTACATACCCCCTCATAGAACTTTATTTAAAACTTAAGAAATTCTTTAAAAAATACTTTCTACTGACTTAAAAATACATCTAAATGGTACAAACAAATAAATACACCTGAAAGTGCTTGTACTTGCTTGCAATGCTTGTAGTATCCTATTCCAACATTTTCCTGAACCCATTACTTTAAAGCTTAACGTTAAAACAAACTAGAAAAAAATCGAAATAAACTGGCTTAGATTAGGCTATTAAAGAAAACAACGATCTGTTATTCTTTAATACATAAATAACTAAGTAGTTAGTCTTAGTTTTTTCTTTAACCTTTGTATAACTATTATAAAGTAAAGTTAAGTCAAGTATTTGGCGGAAGATTCGTTGAAATATTATATAAATGGGGTAGATATTTGGGTGTATTTTATTCTAATTTCATCAAGTGTTTGAGATTAAATCAAATTTTAGAATGAATCTTTCGTTCCATGTGTACCAAAGTACAAGGTAGGAGAGTCTATCCTTTGATTACACCTATCATATGAAAGATACTTAGGAGGAGGTAGGTACTAAATTGTTATCTTCGATTTGCGCTCACATTGAAAGACTTTGGAACTGGCGGGGTGCTTTGTCATCTGTCTATTTAGCTTCTCAGCGCCACGTGGACTGTTTTTGCTGTCATATCATTTCTGTTGCTGTTGCTGTTGCTGATGTTGTTATCGCCCTTGTAAGTGGCTGTCGTTGTCATCCGCCGGGTGAGCGGGGAAAAACTGAAATGAATTTCGCCGCTTGGCCCCAACTCCGACGGCACCAATTTGTTTCACTCATATTTCCCAGATTTGTTATTGAAATTGTTATTGTTGGCAATGGTGCGTGACAGCGGCAACAACAACAAGCGGGCCAAATGACAACGAGTTGCGTTGGCTTATTTTATAATCACAGCAATTTTTCCGTCTCTCGTATTTGCATTTTATTATTGCAGGCCCTTTTTATTGACACAAATCATATAGGCGGAGTTTGTGTTTATTCGAGGATGTGTGATGCGTGGGTCGTACGCAGTGCGTACTTTCTTGCGCCCTTTATTTGTCGTCAGGTATTTGATATTTTATTTTTGATTGGTTCGGGATTTATGCTGATGTTTATTCGGTTTGCTTATTTGGCAAATATTGTCGAAGCCTTTTCTTGAATTCCAGAAATTCAATTTAAAATAAGCCGAATTTAAACTCAAAGCTGGGTTTCTCCCAATATTTTACGCTGTCATTTAACTGGAGTTATTTTTGTACCATGTACCTTAAGGTACAAATGGTACCCTTAAGGAATATAAAGGTTGGACAAAGACCCTATATAGTGAATATATTCTTGATGAGCATATACAGCTCAGTCGATTTAGCCATGTCCGCCTACCTGTTTGTCTGTCTGTCTGTCCGTCCGTCTGCATGTATGAATACGTCGTTCTCCAAGTTGGTAAGAGCTAGAGATGTAATTATTTTTGCTTCCGGTCCGTGTTATGTGTACGCAGATCCAGTTTAGTTTACATTTTTGCCACGCCCCTTACCGCCGTCGCAATTGGCATAAAACTGTATATTCGTTCACATATGTGACAATATCTACTAGACGGTAGAGACATAATTACATTTGATTTAGGTGCGTTTAATATACGCAGAATATGTCATTTTTGAATTTATACTTGTTATTACAAAGTTTTATTCTATTGTATTGGTTAAAGCTATATATAGCGTTGCATCCCTTGAAGCTGAGCATCTAAATAAGGGCAACTTTAAACTCCAAGTTTTGCTTCCATTTAGCATCTTTAAATAATGATTCTCCTTGGCCATGGACGACTTTATCCACAAATCCACTTAACGCATTAGGCGCGTCGGACAATAACAACCCAAACCCTTTCGGCCAGTCACTTCCCGCCCATTAGCTTCATTTGCTGGGCAAACAGTTTTGAGGGGAGTTGTATCTAATTGATGGAGGGCTGGAAGCTGTGTCTCAAATTGAACGTGAGGGCCGAAACTAAAATTGAAATCGATGCCATGCCAAAGGCAAAAGCAAAAGCAAAGGCAAAAATAGCAACCGACACAAAAGCAGGAAAGGCCAACAAAAGGCTTGCTCGCATCGCATACAGGGGCGCCCATTCATAAATCATATTTTCACCCGATTTTTTCCACATTTTCCGCCCCGGCGCCGGACCACTGCGGGAATTGTTTGCTCTTGGTTCAGCAACGCGGAAAAATGCACAAATATTTGCTGGGGCCGATTCGTCCTGCTGGTTCTGCGGCTGCTGCTCATACAACAGCTTATGTTGTCATGGGCGGGGGCGTGGTCACACAATGCCATCCATCTATATATACACACCTACACATATCATTCCCTATGTATGCACGGTTTTTATAGAAAAAATAAAGCTGGATTTTGTTTTGTCATTCACTCAATTTGGCAAACAACTGAATCATTAGCTGGTCAGTGTCTCCTGCCCAGCCAGCATCCCATCCCCGGCATCCATGGCTCCGGGCTCGCTCCATATCCACTTAAAGTTACAGCAAATTAAATAAGTTTCAACTCATTTACCAAGTCATTTTCCTGCCAACTTTGCTCGTCATCAGCCTTCACAGCTATTTGTGTTTCAGTTTAGTTTTATGAGGGGTCGGGTCCCGGGTCCCGGGTCCTGGACCGTCGCTTCGTCGCATCTTTCACCACGAAAACCTTTGGAATAGGCGCATGCCCGGCTTGTTCGCAATCCAAACACGCTATTCCATTCCAGGTATCGTGGAGCCACGTTTCCTCAAGCTATTATAAAGTTTTAACCAAAACATCGATACATTTTCAATTGTAGGTCCATCTACTATAATACTCATATATTAATATAGGTTTATATGCTAAATATATTGTTTAATCATTGGAATCAATTAGTCCGCTTACATTTGAAATCATCGAAAATATCGATTATTTTCCATGTGTAATCGGAAGAATTAAATGATGCAGAAACCTTAGGTTGATGAATGCAAACCAAGATGAAGCCTTGCAATATCAATGGATGATGGCGACGCTAGAGGTTGAAGTGGGTATTGTGAAATATATGATTGACCGTCCGAAATGCCTCGCAATTGGAGACAAACTCGGCCAATTGGGCCAGCGAGGTCTCATTGTAGTAACCGAATTGGGCTTTAGTCCTGGTCCCGCATTCCTTGAGAACTTTACATCCACCGCCATTCCCAAAGGCAGACTTCCAGAATTCGCTCCGACGCCCGGAAAGTTTTTCGCTTTTGTTTGAAATTTGTTTCGCATTTGTAAGTTGAAATGTTTTCTGAAAGAAAAGCGACGGCGGGGGCAGGAGCTTCCCAAAAAAGAGACAACAACACGTAGGCAAAAAAGAGACAAGAGTATTGTCTTGAGCAACAAGAAATTTTCAATACTTTAATTTATTAAAATCACAACATAGCATGATGATTTAATCAGAATTACTACACATCTAAAAATTATTCAACCTTTTAAATTTTTTAGGGTAATTTTTGTTTGTGCACGACCCGGGATTTGAAAACCTCCAGAAAGGAAGGGGCCCAATCTCAGGTTCCGTTTGCCTGGGCCACAGTTTTCCTGGAAACAACGTTGCCCCACTTTCCTTTGGGGGGCGGTCAGCACCGGGCTTTTATTCAATTTAACTTGCTCCCCCGATTTCTTTTGGACTTTCGGCTTAAACAAATTTTCCCTCAATGCGCTTTGTGTCGTTTTAAAGGTTCGGCTACCGTCTGCTGCCCAAATTGATCTTATTGACACTTTACTTACGGCCCAAATGGCCTGGGACGGGCCTGTTCCCAGCCAGACCCAATGACCGTGTCATTTGTAACATTTTCGTTTCGGTCTCGGGCGGCGCAACATTATTGCAATTTGAGTGCTTGATGGGGGCGCAGTGAGGGGATGGAAAATGTTGACTGGCCATAAACAAAACCTTATGGCTATTTGTGAGGAAGAGGGGAGGTTTGAAGCCGAGCGGAAGGGAGGGGGAAATGGGTCAAATGGCATGCAACAGATAGATACTTGTGCCATTCAGGCTTTTGACCGAAAATTAAATGGGCTACGAAAATTTAATAACAGACGGGGAATGCCAACATTGCCCATAAGATACTCTCAGACAAAATAAAATTAAAGCTTCCAAGAGCCAGGATTATATAAATAAATTCTTGGTTTTGTTTGTGATGTTTGATAAAGGATTCTCTTCAAGTTTTAAGGGATAACATGGGGTTGGGTAACCCAATCCAATCTGCTTTGCTTCCATCGATCCGCTTCCGCCTTGGGTTTATCTATTCCCAACTGCTCGTCAAGACATTCTCTCCCTGCGGCAATACGTATTCATGTTCCACAAGATTTCGGACACAAATCCAGCTCCCAAATCTCAGGGCACAGGGAAACAAGAGGGTAAACACAAGTATCAGTCACTCAATATGGTGGAACTACACCGCCAACAGTCGGACAAACAAACCCATTTCCCCGCACAAGTGCACAGAGCAAAATATTGTTTCAAACAGCAAGTGGAGCCAAGACAACAACGAAGCTGGGCACACTTTTACAAACTCTTTAAAGGCAAAATCTTTATGTTCTATCCTATCCGAATGTAACTTCCGAACCGGCCTAATTGAAGATATATCTGAAACGTTTTTCAATGAATTATGGCACTTGGAAATACAAATCTGTTTAGACGCATCTCTTTGAAGCTTTAAATCAATTGATTTTTTTATAGTGTGCTAAAGCAATTGTATTTTTTTATGGGAGCGGGCGAAGGCACTGTGCTGAGTTATGACGTCCAACAGCTGTGCAAAACGACGGCCACAGCATCGGGACCAGTGGCCCATATATGGCCAAGTTGGGGGTGAAATATGTGTGTACATTGTACGTAGGTATAGGTTGCATAAGCCCCCACGGGAGGTCGAACCGGGAAGGGGAGGGCAATATCATTGCTGGCGAAAAATATGGGGCAAAAAACGAAAAAGTAGGCATTAAATAAAAATGGCCAGGCGACAGTTGTTGGGGTTGCATTGTTGCCCGGCCATCGTAAATCGTGGATTCTCGTACAGTATGTACATTGGGGGAAAATATTACCGCCACTTAATACAGTCATAAGTCGGGGCTAGCTGATGCAAAAGCCAACGTTTCACTTTCGTCCTCCCCCCTGTTCTCAGGCTATTTCCCATTGGGCTCGGAGCACTGCCTCACCTGGATATGCCTGGACGTCCTCTTCTGCACGGCCAGCATCATGCACCTGTGCACCATCTCCGTGGATCGTTATTTATCGCTTCGCTACCCGATGAGATTCGGCCGGAACAAAACCCGGCGGCGGGTCACCCTCAAGATTGTCTTTGTGTGGCTCCTGAGCATCGCCATGAGCCTGCCCCTGAGCTTGATGTATTCAAAGGTGAGTAGAAGATTTTAATGCAATATTTCCCAATTTAAGTTAAAAACCAAAGCAGTTTTTGATATCTTGCCAAGTCACTAAATTTTGGTATTAATATCACTCTTAAAACTCAAACATTTTTTGACTATAACTTTAATTTGAATATCAGATAAACAGCCTTTCCCGGATCCTTTATTTGCTATTCGTGGTTTCCTTGAACATTTATGAATATTCATTACTTGAATTCACCCTCCAGCCTGGCGAGCATTTAACTAAACAACATTTTGCGCTGACCGTTCATTAGGCGTGTGTGTTACTCATCCGATTTCTTTCGCCTGATTCCAGAATCACGCCTCGGTGCTGGTGAATGGAACTTGCCAGATTCCGGATCCGGTCTACAAGCTGGTCGGCTCCATTGTCTGCTTCTACATTCCGCTGGGCGTGATGCTGCTGACGTACTGCCTCACCGTCCGCCTCCTGGCCCGGCAGCGCCAGAACCTGGGCGGTGGTCAGCAGACGGCGGCCGCCACCCCCGGATGGGCCAGTGGCTGGCTCGGCCAGGCTCCGGCCTTGGGTAAGGATTCCGCAGGAGTTTTTGTTCTATTTGGACGCCCAGAGGCATGAGCTAGAGGCAGGGCTAACAAAAACCTGCTGCCGGGCTGTCTGTTGGAACTTAATGTGATTTTCAGTTTGTCTAAAATTTGCATTTCAATTTCGGTTGCACTTTTTGCTCACAAAAGGCTTACAGGGCACTCGGAAAGGGGCAGCTCGAGGGGAGGGGCTCGGACGTGTTGAAAGGGGCCGCACAGGCAAACAATGCAGCGACATATGTCGGATAGTGCACTCCCCGACGCCCTGGGAACGTGTCCCAAAGTGCGACTAAGCCGCAGCAATGCACACAGAACCGACATTGAACTGGGTGAATACCGGGGGTTAACAGCACAGCCCACTTGTATAGATAGCTAATTTTCACGTTGCCGGAACTGAGACCTACACAAATTGTGCAGAAGGAAGCCCCTTTTGAAGCCCAAGTTTCGAGATTCAACTTTTTACTGCATGCTTTTCAAGGGGTTCTATAGGGTTGGAGGAATCAAGATTAGAGTATCTTCTTTTGTGCTCAACAAGCTGCTGAATACAGCAAACGCTTAAAAGCTTGAATTTATTTACAAATCAATGGCCCATAACTATTTAGTATGCTCTTGTTTTACATAGATTTTAATTACATTCCAAAGTCTTTAAATATTATGAAGATTAGGATGTTTTAACCAAGACAACAGCAAAGACAACAGAGCTCGTGAGTATGAAGTTCAATACTCTGTCCCTGGGAAATGCACAGGTAGGGGGCATATCTTCATAACCATGAAAAAAGAGAAAATCAGTGCTACACAGAGTTACACACACTTCCATTCCTCCATCGTCTTGATGCCAATTGAATTTCAGCCACTATGCCAATATTGGCCTTCAAAATTTCATTGCGCGAAGGAATAATCCGGCAGTGAATAAGTTTGCTTTACAGAAGCACACCAAAGTGGGTCCTAATGCCCACTCTTTGCCCATTGAATTAATTCAGCACTGTTCCCATTTTTAGCCAATTGCTTGGTTGGTGCCCCGGAGGACCAGCAGAAATTCTTTTTCGAGGCAAATCGAGAGCTTAAAATGCGAAAAGTCAATAAGCGCGGGGAATATCGAATGGACTTGTGACTGCAGTCGAAAGCGCAGGCACTGCAGGGCTTTCGGAACCGAGCCAGGCGAGCATTGAGGGCGCAGTGCGGTGTCCCAGATTTGCTTTAGATTCGCCTCGGAAACTGCCGTATCAGCCACGAATACTAACATTTAAAACCATTGGCATTGAGTTTCATTTTTGGATGCAAGTGAGTCTCAAAAAAGGCTGCAAAATTTCATTTGAGGAGATATCAACCTTTAAAGCTGAAAAACTCTACAAAATAAGGAACAAAATAAGGAATAAATTTTTGTTTTTGTTTTTTAATTGCATTGGAGTGCCGAAACAATCCGTCTAAATAATTACATCTATGGTTTTAAATGCACTAAACTCTATTTACACATAGTTTTCAAACTAAAAGTTCTTGGAATCTCATCTACTTGAAAAATGAGACAGATTTTCCAACTGATACCACTAAAAAGGACATATCTGTGCGTAAAAGGGACAAACTGGCTGCCCTGGTGATTGCCGGTTTTTGGGCAGTTATTTCGGGCCGAATCCCTGCTGCAAAGCGTCTGAATTTGGGCCAGGCACGTAGTCGGATTTGGCAGATTGTTCCCTTCAGCAATACAACACTGATAAAAATCCTCTTCTGTGGGTACATTATTAACATTTTTTAAGTTTATCTTAAATAGTTCAAAGAGCAATTTAAAAACTAATCACGATTTTATATAATATGATATTCATGGTTTTATTTGGTTGACAATTGCAATCGTCATAATTAGAAACCCCCAACTAGTTTCTAATTAATATTACATTTTTTTAAATCTTAATCGATTTTTAAATGGCCACAAAAGCAAAGTAGTTAATACCTTGAAGTTAAGCCTTTGTTTTTATCCGTGTGTGTGAACTCGTGCAAGTTTATGGGGGCAATTCTGACTTCTGGCTGAGCTCTTTTGGGCTGGCTGGCATTTTGTGGGCAGTGCACATCTGCTTAACCTCGATTTCCGTTTCCTCCCCGCCCAGAACGCCGATGCACCTGGCGCCGCTTGCTGAAACCGGGTCCGGGCCACGCCTCCTCCGTGCTGCACGCCCACTCGGCGAACTCCACCGACACGGATCTGAGCACGTTGGACAACCACGAGCTCTGGCTACCAGACTCCAGGTGAGCACAACAAGCAATCACTCGCAGCCGTATTCTTTATTGTTTATTCATACGCTTCCTGCAGCATCAAGGAGCCCACGCCGACGACAATGACGGCACTGCACCAGTTCGGGGCCGAGATGTTGAAGCTGTCACGCGGCCTCGAGTCGGTGGCCTCCTCCTCCACCACCGGGTCGCCCACCAAATCCGAATTTTCCATCTCGAACCACCTGCAGTTCCCCTGCAGCCCGCAGCGGTATGCCACCCACCAGCAGCAGGCCAGCCACCACTCGCACCAACAGCTAAATCCGCACCAGCAGTCGCAGCAGGGCAGCGCCTTCCTCCAGCAGACCTCGCCCAAGGGGCGCCAGGGAGCGGCCTCCGCCGGCCTGGGCATGTCAACCACCACCCTGGGCATCGAGCGGGAGAGCACGCGCAACTCCCTGGCCAGCAGTCGACTGGGCGAGCAGAGCGACGGGTAAGTGCGGATCCGGGGCCGCGGGGAACGCGGGAAAGTGGCCACTTAAGACGTAATTGCTCGGAATGGGGTCTAGAACGGGGGGAGTGCCTCTAAATGCAATAAACAAATCTGCAATCTGGTAGGGTCACCACGAAGCAGCTAAGTGGGACCAACTAAGCAAAATTGTTGTCAGCAGGTTGCCAAAGCTTGGACTTTTATTCAATTCAAATATTTTAACTATTACTAATACAATAACTTCATATTTTGATTTTCAATTGAAAAAGTAGTCTTTATTAGATTCAAATAACGTTTGGTTGTTTTCAAGATCACAAATATTATAAGAAGAATGCCTAACCAAGAAAAGTTACCAAAACCGAAATTACCGACATTTTTAACTATAAAAGATATAGGTTTGTCTGTATATAACCCTTTCTTATTACAAAACAACAGTTTGTGAGATCCATACCTTCAAAAAATGTGTACTGGCATACAATATTCTTTAAAAATTGCTCACAAATTGCTCACAAATAAACTGCAAAAAAATGGACAACTCGGGTGTAAAGGCATACTATATTTTCCCTTTTCGATTGACCTTTAATCCAAAGCGGTGCAAAATAATTAAGTTTCCTACCATTAGCAAGTTCGCTTTGTAACAAATAACATTATTACAGACAATTAAAATGGCCCAACAGTTTAGAGGCAAGTTGAGGGAATATTTATCCATACCCCATTCAGAACCGTTTGTCCATTCCGTTTGTGCAAAAGAAATCCTGGGAAGTGCTTTGAAAATTGCAAAGTTTTTCTTTGCTCCTCACCTGAACCTGACAAAAGGACAAACATCTGCGGCCGGGAAACCGTTTTGTCAGAGTGATCCTTTCGAGTCGCCCGTTGGCCCTTTTGTTGTCGCCTTCTCGGTTTCGGAATTTAGTCCGGGTCCTGTTCCGGGTCCTGTTTGCTGCCCCGCTTCCGTCCCAGCTCCCGAATGTGCTGACCACACCGAAAGCCAAGCCAACCGCTCACCTCGAGTCTTTTTGTGACTCGTTTATTTTCACTTTTCCGTTTATTTTGCTTTCTGGAGAGCTCCTTTTCTGGGCATTCCCTTTTATTGTCCTTCCGCTCTCGACTTGTTGTGAAATTTTTCGTAATAATTAATTTTTTTGTGCGTTTTGTTTCCCTTTTGTCGGTGCAAACGTTTTTTTTTGGGGCTCCCCACCCAAACGCACATCCAGACCCGGGGACCCACACCCTGGCCCAGGACAGAACTCACTTTATTTGGCATTCGGGCCGCTCAAGTGATTTTGGCGTCAGTCCCTGGCGAGGCCTTTTGCTTAAATGTGTTTTTCATTAATTTTCTAATTTTAGGCGACTGGCTTATGTCGGGATAAGATGCCTCGTGAAATTCAATTAAAAAATTGAAATCATAGAAGACGAGGCATTTTCATTTTTCCATGCAATGTAATAGGGAATCGAAGCGAAGGCAGGGTTCATCTCCGGTCAGGTGGAAATGATATTAAAAAGCAACGGCTATTTACGAATACAGAGGCTATACACAACCCACTAGATACAGTATCTTGGGCCCAATGTTGGGATCCTAAAAAATCCAGATATAGTGTTGGAAATACCTTTGACAAACTAACGTCAATGAATTTAGCTAGAAAACTGCAACCTTCTCTGCCCGAAGGAGCTTTAAGTAATCTTTCAGTTTAATATGCGACATTTAATCAATTTAAATACTATATACGGTCTTTAAGCCTCAATAGATTGTTGCTGAGCCGCATGAGAATGTTATCCCCCTCGGGATTCTGCCCACTTTCCCGGCCATTTCATTCATATCATACATCATTCTGACTGTGCGCTTTTCATCGCACTGCGCACTGAGTTGGGTTTTTGGTTCGGCATTGTACCTTCATATCTGCCACATTGTTTGACAGTTCAACGAATTTGCACAATCAATAAAATGGATTTCGGCTTTGGCTGCTCTTTTTGTGCCTTCTGAATGCAAAATGCGGCAATCAAGGCCGGAACGAGGTCAAAGGCGAGGCAGAGGGCGCAGGCGACTGGCTGTGAAGTGGCTTTTAATTGTTTGACAATTTGTCGTTTCATGCATTTCTGGTGGGGCCCAGGAAAGCTAACAAATGATGTTGGCTTCGTCTGGGCCGTATTCTAATTTCGGGGATTTGACAGCCGCGGCGGAACGAAGGAAGTGACTTGATGGGGGCCAAGTCCTGAGTGCCTCGCAGCTTGGCAGCTTCGGAGGAATCCAATACACCAGAGATGCCGTTGGCGATGTCTTGATGAGCTTGGCAGCTGTTTAATTCCTTTGTGGCTGAAACAATAACAATCTTGGCGTCATCCCGGCATTGTTTCACTTGCATAATGAGAAGTTGGGCATATACATTCGCGTACGTACATATGCACACACACACCGCACCCGTCCCGTCCCGACTCATCGCGCCTTTGGTTTCAACGCATCTCAATTTATGCGCACGTCTCGTGCAAACAAATCAAAAACGCCACGGATGCATAATGAGCTGACATCTTTATCCCTCGTCCTGGGCCCCTCCTCTCCCGGCCCGGCTGCCTTTCTGGCTGTAACGCCTAACGCCTTCATTAGCAGCTAACCAAGCTGCTGTTCCTGCGCCGTCTTTGCCGCCGTCTTGGCCAAATAAAGTTGGCTCGCATTTGCATGCAAGGCAAGCGGGCGGTGGGAGGAAGCCGCAAAGGCAGCTCTGAAATTTATGCGCTTTATTAAAATAAATGCAAAATGAGTCGCGGAGGAGCAGGCCGCCCGAGCAAAGCGAAAACACAGGCGGCGTGGGCAAGACTCTTGAGGGAAAAAATTCACAACAACCAAAACCACAATACACGGCGGAAAACCACAAAGTACAAACCACGGACATGATACACAAAAAGTGTTGCCTGCTTTTCAGGGCAGGATAATGGAACGACCACTGACCACTGCTGGTGGATCGTTTTTAGCGGGTGTTCACTACGATGTTTTCATAGACAGTTTTTGCCAATTGGCTGCGCAATTTTAATTAAAAATGTACAGCGTCGAAGGAGTGGGAATGCTCGGGGATGGAACAGAAAGTTAGCACGGCGAGAGGCTTTAAATCAATAAATTGTCGGGCACAATATAGTATATAGACATATTTTGTATACAACTAAACAACAAACCTAAACATAAGCCTATTGTCGTGTCTGTTCCTGTGTAACCTTAAATCGAATAAACATCATTTCAAGCAATTGTCCTTAAGGACTAATTACATCTAATTGGTAAAAAGACAGATAACAAGTCCCCATTCTTTCGCTCAGAAAATCGGCTTAGTTGTCGTAATTGGCCCACTTTTAACACCTTCCCCCAAGCAAATGCCAGCAGATAATCGTACTTAGTTAAGCGAATTCCTGCCAATTGGCAATTTGGGTACTTTGATTCGCAATTACTGATGTTAATTAGCTAATTGTTGGTTCATTAAGACAATTATATATATTCGAACTAATTTAGAGAATTATTTAAAATGGATTTTCAAACTATAAACGCTTATCTCAAAAAAAAAGAGCACGGTGCGTATACGTAATATGCCGTACTAATTTCATACAATACTTATTATTTTCTGTGTCTGGATTTTCGCAATGATAACACGGGAAAAGAGGATACTACGGATTTGCAAATATTTTTTTCCGCTGAAAGCCAAAATGTTGTAGATTAACTAACATTCTAATGTCCTACTTGCAGGACACTCTCTCAGCTGTCGCAGCGATTGCGGGCCTACAAAAAGCGTCGGCGGGCTTCTTCGGCGGTCCCAGGACGGGATCGTCGTTCCGGGCACGACGATGCAGATGCGGACGAGGATCAGGACACACCGACATCGACTCTGCGGCGCCACAAACGCCACAACAGCCTGCCCAAGAACGCCCTCTTTCCGCGGCACACCACCACGCTGCGGGAGAGTCTCGATGACGGCGACAACGACGACGAGGATGCGGATGCGGAGACAGAGGAGCGCCAGCTGAAGGTCCCGCCGGCATCCAAGGCGTGTCACTCGGACACCGAGCTGGATCCGCCGCAAAACCAGAAGCAGTGCCACGGCAATGTCCAGAGCCATCAGCCGGACTACCTGCAACTGCCCTCCGTTTGCACCTGCCCCTACTTTGGCGACCGGCCGCTGCAGAACTGCGTTAAGACGGCCGAGGTGAAGATCATTTCATCCGCCTTCCGGGTGACCACCACCACCACCTCCGTTACGGCGGTAAGCAGTTCGCCCAGCGAAATGGAGCTGCTTCTGTGCAGTGCCGGGCAAAAGAAGGCGCTAACCTCCAGCGTGAGTGCAGGTGTGGGAGCCGGTGGGGTTGGGAACGGGTCGGGAGCACCTACCGCCGGGGGCTCTACCCTGAGTCCTCATTCGGCCCACCACCAGGGCAGCTCCCTGACGGTCCAGAGCGATGGCAGCGGCTACTTGGCGGCTCCGGGTACTCCCTGCCCGGGGCGGCGAAAGCTGAGCATCTCCAAGACGGCATCGGTGGTCACCTGGGACGCGAGCCGGCACCGGCGCCGTGGCAGCAGCTTCGGCGGAGTGCGCACATCCCTGCTGCTTACCCCCACCAAGACGGCCACCCCATCCACATCCTCCACGCCGCTGCGGAGATCCGCCACCCTGCGGAGCCACCAGAACATGAACTACCAGGGCGGAGGTGGTGGAGGCGGCGAGTGTGGCAACAAGGGCAGAACCGCCTCGTCATCGCCCTGCATGCTGCAGAGACAGCAGACCGTGCGCTCCCACCACTCCCGCAACTCTAGCGTTATCTCTCGCAACTCCTCGCGCCACGGCAGGATCATCCGGCTGGAGCAGAAGGCCACCAAGGTCCTCGGCGTCGTCTTCTTTACCTTCGTGATCCTGTGGTCGCCCTTCTTCGTGCTGAACCTCCTGCCCACCGTGTGCGCCGAGTGCGAGGAGCGGATCAGCCATTGGGTCTTCGACGTGGTCACCTGGCTGGGCTACGCCAGCTCCATGGTGAACCCGATTTTCTACACCATCTTCAACAAGGTGTTCCGGCAGGCATTCAAGAAGGTCCTGCTCTGCCGCTACTCCAGCACGAGTGCTTGGCGCCCGAGCAGGTAGCAGACACCGGTGACGCACGGAAAGCTCAAGGGTAACCCGCACAAGTGCCCCAGCGTGGAGTTCCAGGACACTGCGACAGGACGCAGCCAGCGGCCACCAAGGGGGGTGCTCAAAAGAAGCGTGGCCGTGTCGGGAATCCGATAAGTGGGCAGCAACAATGTCTGGCCGGGCTGTCGTCGGGAGAGGTGGGCACTTTGCCGGCGGTCCATCGCCAACGTGTCGTATACGCAGACTCCGGTGGGATTTCCACCCACGACCCCAACGAAAGCGCTTGGGGCTTAGGCGCTTATGTGCCTCTAATTAATTTCGAATTCAATTTGCATGTCATTGAAGACACAGGGCTGGGAGGCGCTGATGGGTAGTTTCATGTCTTGCTTTCGAATGTCCACAGGATTGTCAAGGAGCTGGGATTAGTTGCGGTTCCTACTTCAACTGTGATTTGCGATCGTCCCAGCCCCTAAGCTGACGGATATGAGAATGTTTTCTGTGACCAAACAGTCCTGGAAACCACAAGAGCATTGGTGTAGTTAGGAATTACATCCATTCATGAACTTAATTAAATTGTTTCCGATTATATTAAGGATTTGTGTGGTCATAGTACATTGCATATTTCAGGACCCCATGACCATGCGAAACAGCAATTTACAGCCGCAAAATAGGAAGCCAATATTGCTTTTAATTTCCGAATATCTGAGAGTTGTTCAATGTTTCAATCAACACTAATAGAGATATAGATATAAAACAATATAGCGTACTATGTGGTAAACACTTCCCCAAGCTTAAGAAATATTCCGAAGCCAAGGCAAAAATATTTTTCTTTTCTCTCAAACTCCAAACTCATTAAATTCACAACACATGTCGCTGCCTTTATTCTAATCGATAAACGCTATTCTGTTCGACATTTCGCAATTATGCATCGAATTTATGGGAAATTTTCTACCCGCAGAATGCACAAAGAATTTCATTGGCAACCATTAAAGTAACCGACACGTACACAAATCCACGGCAATTTGTGACTTTTGTTGTTTGTGGTTCGTGGCGCTTAGCTGGCTCCTGGCTCCTGACCCCTCGCCAGATTGCTATTTTTATTTGAAAAGTTCATTCATTTTGTTTTATTTTTGTGTGGCCAAATGAAAAATTTCAGCTGGTCACGTAAGCGTCTGAGCATGGGCCTCGAGGCGGTCAGGATGCGGAGAAGTTTGGATGTTTGAATGTTTGGATGTGGGGATACGTGGCCAGAGGCCGAGCCGGAGGCGGAGACGGAGCCGGACTTGAATCGGAACTGGAGGAGAGAGCAGCTGCTTAAAAGACATCAAACAACAAGAGGCCAACAAGAACAACTGCAATAACGAAAGCCAGATGAAAGTTTTCAATGTGCTGCCAAGTTTAAAGCGCAATCCCGCCCGGTGGCCATAAGAGTTTGGTGGGCCAAATGATAGGTAATGACGCCATTAGTGGCAGCCACTCAAAAGAGCCCGTCTCGATGACACCTCACAATGGCTCAGCCGCAACAACTGCGGCACGAAAGCGCCGGAATTTGTTGGTGCCACTTTTGTGCTGACAAATTTTTAGCGCCTCCGAGCAGCGGGAGAGCAGGAGGTTAGGGGGCTTCGGCACAGACATGAGGAAGCCCTTGTGGCACTTGAAAATTTATGGCAATTTTATCGCCAGCGGAAATATTTTTTCCACTTCATTGAATCCCTGGCAGAGCGGTGCGGCAGGGTGCAGAAGGAGGAGCTGCAGGTCGCGGCTAGGTCGCAAAGTGTCGCACTCTGGGAACTTCATTGAACTTTAATGGCAGGCCGCCGGGCAAAACAACAATGCCAGTCACTGGGGCCAGACCTCAACCCCACATCCGTTTCCTCTATCACTTTCCGCAACATATGCCCGATATTTCGGGCTAGCCTGGCATCTGAGTGCCACCAAACTGTGCTGTCTTTCTGTCTATCTGTCTGTCGAGTTTATTGGCAAGAAAGAAAACCCATTAAATAGCCGCAAGTTTTGACGATCGCAAATACTCAACACCCTAGAAGTTGCATACCATGCGCGAGTACTTGTAAGAAGTAAGTTAAACGAATTTAAACCCACTCACAGATAGTTAATCGAGGCTTATGTGCATGCATGTATGTATATTTGGTGTTTTAAGAGCTCGCAAGCGTATTTGCCGAGCCACTACTTACTGTAAGTTGTAGATGATCATTGATTTGTAACGCAAATCAATAAAGGGGAGCATTGTGACAAAACGCTTTTACCAGTAGCCCTAGATGTAACGACTTGCATTTCGCAGACGCAGATGCCCTGTAAACTGTAAACTGTAAACTGTAAACTATAAACTGATCTATGAATTAAGTCTTGTAAACTCTTGTAAATACTTAGCCGAATCAGCAACAATAACACCCCTGGGGCAATCATGTTGTGTATTACTTGTGTTTAGCCTAAGGGATAGTTTGGATATTAGATCGGATTGAAGCCTTGCCCTGATAGGATTATAAAATATAATAGCTGAAATGGATTGGGATGAATATACTGAATATAATGTGTGTGTCCCCTGCTCCGCGCCCTGCGCAGGCACTCCCAACGTCCCCCAATAGATCAACCCATAGCATTTTCCAATGGATCAAACAAGAGGTTTCCCAACTGCTAGAGAATTTTTCCTGTCAATCAAAAAAGGCTCATAGCAAGAGAGAACCCTGAATAGCCCCCAGCAACATATCCCCCCAATGAATGTGTATTTTATGGTAGTATTAGCAAGTCCTTCCTAAACTAAGTCAAAGACACTGATCAGTAGATAAAGAAATATGTGAAACATATTAGCTATAATGTATTATGATTTGTACAAACGATTTCTGATTGTATTTGATTTGTATTAAATGTGCATTACACCAATTGGCCACAGTGTTTTATTGCGTTGCCGGGCGTGGAGGGACGTCAACGCCAAAGGACCCCATGTTCACGCCTCTAGTGAACCATCAAACGAGCCAATGAAGCCACCAGACAGTTCGCATTCCTCCCCGCATTGATTTCCATGTGAAATTCCACTCAATTAAGCAGCGGTATCCGCTGAAAGCATTTTGTTTTCGACGCCATGTAAAGATTTAATGGAATCCGAACACTCGTACCCTGGCATAGGCAAATGGCGTGACTGGGAACTAGTCGAGTGGAACTGAATTTAAGCTCAGAAAAATTTCCCCAAACTGGCTACAAAATGTGGAATTGCTATGCTAAAACAAGGGGTTTCGTGAGGATTAAAGTAGGCATTACGACGATTAAATATGTAAGTATTTTAAGTGCCATGCAAGAGACTGCTTCGCAAACTACTGCTTTTAAATCAATCGATACGAAACACACATACCAGAGCTGTCTAGCCTTGCCGCAAAGTACTTGCATAGTTGCATGCTACGACAGTAATTGGCAATAATCCCAAAGCTTTTGCAAATCCCACAATCATAATGGTTGCAATAAAAATAGAGAAGCCGCACTGACAAGTGAGCTGGGAGACAACCACGCTGCAATTGAAAGCCCAATGCCCACGTACTGCCCTCTCTGATAAAAGGAAATTGCGCATTCGCCCGGTAAGCCTGCGGGGGAGCCACTCACTCAATTGCAATGGGCGACTGGGCCGGGCCGTTGGGATGTGGCAGCCGCACAGCAAGCTAAGCGGAGCAGCGTCGGCTGCATTAACGTCACAAGTTAAATGATAATTATTCGAGAGCGCTTGACAAATTAATGCACGCTAATTCCGCACAAATTTTCCGGCTTCAGAGGCCGCAGAATTTCGCAGAATGCGCACGCCGGATCCCAAGCCCAATCCCGACAAAGTCGCAAACGCCCCTACAAAAACCCGTAAAAAATGGGCACAGTCAAAATTGCGACTACTCAGCGCCTCTTAATTTTATTTGCAGCTTTAAGGGCTCGTAAAGTAGCGCGGAGAGGCCGTTTAATGGATTCCCTTTGGCCCCAGATACTCGTACCAACCCAACCATCCGGCCACCCGGCCACCCGGCCACACGGCCATCTTAACCCACCCCTCCCTCGCCGGGCCGAAAAAAAGTTACTGTAATAAACGGTTTTTGCGCGAAGCGACAACGCCGACAACTTGAATTTTCTGGCCAAGGGCGCCGCAGGCAGGGTAGGCGGAAAAATGGAAAACATTCCAGCAGCTCTAGTGCACTTGCAGGCGCTTTTAATCCTGGCGCGTGTGTGCAGCTCTGCCTGCAACTCTCGCGGTGGGGCAAACACTCGCACTCAGCGATAATAGTTCTTTTTTTCGTAAATATTTCCCCTGCAAGCGCGGTGGGGCACTTAAATCTACGAGCCGACAACGAGATGGCGAGTAAAAAACCCATTCACATTTGTTTGTTTATTGGTCGAATACGTCGGCGGAAAACAAAGGAAGTGAAGCCGCAGCCGCCGATCAAATATTTCCTGATGCTTCGCAAACGGATCGATCGGAATTTACCCTGCAGGCAGATAGGCATTGGGTACCCATCAGTTTCCAAAGGCGTATCACGTATACGCAGTGTGGCCCGGCTTAAAATATGGGAATCGGGTAATACACTCTGGGATATAGAAAAGTGTTATAAAAAATATAAGCGCACAATCTCGACCAAAAATTGTAGCCAATAATCAAGTTTTTAGTACTTTGAGCACACGGTACTTTTGCTCGCCACGTTGTACTTTTTTCCCAATTATACCATAAATTTCAACGAGCAACCTAAAAAATATACAATAAAATTCCCACAAAAACTCAATTAGCTGTATTCATTATATTGGTATTGCAGTTATTAAACAAATTATGTATTCATTCGATTAAAGTAAATCAAGTTTAGCAAACAAGATGTATTTGCCTTACCTATTTGCTATCGCCAATAAGTAATTTTGCATGCAATGCATGTCGAGCGGTATTTGCCTTCGGAGCATATTTCACAGATGAATCCACAAATAAACGAAATTCGGACTCAAACAGCCACGAAGAAAGGGGCCATTTACAATTGGCTCTTGGGGACCAATGCCGATTCTAGAGAAGAATTCCAAAGACTTTCAGGCAAATGGACAATAACAAGAAGCCGACTTCATTCGACTGCTGGGTATGAAAAGCCTCAGTTCCTTCAGCTTGGCATTTGTCCTTGGCTTTGTGGCGAATGGACGGACATTCAGCCGTGAGTATATTGTGCATATAATGCCTGGGGACCAGGACCGGGAAATGGGAAAATCATGCCACCTGCCATGGAAACTGTGTACATTGATTGCATTGATTTATGGGCCAGATGCTGCTCCGTGTCGCTTGTTGCGCACTTTATGGCCATTTCGATTGCCTCTTTGCATCATCAGGACAAAAGGCTGAATTGCATAGCACTGCCTTTCTGCAAGTTCCGGGCAATTTCGCAACATTTTAAAGCCGCTTTGTGGCAATCGGCCAAGTCAAGGCGGTCAAGACAGTTGCCGACAGCCGGGCAGGATTTAGAGGAATGCGGATTGCTGCTGGCCTCTAATTAAATGCATTTGGAAGCGGTTGACAAATCGTCGGTCAGGTAAAGAAGCCACATTAACAAGGATATCTACTCACCGCCCACATGGCTTTGCCTAATGGGAAATTATGTGCGGCTTTGTTTTGGCCCGGTCATGGGGCCCCTTGGTGTTGGTGTGTCTGCGGGCACATCCTTTGTGTGCGTCGTCCTTTGTCCTTGCCAGTGGCAAAAGCCCGCAGGCCGATGTGCTTACAATTTATGTGACAGCATCAACCCGGCCAAAGGCAAGCGCACACAAATGTGCTGCCCTGCGTGCGGCCGACATTGCGTATGCGACATGTTGCACAATCCGAAGGCAATTTGGTTTTCAAATTCAGAAGCGTATTCCATTACACGCCGCCTAGCTGACTGAGAGCGGCTTGCAAACATAATATGAAGTAATAATGCAATTACCGAACAATGGCCGGGCGCTCCGTCACCGGCAACAGCTGGAAGGTCCTGATTAGATTACCGCCCCCGCCTCGGATGATGGAGCATCATTTTGACAGGTGCCCTGTCCCGTGCTGAGGTGTGAATCGAATCACAGCCCATTTGATCTCCGTCCTGAGTTCATAATGACAGCAAGAGGCCTTGCCAAATTACCCGAAATTCAATTTAAGTTGCAAACAAATAATTTCATTTCACATTTTGAAGTATTCAAGTGTTTAAAGAGTTGAGTGTTTTGTCTGCCTGCCAGGGTAAAAGCCAGGGGCGAACTACTCTTTGATTAGCTATTTTCCATCATATTTTTTTCCGGCTTTTGGGCGTTGACTCGGCTGGTGGGTTGCCGTCCCATATTGATTGCGTTCAATTAAAATGCCGCCAGCTGACTACCGAAAAAGTTGACGCGGCGTGCCTTTGTGTTAATTTAATTTCACAAGACTGCTTCAAAGTGGTCGGCTGTGGAACGGAGAAGGGATGGATATTGACGGCGAGCCTGCGGCTAGATCCTGTCACTGCTATGCGGCCTCTGGATGCTTTTATTTGGCCCACTGCCAGGACCCCGGCAGAGAGACTGACAGGACTAGGGGGCGAGCCCTGGGAGGTAGATTTTGTTTTATTCACCACTCAACTTTAAGTCACCCAGTGAAACGGAATTAGTTTTACACAAATAGTTGGAATATCTGGGGGGGTTCGTACTGGTTGAGTGCAGTAAAGCACTTTTAATTGGGGAAATTACGGCAGACATTTGATTAAAACCAAAGAATACATTTACAAAACACTAAACGAAAGTCTCGAAACTATACTTCAGGGCAAACTTATTTATTCGTTGCTATTGACATAGTTTCAAGCCGCTTCAAGGACCATCCCTACTCGTAGTATTATCGCCGCCCTACATTACTGCCACTGGATCATGCCCTGAGTAAGTGGAGTTGGCTCAGTTACCCGATGATTGTCCTCGCTTAAAGTACCATTTGTGGGCTTTAACCGGCTTGCAAATGCAACCACTGGCGTGCCGGCGAATGCATTATTCTCCCTGCTCCCAGCACTAATCCGATGATGGCCGGGTACTTTGGGAGCTTCAATCTTTTCGCTCTCCCGAGCCCTGGCTTCCTTCGAAGGGGCCAGACGGATGGGGCAGCTGGTCGCCCCGAAATCGGTGCCATGACATCCTGGCAACTGGCATTTGCTGGGAAATATGGCCAGCACATTTGTCTACGGAGACCGGCTGCCGGGCTAGATGGCCGGGTCGCTGGGTGGCCGGGTGGCATTGTGCTTATCAAATATCATGTAATATAAATGTCCTGCTGGCTCCAGCAGACACGCATAAAGGTAGTTAGCGTGGCGAGGAAGTGGGCAAAGTGAAAGGCATTTCCGCAACCGAGAGTGAAGGCGAAAGTGGCGCTGAAACTGAAACTGAAACCAAACCAAACCGAACCGAACCGAAACCGAAACTGAGACTGTGACTAAAACTCAACCGAATCGAGCGGCAGGCAGGCAGGCAGGCACAAAAAGCACAATACACTCGTACAAGGGAACAAAAAGGTAATCATCTAAGCACGATGGGCGGCAAAAACTGAAACAAATGAGTCTCTATAAATACCCACGTAGCAATGGCCGTACAAGCTCCAGCCACCCACCGGATCCAAAGTTATAAGCAAGTCACCCAGAATGGAAGGGAGCAGAACTTTGCTGCGGGTGGATGGGATGGGTGGTTGCGTGTGTGTCCCGGGTATTTGTGCCTGTGACACAATGAAAAATGCAAAGCGCAAATGAGTTGAAAACTTTGCCATAAGTTTTTACTGTGCGCACAACGTGCAATCGCAAAATTAAAGGCGCCTTTTAGGCTTCTTCCAAATCTGAAAACTTTGCTCACAGATACGCGTAGCAAACAGCGCGTCCCTGCCGGTTCCGGTGGGTACATCAGCTGAGTGGAGTCGTAGGAAGGGTCCCTTGCTGGTTCCAAGAAGCGGCAGAGATTGCCTACCAAGTCATTATTAATTGCTGTTTATCAAAGCACACTCCTAAAGGTAAACACCCAATAAGTCACTGTTTTTATTTTCTCGAGGCACAATGTGATTTAGCCGAGGTAATCCTTGTGAAGAGCATCTCATTATCGCCTGGCTGGGGGCCCGAATTTCGGGGAGGATACATTTCGGGGCAAGGGCTGTTTATCAGTGACAAGCCGACGGCAAAGGAGACATGGGCTTAGATTCGTTCCTTCCTCTCTTGGACAGGGCTGGGGAAGCTGGCGTGGCTAAAATGTTAAGCAAACAATGAAAGAAGCGCGGAAACGCAAATATTATTTGCATTTTACTCGACTTGTTTTTAATGTGCAGAATAAATACCAACGCGAACAAACATTGCCAATGAATGTGGTTCCTGCTTAGGGTTCCGGTTCTGTCTTCTTGGCGGCCAACTTTTGAAGCAAAGTTAAGAAGCTGAATGCCTGTGTTATAACCTGAAAGGAATGCAAAGTTGCAATCAATTATTCATAAGGAATATGGAATAGCTGGCAAAAATTTAAGGCAAATACCGATCTCAACCGGTTCACGTCCATCACGTAAAACTTTCCGGCGGTTACGTGGACGGTCCGTCGACTATTGACCAGGAAAATGAGTATGTCCTGCCGAATGTGGTGGGCGTACTTCCACCAGGACCCCCGCCAAAAGGCCTCCCCGGAGCGGATGCTGTGCCGGCTCAACAGCTCCCCGCAGTACGTGAACATCAGCAGCTCGAAAATGGTGAGGGCCAGGTACTGCAACTGGTTCACGATCCGCAGCACCTCCCGGGTCCCGGACACGCCCACAAACACCAGCAGGCACAGCTGGAAGGTGATCTGGAGGGACTTGACGAGGCAGTACGGGCTGAACAGGTTCTCCAGCTCCATGGAACAGTGCAGGATAAACCGGTGCAGGCGCACACACTCCACCAGCCCGCTGTGGAACACATTCTCCTGAACGGGCTGTCCCCTTCCCACACAGAGGAGCAACAAGTCCGTGGGATGCTCCTTGAGAACGGCGTACTGATTCAGCTCCCTGGTCTCGTGCTCCAGCAACAACTCGCTCTGAAGCAAACTGGAAAAAGTGCATGCACAAAGTAAACACAAAGGCTAAGCAAATATCGTAAGGGAAACAAGTAGCCCCGTGAATGTACGTACCTGAGAACCCTGATGGAATCGCCGGAAAGAAGCTTGGCATGTGCATCTATGTTCTTCAGGCTGCAGTAGAGCACATCGAACTGGCCCAGCAGCAGGAGGCACAGGGTCACGAAGAGGGAGCCGCCGAAGCCGAAGGTAACGCCCACCAGAATCTGCCCGAAGAGCTGTGTGGCATAAACCGCCGTATAGGTCACCGGGGCGAGGGCGTCAAAGGGATACCAGCAGAGCAGCGGAAGTGTCCGGATGCCCAGGATCAGGGGCGAGACGCCCCAGGTGATAACGCCCAGCAGGCAGGCCATTATCCACACGGTCGTGAAGCTCCAGGACTTCCTGTAGGCGGCGTGGCAGCTCACAAATGTCACCCCCGCCAGCGAATGGTGGCGGTACTCCCGATTTATATGCTCCATGTATCCAAGTAGCCGTCGGGAACGCACACACCAGTATATAGTGCCGTAGCCGGTGAAAAAGTATATAATTGTCATGGTCAGGGCGTCGGTAATCGCCTGCAGCTCCCCCGTCGGCAGCACGTCGAGGGTTGTCTTGGTGAACAGGACACCCAGATGCAGCGAGGTAAAAATCACTACGGCGCAGTAGAGCCGGGCCGCAAATAAAGCCGCTGTGCGCATCCATTTGGGCCACCAATTTGGGAGTTTGGGCGACGGCACCATTCCCATGGCAAGCTGAAGACCCATCAGCAGCCGGAACAGATTCGTTTCCCTGGCGGGATCCAGGCGGACATCGTACCTGATGTCCGCATCGACGTTCCCGTGATACTGAAGACTGGCCATCGACTGGTGGTTAATCAGGTGAATCGAACTGCTTATGTTCGGTTCGAGTCCATTAGGCCGGCTATTTAAAGGCTCCTAAGTTTATGCGTTAATGAGTTTTTAAAAGTTTGCCCAGAACAGCTAGACAAGGCGTCTAGGAGGCGTGACTCCTAATTAATGGTCCTAATGGCTAATTGGCTTTTTAAATGACCCATTTAAATTATTGGCAAGTATAGGCTTCTGTGGGGATCACAATTTTAACTCTAAATGTACGAAATACGGAAAATAAATTAGTGGAGCCAATATCTTTCTATGTTGCGAAAATCAGCCGGTTACGCTTCTCAGTAGAAACACGCCTCGCACTTATCATCCGTAATGTTTTTACACGCTCATCCACAAACTACAAAATGTACTCCGGACTTACCTGGTCATAGTCTGGTCCTTTTCTTCCTCATTGCTGAAGGCTGATCCTAAGGCACGGCAATCTCCTTGGCCTCGGTCTTTTTTTAAGCAGTAAATCGCCACTACGCACGGCTTCAGTTCCGATGGTGCAGCAGATCCTTGCGAGACTTGCAACGAAGGTGACAGTTTCTTGGATGACTTCTAGCGGAGGTGAAAGCCAATTCCCCCAAGAGGGGAGATAAGGCCAAAAGGGGCCTCTGACGTCAGAGGGGGCCATGATCCTCCATTTTTCAATAGATCGTTGGCGGGGTTAGCGGGCGGATCCGATGCTGAAGATGCGGTACCGTCCAGGAAAAACTAGAGGAGGAAACTAGAAAGAGGAAACTACAAGGTGGAACCTACTGGAGGGAAACTAGAGGAGGGAAACTAAAGGAAGGAAACTAGAGGGGGGAACTTATGGCGGGGATCTAGAGGGGGGAACCTAGAGGGAACTACTTACCCAAAAAATCAGGCTCGATGCAGCTTAAGTAATGTTCTGCTTGCTAGATCCAGTTGGGAATTCTAATTCCGCGGAAGGGACAGAAATACTACCATTTATTTTTTTTAAATACTAAATTTATTTTTTAATAATTAATTTTTTGGAGTATTTTTGTCCCGTCCGCGGAATTAGAATTCCCAACTGGTTCTAGCAGAACATTACTTAAGCTCCATCGAGGCCGATTTTTTGTGTAAGTAAATTAATTTTTTCCCTCCCCTCTCCCTTTAGTCTCCACCAGTTCCCCTCGCCAGACGTCGACCTGAGCGCCTATTTCCTGGACGGGACCACATCTCCAGCATTGCATCCGCCCGCTCTCCCCGCCAACAATCCACTGGAAAATTGAGGATTATTTCCCCCTCTGACATCATCTCCCGCTTTTTGGACCCGGCAGCCTCTTTCACTGCATCTCCTTCGTCATCCAAAAATCTTCTGCTTCCTCTCACCTGAAGCTGGAGATCCGCCGCATCAGAAATGCCAGCCCAAAGGAGATCGAGATTAGAGGATCAACCCCCCAGTGGCTTCATCCAACGGATTCGATTTTTAGCTTGCGCTGGAAGTCATCTAAGGCAGTCATCGTCCATCAGACCTGAAGCAGTGCATCCAAGCGATTTCCAGCACCGCGCTGAAGACCAAGGCGATCGAGATCGAGCGGAATTCCTTTGGCCTCATCTCCCCGCATAGGGAATCGACTTCCCGTCATCCAATAAACTGCTGCATAATTTCAGCTGAAGCAGTGCATCCAAGCGATCCGCTACTTCAAAAATATGTACAATTGGATATGTACAATATGCAATTGAAACACGAAGGTCTAGGAGATCAACTGAAAAAAAGGAGAAGTTTCCCAGGCTACTATACCCAGAGTTCTTAATTCTTGACATAGTTTTGTCCGTCTTTAATGATTTTTCTTCTATTGCAATTTAAGGTAATCCCGAAATTGTCTTCAGACTGTCACCTTCGCTGTAAGTCTCTCAGGGATCTGCTGCACCATCAGAATTGTGTGTCAAGACGATTTACTGCTTTAAAAAAACAGAGGCCAAGGAGATTGCCGTGCCCCAGGACCAGCCTTCAGCAATGAGAAATATGACTATAACCACGTAGTACATTTTAGATTTCGCGGTTTGTGAATGAGTGTGGAAGGTATGGATAAACATTGCGGATGAAAAATGTGCGGCATGTTTCTATTGAGAAAAACCCATCACTGTTCTAAACCTTGACCATAACTTTGACTAAATACGACCTAGTGCCAAATTCTTTTTGCGGCAAAATTTTTGCGGCAAAATTCAGGAACAAAAATCAATACACAATATTTAGTGATGTTCCAGAGAAGTTACGCAACCTCCTTGCATGCACTTAATTATAATAAATGCAATTATGCAACAGCCTATTACCGGTGTTTACCTGTTTACATGGGGCTCCACTCCCCCGCCTGAAAAACAAAGGACACGCTGGAGTCCACGGAACAGACATATGTGGCCATTATATGTACTGTTATTTCAGTCAACTTTCCGGTAATTGCCATTACGCAAAATTGCATTAGAGCAAATGGGAAAATTCCATCAAGTGTGATAACGTCACACTTGACCTTTCGCTGCCAGCCGCCTGAATGGCGCATAGAAATATCCTTAAAAAATAATTGCCCTCAATTTGCATTTATTGAATGTGAAAATCTATAAGCGTATGCAGCGCACATGTATAGCATATAGACATGCGTCTAATTGGCCCCGGGCCTTGGCAGCGCGGAATGTGAAACAGGTGAAATGGCTCATGGAAAATTCTAATTCTAATTGCCGGTTGAACTTTGCACACCTTGCAGGTGGCGAAATTCTCCGCGCGGAATACGAAACCATAGCATACCCATATGCTTGCGTGTCATGATCGTGTGAATTGCCACTGCCTTCAATTTCGCTTCCGCCGTTTAATTAGCCCCCAGCGGCGTGCAATTAATTGTACAAAATATTTAGAGAGCTTTCGAGGTTGACAAGTGGCCGCGCCGAGGTCCGGACTTCGGAGAATGTGGCACGGGGATGGCGGGGCATTCTCCGAAATTTTAACCAGGCGACTGGAGGAGGGGCGCGCGGTTCTTGGGCGAGAACATCAAAAACAAATGCAAACTAATTTAACTCCCTGTGGGCGGCTTTTTATTTCGAGAAATTGTTACACACTGTTGGCAAAATGGGCCATGAAATGCTCGGTCTGAGGAGTTATCTCCGGCGCTTGGCAGCTACTTGGCCAAATTGTTGCCGGGGCTGTAAATGGCGAAACTTTACAGCGCTGCCCCGAAAACCCAAGGTCCTCCATCGCCACCTCCATCTCCGTATCTGGCCTGCTCCGTGGAAATACATTTTACGTGTCAGTCAGTTTCATTATGTATGTATGCAATGCAGGTGGGGTTGTGGGCTGTGGGTGGTGGGTGGTGGTGGTCACAGGATTGGGGAATGCGAGGATCCCAGGATTCCAACTTTACTCTCAGTCTCACGCATGTCGAGAGTTGTTTCGAGTGAAATTTACCCGCTGTGATTTATTCAATCAACTTGTGCGTCGTCCCAAAACAGCTCAGGTTGCCTTTATTATTTAGACATCTTTGTTGTCTCTGCCGAAGCGCCTTATGCGAGTTTAATGTCACTTGCCTGGCTAAACAAACTCGGCTGCCACATTTAATCTGCATAATTTTTATGAAAATTACAAGACGCCAGCGAGCAGACAGCCCGCCCAGCCCCATTTACCATTCCCTGTTTGCCATTTCGGATGCCATTTCGCTTATAGACATTTGGAATCTTTTTTAAGGCTCCGAGCGTTTGAAGGGTCGCTTTAATTGCAGCCACACGTGGTCTGTTTCCAATAAAAATTTAAATACAATTTTGCCGGATAAATAAACAGATTTTAGGATTTCCTTTTACTATTTATCAAGCTTTGACAAACCATGCATACTGTCATTGCATTCCGTTGCAATCATTATCAGTTCATACATTTTTTGAGGACTCCTTGCTTTAAATATATTTGAATGAATATTGTATTTGGGGCTTGCTTCCGGCTTGACTTTGGTTTTTATTTTGACGGACCCCATGCTGAATTTTCGTTTACATATTACCTTCTTTTTTCCGCACATTAATGGGCATTCATTATAAATTCCAGTGATCCGGCGACAAAAAAATAGTATGCATTTGCCCTCGGTGTGACCTGACGTGCAGGTTTTAATTAAATGTCGCAGCGCATAAAATAGAATGGATTTCCGCCACCTGGGAAAATATTTGGAGAGCTTGCCCCGACCCTCTGGATTCGAGAGCGGTGGTATTGCATTTTGCAGCAAACTTTTTAATTAATTGCGCTGGCCAATTTTTCGGCGAGAGCCAAAAAGCTTTAATTGCAAATGAATGTCGGAGGGGCAGATTGGCGCAGATAGTGGACCGCACGAGCATCGCTAATTTGCTGCAGCCCGTTGGGCGAAATTACGGTGCAGGAGGGTCAATCAGTTGGCCATTTCGGAGTCCTCCGAACGGGGATTGGGAAGGGGTGCGCGGGCTGGCATTCCAGTCAAAGGTCCAACAGTCACGCGCTACACTCGCCTCATGTTTGCTAATTTATGCGCCACTGCAGCCGCAGGACGACGGTAAACAGTGAGCGGCAAAAACTTTTTCCGAACGGGTACCGCGGCGGAGGCGTGGAAATTGAAATGGGAGTTGGGATGGGAATGGAAATGGGAGTGGGAGTGGGATTGGGAGGGCTTCTCGGAAACAAGACCGGGACTGTCATTGTTTTTCCAGCTCTTGTTCGCGCTTTCAACTTTGCACCCGCCTCGATATCGCCCCCCACCCACATTCATTACGCATTGATGGCGTCTCCTTTGAGGGGGCGCAGGACGACTCTTGCGGCAGGGTGCTCCTCCACCCTGTCACACCCCGACAACAGTTGGATGTAGCCTTTTATTTCCTTCGGCCACTGCACAAAACAATTTGTCAAACAACAAGCGAAAAACTTTTCGCGAGCCCGGAAAGTGGATGTTCCTTACATTTTCACTTATAGAGCGGGCCAGTTAACCCTGCAACGCTCTTGAAATGAATGGAAAAAGTTTTGATATCCTCAAAACTGGCATTCCGAATAGGTTAAATAAATAAAATTATATATTTCAAGGAGTTGGGTGTCTTAACTTAACAATAGAGTTGTCAAATATTAATAGTTTAAAAATTGCTTAGCTCGAATTTCAAAAACATCTTTATACCAACATAATGCAGAGACCCCATACAAAAGCATACTTTCATGGAATTGACAACATTATTCTCAAAAGATTCTCAAACATTTATATTTATATTTGTATTGAATAGGCACTTTGAATTCTCAAACTGATACAATGCGAGGGTTAAGCGAAGGACTGCCCCCAGAGACAGCCGAAATACTTCGAATCCTTTAAAGTTTAAGTTGAGTTAGGAACTGATACGATGTGAGGCAGCCGAAACTGGCGGCAGAGCACTTTGGGCATTCCCAACTCGAACTCAAATACCAGGCCAGGCATAGCCGTAGGACTTCGAGGTAATGACTACAATTTGCTCCAGTTTGTTAGGTCGTTTTGTTCGGCAATTTGTGCTGCCTGGCGAAAAAGTTTCTAATGCAATTTTGTTAAATATTTTTGCTGTGATTTCATTTTGGGACCACCGCCGCTTAGAAAATAGTTGAGCAGCCAGCCAGCCAGCCGACACACGGATCAAAATGTCCCAGCTCCTGGTGTGCGGAGGTTTTTATTTCGCCGAGTCAAAACTAAACTTTCAGAGCTGCCAAATTGAGTTTGGAAGTTGCAAACTGCCTCAACTGACAGCCCAGGCCGCCCGCAAACATAAGGCTAATTCAATTTGAGGTAAGCGGCCGTGGGTGGCACTTGTCACGACCTTGCCACGCCCACCCAACTAAACTACAATAACAATTAGTATTAACACATTGATGAGGCGGCCCCGCTGCAGCCACCGCCACCGCCACCTCTGCCCTGGCTTTGCGGTTTGTTGTCCTAGTTAATGTGGCCAGGATTTGCTTTCGAAACATGGCGCGTGTCTCGTAAAACGAGAGTAAACTTAATTACTCCAAGGATCTGCAGCAGCAACAGCAGCAGCAGCAGCTGCTTGTTAATGCGGTTTTGCGGGGAATCCCCGAATGTTTTGTTTATTAGTTGGCCCCTCCTCCTGGGACCACGCAGGGGCTACATGTGTATTTTAGTGTGTTCTGCGGCTATCTACACTGTAATTAACGCTCACGACTGTGCAAGCAGTATGCGCCTCAGACAATAGCCTGCATGGGCAAGGACAAACAAAGTGTTGCCTGGCCGAAAGTTGCAAGTCCATTGATAGCCAGCTGTGGGTGCAACGGCAAATGAGCCATGCTAAATCTTTACCACTTTCGAATAAAACAAGTAGAAACGTTGAGATTTCTCGACAACGAGATACCATGTACCTCTCTTGTCACGGCATGCCGTTGCCGTCGGAAGGGGTGGGTAAAACTTTAATTGGTCATATCTTCTGTATTTATTGTCCGATCTAGACGTAATTTGCAGAAATGTAAAATGCGTACACATATACTCGTAACGTACTTAAAGCAAAGAGAACTACACCTCTAGCTCTTAGCATCTCCGAGAACGACGTGTCCATACATAACATACAGACGGACAGACAGACCGACGGACAGATAGACGGACATGGCTAGATCGAGTCGGCTGTTAATGCTGTCAAGAATATATAAACTTTATGGGGTCGAAAACGCTTCCTTCTCGTTGTTACATACATTGCACAAACTTAACATACCATTTGTACCTGAAGGTACATGGTGTAAAAACCCCAATCCATAAACAAAAAGCGAGAGGACCTTCCTGGGCTCTTGGGAGTTCCCTCCCGGATCCTTATTCATTGCCTTATCCAGTGCCACTGCCAGCTACTGAATTAGAAATAGAGAAACGCCCACTAAATGGCCCTGAAAAGGTCACATCAGAGCCATGTCTGCCTTAATCAGGGTTGAGTGGCATTTGGATTTCCAATGCCAAGCCAATTAGCTGAAAACATGCGGCGTGTGGGTGATGTGAGCTCATTAAAACCATATTTCGCATGCAGGCGAACAAAGGCACCCATCTGCAAGTGAATAAATCCGTTGACGTGGCAGCAATGGATGCCCAGACTGCATTGGATTACGGTTGAACGATGAGGTGAGCAGGTCCGCCCGACTGGACAGGCCAAGCTGTGAGCCAGCCGTCCCTGCAGTCGGACGCCCTAATGTTCAATTAATCACATTATGCAGGCTGTCGACTCGCATTAGATATCCTAGTCCCAGCGGCCGGGACGAACGAAATAATCAACCGATTCGGTGCTGAATAAAAGCAACGTCCCGGCTTGTTATACAAATAACTGGTCGCCAGTCAATTAAGCCCACCGAGTGGCCACGGAAATCCAACTAAATATTTTATTATGAGCCAGCGTAAGTCTTGATTATGCGTCAAGTCAGCCGGAGCCCGGGACTGGCCGGAGGGGAGCATAACTAATTGAAAACTTGCAAAAGTTTTTCTCATTAATAATAAGCCAGACCAGCACCAGCACCAGCAGCAGCACCAGCACCATCGCTAGCAAGGAGTCCAGCAGTCGTCCGAGGAATCAGAGTAAGTACCCCGGCGACTATTTGCTTTGGAGGCGGCGTGGCCCGCCTTCAGGCCCGCGCTCCTAGTCCTTCGTTTGATTTGTTGTAAATGATTTAATTACTTACTGCAAGGCGCTGGGAGAGCTATTATTAAGTTGGATGCCCGCCAGGCCGCACTAAACACGCGTATTAGATTAATATTGTGATTACACAACCAGCCACCCCTCGGAATAGTAAATACCGGGCCCCCCAACCGTGTATTTTGAAGCGTTAACGAGTCGCAATCGCTTATTGCATACTTTGCAGCTTCCGTCGGGGCTTCCCCCGCTTCCTCGGCTGCCAGGGACGCAGCTCCTGCGGCTGCTCGCTGCTCGTTGCTATTGAATTATGCATATTTCGTTGCAGGCAGGGCGGCTTGGAGTGAAATGGTAGCTCGCGGCAAGCTGCCCAGACAGCAATCTATTCATTTGCCAACCCTGCGGAAGATTGGGAGCCGCGCTAGGTGCCGGGAATGGAATTATTAGCTCGGCAAATCACATTTCGCTTCCCTTCACCGATTAGGCTGCATATATAACACCAGAACAAACACCAGCCCATGTCACCTTAATGACCAAAGAATCAACTAATTGCTATCAACTAATTATACTCTAATACTCTAAAACACTTACTGTACCTTATAATGGTTATGCAAAAGTTAAAAAACCAAGTAGAACAGTATTTCTGAGCTCTGGGTCTTTGGTTAGTTGTTTTCCCTATATACGGTGGTATAGGCTACTTCATTTTCGATAGGATTTAACGTTTGCTGAGGATGTGGGGTATGTTGAGTCAGTTTAATGAATTACGTATTCACAATAATATATAAAAAAACATAACCATTGTAAATATAGAGAAAATAAAATCGTTTGATTCCTGTTCAAGCATTAAAGTTTAAATAAAATCAAGGAAAACAAGGGCCCAATTTTTAAATTATTACAGCCAACTAAGAAATCCAAGTCAATATTTTTAGGAATATAAACCTAAATGAAAACATTAAAATATATTTTTTAAAACAAAAATAAAAAAGTTAACTCCTTCGAGCCGGATTTGAACCAGCGACCTATGGATTTCTATTGCATGTTTTCCAACTACAGTCCACCGCTCTACCAACTGAGCTATCGAAGGTTGAAATGCGTAGAGGCAAACTAGCAATAAGACAGAGAGAACTCAATTTACTCTATTGATTTGGTTTGAGGTGAACAGGCTAGCATCTTTTCCATGCCCTTGAACTCTATTTATAGATTTTCGAAAGTTCGTTTATACCTACACTTAAACTTGAATAATAATTCAGATCAAATGAGAATTCACGTTTCTAAATAAACGGCAGATACAGAGTCCACAGGTCCGACATAATTAATAGCTTTTATGCAAAAAGTTTGGTAGATAGTAGTTCCATTAAGTTTTGCTATAAAAAATCAATATAGTCTTGTCAAATTATATTAATTATATAATAAACATTTATGTACAATTTTATGAACAATATATATGTAAACATATTTCGTATATTTAATATTATCTTAATTTTAATTTATGTAGAACATAAATTTTATAATATGTACATATATATGAAACGAGATCGTTTACTTTATTTAGAATTTCATAACATTGTTTCCCTAACTATGTGTACTGTTTCTATTTACTTAAATACACGTATTTAATTCAAATATTTGAATAATACAAATACACGTCTTATGTAAGAAAATATTTATATTTGCAGTATTAAAAAAAAAAAATCAAACCCAATTATATTAAAAAAATCCTTCGAGCCGGATTTGAACCAGCGACCTATGGATTTCTATTGCATGTTTTCCAACTACAGTCCACCGCTCTACCAACTGAGCTATCGAAGGTTGGATTTGTTGGCGTCTAACGAATGTTTTGTTCGCGACGAGTACCGAAGAGAACAGCGAAATTTATTAAAATATGATAGCTTGTTCTCTTCGGTGCCTCTCTTTTTCGTTAAAAGTTCTTACAATGATGAGCAAAATACTATGCCCCAAAAACAATTTTCAACTAATAAAATAAAAAACGAATCAGCTGCAATTGTATTGAAATAGATTTTCAAATCAAATAACTTATTTTCCGCATTAGTTATGTTGAAAATCACTTTTACTTAATGCAATTATATTTTAAACAGTTTTCGCCGTTTTTGTTTACGAGAATTAGTATAGTATAGTCACGGTTGCTACTTCAAAAATTTTTAATGAGCCAAAAAAATAATAAAAATGAGAATAAAAAACCAAAAGAAAAAAAACATAAAACATTTTTCTTCAATGAAACAGCTAACAGCTAACACTTACTTGGTAGTTTAAGTCATTCTGAGACCAAACGTATTAAGTTTTTCGATCTGGCACTTTTAAATTTCAGACATTAATAACTTTTAGAATTGTAAAAGATATGCATTAATAAAAAAATTAAATCATCGCTATTAGCAAAAAAAAAGAGCCAAACTCAATATAAATGGGCCAAAGAGCCAACGAGAAAAAAAAATGAGCCAGTTTTTGCTCAAAAGAGCATGCAAATGTTTTTTTTCCAAATTTTGTTCTCAAACAAGAGTGCAATAAAATTGGAAAATAACTCATTTGCTTGCCTTTTTTAAAAAATGTAATAAAAACAATCCTTCGAGCCGGATTTGAACCAGCGACCTATGGATTTCTATTGCATGTTTTTCCAACTACAGTCCACCGCTCTACCAACTGAGCTATCGAAGGTTGAGTATCGAGCCGGCAACTGACCGTAAAGAGTATGCGTGCAAGGGAGACAAAGAAAGCGCGATCATCGCGAGCAAATATACAACATAAATATATATAAAAAGATAATAATATATTTGTAAAGAATACATAATAAATGTTATATAAATCTGTCAGCAAAGCACCGTTCGTATATTCTTTTTTTTACAAAAACTCGTTAGCTATGAAAATGTTGCAAGTATAAAACCAAAGCTTTTATAATGGTTTTGAAACACTATAAGTTTCTCATAATTTATATATAGTTTTACTTCTGTACTTTCTGTTAAACTACGTTTTGTAAACATAATACGAAAAATTTTCTATAAACTTCTGTAGACTCTTAATAACTAAGATCATTGAGTCAAAACTATTGTAAATGATAACAAATTTTGACGTAGGCATTCTCAATTAAGTCGAGGTAATAGGTTTCTCTTCTACTGCATCTGGTGGGCAATGAAATTAGATGAATTTGCAAAACATCTTGCAGGGAGCATTTCCCAACCAACTCATTGGACCATCATCTGATGCAATCTGATGCAAACTCGGCAAAGCTTCGGCCACTTTGAGGGCAAAAGTTGGAGCAGCCCTTGGACGTTAGATATCCAAGGCGTGCCCTGCCAGCGTCCCAAGGAATTCAATCAATTAGGCCACGTATACGCAACGCATGCGGGCAACTTGCGGGCGGCGGCAAGAACAAGTGCAAACTGAAATCCATTATAGCCATTTGCAAGCTGGCAATTTGCGGAAGAAGAACATCGTTAAGGGGGTCCAAAGCAAAAGTGAAACAAACTCAATTTCCAACAGGGAACAAGCAACAAAAATGGGCATTTTAATTGAAAAATTACAGCAACTAGTTAGTCGATGGACATTGAATTACCTCCGCTCCACTTGGCAGAGGGGGTAATTCTGCAGCTTCAGGGAGATGGTGCCCTTCACCAGCAGCTCCTCCAGGCGGGCTTCTGTGTGGACTCGGTAACTGCGAAAGATCCTGGCAAGAATCAATTTCATCAGCATTTGAGCGTACCGATAGCCGATGCACATGCGTAGTCCCTTTGTGAAGGGAATAAAGGCGAAGGCGTGCCGTTGGGGAGAGTCCTGACCGAAATGTGCTTCCGGATTGAAGGTTTTCGAAAGGGGACCCCATATCCGCTCGTCCCGCTGCATGTTGAAGATATCTATTCCAATCTGAGTGCCTTGGGGGATAAGAAACTCGCCGTCATCCCGAAGGAGTCGTATGTCCTGGTCCGCCGTTCGCAGTACAATGGGCACGGGAGCAAAGAGCCGCATGGCCTCGTTGATTACCATATCCGTATACTCGAGGCGCTGCAGCTGATCTATGGAAACATCGCCGCTGGCTGGGATCTCGCGTACCAGCTCTTCGTAAAGCTTCTCCTGGTAGCAAGGATGCATGGCCACGCACAGAATGGTGAAGTACAAAGCCGTCGATGTGGTCTCGAACGTCTAAACGGTGAAGATAAAAATGTGAATAGGTATTGAATAGACAAATATTCAAGTTCATGTTTGCTAAAATATATAAGTCCAAATTTATATTTTCTTACCGCTGCAATAGTCACATTAGCCTCATCTCGGACATCCTGCCAACTCAGTTGACCGCGTTCCACGTGCTCCCGCACCTGTTCGATGAAAATGGACCTGGACTTTCCCCTCGCCTCCTCCTGCTGCGGCTCTGTAACATTTGCATTCGGTGCCGCCACAGAGACAATCGGTTCGAGGAGCTGAAGGAACAGAATCAAGGGTCAATGGGTGAACGGGTCCAGGGGCCTTGCGCTGATCTGATAAGCCGCTTTTACCTGCTCTATGAATCGCAACAGCACGCCAACCACTTTTTGCTGCTGTCCAAAGTGCCGTGAGCGTCGGTACAGGAAATCCGGGTAAAGCCAAGGCGACAGCATCCGTTTCACGCAGACTTCCGTCAATCTGTAATGACGGGAAAGCACTGCACCTGTATAGCATTTTGAGAAATGTATAAAGTTCCATATAGCCTATATTGCTATATCTATATAATAATTGAAAAATAAGGTGTTTTACGGTTAGTAGTGTATATTTCTAATCTTAAAATCAACTAGTTAAACGCATATTGCGTTTTACAAAAATCTAATGCTACAAAAAAATGTTCTAAAAATTAGAAAAAAACTCCTTCGAGCCGGATTTGAACCAGCGACCTATGGATTTCTATTGCATGTTTTCCAACTACAGTCCACCGCTCTACCAACTGAGCTATCGAAGGCTATACGCTAGTCCGGAATTCTTAGGAAATCTAGATCTTTAGCTAAGGTTAAGCAAGACAATACTATAATTAAATTAAATAATACAGCGATAGCAAAGTGCATGGGTTTTAGCTCACTCATTGTATGCCTTGAAGATGGCTACGGAACCCTCGTGCTGAAAGTTCATTTTCTTTCCCATGGTTGTCTCTGCGGAATGATGGTGACACTCGTAGCATAAACAAAGTCAAGCAAATCGCCGAACTACTTACGGCAAGCGGCTTCCAGAACGGTTTTTTTGAGGATCTGATAGATCTCCAGCTTCTTGCCGTGCTGCACACCCTCAAGATCGAGCTTGAGTAGGAGGTCCTTGGCCTCGGCATTGAAAATTGGAAGAAAGTTACAGAGTATCTGGCGACCGAATGCGGGGTTTATGAGGCGACGGTGCTTGTTCCATCGCGGCGAACTGGATGTGAACAGGCCGTCGCCTATAGCCGAGCTCATGAATCGATAGAAATCACCCTTGTTTGTGCAATGCGCCGAGTTGAAGATCTGCTCCACTGAATGTGGATCGTTGACGTAAAGGAAGCAACTGGCGCCCATCCAGGAGATAAAAGGAGTCTTGAACTGTCGTGACAATCCATCCATGTACTGCAAAAAGGCTGACCAAACGAACTAACCATTTAGGGTATTTCCCGGGGGATACCTTTGTGATACGGCTCTTACTCTCCGGTTTCATCATCTGCAACCCCATGCCGATGAAGGGCCAGCCGATGGGGCCTCTTAAATGGAAGGCGGCCTTGTAGTACCGCCGGCGGCTCCACAGGAAGTACATCCATGCCAGCATCAGCCAGGCCAATAAAATAATGCAGGCCAGCATGTCGATGAACCCGCTCCGCTGTCAAAAATTAATTGCTCCGTGAGCAACGATCGAAAGCAGACTGAGGCGGGAGTGCCTAGCTCAAGCCTTCATTCAGTTTTCTATATGTATTCGAACCTATTAATATTCAATCGCTGCTATTTGTATTATTAAATGGTTTTTTCATCCACAGGTTGGGGGAGCAGCCAGCCCAAGTGACAAGGTCTGGGCAGCGACTCAGCTGGCTCTCCTGATTTTCGCTGTAATTCATTTTACAGGCGGTTTGTAGTACAAGCTTGTGCTCATATAGGCATAAAAAACAACGTGTACGAACAGGTGGAGACTTCTCCAGAAGCGCCTAAGCATTTGGGGCTTAAATGCGGCGCTTTCCATGCCCAACACGTTGTGGGACGTTTCTTATTTGGGTGGCAATTTTCATTCCAGTCGCGTGCCCCTAGAAATTATGTCAGTCAATAATAATATGCACCAAACCACAGACAATGATTTTAAATGATCCGGCCAAGAAATTCCCTTCGATATAAAAGAATTACTAACAAATATATCTCACTCCTGGTCCAAACTAATGGGAACTTGTGATTGACACACAATTTAGGATGAATTTAGGATGATTTGACAACCATTTTTCAAATTTCAGAGCCTAACAAATACGAGTTAATTACCCGACATAGTAACCCAAAATAGATAGAGCATAGCCAATGAACGTTCTCGGATTACACTCGAATTCATATTTTTGTTAAATAACTGATAACTTATTGGGTCAAATGAATACATACGTCATTTGAGTAGGTGTGCACTACCATAAGGGCGAATGTAACTGCGCATTAATTAGGTTTTTAAATGTAATCTTTATTTGCTATTCATATTTTTACAAATTTTTGTATTTGTGGTGTTTTCCTTGTTTTAATTTTATTCAACCATAATTTGTTACTTTTATCTGTGTGTATTTTGCCATTGTTTTGAGTAATTCCCTTGCGGTGTTTTGCTTGCATTATTTTAGTTTCGTGGAGAAGCTGGGTCCTTCATAGAGGCTATTTAGTAAAACTTATGGCGCTAGGTTTTCAGTGAGCTTCTCGGGACGCTGCAATGACGCTGCAATGATCTTTCTTCACTAGGATATGGAGCCGAACATCGGCACCCGCAAAAATTCGGAAATGATGCTCTATCCTCTTAGGTGTAAGCTAGGTTAAAAAGTTCGCAAATATTGATATTGTGTGGACGTTGTGTTTCCAGTTTTGTCATTGGTTAGATTTAGTTAAGAAGTTTAGGTTGCGCCTTAAAATTTCAATTACTTTTACATTTAAAGGCCATTTTCAATGGAAGCCAATCTTTCGGGGTTTGCTGTTTAATTTAAATTGGGATTTATTTGGGGATTGCAGAAAAGACGTAAGGTATGTAAGTACTGTACTTGACTTGATTTGATTAATAGAATTTTATATAAATATATGCCAGTCCCACGTCCTTAGTATGTCTACCCTATATACACAATCCATATACTCGTATGTTTGCCTAGCCATATCCGCTTGCGGGATTTCGGTTTTCTTACTTTACAAATAAGTTATACATCATTTTATTGTCAAAAATATTGACGACTCACGACGACTCAACGATTGCATTATTCCTGGCATTACTACTCATGAGTTGTATACGATTAATAGTTTTACTACAGTTTATATCAAAAGTCACCGGCCCAAGTACTAGGTAATTGCGTTTAAGTGTCTACCAACTGGTGACCAAGGGATAACTCCAACACTGTGTCATGGCACAATTGCCTTGATTAGCTATAGAAACTGTTCATGTTATTGCAGCCCACTGATTTAAGCTACATACGATTGGAATGTTGATTGAGATTCAATTTAAGCCTTCAATTTAAGTTGGTGATTCAAACGTACGCTTGCCTATTCAGGAGTTCAAACCGATGTGAACGCGCAAGGACCATTGTTATTTTGCTTTGAATAAATAGGTATTTATTTGTATTATACGAGTACACTCAAATGTGCCTACAAGCCGAGGCATCCCTGGAAATAAAGAAACTAGCTGCAGGCTTCTGCTGAATGGCTTACTCTATATGCAACCCGTGCAAATATATTATGCATGTATATATGTATACAAAATAAATTTCGCTTTCACATTGGCGTTTGCACAAAAATGTTAATCAAAAAACATTGGCGTGGTCTTCTTGTTTGCTTTGTTTTCATTTTGAGACGGGGACATAGACGGTGCAGTTTTTAGTTCTTTTGTTTTGTTAGTTATAAATGTTTTTTGTTTTCGAAGAGGGGACCGACCATGCATCGTGGCTACATAAGCGCGGACGTAAAAGCTAGGCTAGGGATTATAAATGGGTCATGAGTTTTGATTGAATATAATGTTTTGGTTTGCTCCGGGCGAGCGCTTTCATCATTTCCGTTTATACTTAGGCACAATACATTTATTTTGTTTTATATTCAGTTTTCACATGACTTTGTTTTTTTTGTAGCTGTAACTTTTGCTAAATATTTTGCATCGCTTAAGACTAATTACTACGCATAAAAACGTGTGTATGTGTTTGTGTGTTTGGGTGTGAGTCTGTGTGTTTGGTGTATAAATGTTCGGTGTTGTGGCTACTTATTTCGGGATTATTTTGCATTTTGCTGCAATAATTTCTACTACAATTCAAACATTTCAGCCGCTTGGCAATATTTAAAGCTTTTCACAATCATTTTCATATGCAATTCAAAAGTATAATGGGTCACAAAATCGGTTCATTAACGGATAATCGAACTTCGCACTGTGTTAACACATCTTGGTGTTTTTCTGTTCGCTTGTGTTTGGTTCGTCAATTAAAAAAAACCTCATCTCATTGAAAAATATTGCTTATAATTCCTCTGTAGTGGCCAAATGCGCCTCCTTCTGGTATTCTATCATTCAAATCGATCAACAAATCATTGGGAATTCAAAATGCACAGCAATTGGTCACAATACTGACTCGCTTACTCTCGAAACAATAAGGATTTTGGATACACTTTTAATTAACATAAATAAGCACACGAAACCGCGATTACAAAAAGTTGCGAGTAGGTTTACGTTTACACACAGATCGCTCTCTGCCAGCGGACACACTTATCGCATAGTTTTGTTTGTCTGTTTAACAAAATACACCCTACGTTTTCTACAAATGCTACAAAGTAGACAACAATTTTCATTTTCTCCGCCTTGCTGATGCTGAGGCTTGCTTCACGTTTTATGTGACACTATTAATTCTTAGTTAAATTATGACTTTCTCCTTGCCGCTAGGGGTGATTAACTCTCTGCCGGCTGATTGGCCGTAAACTGCGTGATGCCATCGTTTTCCATCGACTCCAGCACATCGGCCACGTAGACGGCCACATCGGTGTGGCTCGTTTCGCCGCGACGAATGAACTGCATCTCTAGAAGTCGACTGTATTTCGGCCTGTCGCTCTCCTTCTTGATCAGGCTGTCGAAAATTCAACAAGTTTAGACCTTTCCCCCATTGATTTCTTGCGATTTCTTGCACTCACCAAGTGTTGACAAAGTCGACAAACTCCAGGGAGAACTCCATGCCGTTGTAGGAGGTCTTGAGTCGCGGCGGCTCCCCTTGCACAACCTTGGGAGGAAATTCATCAAATTAATAGATCTTTAACACTTAATTGGTAATGGCTACCGACCTGGCACAACTGCTCAAAGACCGAGTCCCACTTGCGGTAGGGGAAGGTGCCGGTGGCCACTTCCATCAAAGTGATTCCCAGCGACCACACATCGCTCCGCACATCGTAGCCCTTGGCCCGCTCCGGGTCAATGCGTTCCGGCTGAAACAGCAAACAGAATGTAAGACAAACCTTCTGTTAGTTTAGTTTCTTTGAATTACCGCCATGTAGGGCCGGCAGCCGGCATCCCGGGTCTTGGCTATGGAGTCCACCAGCTGGCCGGAGATGCCAAAGTCGCACAGCTTGATGTCCCCGCGACGGTGCAGCAAGATATTGCTCGGCTTCACGTCCCGGTGAATGATCTTCAGCTCCTCCTTCAGATAATTAAGGGCGTTCACGGTGGCCACCGTGATCTTGGCCAGAATGGACTCCGGAATGTGGCGCTGCTGCTTCTCGTAGATGTACTTGTAGAACTTGTCCAGCGACGTGTCCATCAGCTCCATGCAGATCCAGCAGTCGCCCTCCTTGAAGAGCGCCCCGTAGAACTGCACAATGTAGATGCACTCGTTGGACTTCATCACCACCTCGAGGTCCATCAGCAGCTGCTTCTGCTCCCGCTCGTCCACCGTCGACCGGATGCGCTTCACCGCCATCACCTTGTCCAGCTTCTTGAATATCATCTTGTTGACGGCCCCGAAGGCTCCGCGCCCGATCTCGCCCTCATCCTCGAGGTCGTCCGAAGTGAAGTGATGCGTGTTGGCCGGCCCCTCGCCGAACTGCAGCTTGCCGCACGCCTGCTGCCGTATCCTCTCCCTGTGCCGGTCGGCGGCGCTGCTGTTCTGGGCGCTCGCAGCCGGGGCAGCAGCTGGGGCCGGGCCTGGTCCTGGGGCAGAGGCTGAGGCTGAGGCTGCTCCCGCCTGGGCCACGGGGGCCGGCTGCTGGGGGAAGCAGCGGGCGGCGTTGTTGAGCTGCGACGAGGAACTTGACCCGGACGAGGTGGACCCCGAGCCGGAACCGGAGCCCGAGCCGGAGGAGGTGGACGATGTGGACGAGGGCGGATGCCGGATGCTGAGGTTGTTCAGGCTCAGCTGGTCGGGCGGATTGCGCGACCGACTGGGACCGGGGCCAGCTGCAAGTAAATAAAGCGTTGCGTTCCCTTATCACATCACTATACTATCAGGCTATGCGTCACATCTCCGATCCGCTTGCTCCTCGCCCGTGGGGTGTGTGTGTGCTGTGTGTGGGCGATACTCACTTGCAAACAAATTCTTTGGTCGCTCGGCCATCCTGGAGCTGTCGCTGGCTAGGGATGGGCGGGTGGCGGCTAAGTGCTTTGTGCCGCTGCCTGCAAGGGACGTACGTTCCTCTCCGCCCGGATTTTCAGCAGGATTTTCTGCAGGCGCCGCGCCCCGAATTCAACACGTTCGCCCGTGCCCGTGGCTGGCGTCGAGCCAAGAGTAGTTTTGGGAGCGAGCAGCAGTCGCTCGCCTGTCCGCTGGAGACCGTGCAATCACTTTTTCACCACTCGGCCGCGCATCTATGCAATTTTCCCTGCAAATTCGCTAGACATTTACATAAATAGCGCAACCAAAACTTAAAAGAACTAGAGACCTATCGATAGGGCACTCACGCCAGCCGATAGTTCTGCATCGGCGCCACTGAATGCGGCCCTGCAGGGTGTTCTGATTGTAAGGTGGCAGCAGCACATAATAAAATATATAAAATATCTTCTTCAATAAAAGGTTTTTTTATAATTCATTTTTTTTTTTATTTATTTTATAATTGGCTTCGTAGAGTAGTAGATTACATCTAATAACGCTTAACAGGAATTGTTTTAAAAATTACGCTGTCTGTACATAAACTTAAATCATTAAATTACTATTAGGTGTCTATAATCTGTATGGTATGTGGACAAAACAAGTTAAAGCACTGTAGTCAAAATTTCTGGACAACTTCATTTGATATACATCATACATATTTTCATAATCCATAAGTTTTTAAGCTTTAAACTTACAAGCAATCACATACTATATACATGACTTCAACCATTCCTGCTTTGGTTGTATGTATCATACGAGGATTAACAAATAGAAGAAATTAGTGTTGTGGATTTGCGTACTTCTATAACGGACCTAAAAAAATTACGTTTCTAGCTCTACCCATTTTGGAAAAATACGTGTTTATGCATAAATACGGACGTACAGACACATGGAATCGGTTAGATATTGATGCTGGTAAAGAATATACGTACTTCGTGCGATTGCTGTATACCTTAGGCCAAACTATTTGCTCCTCACTACAGCGAATTTGTGACGTCACAGGTTTCGATTGCCCAGCGGGGCCACCTTCGATTGGTCGACCGTGCACCGACCGAATACCGAGTGCTAAACCATACATAATCATGTCTAGCGGATTCGCCCGGAGCAGCTACAAACTGTTCGTGGGCAACCTGCCGTGGACGATCGGCAGCAAGGAGCTGCGCACGTACTTCTCACGCTACGGTCACGTGGCGAACGCGGAGGTTGTCTTTGACCGGCAACTGGGCCTGTCCAAGCACTACGGATTCGTGGTGTTCAGCCAGAGGGACGCCTTCAACAGCGCCAGCAACCAAAACACTCACTTCCTGGAGGGGCGCGTGCTGACCGTGCAGCGGGCAAATGAAAGTCCTTAGGATAAATATGAACGAAGGTGCCTCACTAGCTTTATTCCAAGACAAAAGGTCAAAGGGGTTCGGAAGAATGAGAATATTTTCCATTAAATGGTACTCTGAATGGTGATCGCCTCTTTGTTAGCTTTATTTCTTCGGCAGGTAAAAACGGGCCTTGGTTCCAACCGCGTCCCCGACGCTTTTGTGCCCCACGGCGCTTATCATGGAGGAGAGCTCCTCCTTGACCTGTTCAACGAGACCGGGGCCCTCATAGACTAGGGCTGTGTAGATCTGGACATACGATGCGCCTGCCTCAATCTTCTCGAAGGCATCGTAGCCAGAGGAGACGCCCCCAACGCCGATTATTGGTATCTTTCCATCCGTGAGCACGTACATTTGCGCGATCATCTGCGTGGATCGGACCTTGAGAGGCTTCCCGCTCAGACCGCCGGCCTCATTGGCCACATTCTTGGGCGCCTTGATGTTCTCCCGCGAAACAGTGGTGTTCGAAACGATCAGCCCATCCACGTGGCTTTTAGGTCTCTTGATAACCGACACGATGTCATTCATCTCGTTCAGTGTTAGATCCGGGGAAAGTTTGAGTAGTATGGGCACCTTCTTGTTGTGTTCCAATCGAGATTTTGCCTCGTTTACTCGCTCTAGTAGCTCCGTTAGCTTTTCCTTGCTTTGCATCTCCCTGAGGCCAGCGGTATTAGGACTGCTCACATTGATGACGAGGTAGTCGGCGACGGGGCCGAAGAGGCGAACTCCCTGCATATAGTCCGCTATGGGGCTCAGTGTGTCCCTGTTGCGGCCGAGATTGACCCCGATAATCCCATTGAAGTTTTCTTTTTTGCGTATGGTCCGGAGTCGCTGGATGACGGCTTTATGGCCATCGCTATTGAATCCGTAACGATTGATTATGGCCTCGTCCTGCGGCAGGCGAAAGACCCGCGGCCTGGGGTTGCCGTGCTGGGCCGAGGGCGTTACGGTTCCCACCTCGATAAAGCCGAAGCCCAGGTCGTTGAGCCCGCTCACAGCCTCGGCGTTCTTGTCGAAGCCGGCGGCAATACCAATCGGATTGCTCAGCAACTTCCCAAAAAAATGGGTTTGCAAGTTTACGTCGTCCTCATACTGAGAGCGCGGAAAGACGCGGTACTTGCACGCAATCACCGCGAGCTGGTGACTGGTTTCCGGAGGCAGCATCCGAATGGCGGGCATAACAAAGGTGCGACAGAACTCGTCCTGATTCCTGTACGCTGTAACGCCCGCCACGAGAACGGCCGCGCCGGCCGTAACGATGCCTAGCGAACGCAGACGACTCTATGGAGGAAGGGACATGGTCCTGACGAATTCAAGAGCAGCTGGGTCATCTCGATTATACTCACAAATCTTCTTGTTTGCTGAAAAACCTGTTTGCCGGTTGACTTCATATTCTTCCTGTCCATTGTCGGTTCTTGATATTCGCTCTTGGCACTATCGATACGCCCGCCGATAACCTCTCGTTTCCGGTCTGCAAAGTTAATTGTATACGCTAACTAGCAAAAGTATAAAAAACAAATATATAAGACGAGTGCACTCCCGGCAATTAAAATTTGGGAGCAGCCCTGTTACATTTTGAGTTAAAGCCAGATACGATTACTCGATTTAGATAAAGACGAGAAGTAACTTACATATATTTCTAGGAGATCGTTGATGATCATATCCTTCCCCAATACGAAAACGACAATACCCCTCGCTGGGAAAGCGCATCGCTAGTTTCGATAACAAGGTCGATGGCGGCCCCACTGCCATCTCTGACTAGTTGAGTCAGTCTCTTTTGTTATGGTCAGCTGAAATTGAACATATTCGGCTTTTTTGGGCAACTTGGGAGCTACCATGAAGGGCGGAACCTTTCGCAACACCCAGTGGGATCCCACGCTGCTCACGTCCCAAATCGTATCCATGCAGGCCTGCGTCTACTTCACCCTGGGCCTGCTCGTCTTCGTGGCTAACAAGTTGTCCGGGGACAACTACAGTCTGGACCATCTGTTCGAGTACCATGTAAGCCGAATGGGTTTATACTTGAACAGTTTATACTTGAACCGTCTGCCTTGTTGTTTCCCAGGAAATTCACATCTACGATCTGGGCGGGAGACTCGTCATTTGTGCTTTTGTTGTCAACGCACTCCTGGCATCCCTGGCCCTCTGGTGCATTGTGAGGCGTGCCAAGCTCTGTTTGGACTTCAGGTGAGCATCTGCCGGAACCCTGCCGAGCGAATATCATTTCGGACTTTTTCCCCTCCCCAGCTGCACCTTCCACATACTGCATTTGCTCATCTGCTGGTGGTACAACCGCTCGTTTCCCGCCAACGCGTCCTGGTGGCTGCTCAACGTCATCACCGGAACGATTATGTGCATTGGTGGGGAGTTCCTCTGCCTGCAGACGGAGATGAAGGAGATACCCGTGGGCTATGCGGCCCTCAACCAAAAGTCGGACGTCTGACCCGCTAACTTGTGATTCTGAAGCGCTGCTAGCTAAACACCACCCAGCCACTTAACTTCATACATAATTTATTGTTAAACTAGCGTAAGATAACATAGCGTAAACGGTGTAATCTATTACCTAATCAGTGAAGAATCTGGTAGACGAAGGGGGGCTGACTTTTCAGCTTGAGTTCCTGGGGTACCGCAGCAGGCGGCATGGAGAATTTGAGGCCCGAGGCACTGTAGTTCCTTGAAATCAGCGACCAAAACTCTGTCTCGCGCGGCACAAACATCCAGTAGCTCAGGGCCAACATGACCGTGGCGATCAGCGATCCGAAGAGAAGCAACATCCAGCACAATCCCAATTGCGGCTTCTGCATGATGAGTGTGTTTTAATCGCGATTAATTCCTGAATTTACTCGGAGATGGTCCCAAGTGCTGCGAAAACCGAACGGGGTGTGGCCTAGTCAAGAGCCCACCGTTTTAAATTCGAAGTTCGAACCTCGCCGAGAGCTTTGCTCTCCAAATGAATATGCGCGGCGAAGCTGACAAAGAATCGACTACACTGGCCGCCAGCAAAATCGGGTTTGTCTAATCTAATCTAATTAGTGACGGGCAGCCCGCGTCCGCATTTCCTCCGATCGTTGCCAGCTGCACTCTTGATGTGGGCCCACGATCGCGAAACAAGGCCTCAATTTGTACTTTCAATTAGGCTGATTACCCCCAAAGTGCATAGGTGAAGCTTTGGCGAGAAGACACGGTGACAAAGCTCGTCGGCGGGAGCTTCTCAAGGGTCACTAACCGGCACGATCTATAGATCGTGGATATAATATATTCAAACACGAGCGGTTTGGACTAGCCGCTCTGTGTTGGAAGCAGGAACGTTCGCATTTTCAGCTTGAGTTCCTTGGGCACTGAGCAGGCGGCATGGAGAATCTTAACTAATCGATCGTGATCATAGATCGATAGTTAATGAATCACTTAGCAAACTTTTCCAAGGATATTCGTAAATTTTTCAAAAGTCACGCAGTTGCATCCACGAACGAATCATTTTATTCAACTCACTATGCAGCATCCGAACTAAGAATCTTAAATAATCAATCATTATCATAATTTTAAAGATTAGGGACCACTATACAATCCTTTTGGATATTTGACAGTGGCGGCAAAGACAAGCAGATCCCTTGTGGGACCACGAACGTTCCATTTTGCATAACTTACAATACACGATCCAAACTATTGTCGAATATTCCGAATATTCCACGATCGGGACGCTTCAGATAGCCATTTGTACAACTTGCAAAATGGATCCGAACATACAAAAATCGCTGGTGATCCGTAAATCGATAGGTATTGCACAAGTAATCGGCCGAAATAGATATCGCCGCCCAAGCAGAACCCCATAAATACAAAACAGAATGAAATCTTTTTTTCATTTGCTAAATTATTGAATTTAAGTTTAGCAAACTTTGTTTTTTAATGGTTTTGTTTGTGTTGGTTCACGATTCATATAGTACATTATTCCTCGATTTATATATTTTAATATATAATCATTACTATTTGTTTACCTTTTTGTTTTTTGTTTTGCTTGTTTAAAATCATCAATTAAAGTTCAAGGATTTGCGCTTTTATCATTTCGTTTCAATGCCGACCGACCGTAGGCGTGGGCATGGCATGCATGTCTCTCTATATATTATTGTATTTTAAGAATTCCAAGAGAAATGATGTGTGAGAAGAGTAACTTATGGACAAAAAATTCAAAGTTGTATCCGCTGCTTAAATATTCTTAATATTTGTGGTTGTTTAGCATATTTGTAATATGTATGTTGCATATCCTTCAGTATGTACTCATCGATTCCATAAAATAGGGGGATGGTTTTGTTTTTCAGGGGGGCGGGTTCTTTAGAGCAGGCTATACATTAATGTATTAGGGTTTGGCGATGAATTTGCTCAATTTATTATTATTATTATTATTTTGAATGCATGCTCCGGAGTTGGGTTTTCAGGTTTAGGTGTTCAGTGAAGTGGCGAGTCGGTAATCGAGGGTGGAGGGTGCATCTCTTTATCTGTGTGTTTTTTGTGTTTGTTTGTTTGTTGTTGTTGTTGTTTCGTGTTGCGCTGCGCACAGACAGTTCTCTTTCACATTTACTGTTCCCATATATACTACGTGTTTTCATATATATATATAGTTCATATCGACTTTCATGCTTCAATTTGGTTGTTTGCGAAAGTGGCTGCGATGCGAATGCTGCTGCTGATGCTGATGATGCTGCTGCTGATGCTGCTGCTGGCCCAGGTAGTTCGCCTGCGGCTGTAGCTGAGGCTGAAGCCTTGCTCATTGACTCCACCAGTCGGGGCCGTTGCTCGAGTGCGAGGCACCGCCGCCGTACGAGCCGCCATAGGAGCCTCCACCGCCGCCGCCGCCGTAGTAGCCGCCACCGCCCGAGTTGCCACCTAAAAAAGGAAGATACTTTATCATTCAATGTTCTCTTCAGCCGATAATATTCGATTGGGATCGTTGAATTCTCGGGGGGGGAATTTCAATCAATTTCAATAAAATATTAAACATAAAAATAAAAAATATCAAATGCGTGCGTAGGTGTTCATCAACCCCATAAACAAAGGTTAGGTTACACACTCACCAAACTTACCGTACGAGTTGCCATTGCTGCGGTAGTTGCCGCCGCCGCCGCCGGATCCGCCACTGCGGCTGGGACCACCGGAACGTCCTCCGCCGCCGCCGCCTCCGGAGCTCTGGCGGTAATCGCGAGAGCCGAAACCGCCGCCATAGCGTCCTCCGCCGCCGCCGCCGCGGCGTTTGGCCCCACCGTGTCCACGGTCTGAGCTCATCATGTCCTCCAGGAAGTTGGGTATCTCCTGCTTTGTCTCGATCAGCAGCTCCAGCAAATCGGAGCAGATGTTGCGGTTCTTTTCGTTGAAGAAGGATGTGGCCACACCAAGGTTGCCCATGCGACCGGTACGTCCGATTCGGTGCACGTACTCCTCTACGTCCGAGGGCAGATCAAAGTTGATGACGTGCTTCACGTGCGGAATGTCCAAACCACGGGCCGCCACTGCCGTGGCCACCAATATGGGGCAGTCGCCGGAGCGGAAGCAGCGCAGCGCCTCCTCGCGCTCCTTCTGGGTGCGATCGCCGTGGATGCTGGTCACCGGGTGGTTGCACTGGTACAGGAACTCCTCCAGCGAATCGGCGCCCTTCTTTGTCTCCACGAAGATCAGCGTTAGGTTGTCCTTGCAGTACTCGGGACCGTCACGTATAGAGGAGAGTAGGTCGAGCAGATAAGAACGCTTATCCTGCTCGTAGACCCAGAGAATGGTCTGTGTAATGTTCTCGGAGGTGGAGCCGACACGGCCCACGGCCAGGAAAATGTAGTTGCTGAGGAAATCGCTGGCCAGCTCCTGGATCTGTTTGGGGAATGTGGCCGAGAACATGAGTGTCTGACGTTGGCCGGTGGGCGGCATATTCAACTGCTCGACGATGCGACGGATCTGCGGCTCGAAGCCCATGTCCAACATGCGATCCGCCTCGTCAAGGACCAGGAAGCGAATATTCTCCAGGCCCACCTTGCCGCGCGTAATCATGTCCTCGAGACGGCCAGGAGTGGCCACAATCAGGTGGCAGCCGCGGTCCAGCTCGCGCATCTGCTCGCTGGTATTGTTGCCGCCGTACAGCACGGCCGGACGCATGCGGGAGCGGTAGGCGAACTTCTTGGCCTCCTCGAAGATCTGGGTGGCCAGCTCGCGGGTTGGCGCCAGCACCAGACCCAACGGATACTGCTTGCGGCGGCTGTACTGGCGGTTGCTCTGCGGCGGGGCCGAGTGGCCGTGCTCGTACATCTGATTGAGGATCGGCACGAGGAAGGCGGCCGTCTTGCCGGATCCTGTTTGGGCGCAGGCCATCAGGTCGCGGCCGCTGATGATGATCGGTATAGCATACTTCTGCACCGGTGTCGGTTTGTCATAACGTGCCAAATTCACGTTGTTGCGGATAATCTCCGTCAGCTGCACATCATCGAACGATGTGATGTTCGAGGGCACATTCTGGCCCGTCGCCTCCACGGGTATATCCTCGTATTTGTCGAAATTGATGCCCGTGTTGCCCACGCCGAAGAGCTCCTGCTCCAGTCGCTCATCCCTGGCGCCCAGTTTTGTGTAGTCGACGTTGCCGCCGCCGCCCTCCTTCCACCGGCTGTTGTATCCCCGGTCGCCGCCGCGGTTATTATAGCTTCTATTGCCGCCACCGCCGCCGGGTGGTCCGCCCTCGCCGCCATCAAATCCGCCAGAGCGCTCCGGCTCCTGCCAGCGGTCGTTGCGCGGCTGCTGCTGCTGCTGCTGCTGCTGCTGGCCATCTTCGCCGGCCTGTTCGTTGATGGCGTTTCCGCTGCCGCCGCCGCCTCCGCGGTAAGATGGACCACGTCCAAAGCCACGTCCTCCACCGCCGCCGCCGCCGCCGCCGCTGCGATTCCAGTCACCGCCGCGACGCGAATCGAAGTCACCACCTGCCCAAGCCAACAGAAAACGATTAGCTGGGGTGGATCTCAGGATGGGGAAATGCTTACCGTTGTAGTTGTCCTCGTAGCGTCCACCGCCGCGTCGTCCGCCGCCGCTGCCGAAACTGCCGTAGTCGCCGCTCGGGCGATTGAAACCGCGACTTCCGCCGCCACCGCCCCTACGGTACTCGCCTCCGCCGCGCGGCTGCTGCGGATCCCTACTGTCCTGGCGCGGATTGCCGGCTCTCGAGTCGAAGCCTTGACCCGGGTTCTCTACCTCCGCTGCGTTGTTGTTGCCACCACCGCCACGAAGATGCGGGGGCACATACACACCACCGGTAACCGAGTTAGTGGAAGTCTTGCTTGTTATGGGGCCGCTATAGTTAGCAGAACCGCCATTCAAGTCCAGACCAGCAACCTGCGATAAGCATAAACAAGGGTGTGAGTAATGCGTTCGTACAAATTGTATACAGTGTTGCTTCAAATGAAATTAATGTATAGTACACACTTCACTGATGGCGTGCGAAATCATCTACAATTTAATAGACAAAGTGTTTGCTGTTCCTAAGACGGAGTAGTCTACGTCACGATTGTACTTCCCATAGGACTTTGTATTCCACAAAAATAGCTTCTAACCACTGCCATTCTGGGGCTTAAAGTCCTCAGAAGAACTTATCCGAGCTTAAATTCTCTTACTGGACACCTAATTTCTAGGTAATGAGCTTTCAAATAGAGAAAGGGTTTTCCCCCATATTCCCAGTGTGAACCGGCCATATGACTCAAAATTATTACGCCTTCAATAAGTATTGGTTGAACTTACGACGAGCCTTATTTCTATTCCCTTGTTTCGAGACATTCTCATAGTTTTGTTTTTGGGAGCACTGGGAGCCAAGGGAGATCTGAGATCTGTTCGCATGTACGGAAAAACCGATGGACAAGGTAGGTTTTAAAATATTAATGTAAATTCAATGGTAAAATCCGAATTCAATGGTGAAATCAATCATTGATATCTTGTGTCGTTTGGATGCTACACCTTACCACCAGCTGATACCTTTATCGACAACTAATGGTTGCAATGACCTGCAAGTCACAGTACAATATACCCTTGTTTTCTGAGATTAAAATTTAATTATGCTGACACATGTTGTATAGTTTCAGTGCTATAGATATTAAAAGGTATTAAAATCTGATACCTTATCAATATCAAAAGGCTATAATGCCCTGAAAGTCATTGTACAATGCATCCCTGTGACCCTAAGTGAGCTGTAAGTCACCGTACGATATACCTTGTTTTCTCCATTATGCTGATATCTTGCCTAGTTCCAATGCTATTGCTATTAAAGGTATAAATGGGTAACCCGTAAAGCCTCTACTTTACTCGGTCTCAAATTCTAGCACGTAAATTAAGGTATCTTTTTATCTTGCCTAGTGTTTCTAATGCCTTTTCAAATGCTGAAGCTATCAATAGGTATCAATAGATACCTCTTGCCTTGTATCAATGCTAGGGCCATAAAATTAAAAGCTAACGCTAATTAAGCTAGCGTCTTAGTGGTCCTAATGCCTTGTCTAATGCTGAAAGCATTACGAGGGTTTTAATAGCTAGTATTTTTATCACTAGCTAATACTTTTGCAATTACCTGCAAAGCCTCTGTACAAAATACCCTTCCTATGTCTGGCGTTTAAATTCCCTTAATATCTTGTCCTTTATCGCTTTAAAAGCTACTAAAAGGTATTTAAAGCTACTAAAAGCTAATCAATAGAGGCCACAACCGTTAAGTCACTGTACAACATACCCCTCTCTCATCCCCCCTGAGAACGAAACGGGTGTAGCAATAGAGACTGCCAAAATGATGGCCACAACTTGGCCATACACTCGCACACACACATATGCACAAGTTCAATGGAGGGCAGGCCGAGTGTTCCCCTGAGAACAGCCTAGAAGAGTTACAAGCCCTCGGCCAAAGTCTTGGGATTCGCTTAGCAACATGTGCTATTTACTTCTTCCTCTTTGTGGCTCGTGCGAAACTTGTATACGTGCAAACTCACACACATACATGCGCGTATATGCGAACGGGAATGCGGAGAGGCGCAACTAGTTTAAAGCTTTGGATTTTGTATGCTGCTGCCTCCGTCGGTCTCGCTCCCACTCCCCCAGAATGGTTACACAAAGAAAGCCTGCCTAGCACCCGCACTCGACACACTCACACACATCCGCAAAACAAATCACAAAGCCCGGTCTGTGGAACTCAAGTGCTGACCGTGTGGAACGTGTGTTGAACCGGGAACGCTATTATCTGAGGTATGGCAGAGTTTTGACTATCCCGGTTTTGAAAAACCCATTTTCCAGGCACCCCTAAGTTTGGCATTCAAGCGAGACGCGCCGTTAACCCCTGACAACCCTGTTTACAGCACTCAGCTTCCACATGTGCGCGCAAGCGAGAGAGCAAGAGAGCGGCCCACACACAGGCACACTCGGCATTTGTCGGCCTTAGAACACACACACACACACACAAGCGGGCGAGTGGAAACTTTCTCACACACACACACACCCGTCATGTTGGAGGCAAGCGAGCGAAAATTATACAAAAGAAATTACAAATTGGAATGACTAAGAAGACACTCGCACACACACGCGAGCGCATGCATATGAACATGCACACGCTCGCACACGTACACGGGGTTCACCGTTGTAAAAGAACCGACATTTGTGTGTTATGAAATCAATAAATTTTTTTTTCCCTCACCTTCCATTAGCCGCATGTCACTCTCTCACACTCACGCACAGGCACACGCACACCCCACACACACCGCACACGCACTCTCACACACATGGTATATGCTTATATGTATTACTTACTTGCTGCTCTAGACCTGTGCCATTTTGGTTAATAGCATTACTCATATTATCCTCCAATCAGTTGCTATTTTTTTCTTGCTTTCCGTTTAGGAAAATTTTCTCAATTGTTACGGGGGTGCACACTTGCAATTTGCGACGACAAAAAAATGTATACGATGATCGGATCGTTGTGTTTGTGTTGCACTTGGGTGTCTATACGATTTTTCCTTTAGTTTTTCCGACAAACTTCTTACGTTCCACAAGCTACTGCGTTCTCGTTTCGAGTTTCCCCGTTTCTCGTGTCTCGTTTCCCTTTGCCGTTGCCTTTGCTTTTTTTCTTTCTTTCTATATATATGTATATACTTATTCTCCCTCTCTATCGTCCGGATGTTCTGAACCTGACGTTCGTGTTGCTCGCACAGAATTCCTTGTTAGCTTTGAAACGGAGACGTTTCGGTTACGGACTACTGTGCCACGACAATTACAAGCGCTTTGCAATCGTGCTGGCTTGGAAAATGCTGATTTTCGACAATTTTCTTCGCTGTCAGACGCGTGTCTAAATCACAGTGTTGCCAAACGGCCGGCGCAAATCTCAGGCGGCTCTTTGGTGCTAGCGCTTCGCGTGCGTCTGGTCCCACTGCGATTCCTACTTCCGGTGTTGCATTTGATTTTTCTGTCAATTTTAAATAAACCAAATATTCAGTATAAACGCAAGGAAACCGAACCGTGTTAGGTGACCCAAAAATGCACTCGGCCAAACGGTAGCCGATCGCCCCCTGCCGCGCACTCGATAACCCCCTGCCGCGCACTCGATAACATACCAGTATGACCGTTGCTTAGGGCGCCGCTTTTTGAATTTGTCTATTTTTTGGTTGATAAATCCGCGTTCGGTTGCACTTCTATTAAACGAATGTTCGGAGAACCTATCAGTTCTGATTGCTGAATGTGGAACTGTTTAATTTTGTTTGCTTTCGCTTTTTGGGACGTCGATCTCTTATAGGCTGTTACGTTTTTCTGATGGAAGAGAATTGTAGCTGGGCAGTTGAAATTTTGTATCAATTTGGCCAAAAATTTTTGTGTCTATGTTGAGGTGTACTTTTTTTCTTATAAGCGCCGGTCGCTTTCCCAGTTTTCCTGTTTGAAGCAAAACTCAAAGGAGTTCCGTAGTGATTATGCCCGAAATGAAACTCCCACTCTAACGTCAAACTCTCGTATATTTTCATGCACTTTGCCTCCTAATTATATAATATACATACATATCGTGGGTCGTGTACATGTTTATATAGAATAAATGCTTTTGGTATTGGCCTTAGCTCGAGATTAAATAGTGGGAACAATAAATATGGCTATATTGTATCGTATAATGCGTAAAGAGATTCAGCCCTGAGGCTGGCAGGAGGAACAGCTCCCGGTTGATGGCATCGTTCGGAATGTACGAGCTTCACTTGAAGATCAAGGCTAGAGTATCCCTAGCCGGTCCAGTGCTATGTTGCAGAGTCATATCCTCTTGTAGAAGGGCCGTCCCAGCTGCTCCCTCTCCACACCGGACACGCCTACGGACACCCTTTAGCCCTTGAGCAGGCAGCGGGAGTAGAACTCCCTGTCGATGGCATCGTTCGGAATGTACGAGCTCCACTTGAAGATGAGGGCCAGCGTCTCCCTAGCCGGCATGTGATCCAGGGCTATGTTGAGGAAGCAGTTCCAGTTGTAGAAGAAGTGCCGTCCCAGCTGCTCCCTCTCCACACCGGACACGCACTCGCAATTGGCGCACACCAGCTGGCCCCGCTGCAGGTCCACGAACTGTTCGAAGCAGCGCGCCCAGGCGCCGATGCTGAACTGCTTTCCCACCTCCGCCAGCAGCTCCGGCAGCCCGTAGTTCAGGACGATGGCCACCACCTTGGGGATGTTTTGCTCGGCCAGGTAGAACTTGGCCAGGACATCCAGGAGGGCGGGAACAGCATGCACGACGTCGAAGCACTTGAGCTGATCGCCACGGGACCAGTAGTAGCGCAGGAGCACGGCCCCCAAGTCGTGATAATGGCATGACGTGTCGAAGCGCAGGGGAAACGAACAGTGCTCGCACCGGACAATCTCGGAATTTCCGGGGGCGTTCAGTAAAATAAAACCCGAGGCTATGTGATCCCTTGTCGCATCGTCCACCTCCCAGATCAAGTCCTGGTCCAGGTAATCGAAGTACATCTCGTAGCAGTGGCGCTTGGCCTCCTCGGGGGTGTCGCCGTGCTCGACCATCACCTGGGCGAGCTTCTCCAGCAGGCTGACCAGCTCGGCGGCTGCGTACTCGTCGAACACGGCCCGGTAGCGATCGACGCACTGCGTGCGACTGAACTTGGCGCTCTTGGCGATCAGGTAGAGGTTGTAGAGCGTCTTCTCCTCGGGACTGATGTGCGGGGCCTGTGGCGCCGGTCGTTTGCATCGCCTGACTATCTCCTCCTCCGGCTCGTCGGTGCCGGATTCGTAGCGTGCCTTGATGTCCTTGAAGGGCAGCGAACGCTCGCTGGCCGGGATCAGCTCCCTCACGAGCTGCTGCTGCTCCTCGGCGAAAATGTTGAACTTGTACTTGATGATGTTCTTGCCGAACTTGCCGGTCACGGTCAGCAGGGCGTCTTTGAAGTGCCCCGACTTGGGCGGCTGCTTCAGGTTATCACAAAAGGCGTTCTCCAGGACGTAGACGCCTTTTGGCGTTGCCTTCGCCGAGCTCCCGCCGCTCAGGCTGCGCTCTGTGGTGGCCGAACTGCCGCCGGAACTGTGCGTGTCCAAGGCACTGCCAGTGCACTGGGAAATGGAGTCGAATATCACGGATATATCGTTCAGCAGCTCGTACTCCTGCCGCTCGATTAGCAGTTGCTTCAGCGCGTTCAGCTGCTTCAGCTCGTAGTCCTCGCGCGCCTTCTCCGCAAAGTAGCGCACATTCTGGCGCAGCAGATTCGCGCACGGCAGCAGCTTGGACTGCTGCATCAGGGACAGGGCGTGCGATTGAAGGGTCTGCAGCTGCACGCTGTAAAGTGCGCCCGACTGCGTGAAGACGAAGATCTCCGAGCCCGCAGAGCGGCAGTCGGCGATGCGCTCGAACTGATTGCACCACAAGACAACCGCCGAGCGTCGCACGTCGAACACGTAGAGGCCCAGCTCCGTGTAGGCCAGCAGGAAGTCCTCGCCCAATCTCTGGATCTTGGCAAACTGCAGCGTCTGCGGCTGGTAGTCGAGCAGCTCGGCATTGGCGTCCTGCTCGTCGTTGCCATTGCCGGGCCGCTGAATGCGCGCCGGGGCGGTGGCCAGGGCGGCCTTGAACTGGTGCGTCTGGATGACCTCGCCCTCGAAGTCCACCTCCCACACGCGGCTGCCGGGACGGGCGCAGTAGATGCGCGACGGCTGCACCGACTCCTGCGGCGAGACGAAGAAGCAAGCCCCGAAGGCGCCGTCGCGCGGTCGATTTCCGATCTGCAAGCAATAACTTTAGGCTCATGGAGTGCTTGCAGGGGTGGGGTGTGGTGGTGTCACTTGCCTGCTTGTACTCCTCGTACTCGGTGTTGCAGAGTATGCACTTGGTGCAGTTGGAGACCAGGAGCAGGGACTCGAAGTCGTCTATCTGAACGATGGGCGAGTCCAGGTAGAGCAGCGGGTGCACGGTCATGTTGAGCATCAGGCTGTGCCCGATGAACGAGGAGAGCAGCACAAGGCTGACCTGGCCGCGCGAGTCGCCGTAGTAGAACTGCTTCTCGTCCTGCGTCCAGTGGATGCAGCTCACCTGCACCGCCTGGTCCAGGTGCGTGAATATCACCTGCGGCGAGGCCTGGGCGGAGAGGTTCACCGCGTAGACGCAGATGAGGGAGCGCTGCGTCGCAAAAGCCACGTACTTGCTGTTCGCCGATATGCTGAGGCTGGTGATCGCCCCATGCTTGTTCGGGATGAGGTGCAGAAACTTTCCGTTGCGGTTGAACAGGTACAGCGAGCCGGACGAAGCTCCAAAAATGATGTAGCTATCGGATATGTCGAAGCAGGTGTACTGTGGGCGGGAGAGAATGAGGGGGTTGGGTTCAGAGGCTATCGGATTGCAGGTGCGCTGCGCGGGGGAGGCTGCTGCCTACCTTAATGCGATTGTGATGCTTCAGGGGCAGCGACAGCGACAGCGAAAAATCAATAAAGTTCGTCAGGCAGTAGGCGTCGGCCATCTTGCTGGGTTACTTTTCTCCTTCGGGGCTTGTCAATCACATTGCAGGTTGTTCGTGTGTCATGCTCTCACGCAGCTGATTTGCGTGTGTTTGCAGGTAAAATAATAATTTCTCGGTTTATCAATACGTTCGTTAGAGCTGGCTCAGCCCCTTGCGATACATTGAGACATTCACTTGATAGCTACACTTGTATCGATATGTTGGGCGATAAAAACCATAGATATTATCGATTTTTAAACATCAAGTGTAGATAAGGAATTGTGTATCCCATATCGAATTTGAAATTCTGTATGCAATTACCTGGAATGAAGGATTTTCATTCCACATGTCAGCAACAAAGTAATGGATTTCCCTCAAATAGATTTAAACGGAAGCTGTATGTCAAAGCCAGGCTCGTTAGTTTTAATTACGCTTACTCACCTAATAAAATACCTTTAATATAAAATTAATATATCTCTGACTTTTTAAAATTTCTCAGAAAGGACTTAGTAATCACTAATGTAAAACACAATAATAAGCCCGACTTCTTACCTAGCCTACAAAGCTATAAATATAAAATTCAAAACTAAGCCCGTCATCATTATTTAATAGTTCAATTTATCAGCTTGTTCCCATAAATTAAAAATGGGACTGGCCATATCCCTAACAGAGGTTCTTCCTCATGTATTGTTACCCTATGACTTGAATTAAATTTGCCATATATGGAACATAATAAATATAAAGATGTTCTTAAGGGACGTGTAAATTAACGTTTATATGTTTTACAAGAAATGATGCAGTTTCTCCTATTTAATTTTGTTATTTTAATTTTTTTGTACTGGATTTTATGCAAACACAATTAACCATTCTTTAAAGGCAGTCTTACGTTAACTATCTACGGTTACCTTTGTAAACTGTTCCTCGTTACTTCTACAAATTTCCTTTAAAAAGTTTCACCGTAATTTATAGGTTTACCTATAACTAAATGTTGTTTGTGCTAATACACTGATACACTAATACGCTGCTTTTATAAGATGGATAATTTACCGTTGATCGGTACCACGAAGTACCGATAGACACATCGATATGCTCAAACAGTAATCGACCATAAATGCATCGATGCTCTGGCGTAAACAAAGGACCGAGGTACGCGCCACAATAACCAGCGATTAGCTTGGATAGTTGCTCAGTAGTTTTCTTTGTGGCGAGTTCAGCGCGCAATTTTCCTGCACTTAGCATACAATTAACGCAGGTCGTGCGCGTGCATTATCGAGCGATTTGATTGGAAAAACCAGTTTCGGCTATCTCCTGTGACTCATCAGATTTCACAGGCTCGAGGAAAGCATTCGCAATGGCCGCGAGCAACAACGGCGAGTCGGGCGACCAGGTGGGCATCCGAGTGGAGAGCTCCGAGCCAACCGACGACCACATCGACGCCCTGGGCTCCTCCGGGGGCAGTGGCGGGGTGGCATCGGCCCATGGGAGTAGCAATCCCTACGGAAGCGGAGCTATCGGGCAGCTGGCCAACGGATACAGCTCGCCCTCGTCCAGCTACAGGAAGAACGTGGCCAAAATGGTCACGGATCGGCATGCGGCCGAGTACAATATGCGGCACAAGAACCGCGGCATGGCCCTCATCTTCAACCACGAGCACTTCGAGGTGCCCACCCTCAAGTCGCGCGCCGGGACGAACGTGGACTGCGAGAACCTGACCCGGGTGCTCAAGCAGCTGGACTTCGAGGTGACCGTGTACAAGGACTGCCGCTACAAGGACATACTGCGCACGATCGAGTACGCGGCCTCGCAGAACCACGGCGACAGCGATTGCATCCTGGTGGCGATTTTGTCGCACGGCGAGATGGGCTACATCTACGCCAAGGACACGCAGTACAAGCTGGAGAACGTCTGGAGCTTCTTCACCGCCAACCACTGCCCCTCGCTGGCCGGGAAGCCGAAGCTGTTCTTCATCCAGGCCTGCCAGGGCGATCGCCTCGACGGCGGCGTAACGATGCAGCGCAGCCACACGGAGACCGACGGCGACTCCTCGATGAGCTACAAGATACCCGTGCACGCGGACTTCCTCATCGCCTACTCGACGGTGCCGGGCTTCTATTCGTGGCGCAACACCACGCGCGGCAGCTGGTTCATGCAGAGCCTTTGCGCCGAGCTGGCCGCCAACGGCAAGCGCCTCGACATCCTGACGCTGCTCACGTTCGTCTGCCAGCGGGTGGCCGTCGACTTTGAGTCCTGCACCCCGGACACTCCCGAGATGCACCAGCAGAAGCAGATACCCTGCATCACGACCATGCTGACGCGCATTCTGCGCTTCTCCGACAAGCAGGCCCTGCCGGCCGGACGGGTTTGATGGCTGCTCGAGTGGTTTGCGAGCTGGCTGCGCCGCGGTGTGTGATAGGAAGCGGCAACCGGGTCGCAATTGGATAAACCAGCAAGCTCGACGATAGCTATCGAGGTGTAGGTGCAGAATAGAACGTAATTTTTACCCTGCTATGCCGCATGCAAAACAAGCAGCAAGCTTTTTGCCGCAGTTCTTTCTTTGTTTAAGCAGAAAGTATAGATATACATGCATAAGAAATCGGAGAGGCGAAAGGTAAGGCTCAAGTTTGTCATTGACACTTTTTATACAAAATTTTGGATCTCCATTTAGACTTTTTTCTAAATTCACTTTTACCGCCCTCCCCTCCCTCGAGTAATATACCATATACATATAATATATTTTTGTAGTAGAGGCATGTGTGTCATAAACATAAGCATTGCTATTGCTAGCTCGTAGATCATACTATCTCTCTATACCATTTGTACTCTTATATAATACACTCTAGCAAATGTTTTCCTTTCGCCATAAAAGCCAATAAAAGCGATCGAAACAATGGAGAACCAATGACCATTGGGTGTTGACCTCGTCGCCATTTTTGGGAGGCGGCGATTATTTTCGGACGTCAAGTTGAGCGAGATCCCCTGAAAAGGCAGACACTACGTGTTGACCCCGCCGGTTTATGGCGATTGAAAAGTCCCCGAAGCGCTTCCAGAGCTTACAATCACTTTATTCTTAGAGCTGAGACAATTCCAATGTAGGATTCACTTAAAGCAATCACGAGGGGGAGCGCCTCTCAGCTGATCCGACTCTGAGGCTGGATAAATGCACGTTTCTGATAATTTCGACTAAATAAAAAACGCTGTTTGTGCTCACAATTGAATTGAACCGGCCTAAACGTGGCCGCCCTCCTTCAGCTTGGCCACGAGAGCATCCACGTCGGCGACGGTGGCGCCGGCCTTGCGCACGGGCGGGTCCTCGACGGAGACGACCTCGATGCGGGGCGAGGTGTCGACGCCCAGGTCCTTGGCGGTCACCTTCTTCAGCGGCTTCTTCTTGGCCTTCATGATGTTGGGCAGCGTGGCGTAGCGCGGCGTGTTCAGGCGCAGGTCCGCGCTCAGCACGGCCGGGGTCTTGGTCTTGATCGTCTCCAGGCCGCCGTCGATCTCTCGCGTGATGGTCAGGCCGGCGTCGGTCTTCTCGATTTTGTTGCAGAAGGTGCCCTGGGGCCAGTCGAGGACGGCGGCGGTCATCTGGGCCGTCTGGTTGGCGTCGTCGTCGATGGCCTGCTTGCCGAGGATCACCAGGTCGGCCTTCTCGTCCAGGGCCAGCTTGGCCAGAATCTTTGACACGTGGATGGGCTGCAGGAGCTCGTACTCGGCGGCTGGCACTTCCACGTGCACGCCCCGGTCGGCGCCCATGGCCAGGGCCGTGCGGATCACCTCCTGCGACTGGGCGGGCCCCACGGAGACGGCAATCACCTCGCCGGCCAGCTTCTTCTCCTTCAGCTTGACCGCCTCCTCTACGGCGATCTCGTCGAAGGGGTTCATGGAGTGCTTCACGCCCTGCGTGACCACGCCGGTCTTGTCGGGCTTGACGCGCACCTGCCGATGGGGAGAACAACGTTAGTTGGCCATTAATTAAGGCGATTACGCAAAACGAAGCGCAACTGGTGATAAAAGATCACCAGCAACAGGCTCCTGCCAAGCTCACCTTGACGGCGTAGTCAATCACCCGCTTAACGCCAACCAAAACACGTGCCATTGTCTGCGGGGATAAGTGGAGAAAATTTGTGAACTTTAACAATATTTAGCAGATTTGCGCTTTTTTCTAACTTACCTCTTCAAGATGGAAACGAACTGATTTTGCGAGGGGGAGGAGCGGGTGGTCCAAAGGTCTCTCTGTTGTCTGGCAGCACTCTCACTGCAGCCCTCGAAACTCTGGCAGCACTTGGCCTCCGTTAGGGCAACTAATTTAAAACAACATCAAGGTTTTTTAATGCAATTACTCTTTTCCCTCTAAATTATATAATTTGTGATATTTTTTATTTCTTTTTAAGCCCATAATAATATTTGACTCATACAGTGTTTCATATGGTTTTAAAATAAACGGTTTGATACACTAAATGTTAGTCTTCAATAAATAAAGAAGATCACTTGATAAATAAATAAATTTGATTTGATTTTCATTAGTTTGCTATACATCGGAATTGCTATGATTTTTTTGGAGGGTGGGAATTCCAGGGAATTATTTTTGCTTGGAATATTTGTCTTATGAATATTGTTTTGGTTTTTTACATTAATAATCAAATGTGTTTGAAATACTCCAGAAATTGCCAGGCTTTTAATTTGGGAGTGTCAACCACAACTGATGTGTTAAATAAAAAAAAATTAAATTCCTCTTTTATTTTCTATGAAAATTATATAATTTGCGATTTCTTATTTAATTCTCGTTTAACAAAATGTGTTTCTAATCAAAATAAATTCTTGGTAACGTTATAGCTGTAACCATAGCTGATAGATTCTTTATATTACAAAAAATAATTATAAAACACGTTTTCAAATATATCTTTTATTTTCTCTTAAAAAATAAATATTAAAAATTATGCATAATGCTTTTTTATTTAATTTCCCATTCACAAAATTAAGGCAACTTCAAGCCAACGTTTTAACTTTGGGAGGGTGCCGCAAGACCCGCTAGTTCTTCAGAGGGTTAACCGCGCACAGCTGATTACTTTCACTACTCTTCCGACTGCGTCCATTCCAGGAGATCTCAGCAGTACCCGGAGTCCCGAAATTGGCACAAAATGTCCTCTAAAGCTCCGATTATCATGCGCGTCATGGCCTCCTCCATTTGCACGGCCAAGCGGGCAGGAGGGATCATCAGGGACGTGATGAAGAAGGGCGACCTGGGCATCGTGGACAAGGGCCACAACGATCCCCAGACGGAGGCCGACCGCTCCGCCCAGCGCTGCATTATCGCCTCGCTGAACAAGAAGTTTCCCGGGGTGGAGATCATCGGCGAGGAGGGCTGCTCCGACCTGAACGTCTGCGACGATTGGCTGGTTTCCGAGCAGGACGAGACATTCCTGGAGCACACCTGCCCACCCGAGTGGCAGGACGCCAAGCCCGAGGACTTAGTGATATGGGTGGACCCTCTGGACGGCACTGCCGAGTACACGCAGGGTGAGCTTAGGTCCAAGGGGAGGCCAAAGGGACGATACAAATTGCTTTGTCTTTCGCCGCAGGTTTCGTGGAGCACGTGACTGTGCTGATTGGCATTGCCGTCAAGGATGCCGCTGTGGGCGGAGTGATTCACCAGCCGTTCTACAAGCAGCCCGACGGAGAGATGGGTCGCACGATTTGGGGCCTCAAAGGTGTCGGCACCGGCGGTTTCACTCCCAAAGCCGCTCCGGCCGGCAAGTTCATCATCACAACCACGCGCTCGCACTCGAACGCCGTGCACCAGAAGGCCCTGAACGCCTTCCCGTCCGCCGAGGTGGTAAAGGTGGGCGGGGCCGGGTTCAAGGTCCTGCAGCTGCTCGAGGGCAAGGCCCACGCCTACGTGTTCGCCACTCCGGGCTGCAAGAAGTGGGACACCTGCGCCCCGGAGGCCGTGCTGGAGGCCCAGGGCGGCACTCTGACCAACATCGACGGGGAGCACTACTCCTACCATGCGGACGTCGAGCACGTGAACCGCAAGGGAGTGCTGGCCAGCCTGGGCGAGAACCACGCCGAACTGGTGGCCAAGATACCGGCGGAAGTGCGCCAGGCGGTGGGCGCCAAGTAAGCGGGAAAGCGGAATTCTTGGCTGTTTATTGGTTTATTTTATTCGCCATTAAAAGTAAACATAAACTAAATGACAACAGAAACGGTAGACAATTTAAGGACTTACAAAACTTTTAAGAACATGTAGTAAAAGATGTAATCTAAGGACAGGTTATTTGTCGAGGCTGCCGCTATTGAGGCTCTGCGAACTGCTGTTGGCCACCGAGCTGTTGAGGTAGCGGTTCCGCTTGGCCTTGGCCATCTTGCAGGAGTTGACAGAGGCGGCAAAGCGCAGCGACTTCACGGACTCCTGGAAGCAGTCCTGGAAGGGGGACACGTTGATGAACATGAGTGTCTTGGAATTGCCGCCCAGCGAGGGCATCAGCAAGTGCGTCAGCTTGGAGTTGCGGTAGGGAATGTGATCCTGCTTCTGCAGCAGCGCCAGTATTACGTTGGTCAGCTCGGAGAGCGAGCGGTTGATGTTCTTTGTCTCGGTCATGCGGGTGCTGGTCTTTGGCGACTCGGAGCCGGCCAGGTCCACGAGGTTGATGGAGCCCACCGATATCTCCTGCTTCTCGGCATGCCGTCCGATCAGCTCCAGCTTGGTGACAGCATGGGAGCGGGAGGAGCGCTCGTTTCCGGCCGTCGAGGCCGTGGCCCTGTTCATCTTGGCCGTGTGCATGAGCTGACGCAGGTGATTGGGGTCCAGGACGGTCTCCTCGGTGATGTTGGAGACGTAGATGTCGTTCTTGTTGTTCTTGGCCATGCGTATCTCCATGTCCTTCTGCTCGTTGCTCAGCAGATCGTACAGCACCTCGTTGTAGATCTCGAGGAAGGTGGCCTTGATCTCGTACTCCCAGCCCAGGTTGCGGTAGCCCCGTATCGAGTCGAAGAGCAGGTCGACCGTCCGCGGAATGACGCCCACGCTCTCCGGCACCCCGTCCATGGTGTAGGTTTTGCCGCTGCCCGTCTGCCCGTACGCGAATATGCAGATGTTGTACCCGTCCAGGGCCGATTGAATGAGCGGCGAGACCATCTCAAAGATGTCTGTTTGGCTGGAGTTCGGATGGAAGACCTGGTCGAAGGAGAAGACCTGCTGGCCCATCTTGTTCTTCGCCTGCCCGTCAATGCTCTGCAGCTCCACTGTGGCCTCGTCGTGGTAGGTCCAGGTGCAGCAGATGCGGTTCTCCTCGACATCCAGCGGCGGACGTATTCGGCAGAACACCCGAATGTTGCCCCGCAAGTCCATCACCGTGTTGTGCAGCTCTTTGCGCTCCATGTTCGAGTGGAAAAGCTGTTCCTTGCAGGTAACCAGCTCGGCCACCCGCAGCTCGTCAATGCGTTCCAGTTCCTCCTTGCGCTGGCGCAAATAGACAACCTCTGTGCTGAGGGCCGCATGCTCGGTCTTTATTTTCTGCAAATAAAGGGGGTTCGATGGAGGTTCGGAGATGGAAGAGCTGTGCTTTTGCGTACCTCGTGTATTGCCTGCAGTTGCGAGAGCTCCTCCTTGATCCTTCCCAGGGTGGTGGTGATTGTGTCGATGTTCTTCTCCTGCTGCTTCACCTGCCGCTGCAGGCACTCCTTGTCAGTCTGCACGCTCTTCAGCTCGGCCTCCGTTGAGATGAGTTTCGTCTGGGTCTCCTCCAGTTGAACGGGTAGAGACTCCAGCTCGCCCATGTCCTCAATCTGCTTCTCGTGCTTGGCCTTCAGCACCTTGTGCTTCTCCAGCAGGTCGTGGAAGCGCGCCTTGAAGTCGTAGGGTGCTATGCGCTTGGGCGCAGCCCCGGCGGCCCCAGCCCCGCTTGTGGCTGCTCCGGTCGTTGTCTTAGCCTTGGCTCCTGCTGTGGAAGCAGCCGCAGGACGAGTAACCGGACGCGCAGCAATCGGTCGCTTGGCAGCCGCTGTGCTGGCAGTGCTGGCAATGGAGGGAGCAGCTGCCGGACGCCCTGGGCGCTGGGAGGGAGCCGTTGTGCTGGCAATGCGAGACACTTTACTGGGGATGCTGGGAAGCGTTGGCGGCGCCGCAACGCGCTTGATGTTCTGGCGCATCTCGTTGATGTCGCAGGCGGAGCGACTGCGTCGCAACTTTGCACGGTTCAAGATTTTCGCGGGTTCGGGCGACGCGGCGCGGGCTTTCAAATTAAACGGCGATGAGTTGGTTAATCTCCTGAGTTCGGGTTGCAGGTCTTACCTCTATGTCGCTGCAGGACCTGGGGCAGATTTACGAGATCCCGCGAGAGCGGCGGCAGGGCATTCCCGCTGTAGGTCTGGTTGGCGTTGAAGGCGCTGGATCCAGCAGCGGTGGCTCCGGCAACAGCTGCGGTGCCTGCGGGCCGGATCCGGTCTGTGGGCAGGACAGTTCTGACCGGCAGCATGGGCCGCTTGACGCCCATGGGCTTCGGCAGACGGGATTCCATGGGTGGGCGAGCGTAGGTCCTTTCGGCAGTTTCTCTTCCAACTTCCAATTGAGATGTGAATACCCCGGGCAAGCGACGCCGACGCCGATTCGCGCCGTTATTTTCGATTGTAGGGATGATCTGGGCCAGTGTGGCCGTTCCAAGGGAAAATTGCAACTAAAAATGGCAAGCATTTGAAAAGGTGATATTTTTCACCCAACTTGAACTGCGCAGGAAAACATACATGTAAGGGAATTGTTTCTCTCTTTTATGTATTATTTAATAGAAGCTAATCCCGAGCTTCATCTTTCGAGGTGCCTTATTTCCATACAATTACAAGATCTCAATATACTTTGGATAATCAACAGAATTATAAACACACATATTTGTAACACTTTTTATTCGTAAGTATTAATCGTCATTATAATAATGCGTTTTGTTTTAGTTGCTTCTTACTAAAATAGACGGTAAAAAATACAAAATACAGATTTATAAACCATCATTTTCAATCATGCTACTTGATACTTTTTATGTGCGCAAATCTTAGGGAACTATTTTCAAAAGCAATATAATAAAAGAAAATATATAAACTAAACATATCCGAGATATTAAATTTTGCTTTGTTAACAGCAATCTTGTGTCTTGATCTGCCGCGAGCAGAAACATGCGAATTTCGGATATCTGATATGTATGTTCCTTTGATTTTTACAACCAAAGGCCATATAAAATTGTTATTACAAATGTTTTAAAATTACATATTTGGGATCCCATATAATGAAGCTGGTATTGACACATCCTAAAAGCACAATAACTTATCGTACGTACGCTTTTAACGTGATTCAGTGCCAGGTCACGAGCACGCGCCCATCGCCAAGGCAAATGCAGCTCTGGGCCGACTCGGATTCGGAGGAAATCTTCCCCTGCAAGTGGAAAGTGGAGCTAACCAGGGGAGACGGTGTCCAAGACGGATAATTGAATTGCCAGACCGCCAGCGAAGCGAACTCCTCGCCCCCCACACGAGAGATGGCGGAGCTCAGGGAGCTGGGCATGTTCGAGCTGCGGCCGCTGATCACGAACCTGAGCTGCAAGCTCTCGACCGTCACCGTGGGCCTCGACGACAAGCAGTTCCTGTGCCTGGTGAGCGAGGAAAACGAGATCCTGCTGCGCTATGTGAGCGCCACCGGGCAGGAGGTGGTCAAGATGATATCCTGGTTCCGCAACCGCGTCATTCACTCCGTCTCCTTCGATCCAGCGGGCGTGTGGCTGCTAGTGCTATGTAAGTGCCTGGGGTGGCTCTTCGCCGATTGCTTGGGCGCTCTCTGGCCTGTGGGTGGGTGGGTGGTGGTGGGTGGTGGGTGGCGAAGCCTAAAATTACTTTGCTGCCGTGCGATGTGTGCGAGTGCGGGCATGACTCTATGTGTATGTGTGTGTGTATGGGGGTGTGTGTGTGCGTGCGTGTGTGGCTATTGATTTTCTGTTGCGTATTTTGTTTTGATTTAATGGGGGGCCCCATCCCGATCGATGCCACCGAATGAATGCCAGTGAACCCGGCACTCACTCGCCTTCCCGCCCATCAACAGGTTTCGACAACACGCTGCACATCGTCCCGGCCCTCGCGCTGGTGGACAAGACGCACACCCTGGCCGCCAGCACGACGTACCGCTACAGCACCACCCAGGTGACCTCCTACATCATCCCCTTCTCGCCGCCGCACGAGTGCCCCAACTCGAAGAAGTGCCCCAATCACTCCACGGGCCTGGCCGCGTCGCAGGCGGAGCCTGAGCCGGTGCATCTGCTGGCGCAGGAGCTGGAGAGGGCGCGGCTGAAGGAGGAGGAAGAGACGGAGGAGCCGCTGGGCCACGACCTGCCCGGGCACATGCTGCCCCAGGCGCTGAATGTGACGCCGCAGCAGCAGCAGCCGAACAAGCCGCCCCCGCCCGTCCAGCCGCTGGATGCCGCCGGCAACAGCCAGGTGATGGCCAGCTCCTTCATGGCCTCCAAGACCTGCCCCTACCCCCTGTCGGTGGTCTGGTGGCGGACGCACCAGGGCATGAACCGGGCCATAATCGGCTACTCGGACGGGTCCATCTGCTTCGTGGGCCTGAGTCCCAACTGCCCGATGATCGCGAGCACTGCCATCGATAACGGATCCGTGATGCGGCTGGTCATTTGCAAGGACAAGGCCTACGACGGCGTCATGCTGCTGGTGGGAAATGTTTTAGAACCATGCGAATGCCTGGCTCCTTCTAACCGCTTGCTTCTCCCCTCCTAGATTACGTCCTCGCTGAAGCAGCAGTTCAAGCTGCTGCTCGAGCAGCGGGCCATCATGTATGTCTATCCGGGCGACAGCTCGCCCACGACCCGCGAGGGATCCTGGCAGATCGTGATGCCGCTGCACGGGAAGCCGCAGGTCGTGGCCTCGGGCGCCCGCCAGAGCAACAGCTCCGACCCGGCCTCGGACAACAGCCAGCTGGAAGAAGATGTATTCGCCCCACCGTCCAACGATGAAGCTGCCTCAGCTGCCGACGCAACCACCGTCCCGGCTCCCGCCGAGCCAGCCGCCAGTGCCGACGGCCCGCCGCCCCCTGCGCCGCCTTCCTACAGCGAAGCAGTGGCCCGGCAGAGCGCCGAGCAGCAGACAGGCGTCGTTCGCATTCAGCAGCAGCCACTGCCGCCGGGGAGCAGCAGTAGCAACAGCGCGGACGGCTTTCTGCCCGCCACAAGGACGCGCCTGGCCTCGCTCAAGAGCCTGGGAGCCAAGAAGATGCAGGCCATCAAGATGCGGCTCTCCGACCAGCGCCAGAAGTTCGATGAATGTGCGTAAGCAAACAGGGCTCGCCTTGCCGACTGCTTCCCCCTGCAAAGTGCTTTAAAGACAACACTTGCAGTCGGAAGCGGGCGGTTTCTATTGCTCTCTTGTGAAGATACTTCCTTGCCTAACTTGTGTTTATCTCTGTTGATTTATGTGCGCCATTGTGTTGCGAATTTTATGTGTTTTTTGTTGGTGTGCAGTTTTAAGAGAACTGTTTCATCTCTTGAAGCGTCGCTTGCGTGGTGAGTTAGCCCGACTCTCACACTCGACAGACTCTGCCATAGAAGCAACTAGTTGCACCCTCCCTTGCCCAAACCGATGCATAACAGCCACTGGATTTGTCTTTCAGTTATGCCCGACTCGACGATGGGCTCCTTCGCCATCATGGACTCGCCGTCGGTGACGCCGGAGCCGCTGGGCAGCACCACGGGCACGTTCTACAACATCCAGAACCTGCGCAGCACCTTCCTGCTGAGCGCCCTGCACAGCCAGAGCCACAGCCTGACCGTGCACAGCATAGACATCAGCCTGAAGCCGCTGTTCGTCTACAAGATACCCAGGCACACGCAGGAGATCCTCATCAGCTCCAACATACTCTACGGCATACACTACGTGGACCTGCACTGTCGCAGTGACTCGGCCATATCGACGGCGGCCTCTTCGCTGGAGGACCCGCTGGTGGGCAACACGGAGAAGGAGAACCGGGACACGGACACCGAGAAGCTGGACCAGGCGGAGGCCAGTGGGCAGAAGAGCGACACAACGAGTGCCACGACCACGGCCACCTCGAGCCTGGACCACAGCGAGATGCCAAGCAACGCCATCAACGCCGTGAGCGTGATCAGCAGCGCCATGGCCTCCCTGCACACCTCAGACGAAGACGTGAGTCCGCCGAGGCAGCTCCCTGCAGCCTTCTTCCCCTAACTAACTGCGAATTCCAATCTTCCCAGCAATTCAACAACCTGGCCCAGATCGGTCTGTTCCGCTTCGAAGACGAAACCGTGCTGCACCTGTATCAGATGGCCCAGTACCGCAATCCCGCCGGCCCTCCCGAGACTCTCACCAAGGAGGAGAAGGCCAAGGCCTTTGAAATCAAGGACATACACACGCCCATGGACTACATTCAGTTCTACGACACTGCGGACGTCAGCAGCGAGTTTTCTCTGCGTCAAATGGAGATAATGCAGTCGGAGTTTCCGAAGATCAACTACGATCCCAGCTATGTGATTACCAATAAGAATGTGTATACAATACAACTAAAGTAAGTGGAATACCATTCATTACATCCATCACGCGGGTAACCAAACGTTTTGTTTGCAGGAAGGAGCCCTTTGAATTGTTCCTGGACGCGGCCTTGCAGAGCGAGTGGAACCAGTGCCGCGACTTCTGCAACACCTTCGACCTCTCCTTCGAGCAGTGCATCGAGTTCGCCGGCGACTATCTACTGCGACGCAAGAAGATCACCCCGGCCCTGCTCACGTACAACGTGGCCCGGGTGAAGCCGATTCGCACCGCCCTCAAGCTTGCCATGTATGGGCACACCTATGCCCTGATGCAGCTCAGTGCCATGGCCCTGAAGTCCACCTATCTACTGCGATCGCGCTACCTGGGACACCCGATGCTTAAGGGGGGTCTGAACGACATCACCTACCGCCACTCGGAGGATGTGCGCATCATTCTGCCGGAGAAACAGCAGCAAGAGGACGTGATCAGCGGGGCCTACTGCAGTGACTACAAGTACGGGGTCGACGAGTCAATTAGCGCCCTCCAAATGTCGCCCTCCTCGCAGTTCCACCTTGCCAACCTGCTGCTCATCACGCTGGCCGAAAAGGCGGTCAACGACAAGAACTACGTCCCCTTGTGGTAAGCGTGCATTCCTGTAGTTACATTCCCTTTGTATGTCACAAGTTGTTTTTAAATTAAAGGAACTTCCTGGTGACCAACAGCAAGTACCACACCAACATGACGAGCATTGTCCTCTGCCAAAGCGGATTGTTCTCTTCGGCCATTATTCTGGCGAAAATTCGAGGCGTTTGTCTGGACACTTTCAATGCCCTGATCAGTGTCGTTGCCCAGGAGTTTGGGTGGTACAACGAGCTCAATGTTTGCCTCTACAACCTAAGCGAGAGCATATTCATGGAGACGATAACATACTTGCCGCACGTGTCCATGGATTACTTTGCTTTCATTCAGGAAAAGCTGGCCCACATTAGGCCGTGTGTGCTGCAGGTGAGGGGGAGACCCAAGACTTGTCTGCTCGGAAAGTAAATCGTTCTTGTTGCAGCGCCTGGCGAAGCAATTGAATCCATTTGCCCCCGCCCTCCGGCCCATTGTCTCCCACAACAGCGATTGCGCGATCTCGAACGACAACAATCCGCATTTGTTCGACTTTTGCAAGAGTCTGATCGAGACCTATTTGGCAGTGCTGATACACATGGAATCGCAGCGGGTCAAGCGCGACTCCCTGGTCAATGCGCTCTCCAACTTCCGCATCAACTATGAGGACAATCAGGCAAGTCTTTGCCAGCTTTTGTTCTCTGTTCCTGAGTTCAGTTCTCATACGGCTTCTGTTTGCTCCTTTAGTTTGCCATCGAGTCGGCGCGCTTTAAGCCGATCTCGGCGGGTTGTGCATACTGTGCCTGCGTGGTGGACGGCGCCGCATACTTTTGGGGCTCCAGCGGAATTCCCAGCTATTACAGTGCTCAAAAGTCTACAGGTTTGTCATGCGCTACTCTTACTAGGATTTCAATAACCTAAACCCTTGCAGAGCCTCCGGAGCCAGCGCATGCAGTAAAGATCTTGGACCTTCTCTCTCAGTTGAACTTGCAGGTGCACGCCATCAAATGCGGACGCCAGCACACGCTAATTCTATCCAACAATGGGGTAAGTTACCTCTAAGCTTATGTCCTTTTAGGTTTTCAATACGTTGAATGGTGTTTCAGCTGTACTCCGTGGGAAACAACAATCTCTGCCAGCTCGGCATTGGCCGGCACATGCAGATGGCGTTGCAACCCATGCTTGTGACGGCTTTGGACGGCATGAACATAACCATGCTGGAGGCGGGTCAGTATCATAATGCGGCCGTGGCAGATGGAAAGCTTTATATGTGGGGGTAAGACCGAAATTTGGCACTTTTAATGGCATTTCTTACAGCATATCTATCCCTTCAGATGGGGTGTCTACGGGCAGCTGGGACAGGGAAGCTGCGAGAACATAGCTACCCCACAACTAGTCAGTTTTTTCAAGTATAAGGTATGCTGCGGTGCTTTCCTCTAAGAGGTTTACAAACTGAAATAATCTATCTATGATCTCGTAGAAAATTTTACAAATATCTCTGGGCCATGCTCACTCTTTGGTTCTGTGCGAGGCTTCAAATAGCTACAAGGAGGCTAACAATTGCTACAACGAGCTCTTCGTCTTCGGCTCGAACCACTTCGGTCAGCTGGGCATCGGGAGCAGCGATCAGGGCGGCGACACCAAGACGAATCTGCCAATGCGCCTTGAGACGGGCGGCAGCAGCCTAAGACTGATACACACCAAATTTTTTACCAATGTGCGTACTTTCGAGAGTGTTGTTTGCCCAATTTAATTGTTGGCACTCCTTGCAGTTAGCTGTAGATGATCAGGAGCGTCTGTACACTTGGGGTAGCTCACCGCAGGCCCTGCGCCTGGCCAATCAGATCAAGCGACGGGCTAACGCCAAGCAGAAGTTGGAGGAGAACCACCAGCGGGAGCTGCTGAGCAAGCAGCTGGAGGCCACTCTGCTGCCGGCGACGGGCAGCGCCCCCAAGGCGACGATGGTGGAGCCCAGCACATCCTACGCGGCAGTGGTTGCCGGCGCAACGCCGAAAGCCACCAGCGAGACCAAAGACAGCCAGGCGGAGAATAACGAGGCTAAGCCTTCAGACGCTACGGAACTCATTGGCCCGGTCGGCAAGCAAAGGTCGGAGATACTTAATGCGGCCCCAGTGGCACCAGTGGCGGGGCAGGCGCCTGCAGCACCGCCGTCTGGAACGGCTCCTGCTGCCGAGCCGGACCCCTCGGAGCACCTGACGCCGCATCTGGTGGATACCAGTGAGGTGGCAGGCCAAATTCTGCAGGTAACTCGCATTTACAACTGCGGTATGAGGTTATTTCAACGCTGTTTGCTTCGCAGATCTCTAGTGGCCTCTTCCACTTTGCCCTGATCTCGTCTAGCTGCACGTTCTACACGTGGGGCAAGAACCTGGAGCACCAGCTGGGCACTGAGGACAAAGATCGTCGCGCAGTGCTGAAGCCCTCGCCCATCGACAGCATCGAGCGGCCGATGTACGTGGACTGTGGGGCCGACTTTACGCTGGTTATGTCCACGGACCACGTTGTCAGAGCCTTTGGGGGCAACTCGAACGGCCAGTGTGGCCGCGATCTGGGCGCCACCCTGGACAGGATGCGGCAGCGGGTGGTGTGCATGCCGTCCACCAAGCGACTGATGCGCTGCGAGAGCCAGTGCATAGAGGCGCCCGTCGAGATCAATTTGCCGAGGCCGCGCATCCGGCTCGACCAGGATCCAGTGAGATATCTTAAGGTGATGCCGCCATATCAGCCGCACTTCCTGCAGCCGGCGAACATAAGCTTCGATCAGAACTACTCCGTGGGCACGCAGAACTACAGGAGCAGCACGGAGCAAGCGGCGACGGGCCAGGACTCCGACGACATGTTGAGCAGCCTGGAGAACCTGAGCCAGAACGACGGCAGCTTCTCGTACAACGCCCCGCCGGCGGGCGATGCGAACAGTTCGCTGGACATGGACTACACGCCGGAGGAACAGAGCTATGCGCCGCTGCCGGAGCAGGTGGTGGGCTCGGGGTTGCCCGCGGAAATGCTGTTGGGCGAGAACGATGGGGATGGTAGCACCTTTACGCCGAGCAGCGAGGGCGTGGGGGAGAGGTCGCTGCAGCACCTGCGCCACTACATCCACTACTGTCTGTACGTCTTTCACGGGCTGTACAACCCCGACAAGATCGGCGAGTGCTCCCGCTCGAACCGGAACGAGTACCGCATACGCATCTGCATGCTCAACTTTCGGTTTGTCGAGGCCTTCCGGCTGTGCCTGCAGAGCTGCGATACTGCCCAGCGCACCCTCAAGTTGTTCGAGTACTTCAGCAAGGACACCGGCTACGTGCCGCTGCGGAGGTCCGACCTGAAGCACCTCATCTATCACCTGTGCCAGCACTTCCTGGAGCGCCGCTTCGACATGCTCGAGTGCGAGCGGTTCTTCATGGGCGACCTGGACTACTACCTGCTGGAGCTTGCCTATGTGTTCTACTTCAACAACAACAACTCGACGCTGGAGCAGAATCTCAACCAGAAGTTCAAGCAGCTGATGGCGGCGGCGGACATCAACCAGGCGGCCCCGGCGGCGGGGCAGGAGCAGCAGCAGCTGCAGGACACCGATGTCATCTTCGATAGCTTTACGGTCAAGTTCAAGACGATCTTGTGCCAGCGCCTGCTCAGCTACTCGGACTGCGAGTCTGGCAATTAGCAGGCGCTTCCGGTTCCGGTCCTCCATCCCGTTCTCTTCCGTTCGACTCGCATCAGTTGAGGACCGGGCCGTTCCATGTGCTCCCCAGTCCCCAGTTCTCAATCCTTAGTCCTTTGTGTTTTGAGTTGTTTTGTAAAAATTCGGGCCAGGAACCGGGCACGCTGACTCTGACCCTCCGACCCAGCGACACACCACATCCCCCTTCTAACCCGTACATGTTTACGCGTAATATATATACCATACTTGTTGTTTGCGGTTATACATCAAATGCTTTTTACAGCGCTGTTATTTAAACAAATATTTAAGACAAACAATCTGTTTAAAGAATCCAATTTTTGTAACGCTTTGTTTGCCATTGGCTCGCCTGCTTTTACGTCTGCACTCGACTCGATAAATTGCAAAGATTAATTAATAAAAACTGTTTGAAGCAAGCGCGACCGAAGTCCAAAACTGTGCTCATCGGCCAGATCAAAGGAGGCTGCAGGATTCACATGCATACTACCATACAATTTATGTTTTTATTCGATATTCAGCTTGTGATTTGCAATTATTTAATAAACCGAATAAGATTAGTATAATTATATACACACGCATACATTATTATTAATAAAAATGTTTATACACGTACGGAGGACGCTGTCAGAGCTTGAGCTTGATATTGTCGGTGGTCCAGCGCTTGCCCTGCAGCGATTTCAGGGCGTTCTCGCAGTAGAACTTCTCCTCGGACCGCTCCGGCAGCGTTTCCCGCAGCTGCTGCAGCTCCTGCTGCTGCTTCAGCCCGGCCATGGCGTCGATCACCGCCCGGATGCACTTGACGCGCCGCGCCAGCGCCAGCTTCTCTCCGCTGTTGCCCATCTTGGAGAGAAAGAGCTGCAGCACGGTGGCCGGGGCCTGCAGCTCGTGCAGCCGGAGCACGGCCAGGGCCAGGTCGAAGCTGATGTGGAACTGCTTGGACTTGAGCGGGTGCCAGCTGGGCACGCGCTCGAAGATGCACTCCAGGTCCGCGTACGCCTGCGCCTGGGCGCGCTCGTTCAGGGCCGTCCACTCGTACTGCGCGGGCGAGATTTGCTGGTCGGCGGCGAAGCGCTGCGGGGAAATGGGCTTCAGCATGTCCTGCTCCTTCCAGTTGTTGTTCGCCCGGCAGCAGGCGAAGAGCACTTCAATGGGCGTCGGCTGCTCCCGCAGGCCCTTGCCCAGGCCGTTCTCCTTTTCCAACAGCTGCTGCATCTTAAGGGCGGCGTGGAAGACCTGCTCGTAGAGCGGAATGACACCCACCCCCGCCGCGGCATAGGCGTCCACCAGGCGCTGCAGCTGCTGCTTCCTTGTGCTCGCATCGCCGCAGGCCAGGGCTGCCTGGAACTGCTTGAGGGCCGCCTCCTGGTGGCGTCCAACCCGCTGCAGCAACTCGATGTGGCCGCCCAGGTCGCCGCACTCCCTTAAATAGCTGAGGTACTGCTCCAGGGCCTTGGGCCGCTCCCGCAGAATGGCGTGAAATTGGTGGGTGTTCAAGGTACGCTTCAGGAAGAGCAGCACAGCTATCACCGCATGCCCTCCGCCCTGCTCCAACACGGTGTCCAGCAGTTGCTGCTTCTCGTGCAGCGACTTGAACATCTCCAGCGGCGCCGTCCTGCCCTGCAGCAGCTTCTGGGCCGTCGCCTCCAGGTTGGGGCTGTACAGTGTGCTCTGCAGCTGGCGGCGCAGCAGCTTGAGCTCCTCCTCCGGAGAGACGCCCTTGGGCAGCACGCGATCGTCCAGCGCCTGCTCCCGGAGCACCAGCTTCAGGGCCTCCTCGCTCAGCAGCGACTTGATCGAGATGTTGAGGGTGGCGCTGTTGTCGAAGCTCGCCTCCGAAACGGCGTCGTCGGCGAGGATTCCATTGCTGACCAGTTCCGGGCCCAGGTCCACCTCGTCCTCGTCGTCGAAGCTGAAGGCGGCCCTCGAGGACCGGTTCCAGTAGCTCTCGCTGTCCTGCTGGAACTCCATGGTAAACGCTTCAGCACCAACTAGCGAACACGTAAGGGTTCAAATCAAGTTTCCATAGAAGTCCATTTGTTTTGATTTTGCTTTGTTTTGCTCAGTGGGATCGAATGCGCTTAAGCAGTATTATCGGAGCTTTTAGGTTTTTTTTGGGAAATACTGACGAATAGTGTTACCAGCCAATTGAGCTTAATAACGAATTTTTAAATATTGAGGGGCAACATATAGGAACTTGCTGACCAACTTGCAACAATCGCAATCCAACATAAAATACATTGCCTTGTCCATATTCACCAATTCAAATTCGAATAACATAGATCTTTTTTGCACTGTCAATTATATGAGCATAGGAACCTACATATGTAGTTTTTCATTAATTTACTTAATTGAACTTTAAAAATAGGCAGCGCAAGAAGATAATTTTTGGAAAATACTATATTTTGTATATATATTGGTTTTTAGGAACAAATGAGATGCGTTCCCTATTTTTGTTTTTTTGCAGGTCTGCCTATTTCTTTTATTTCTATAACAATATTTTAGAGGCCCTTGAATTATTTGATGCTTTTATTTGTTTACCATTTGCGAAAGATTAATAACACATTAAACCGTATTGTAATCGCGACCAACTATTTTTTTTTAACGACCACATTGGCTAGCTCAATAAATTTTGTATTCTGTCCGAAAGGTAATAAAAAGGTTTTTGCATAAATTTATTAAATGTACTATAGTATATGATCATCGAGAAACTACTTTGAATAAAAATAAATGAAAGACGATTGAATTTCTGAATGAGTTTTATTGTTTTTTGTTCCGATTTGCAAATGATCCAACGGAGTTTAGTTCCAATTTATATGCATCAAAGCTTAACAGCTCATTGCATATATTATGTACTTATTTTTTTCAAAGTCGCATTAACCCAGGACGCCAAAGTCTCAAGGCGCGCATATACGCCGGGTTTTTTCGCTTGAGCACAGCCCACGCCCCAGGACACAATCCCGACCAACTGATCGCGGAGAACCAAAGGACCTCCGGAGTCCTGTTGGCAGGCGTCAGTTCCGCCGCGAAGATATCCGGCGCACAGCATCCGGTCTGTAATCTTATTGCCCAGCAGGTTTCTGCACACTGTCTGATTAACTATCGGGACCCGTGCGTACCGCAAGCTCTCGGCAATTGGGCCATTGCTGCTCGTAAAACCCCAGCCTGCGATCGTTGCGAACTGTCCATCGGCCACCTTCTTCGAGTTTATACCGATGGCCTTTACCTGAAACAGAACAAGTTGCTTTTAATAGCAAAGAATGAAGCTAACATTTCATATGCACACTTTTCTGGAGAAAGCCAGTGCACTGGTTAGGCGTATGATCCCAATGTCGTAGTCCATGGTCTTGCTGGACCACTTGTCATGGGGATGAATGGAGGCAACCGCGAACAATTTTCCATCTTTGGGATCGCGTGTGGTTCCACCGACTTTGACTTTCAGCAATCGCCGTTGAGTTCCGGCCAGGCAATGGGCCGCCGTCAAGATGGTGCGATTATTTATTATTGAGCCGCCGCAGTGGTGGATGCCGTACAACTGTATGGACACTATATACGGAATGCTGGTGATTTCGGCTGGAAAGCCACCAACAATGCGCGGTTCTACACGATTTTCTAGGGCCAGGCAAACGGTGAACCAGAGGGCAATAAGTATCCACATTAATTTGTACATCGTTCGCACTCGGCCACAGAAAGAACCGTGAAAAATAGGAATGCGCCGCTTTTTAAAAAACACAAGCTTAAGTAAAGAAGAACGTGGAAAATAATGAGCCAACATTGCGATAAGTGTGCATTATTTTGTAATTAGGAATTATCTCCTCGAGAGCGCAGAAGATAAATATAAAGCAAGCCGGGAACTAAACGTTCGTGTAGCAAGTGATTAAGATGCTTACTAATTGATGTTCCCCAAGACTTGAGTTGAGTGAATTCTATGAAAGCAAAAATACGTTACCCAATCTAGGGGCCATATATTTTATGCAATTTAACAGATGCACCGTTACATAATAATGGTAATAATGATACGAGTAGCAGGTGCCGCCTCAAAGAAAACGAGAACGGTGAGTGTCTAATTTATCAGGGTATTCTCACCATTTATTAAAAATTATCCGATTAGGAAAAATAAATATTATGTTGCCACGAAAAACGGCTTCCCATACAGAAAGCATAATCTAAAAATCTCCCATTTTAGGTGTTAGTTGTTATGTTAACTTAAAATTTATGTTCAAATCTATAACACAACAGTATAACAAGTTTTAATCAGAAGTATCTCTAAAAATAACAAATGATCCAATAAGAGTTTCCAAGAATTTACATGACTACAGCTCTTTTACTACAGCTCTTTTAGGAGCTTAATACGAGGTTAAAAAAAATCTAAACCAATTGATATGGCCAGTAAATAATTCTTCCCTACAAGTTTTACAACCAAGCTCCAGTGTTAGTTTTTATGTAAACCTAAAATTGATGTTTAAATCTATAAAACATGAGTAAACAAAGGCTTAAAGTTTATTGGAAAAAATCCATTTCTTGAAATAACTTTTATTCAAATTTAAAGAAACAGGTTTAAATATAAACTTAAATATAAACTCTTAGATATTAAACTTAAGGTGGCGACTACGAGACCAATTTGATTCGCTCCAATTACAAATTAATCCCTAAAAACACTTCCAATTCGTGTTATCTCGAACTTTAAATTTACATTTACAATCGATTTAAATCTATTTAAATTTAAACACCTAACAATTAAATATAAACTTCTCTCAGGAGTTAATATCGTGGTTAATTAAGTATAAACCAATTGATACGGCCCAATAAATACGTACTTCTTTCCTAAAAACAAACCAATTCGATATTTGGGCCACTAAAGCTGTGGAATCTCCAGTGAATCATTCAATAAATGCTAAAAACGGACTTTCTATGGTCTACTTATTATTCAATTTGACGCTTGGCGACTATTTCATCTCTTTTGGTAGAATAAATGGCCAAATCTCGTTTGTATACATTTATTGTTTACCCAATTTGTTATCAAAGCACGACCCGTTTGCTGGAAAACGGACTCCAAGACTGATTTGCATTTGCTTGACCCATAAATTTGGAAATCAAACACCGTTTGATGGGCAATTCTAGTTTACATGCCGAGCTCAGCTTCGCTTTGAAAGAGTTCCGCCGGCGCAGCCACCACGAAAATCTTGGACCAGCGATGAGTGTCTTTGCCAATAAAATGGGCCATTGGAGTCCCACTGATTGGAAGATTGGGCGGCGATACGGCGATACGGCGGTGCGAGCACCGATCCGGCTGGGCGTTTGAAATTGAGTAAAAGTAAACATCGACGGTAAACCCACACGAATTGTTTCGCCGGATTTTATTTAAGCCGCTTAGGCGTGTGTGGCTAGAATGGGAGAAATTGGGCAGCAGGCGATTTCACATGTTCCGACCGATCAGCGAAAGTGAAAAGGTGTAAACGCAATGCGACAGTTATGATGAAAAGCCCATTACAGTACACCCGGCTTTAGAGCCAAGTTTAGAGCCATAGGAAAGCTAATATGGCTTACTATAGTTCGAGTTGCTCGGTGGGATCAGTAAGAGAGCCGAAAGAGAGAAAACAGGTGCAGGCAGGTGAAAACATTGTTCTCGATCGTTGACCGCAATCGCAGCTCCCTTCGAGCGGTTGCACCCCGAACATGTTCGAGTTGGAGCCGCAGGTACTGGAGCGGCAATTTCTTCTGGCCCGCGAGATTCTCTCGGCCCAAAGAAGCATCTCATTGCTGGCGACTTTCTTTTGTAAGAATTCCACTTTTCGGACGGCTTTCCGCCCCGCCGTCCGCCGTCCGCCGTCCGTCGTCCGCCGTCGGTCTCTCCAGTTCTCTAGCTCTCCAGAGCTCAGCTTGGCTCGGTCTCCAATGCTTGCAGGTTGCTTGGCTAAGTGCTCCGTGCTCCGGCTCCGACAACAAACCAGCCGCCGCCGCCAGCTCCTCCAGAACTTCTTTATCTAATTTTTATAACAAGTCACTCGGCGGCATTGAAGTCCTCAGTTCTGCGGCGACCATCGAATGGTCAAGTTCGGCATTCCCTTTGTCCGCTCTCCGTCAAGTGCCTACTATATGTGTTGCGAAAGTGTTTTGTCCCACAGTGACTAAGCTGGAATTCTGAGCCGCCGGATCAATTTCCCCAAAATCATTCACACTTTTTAATTAGGTAATTGTTGAAAGGCTGAAAGTCGCACCCAGCCAGCCAGCAAGGTGCACTTGGTCTCACATCTTGGACGCATTGTGGGCGAGGGCAATTATTTTTCCAACTTTGTTTGTGCCCCTGTACGCTGCAGCGCTTACACGGCGATATTAAAAGCGGCCGTGCTGCAGTATTGCTGCAGAATAACTAAGAAAAATCACAAGAAAATGTTAACCGGTTTATTTAAACGGCAGTGATCAGGCTGACGGATGACTATGCCAGCATTGAAAAAACGGAGACAATCATTCTGAATAAGTGAACCCTGAAAGACCGAGGCAAAGAGGATGCTGTGGCAGTGGCTGCTGCAGTTGCTTCTGCTGCTGCAGTTGTTGCTGCAAAAACGCACAAAGCCAAGCTCTGTTCGCAAAGATGCAAAAGCAGCATGTTATGTTCTCGAGATGCCAGTCTACAGCTTCCGTCAAAACATTAGCAAACATTAGGACGTCCGTTTTGGATGGGACGGGTACTGGTTGGTGTTGGTACTGGTACTGGGAATGGTCTGTCCGACGGATGACGTGACTTTGTATTGCCATCTAAGCGCACAAAGAATTTCAGACCTCATAGAGAGTTGAATTACAAAATACCAAAAAATCTCACTAATCGCTGGACATTATGTCCATAATTGCTTACACAGACGTTCGATAATAATCTGCGGCGGCTTTTGCGGCTTTGTTGGAAAACCATTTGCGAAATTGGAAAACCATTTCGCAGTGTGTGTGATATCTCCCGTTAAATACTTGTGACTAAAGAAATGAAGTCATTAACACATTCAGAATGGTGAAAGTTTTCGGCGGTTCCTCTCGAAATCTCCGATTCGGATTTCTATTGACTTTCTTGGCTGGGTGGTAGATCTTTTAATTACATCATGCGTCAGAAAATAGGCTGAATGTGAATGGAATTGAAGTCGGACGTTGCTCGTTGGCAGTTGGCAGTTAGCATAGGAAATAAAAAGACTATTAACAGAAAAGAAATTCAAGTGGATTTATAGCCGCTGATCAGTTAACTAGCCAACTAAAATCGGATTAAGAAAGTGTTGAAAAGTTTCAAAAGTGGCGATAATAAAACCTGCGCATGTTTATGGTTCCGTTTTTATGTCTCATCACAACGATGCTTACAAAGAATTGAGGGTATTACTGTAAGCAGCATTAGGAGGACCATTTAAATCGAATCTGTCAAAACTCATTTGCCTACCAATTAGCTTCGCTTTTCGCCTAGAATGCTACCAAATGCCTCCCGTAGCTCTACGGAACGAAGTTCCAATCCATCAATTCGTTTTGGGCCCAAGGCCGATGCTGGTGCTGGTGATGGTGCTGGTGATCATTTAACTGTAATTGAGGCTATAAATGACGCTTCTCTCTAATCGTTTGTGATCAGCGGCACAGTTAGGCAGTGCTATTTCCTCCCGGTGTCCATGCCATTACTGGTTGCTGCCTGGGATCGGAGTTTGGGGCTCGACGATCAGGGACCGGGGCGGCACGGCTCGGCTCGAGAGCTGATTGCTGATCGCTGCGGGCGCAGCCGCCTATACTTCTGGTCCGAGTGTGGCATGCATGTGTCTATGCTCTCAGCCAAACAACTTTTGACGATAATCATTGACCCAATTCTTCTGCCGCTTTCTACAAGATTTTGTACAATAACATGGTCATGGACTCGTTATAATGCAGCTTCCTGACTGGCCATTCTTTACATGGCATTGTGTGTCCATATGTGTGTCCATACAGTATGTCCGATTGCCACAATGTGGCGGCGGGGTAGCTGGTACAATGTGCAACGGACCGCGATGCCTCCATTCTTTTCGGGGCGAGATACCCGAATTGTGGAAATGAAAAGCATTCAAAAATCTTTCAAGCATTTTAACTCCAATTAAGCTGCGGCTCGTTCTGGCCGGTGTCCGAGGTGTGTAAAGGTTTATGAATCATATTAACGGTACGCCCGGTGTGTGTCTGCCACAAAGACAGGAGATCGGTTTTGGGCAGACGCGTCGCCACAGCGGATTAGTGTGTCTGCCGCGTCGGCACTCATGCGTCCATTTCTCCAGCCCACTCCGACTCTAATTCTAATTCTTGTTGTATCCATTACATACAAAATTTTTCTGCACACATGGTTATTCATGAGATACGGATACAGATACAAATGCGATGGGATTCACAGAACCTAACTGTATGCCATCAAGTCCGGCGTCTCGGAATAAATATGGAATACATGTGTAGTATGTAATTTTATTCAACAGTTAGTTTGTTACCTACCCGCATCCCCCGGGTCATGCTTCAACTGGCTTTCTAATGAGCAGGGCAACATACTTCCTACACTCCATTATACATACATATGTATGCACATGCCAAATATTTAAATCCTGCTCGTACCTTTTGCAATCCCGAATCCGCAATAATCATCGTTCAAAGTCTGCATTGCACCGAAAAGACACGATGGGAGGAGGCAAGGGGCGAAAATGAGTGTCTGGCAAACAAGTTCTACATGGTACTTGGCAAAAAATTAGAGCTCATGACCCCTTGATAGTCTCTCCGACGTAACCGTCAATCATAAGCGATGACCATTAACTTGCCCGTTGCGCAAGAGTTTAGCTCAGCGAACCAGAAAAAATCCAAGCAGACTAGTGGTGAATAGTGCAAGAGGTCATCGACGTGAGCCCCGTTTCCTTGGCACAGCTTGCCAGCCGTGATATTGTTTTCCGAGGGCAATGGCTATGCCATAATTCGCGTTACGCCTTATGGCAAACAAATTAATTTGCCGAGATTGAGACAGTATCTGCGTACACACAATTTACCAATAGAAAATTGCACGGCCCCGATAATCGACTAAGTTTGTTTCTCCCTTCCCCTTTCCTTGACAGGCCTTAGTGATATTGATAAAATGGCCAAGACACCACATCGCATTCGCCTGATGCGACAGCTCATCCTCGCCCTGATGCTCTACAGTGCGGCGGCGGCCAAGGAGCACCTGCGCGTGCGCCGCCTGGCGTCGGAATCGGTGACAGCAGCGCCTCTGGCAAGTGCCAGCAAAACCGCAGCCACCGAGCAGATCGAGGCCCAGACCGAACTGCCAGCGCTGAAGGCCAAGCCCACGGAAAAGGTTGAGCCGGAGGCGGCCACCGTGGTGCCGGCCAATGCGGCGGAGACCCGAAACACTGCCTACGATCTGTCAGCCTCTTCGGACGTGTCCGGATCTCTGAGCTCCGCGGAAGATGGCATCTACTACGACAATGCCCCCGTCGACTGCGACCCCGAGCTGGTCGGCTTTGAAATTGTCACCGGGTAAGCCATTGGCAGTCGAGGTAATCCGGCTCTTGGTGTAACGATCCCTCCTCTAGCTATGTGTTTTCGGCCCCTGAGAAACTGATGGACTCCCAGCCGGGCACGCTAATGCTTACTGATTGTCTAGACACCTGTAGGAGGAACAAAACTTGCCAGTCAGTCAACTATGAGACCGGACTGTGTGTGCTCTTCTCGGCCCATGCTGATCAATTGCCGGGTAAGCATAAGCTACTTATGACACCAAACAAACTAGAGTGTATTTACTTTAAATTGTAATTACCCTGTGTTGTTCCAGGGGCTCTGACAAAGTCGCAGTTCCCCGTATTCACTATCTACGCCCAAAAATCATGCCTCTCGGTGAAGCCCTGCTCCCGAGCCTGGTACGTCGATCGTGTGCAAAATTATAAGCTCAAGACGGAAGTGAAGCGTACCGTGTCGGTGGCGTCGAGGCGCGAGTGCTTTGAACTTTGCCTCAGCGAAACTGAATTCACTTGCAGGTAAGAAATTGTGCTGGCCCAGCAAAGATTCGGCAATACACCTAATTAAAGTAGCAAACGAGTGGTTTAAAGTGTCCTTGGAGTTGATTGAAATCAACTAAGTAGTATGGTTTATTATACCCGCCACATATGGTTAGAACAACCCTTAAATCGCAATGCTTGCACTCTTTTCTCTCCGTGTTCCACAGGTCGGCTAATTATGAACGAGTCTCTGGAGCATGCGAACTCAGTGAGTTGGATCGCCTAACGTTAGCCGGCTCGAACGCCTTCCAGATAACCGAAGGAAGCGATTACCTCGAAAATCACTGTGTCGACGAACCCAACAAGCTCTGTGAGTTCAAACGGCTGCCGGGACGCATTCTGAAGACGGTCGACTCTGTTTACCAAGAAGTCAGCAGCATTGACGAGTGTCGCGAGTTGTGCCTCAACTCTCCGTACAGGTGAGTTCGGAAACATTAGTCCAACAACCCGAATTTTCTGCTAAGTCGGCGGGCTCCCTGTGTAGGTGCCACTCGTACGACTACAATGACACAGGGGACATGGTGTGCCGCCTCTCGCATCACAGTCGAGCCACCCTGGCCGATGTGCAGGAGCCCTTCCTGGAAGTGCCCGAGGCGTCCACCTACGAACTGACGTCCTGCTACAATGTGACCATCGAATGCGGCGGCGGTGACATGCTGGCCCGCATCCGCACCTCGAAGCTCTTCAACGGCAAGGTGTATGCCAAGGGATCGCCCAAGTCCTGCTCGGTGGATGTTAAGAGCGCGCTGGACTTTGAGCTGCGCATGAACTACCACGATCTTGAGTGCAACGTTCGCCAGAGCAGCGCCGGCCGCTACGTCAACGATATAATCATCCAGCACCACGACATGATTGTAACGTCCTCCGATCTGGGATTGGCCCTGGCCTGTCAGTACGACCTCACCAACAAGTCAGTCAGCAACGGCGTCGACTTGGACGTGCGCGGAGATATTCTGCCGGCGCTCTCTGAGGAGGTTATTGTCGAGTCACCGAACGTTATCATGCGCATCACCTCTCGAGATGGCTCCGATATGATGCGCTCTGCCGAAGTCGGCGATCCGCTGGCCCTCAAGTTCGAGATCGTTGACGAGCAGAGTCCCTATGAGATCTTCATCCGCGAGCTGGTGGCCATGGACGGCGTGGACAACTCAGAGATCACGCTGATCGATTCCAACGGCTGTCCGACCGACCACTTCATCATGGGTCCCGTCTACAAGGGCTCTGTGTCCGGCAAGGTGCTGCTCTCCAACTTCGATGCCTTCAAGTTCCCCTCGAGCGAGGTGGTCCAGTTCCGAGCCCTGGTGACGCCGTGCATGCCCAGCTGCGAGCCGGTCCAGTGTGAGCAGGAGGACACCAGTGGGGAGTTCAGGTCCTTGCTGTCCTACGGCCGCAAGAAGCGATCGCTCAACACAACAGGTTAGTTAGTGCCAGCGGACACACCTTATTTTTATGATTTAATCGTCACCGCAACGAATGGATCGTAAAACGAATACTTTCATCGACAGACGATCTTCCACGCACCCGTCGGGACATCGGCACATCAAAAAAATCAGCACCCAGCGACATGCTGCTGGTGCAGTCCATCCAGATAACCGATAAATTCGGATTCAAGCAGGACAAGCAGGAGAGCGGCGACTATTACGATGGCAATGAAACCACGTTTACGGCCAACGATGAGGGCCACGGATTCTGCGTCAATGCAATCGGTAAGTCCATTAAAAATTCAGCCTTGATGCCCGCCAATTTCCCCGCTAAGTCGTAAAAACTATATATTCCTAACACGGACATACGTCCTCACATGTGCCTCTCCCGCCCCAGGTCTCATTACAGCCGCCACGATCTTCTTGCTGACACAGTTGGCGGTGATTGCCATTTGGACGTACTGCTACCAGCGCCGGCAGAAGCTGCAGCCGTATCAGCACTCTTACTAGGAGGAGAATCGATTAGTTCTTACGCATTACACACGCATTACCGCCTAAGCTTTGAAAGGTGCAATCAATATTTACGCAATGTTATGCTGATTAACTGCTATGAATACCCGTCGTCCTGATACATCATCCGCTATTTTGCCTTATCTAGTCAGTGCACGATTTTAGAGAAAACGAATGAAAATTTACAAGTGTCTGGTTCGGTGGAGTTCAGAGATTGTTTGCATTGCAGCAGCAGCCATGGCGATTTGAAACACTAATGTGTTAGGTTTTTGTATTCATTAACAAGAGCGCAAGTTCCCTACTTGTAAAGGAAGTTCGACGTCTGCATTGAACTTCTTTTGTGACTTCGGAAATGTGAAATGGTTGAAATACGTTTAGAGAAAAACTAATATCATACCTATTACATAAACACTTTCGCATTATTAACTTCCCAGCCGCGCACTCCGACATCTGTTTCGAGTGCGTTATAATTAAGTTAAGCAATATAATTTATTGACCTGGCCTTGCGGGGCTATCGACAGACATTAACTTTATGATTACAACTAGGACCTATTTCTTTCTGCGCTTTGTGCTGCAAAAGGGTGTTAAATCGCTAGTTTAAGGACCTAAGAAGCATTAAATTCATTTATTATGAAATTACAATAAAAGAAAATCATTAAAACCAAATGAGGCCTCGCTTGTTGCTCAATTTTCTCTGAGGGATGGAGGAGCCTGGGGACTTGCCCACGCACAGTGAATTGTGCGAATTGCAGTTGGAATGCCGACACCTGCGATTATTATTTATACTTCAATAAAGGCTTAGAATGCATCCACAACTGTAAAAGCGGCTCAAGGGGTTCCTGGAACATGCTCACTTAGAGTCGCCCAAAATGCACGACACACCAGGCACCTCCTCTTGGCGGCGACAATGAGGCAAGCATCCAGGCATCTAGGCATCCAGGCCGGACGGCAACGATTCACTTTTCGATGTGGGCAGAAGCAGAAAGGTCCAAATGTCGTGCTTGTTTTCCCTCATATGCCAGCCATGCGAGCCGGCGACGCCGAGAGGTTCCATCTTCATTACGGTGTACACCTGTAGCTGCAGTTGGACGGACGAGGGAAGCGATCCATCCAGGAGAAGAGATCCAGGCCCGGCAGCCGTGGCAGGTATGAGTATCTAGCAGCTGTGTAAGTATCGTTAGCTGTAACCGCTTGTGTGAATCATGCAAATAAATGCACCCTCAGCACAACAGGAAACAGGCTTCGTGCAGATTTGTATCTTTATCTGCTCTGGAGGAGCGTTCGCATACGGGAAAGTGACTCCTGTCTGCCCGTCACTTCTGCGTCTTCGTCTTCGTCTTTGTCGAGGTCTTAGCAACCAGAATAGTTGACTGAATTCCTCTCAATTAATTTACTTGGCAATGCATCTTCAACGACGACACTACCACTGCACCGAGAAGGAGTACAATACGAGCACTCGTCTGTGCGCCGCAGTGCTTGAGAGCGCCACGAAGATTTAATATCGCTGCGCTACTTAACGTTTAGTTGTAGCTCTTGTTTAGAGTATAATCTGAAAAGATTCTTAATTAAAGCCTGCATGCAAGGCGATAAAAATGAATGTACGTTAGATTTGTAATGATGGTGGCGTTGGGTATTTTTCTTCTCGCTCAATTACAGATTCCCAGTGTCGATTGTGCTCCGTCAGCACACGAAATAATTGGTTGCCTGTGTTCGCCAATGGCACACAGCATTCGTGCCAAGAATATGCAGAAATTAAAATAAATCACGTCCAAAGGATGCCTTCTCTACACAAGGCAGGGGGCAGCGTTGGCATTTATTGATTGAAATTGCAGTCCCTTTTCAGGCTAAGCCGGCAATAAACGGAGCCCCAACCTCATTATGCTGCCCCCGGCCCCGATTTAGAGACCTAATGAAATTTTAATAATAGCATTTGATTGTGTCGTGACCTCATATTTAACACAAATGTCCAAACAACCGTTCGTTCACAAAAGCGTCTTTGTTGGCCCCACAATATATTCTTTTCGCACACATTTTATACATTTATGCTTTCGTACACTGAACACAATTTGGATGCCCTACTCAAGTAATGGAAGACCGAGTGTAATTGGTAAATCAATTTAATGTACAAAACGTTATAAAAGGCCCTGTTTTAGATGTTATGCCAATAATTAGTTGGTCCCACAGGCCCAATCTACAGTAAGTATATAAAGTTTATTTTTACAGTAGGAAAACATGTACTTAATTGTTATATGAATTGATACAATTTGTATACCCTATACGCGCGCTCAAATATAAATAAAATAATCAAGTATAATTAGTCGGCATTGGTTTTACCTCGTCCACATGCCAACCGCACGCACTCACTATGTACAGCAGACTTCGCCGCATGGCCGCGCAATTTATTACAGCTCTGACTATAAGCGTTTCGGGGTGATTTGGAACTGGCGTTTATGGCAACTTCGGGGGCTACGAGTCCGAGTAGATGATGCACCGCTTGTGCTTCCCAACGGAGGCCAGCATGTTGTTGTTGGGGCACCAACTGACTGCATTCACCGCCGTGCTGCAGGCGCGAAGCGAAAGGAAGAAAAAGAGTAGAATGTACACAATTGCAGGGTATTTGCTGGCCTAATATTTACTTAGGGCTAATTATTCTATCGCTCTTGGCGTTCTCCCACCTGTGTCCCTTGAGCGTGGCCTCCAGGAAGCCATTGACATTCCAAATGTAAATTGCGCCGTCCGCCGATCCACAGGCGATCTTCACGCCGCTCGAGTTGAAGGAGGCCCGCGCAAAATCACAGCTGATTTTAAAGTGTTCGTTCCTGTGGGATGGAGATGGCGGAAAATGCATTTCTTTCAAGGTTCTCTTCTGCCAACAAGCAGTCGCAGTCGCTTGTTTGGGGCACACTTACGTAAACGTGGATATAACTTGATTTTTGCGTAAATCTAACAATTTAATAGTATCGTCTCTTACAGAGCATATGAGGTAATTGCAATCTGTCAAATAATTCAAGTGGCAAATTTCACATTTTCTGCTGTTTCATCGCGTGTAAGCGCGCGGGCAGTGCCCGTACCCACCTTTCGACAGGTCCAACGAGGTAATCTTGGCGGGCATCAGAACATCGTCGGCCTGCTTCTCGGTTCGGATGTCCCAGAATCGGATCTTCTTATCGTAATGCCCGCTGATGATCGTCGATCCCAGGCTGTCGGTGGTGACGAGATCGTTGCAGCTTGACCCCGCAAACTTGGTCTCTATACAAGCGATGCTGCGTAAATCCCAAATCTTTAGAGTGCGATCATGACTTCCGGTCACCACTTTAATGGGCTCTTGGACGTATTTAGCGGCCATTACTTTTCCACTGTGACCCGTCAGCGTGTGCTTCGAAGTGGGTAAGATTTAAGATACAACGGTTAGCGCAAAAATTACGTTATAGGGCAAACATCAGCTTACATCCCTCTGCGAATGTGTGCATATAAAGAAATAAGATCATAACACACTCGTAACTGGTGGGGGGGCATCAGAACGCCAACATCGCATAGACAGTTTTCATTAGACACTGTCTAATTACTCGGGTAAGTATATTTCACGAGAACGGTGTGTAATTAAAAAGTGTCCGTCGACATTTAAGAGGCTGCAGACGTTTAATTGCAGCGTTTTAAAGTCGGGCTCGAATTGTTCGAGTTCTACGGGTAACTGGCTTTGTAAATTTATTGGCCTAGGTCGCTGCTGAGCCCCCTTTACGCTGTCGCATTATAGTACATTTTCCCTCCATCAAAAGCGGTATGAATGTCATTGACACATTAGAGGGGCACTTGGGAATGCTGGATTTCTTATCTTCCAGCAGAGATGCATTATCAAGAAACCAGATTAGATATAAAGACTTCCGTGGGACCATGAATTAATAGAAAGAAAATAGAAATGAAAAATGTACATTGTACAAGCCCGGTGGAATACAATGAGCTATCAAGCCGCAATTAATAGGGGCTAAAAAAATCTCAAGTGCCACTCGGATACACATGACTTTTGTGGGGAAATAAAACCTCCAATAAACCCAGTTATCCCCCGAGCTGGCTCCCCAAATGTAGGTGAAGAAATTGATACTCTGGAATTTGAGTATGGGCCGAAATAGGCCCAATAACTCCAGGCATGCATAAACACTGGATCTCTCTTCATTAGGCGAGCCAAGAGTCCGGCGATTCTCAACCGGCAACCGGTCAAGTCGAACGGTCAATGTACGCGCAGTGTGGCTTGAAGACGGGGCCCGCTTGCTGTGGCGGCCAAAGCCTTCAAACATGTTCGACCGGCACCGACTCTCCGAGTGGAGAGTTGGTGGCAAGACAGAGTTCGAGTTCGAAACCGAGACCGAGCCAGGCTGCCTCTTGCCGGGCCGGCGAGCAGCTCTTGCCTCTAATAACGCACCTCCAGGGGCGCGCTCTTAAGATGTTCAATTTGAGGCAAACCAGCGGTTTGTTTGGCTCCAAAAAACATGTTATCAACGAAACCGGTGGCTTGGAAATTCTGCGAACCACTCCACGCCACGAGCGGGGTGGCAAAGGCAACATTTTTGCTGCCACCAGGTGGTGACACTTTCAAGTGGGTATACAAATAAAATAATAAAATGGTCATTAAAATGCAGAGGCCAGGAGGACTTTTAGGCACTTCCAATTAAGCCATAACTTAAATCCACTTGGCTGCAGCACATCTGCATAGTTAAAGTAGGCAATTCTAGTGGGACTCGGGGAAGATCGCAGGTTAATAGATGGCACTCGGGAAAGATGGAAATTGCGGTGCGTGGCTGAAGATGCAACGCATAAAGAAGCATGAAAAATTGTCACAATAATCAAATGATAATAACGCGGCTTGCAACTGCAATCAGATGATGATTTGATCGAATTGTGGCCAGAGGCCATACAAGTCAGTGTGCTCATTTTAATGCTGCACTGCATCCCAGAAGCAGAGACAGAGGCAGAGGCAGATTCAGAGGCGGCGGCGGTGGCGGCGGCGCTATTCTTCAGTTACAGTTTCCAGTTGTGCGCAAAAGAACCGTTTAAATGTCAATCCAGAAATACCAGTTAGAAGAGTCGGGTGTATCACACGGAGCCCCCGAGGAGGCGGAGAAGCAGGAAGAACTGCACTTGTATGTTTATTCGCATGTTGACGATGTGCAGCATAAATGGATGGGACGGAGCTGCTGCGGATCTGGCCTGACCAGGCCGAGGAGATGAACCTTGGGGTAAGGAAGATTACGCTGCCACGGCTATTCAGGCCAACCTCGCATGTACGAGTATTTGTGGCTTTGGCCTAAGCTTTCCTAGGCCGCGCCACTGCCTCTTTATTTATGGTCATCAGTTAAAAATTATTTCTCGATTCATCTCTGCCTTGGGAACCCCATGGACCCCAAAAGAAACGCGCTGTTACCAGCGAGCCAGTTCATATACCGAATTGATTGAATACGAATGCGTATGCATGCAGAGCATACGTATGGATGCAAGGGAAAGATGTTCTAAGAAATGATTTCTTTCAGCTTTGGGGGAGCTGCGAGATTTGGTTCCATTCACAGGCAGAACCCTCGAAGGCTCGGCGAGAAGGCTTTATTTACTACATCAGTAAACAGCTTTGTTTGCCAGCAGTGGTGTTTACCAGCGACGTGTTTACTTTGCGCCTTTTCCAAGTTAGAAAGCGGCAAACATGCAAAATTTATTTATAAACATTGACACTGGTGTGCGCACATACGTTTCAGAATAAACAAAGAATGAATAGATGCGCAAACAGGCGAGGGCAGAGAATTCTTTAAAAATCAAGGCATCAAAGCAGCATATTTTCCCTGATTCTTTATGCCACAGTAGAAACGGAAAGTATTGTATCTGCCTCGTGCAAAGTGCAAACCGCAAAGGCGGTGAGTTATTTATATGCATATATTTATTGTGTTTCGGCTCTTCAAGCCTCTTGGCCACTTTTTCATTGAGAACAATTGTGGTCGAGTGTCTCGACTATGAATACCCGGTTCTCAGAGTCCACCAGACTTTTGGAACTTGGAAAAACCTTGCAGATGAGAATAAGCTTGTGGGCACAATTAATATTTGTCATTTGCGCGGGCGAAAGTGGGCGTAACCGGCTGATTTTCGCAACACTACTAGATATTGGCTATACCAATATACTATTCAAATTTAGTGCCTCTAGAGCTTAAATTGTGGACGCCACAGAAATTCGTGGTTTGCGGGGTACGGGGGGTGACAGTCGATTTTTAAAACAAAACTGTGATGAACTGGTAGCACTCAATTCAGAATATTTAAGAATATTTTTTTATCTATCTATTATAGTCTCCAAGATCTCAATATACCCTCGTTATTCTTAGGAACCGGGTACAAAAATGTTTATTAGCTATTTGTTTTGTGCATATTATTTGCTAGTCTTTGCATTGAGAGGTGCTATATTTTGTCTGGATATCTTAATTGTTTCATGTTTTGCTTACCCGCAACCGATTGTCCATCACCGTCCAAACCCGTGCCCCATAATCGTTTGAGGTGCCCAAAATATAGGCGCCTGTAGAGTCGAAATCCACGGAATTGATGCCAGCACTGCTGCCGCTCAGCACGGCTCGGGGCTCGGTGGAGTCTAAAATGCGTTGGCATGATTTATATTTCAAGAAATCCTTCATTCGGCCTGGGACTACTCACTTTTCCCTATGTCCCACAACTTGACTTTGCGATCGGCACCACCTGTGGCCACCATCCGCTCCACGGGACTCCAACGCACGGCGTGCGACTCGTTTTCATGCGCCTCGAACTTCATAAGTATCTTTGTCGGGTTGGCGTGACCCAAGTAGCCCGTTGCCTTTACAGCGTCTATGGAAGCCCGGGAGTTCTCAACCTCGCCGGCTGTAAAACGAGCGGTAATGTATTCATTATCATCGAGACCTATGGCCTCCATGGCGCCATTGATTGTGGCCTCGTCGAAGTCGTCGTCGGCACCGCCGCCGATGATGCCGCCAACGAACTGGGCAGGACTGGTGGAGTTTCGCTGCAGCGACGTGGGACCCGGCGTCGGGGAAATGTTGCTCGAGGAGCTGGGCTCTCGGACGGCGTCCTCGAGGTCGCGTTTCAGTTTGGCCGATCGTTTCCTGAAAATTGACGGCAGTCTTTTTCTAGATATTTTTAAAAACGGTTATACATTTATATTGAACCAAAAAAAGAATACGAGTAGTAGCAAATCAGAATGAATGGCAATCGTCGATAAGTTTCGAGTAAATGTGGTCCGTTCTACTCCTTGGCGAGAGTGTGTTATCGAGTGTTAGTAGAGAATACTGGTGTACGAGTAGGTATTGTTACATGCAGGTTGAAAAGTATTCCGTTAACCTTTTAGTAATTGGCAGTTCCTGTGTGTCCGCATAACTCAGTTGTTATTCATGCTTGTCGAATGGTGGGGTGGCAATAAAGTGTGGTTTGTATTAACACAATTGGGTCGGTTGGATGGTCACTGTAATCTCTTAAACAAATATTAAAATAGCGCTAATTATCGAGGTGAAACCAGCAGTGTTTCCAGCTTAAATAAATAAGATTGCATAAACACACTAATTGGCTTCCAAATAACATAACAGACGTTTATGATGTTGTAACAAACGGTATGGATCTGTATAGATATCGAGAAGGGTCCTTATAAATCGATTAATCAGAGAGCAGATAACCGTCTCCGCCATGGAAAATCGTTCGTTTTTTATGTATTCTGTTGACAGTTTACATGGGATTTTTATCAACACTCTTTTATAAGCATTAGATAAGCTACCCGATTAACCATTCCTGCTTAATATGTATGCCTGGGCTTATCGGGACATGAAAATGCATTTATGTACATGTATATTAATATTGCAGAGATAAAATTCAACGGTTTATGTTTTGCATGTGATGCTCAGGTGACAATGCTCCGAATTTCGCAAGTGACACGTACCTTATGATGCTCTCGTTTTCCTCGTTCAACTTGTCGGCATCCTTCGACTTGTACCGCATCAGCCGCTCGAGCAAGCACCGGTTTTCATCCTGCGAATCAGCGGAAAACGAAAAGCTCTTGAGAAAATGCTTTTTCATATTCAAAATTTTGGGGTGTATCTATGTATATTGCGATTTAGTTCCCACGCGAGCTGTTTTGCGCGATGAAGGCTAATGTGCTACTGGATGGCCGTCGAAGAGATAGCAAGCTTTTCCCCCATGCTCGAGTGTATTTATTGGGCCCAACACCACCGATCTGAGCCATCTGCAGAACGTTTATCGAACAGATTATAACCTTTCGGTTAGTTGCGACCGACGTGCACCCCGCAAAAACAATTCAATTGCCAATCGCCTGCCCATGTATTGTCATAATTATTGCTCAAACAATATAATTTTGAGTTATTAAATCGTATATGGCCAGCAGGTGGGTGCTGGGGTGGCATGACAAATGGGTTGGCCGAGTGCCAGCTCAAATAATTGATTGACATCTATGGACAAAGTGGCAGGAAAGCATCGCCGGTCTTCCTTACTTACAACTTCCAATCAATTTAGCGGTCTCCTCCCTTACAAAACACTATCAATTTGGCGGTCACGCGTAATTTCTATGAAACTATACTATCAGATTTGTTAAGCACATAATTTAAGACGCAAATCCACTAACACAAAGCTATTCTGATCGTGATTCGAGTGCCCCCGAACTGCTCTACTCACTTGGACGCCTCGCAGTTTATCCTCCAGCGAGCTGAATGCCAATTGCAGGGCCGTGTGCTCGTCCAGCATGGTGTTGTTCAGCTTTTTCAGCTCCTCCAAGCTCGAGTGGAGCAGCTGCACCTCGGCGCGCAGCCGATTGTTGTTCGTCTGTTGCTCCGCAAGGCTGCAAAAGGGAATCCATCAAATTTCAGTACTTTTCTGTGAGCTATCGGCACGATTTGGCGACCAAAAGGCAGGCACAAAGGCGGTTAAAAGCGACCTCCAGCCTTTGCATGCACAGGTGATCACGATACGAGGCCGACAGAGGCTCCAAACGGAGGGAGTAACCACCTGTGCTCCTTCTCCGAAATGATTGTCCGCTGCTGCTCCACCTTGAGGTTGAGGTCGACGATCAGCTGGGAGTTCTCGCCCTTGCGCTTGTGCAGGTCCGTCAGCTCCTCCTGCTGGCTGAGCAGCTTCTTCTCCAGCGTGGCAATGGCCACATTGGAGCCGGTGCCACCTGTTGACACGGCGCTGCGGAGCTGCTCGTTCTCCACCGACAGCTTCAGGTTGTCCGCCTTCAGCTGGGCGACATGGTCGATTAATCTGTTGTCTGCGGGGCGAGGGCAATTACAAACATTTCGGCAACAATTGGGATCGAATCGAACGAATGGGTGGGTGGGTGGCCAGTCAGCATGACGCGGGGGGGAGGAGCTCCCCCGCAGGCCGCACAGCTGGCGCTGCCAGCTTACTTTGTTCGATGATTTCCTTGAAATTGTCGCATTCCTTGCGGTTGCGCTCGCGTAACCGCCGCACAACATGCGCTCGCCACACATGCTCCTCCGTTGACATCTTTGTTGGGTGTGTGTGCTCTCCCTCCGCCCGATTCCACGGAATTGCCTTCAGATCGGGCTCAGGGACTCGCTGCGACGTTCTCCTTGTTGGCGGCTTCGCGGGGTGAGTTGGCGGGCCCGGCCTGGTCTTGTTTGCATCGCCACCGATGGGCGCTATAAGCTGCATGCGACAAATCGCATAATGTTTTCGTTTTCTTTTTTTAATTTAGCAAAACAATAATTAGAGGTGGCGAGTCATCGATAGCACCATCGATAGCACGGAACTTGGCGAGCCATCGGAAGCATGGGCGGTTTTAAATTTCGCTCTAACTGGAACCTCAATTACCGTTGTCATTAGTAAATAAATTAAGAAATGCGCAAAAACATAAGAGAATGCAACTGGCCAGCCCACTTTAAATGCTGCCCAATTGTCAACTGATTAGATTGGCCAAGTGCAAACAGTATCATAGCAATCGTCCAGCTTCTTCCAGCTAAAAACCCTGAAAGACCACTTTAACAATTTAAAATATTGTGATTTTAAGAAGTCAGGCTGCCAACTGATATTACCAACAAACGTGCAGGGTCACACTATGTCTTATCGATTGGCAGTCGATTGTTTGGCGGTCAAATTAAAATCCCACACCTTATAGAAACATGGATGTCACGCTTTATATTATAATTTTTATAATTTAAAATTTTAGAGCCCTTTTGATCCTCTTTATTCTGCGCATGTTTTGTGCCACCATTTCTGCGTGAACAGCTGACTCCAGTTGCACCTGACACATGGAAAGACACTTTATCGTAACCCCGGGCATTACAGCCATTGTCATTATATATAATAAAACGCCAGCCACTGCAGTTGTTAATGGCAGTAGGAGCCAAAATTCCAATGGAAGATACGTTTCTTCCTTCATGCCCAGGAACAGGAGAAGCAGGCGGAGCACTTGATGCAACAATTGCTCAATCGAGCACCACACCACCCCCACTGCAAGCTCAACCATGACCAATGATCCGATGGTATCCACGGCAAACTCAAAAATATACGGCAAGTTGATGTAGGATTTGGGGTACATTGTCACATCCTTGGCCAGAAGCAGGGCGGCGAATGAGAATATCCAGCTCGCCACGGGCGGTGCAGGGCTGCAGCTTCCGTCGCGAGGCGCCATAAAGATTGATATTCCAAATATGATATATAGAAAACCAGCAAGAACAACAGGCAGCGTGGAGGCCATTCTTAATTGTTTATAAGAGTTGTTTGTATAAATTTACACTAATGTATTTTTAAACAATATGTTGTAAAGTATAACAGACTGCCTACTGTTTTCAGCATTGAATTGAAATAGAATGAAAATAATTGGCCCTTAATTTGACATCACAGTGGGCTAAGGAGCAACGAAAAATCTGTCACCCCTCAAACAAACCCCTTACAAGTCAGTCTCATTTTGATCTGCTATTGGTATTTCCTATAAATTTTGTAGTAAAAAATTCTGGTTAACGAAAATCTATAAGAAAAATGACGAAGTCATGTACATCTAAAAAAAAATCGAAAAGTGGAAAATACAAATGTCAGAGAGTTGCTCGAATAACAAACAATGGTTACCTAAATTTTTTGCGTGAATTTAAGAAAAGATGTTGTGGTTTGTCCCCACAGGACATGGTGAGATATGGAGCTAAGGCATGGAATAAGTTATCGTGCCGTGAAAAAAGACGATATAAAGATATGGTATTTTAATATTGGTAACTTCAATTTTATTTTTTTCTAATTAATTTTAATCAAACTAATCAGTATAAGATGGCTAAGAGGAAGAAATCCAGGAAGTGCATGGTAAGTTTTACATTATAATTTGGTTATAGCCGGTACATCATTGAGATCCGTCTATCCGCCTTCCGTCTTCTACATTTTCACATCTCGTTTACATGTGACAGTGACTAGTGCTTGCTGCTTATTTCGTTTCTTAATTTTTTTCTTATTTATCCAATAGCAATAAGCTTACCAAAGTACCTAGATGTTGTGCCCATATGAACAACGTGCGAGCATGATGCAGGAAATACGGAACCGGAAATACAGAGTATTGATGTAAAGTGCATCTAGGTTTCGGGCCATGCTAACACCGAAGGAGCGAATTTGAGGTTGACTTCCAGTTCAAGGGCAACTTTACAATCTTCTATCCAATCAGCAGCGCAACATATAAATTGCTCAAGTTTTTTACAATACTACCTTCTTTTGTATCGGCTAGTTTTATTAAACAGAAAATACCAATCGAAAAAAGTGCATTCTTATTAATGGCCATGGAAAGTGTGAAAATGCGATCCCATATACTCGCACTCACAACGTCCCCTGGAGCGGCTGAAAGGCTGCAAAGGCTGTCATGGCATTTGGTCGGCTGCTGCTGCTAAGCTACGCAGAACATACATACGTGTAAGTTTTCTAAATTGTTTATAAGAGTTTGTATAAATTTACACTAATGTACTTTTTAAACAAAATGTAAAGTATAACAGACTGCCTACTGTTTTCAGCATCGAATTGAAATAGAATGAAAATAATTGGCCCTTAATTTGAGATCACAGTGGGCTAAGGAGCAACCAAAAATCTGTCACCCGTCAAACAAACCCCTTACAAGTCAGTCTCATTCTGATCTGCTATTGGTATTTCCTATAAATTTTGTAGTAAAAAATTCTGGTTAACGAAAATCTATAAGAAAAATGACAAAGTCATGTACATCTAAAAAAAAATCGAAAAGTGGAAAATACAGATGTCAGAGAGTTGCTCGAATAACAAAGAATGGTTACCTAAATTTTTTGCGTGAATTTAAGAAAAGATGTTGTGGTTTATCCCCACAGGACATGGTGAGATATGGAGCCAAGGCATGGAATAAGTTATCGTGCCGGGAGAAAAGAAGATATAAAGATATGGTATTTTAATATTGGTAACTTCAATTTTATTTTTTTCTAATTAATTTTAATCAAACTAATCAGTATAAGATGGCGAAGAGGAGTAAATCCAGGAAGTGCATGGTAAATTTTACATTATAATTTGGTTATAGCCGGTACATCATTGAGATCCGTCTATCCGCCTTCCGTCTTCTACATTTTTACATCTCGTTTACATGTGACAGTGACTAGTGCTTGCTGTTTATGTCGTTTCTTAATTTTTTTCTTATTTATCCAATAGCAATAAGCTTACCAAAGTACATAGATGATGTGCCCATATGAACAACGTGCGAGCATGCTGCAGGAAATACGGAACCGGAAATACAGAGTATTGATGTAAAGTGCATCAAGGTTTCGGGCCATGCTAACACCGAAGGACCGCATTTAAGCTCATGACTTTCAGTTCAAGGGCAACTGTAAATTCTTCTTTCGAATCAGCAGATCAACATATAAATTTCTCAAGTTTTACAATACTACCCACTTTTGTTTCGGCTAGTTTTATTAAACAGAAAATACCAATCGAATAAAGCGAATTCTTATTAATGGCTTATTCCACTTCGATTAAGATTAACAGGCCATTGAAAGTGTGAAAATGCGATCCCATATACTCGCACTCACAACGTCCCCTGGAGCGGCTGAAAGGCTGCAAAGGCTGTCGTGGCATTTGGTCGGCTGCTGCTGCTAAGCTACGCAGAACATACATACGTGTAAGTTTTCTAAACACGCAAAGGCAATTAAAATTTTTAAGCGACATACGAACCCCCACGAATTGCACGCAGTTAACAGGGAGCTGGACATCCCACAAAAAGATTGACTGCAGCAGCCCAATGCGGGCAAACAGGAAAGGTGGACTCCGGGAAAGCCACTGCGAAAAACAGGTGCTCTAACCATTTAACTTTTAATTCGCGTTGACACAATTACTCGCCGATAAGGAACGATTAAATTAGAGTTCTACTTCAAAATATGTAGGTAATCGCTTGTTAAGATAGAGGATACTATTTCCCTGCTATCCGGATTTGTATTTAATTGTTGCTTTTAACGATACCTTGGGGCATAACCTTCGCTGTTTGGTAATAACCGTAAAAACATAAATTTCAGATACAAGCTAACTTAAAGTTATTGGTGAACACGTTGGGAGGCGCCGGTTAAATGTGGTTGCACCTTGTATAGAAATGATAGGCGATGGTAATTGGTGGGCCCAAAGCTGGCCAAAAAGCCAACGTACCCGCCTGGCCATTGCACCCGAGTTGTACAACATATCGTATGCTTAATGCATAACTAATGAAGCGGCAGCTCCTACGTTAGTCGCCCGACGCTTGCAGTCGCTTGCGGCCGCTGTGTGTTATTGTATTTACCCGTAGTTTGGCGAGGCTGTCACTAGGACATGCCACAATTGTTGGCCTTTAATGCCGCAAGCCCGCAATCGCCAGTGTATAGTACGTTGTAAGTACGTACAGGTCCGTCCAGTCGTTTTGGTTGCAAAAACGTTTCTTGCTTCGCCAAGTGCCGCTGACGCCATCGAATTAGATTACAGAAACCGCTTTTTTACGAACCAAATAAAAGCTAACTAATTAGATAGCAGGTTCACTGAACTGTACATTTTGGCAATAACCAGGGCATTTTGCACTTAATATGTATAATAGCAGAAAAGCGGTAATACTCGTAAAGAAATTGACTTATTTTATCGCAGGCTTCATTTGCATGAGATGAAACCCTGGGAAATTTAATTGCCAGCGCGCCAGCGTAATTCGCTCCTTCGCCTTACGAGTATACTCGTACATACATAACAATGTATGTAAGTATATTACGTGTGTATATAAATGGCTATATAATTGCATATGTATGCTCTATGAACTGCTACACTCGGAGTGTCCCAAGTGAGCATGCGATGGTACTCATAATCTGCATCCAGAATCTAATTCAATTAAGCAATGTTAATGGCCTGGCTTCGGGACGTCTACAGTTGTGGTCAAAAGTGTAGCACGTATGTACGAGTGTACTTGTGCGCATGCCTACCCATATATTGTAGATTATGTATTGAACCGGGCACATGGCCATTTGCGAGTGGGAAGCCACAAACATGAGCGCACCCAGGAGATGTATTCTCGGCTGGATTGAATTTCCACCTTATAAATTCCCCGATCCACTCCTGGGCTCTTCTCCTGACCGCAACTGTTCGGCGACTGCACATACTATACTCGTACTGTGCAGTACACATGGCCGCTATGCCGGACTGAAACTGATCTTAGCCAAGTGATTGTTCGTTCGGGCCCGGCCGCGCCGACCTGGCCGGCCAAGGCATCTTTTGGTTATTTGGTGCGCATTGGTTTCCAAATCGAACTGTTGTATTTTTAGTGGCTGGAATGCCGGGGCTGCGGAGCAATTAAAGCGAGCTAAGAATGATTTAACAGCTCCCCAGAATATCGAGCGTGCAAGGAGGGGTCCCAACGCCCAACAATGCGGCCATTGTGGGTTTTGTTTTCCCAATAAACGGTGGACGAGAATGGGGGAATTATAAAATATTCCAAATTATAAGCATAATTTATGTTAATTTTATTTCTTGTTCGGCGTCGGGTTCAAGCCAAGTCAGTTGGTTATATTCTTTTAAAGCACAGCGTTCGCACTTTGTGCTTATGCCAACAACGCGCACGCCATTGGCCATTGGCGTTTGCATATTTTCAGCATAAAAAGGTTATTTCTTCCCTAACACATGCTTTGTTTCAATTTTGCTGAAACTGCAGCCAATTTTCCAATTATTATTCTCCGCATGCACTGAAGTTCCAACGAACGTAAACTGATTTACTGAGCGGGCTTTTTGCTGTGAATTTGCTGCTGCGAAACCTTATAACTTTAGCTGACACATTTCTTTCGACCGTAGATATATCCGGTTCTCAGACAGGTAGCCACCCGAATAAAGACAAAGAGATGCTTATAGGTTCGGCTTGGTTATTAGGTTTTATCTCACGACTAGTGTACCGGATATCTAGGAGCCGTTCTTAGTTTTATGTCGGGATAAATAAATCACCGGCCCAGCAGTGGGTTTCACACAACATCGTTGCCGAGGGCAAACCACTGACGATTGGGGGGTTCCTCAAGAGTATAAAAATGCAGACTGCAACTGAAATGTATCAAAAAAATTCGAACTTGAATCGACACAACGTCTCGAGTTCGGTTGGAAATGGGTTATTCAAATTGCGAAAAGCGTTGACGTTATCGGAAGACAAAAGCTTGGGTAACCTGAACCCTGAATTCGTTTCGCAAAACCACACACTTTTTGTGTTACAGCGAGGGAAAGAACAAGCGTCCGTGTTGAAAGAAACCGTGGGCTTAGCATCAATTAAACAAGATCGTTAGGCGAGTCTGCAAGAAGCCGGAAAAAAGCTGTTATGAAAATTAACTTGGCTGTTAAGAAACAGTAAAGCACGCTAATAGGGTACATCGTCTGGCTGAGACTGAGACCCCAGCACTTTCTCTTTTGAGCAAATTATGATAAGTGAATGCAGCATCCCATAAATTAAAAGGGGCAGTGCGAACTTTGGGTCGTAATTGAAATGAACTTGCGTTGGGAACCACCTTTGTTTCGCCAAAAAAAACCGAACTCCTACATAGATATTATAAAACTTTAATGTTTTTAATGAATGGCTCTTCATTTTTTTTTTTATTTGAAGGTAATAAACATAATGGGAAACAACCTCTGCGATTTTAAAACCCAATATGAAGTGGATATCTGCATTACGTGTTTACAAAAGCTATATTAATTTGCTTTTGTAATGCTCATGATTTTATTACAGGGTCAAAGAAAATCTTCGTGCAATTTTATTGTAATTGGAGATTTGTAACATACATTATATTGCAATTGTTCGTATGCACATAAAACAAAGCTTTTTTAAGTATTATACATATGTTGATTGGAATTAGGCTAATTTATGGGTCAAAGACTAACAAATGGTATATAAACATCGTGTATTAATTGAATAGATTTTATTATTGTCATGCAATATTAAATAATACTCAGCGTTTTAATTCGAATGGTGGCCCGAGTGTGGATCGCAAACACCCTAAAATTATTATATTTGGCTCAAAATTATATCAAACTATAGCATTATTTATCGATACAATTGAATATTCATAATACGACTGGCTAAGGTCAACCTAAATCTTCGAGCAATTTCATTTAAATTAGCGACATCTATTATATTACATAATAATGCAATTGTTAAAAAGCGTACTTATGTATTGTAAGTTGAGTCGAATTTAGAGACTATATTTTAACATTATTGTCACAAATTAATATAATTTGTAACAGAAATTCTGGGTGACGCAAGGTAGATAACCTTTCCAGTGTCCCCAGGTTTATCAAGATTCCCAAACGCAGATGCATCCGTTACAGATTATATTGTTGCCAATCAAGGAAATATAGCTAGAAAGATCATTGATAACGTTTATTTGTACCTCTAAAACTGCGATTATTCTGTCAAAACTCAAGGTATTCTCGAAATCAAGGGTATTTACGTATGGAGTAGAGTAATTTATGGGTCAAAAACTAAAGAAAAAACTATGTATATAATATGATTGTCAAGAAATTGTCAGGCAATATCTTATGATACCCTTCGCCTTTGCATGCGTTTAAATTTGAATGGTGGCCGAGTGTGGATCGCTTGCAAACACCTAAAAATGATGGCAATTTTGCACAAAAGTATAGCAAACTGTCACATTGTCTATCGACACAATTGAATATTCATATTGCGCGGTCTGGCGGCTGAATGCCTGACAGACTAGAGCTGGAGCTGAGGCCGAAGCTGGGGCTGAAGCTGAAGCTGACGCCGAAGCTGGAGCAGGTACAAAAATGCTGTCTGGCTCTTTGGTGAACTTCATTCATGCAAAGGCAAAGTGAGCGGGCAGCAACAATGCAGCGCAGCGCAGCGCACCGCTGGCCACGACTGCTGCACAAAAATCGCAGCAACATCACCTAAAACATTTTAATAAAAACTTTTACACGGCACCGAGCGCAGAAACACTGCAGCTTTTCAGTGCAAACAACACAAATGCGAAACAAGAGCTAAAAAAAAAGGCAAAAGATCGACGGGCGAAAAAAAGAGCAAACTGGTTCTGCTGCCTACTCCTATGGAAATGAAACATGGTGGTCTTTTTATTTACCTTTGACTTAACAGACCACTGTTAGCTGGCTTTGTCCAGCCTCGAAAGAAGGCAAGACATACATACGTCCATGCACCTGTGCAGATCGCGCTGCACGAGTCGAGTGCGAGGCTACCTGTGCACATAAGGCACACCAAAATGTGGTGTATTTAGCTATGTGCTGTGTGTTGTATCAGCTGTTAAACTAGTCCCGAAAACCAGTCTTACCGCAAAAGCGAATGCCAACGAGACTAGTTTCGATTCCGCAGCGTTCCGGTATTGGATAGTAGCGCCCACTAGCCTCTGAAACGGGCAAAAGCGAAACAGTTCCGAGCCAACCATTGAGCCGTCCTCACGTACCTCTCGCGCACACTGTACAGTGGTCACATACACACATGTACATGATAATCGTATTTTAGGTGGCTCCCGCGATACCGGTTTTTGTCGCTGGTATGGTATGAATATGCCCAAGAGCTAATTTTTTAAGAGTTATCTCCCGAGAAATGTGTAAAGTTCAGAAAACCCAGCGTCGCCGCGTGTTAACCATCTCTCATACCCGCATGCCCAATCCAAAAGTCTTCTCGGATACCCAAAAATAGCTTAAAAAAAGAGTTTTGCATTTCGCCGAGAAAGTGAAAAACAATATGAGATAATCTGCATTCAAACAACAATGAAAACCACGTCCGAGTCTCTTGAACATCACAAGTTGAAAGAAGCTGAAAATCAGTGCCAATGTATACACAACGAAATGTGCAAAGCCCCGAAAGCGGGACTTTCTCTTGCCAATTTCTGTTTACCTGATTAACAATGGTGTAAACAAACAAAAATTCACATCAACCTGAAGTTTTTTGGGTAAAAGGAGGAGGCGGACAGATACTCGTACATAGAATGCCCCGTGTGAAATGTGAACGTGCTTTTCGAATTAAATGCCAAAGTATCCAGCAGATTGTTGGGAACAAAAGAGCCAAAAACGACATTTTTCGGCCGGGATATGTTGTTTTTTGCGGCATTAGCAAGGCAATAACCAAAAACGTCGGCCAGATCGGCAAATGAGGTCACGTATGTCGAGATTTGTGTAAGAAACCTATACGCTCCGGCATGGGCGCACACAGATAGTCATCAACTTGCCACGCTACTTTTACTACATGCTACAGTACTCCCACACAGTGCTTTGTTTATTGCTATTTTGGCGAGTCTTACTTATATCGATATTGTGTTCTGTGCTGCCTTGCCGTAATGGCGGGACAAGAATAGCCTTGAAGTGTTTCAGATGAAGGGAAGAACAAAAACGCCCAGTCCATCAAAGTCTCGGCGGGGCTAAATACTTTACCATCAACAGCATAATCGTATATGGACTCTAACAATGCATTCTTGTTAACGGCAAACACGGTTTTTGTCATTTTTCGTTTAGTCAGCCAAAACAGACACACCTGTAGATCAATTTCCCGAAATGTAATAGAGACGAGTGGATTCCTTGGATACTAGCACAAATATTTTCTTGGCTGAACCATTAATCTTCACAGTGCGGTAAGCAAAGCTTTAGTTTTTAGAAACAATCTTAACACAAATTGACTTTAAATGTTGAGAATAATAATATGTTATTTAAAAAATAGTTCCATTTACAAAGTTTAATAGTTTGTGTGAACCCGGACACATCAACTTTCTTTTCATTTTGTAATAGATAGTTTGATTGATAGATGATCGTAAAATGGTATTTTAGGCAATACACTATGATGGAGATAATTTAAACTTCATAATTCGAACATTGACCTGGGGAAATCTGTGATTTCTTTATATGGAAAATGTATCTATTATGGTTTAGGAAACACTTGCACGCCAAAACAGTCAAATCACGAAAATTAACAAATTAAATTTAATCATTCTTAAAGAAACATTTTTAAAGACTGTTTATGTAACTCGGCATTAGCAACATTAGAAGATTTTGCCGCAAAAAACGGCAACTCACGAAAACTAACAATCAAGAAACACCATGATGGAGGCAATTGGTTGGGAGTTTTTGTGGGGTTCATTGGAACGATTAGAATTCAAAATGTAACCTGTGGGCAAAATAATTTAATAACCAATTTTGGCCAAACACAAAAATTCTGTTGACCGTTATATCAAAGATTCAGACATAATTGTTCGAACGTTATGATTCAAATTATGAACTATTATCCACCATTAAAAGCCAGACTATGGATATCAGAAACGTGAATATGACGGCGTTTATTATCTTCAAATCTATAAAGCTCTGCATGGCACTGATATACAAAAAAATATATTTAAAAAAACTCTAAAAAATTGGTTGGCTGATGTTTGAGATGGTTCTATCTGAATGTTTGTCTAATATTTTGTTTATTCCTCACAAGTGTCAGCTTATAAAATAACAAATGACGCAGACTTCGCCTACATTAACATAATAAGCAAAATCAACAACGATTCAGTCGCTTTGCTTTCTGGTTTTGGTAAGGGAATTGATTGGTCGACACAAGGGTATTCTAAGCTTCGATTGCCAAAAAACTGGCGTTCCTGGCTTGTTTATTTAAGATTTGTGTGTGGCAACCATCGTTCGCATTCCAACAGATTTGAGATTTAAGTTCGGTACGTATTGTACCACATTCAAAACTAGAAAATGTTGGCAAAAACAGCATCAATAAGCAACAGGTTTCTTGTATCTGCGAGCACTGCGCACCCAGCGCACCGCACTAGCATTCAAAGCAATATGCCTCGGCTTTCGTTTTATTTTGCAAACCAGTTTGGCACATTCGGCTTTTTCTATAAGTTTCCGGTTGAACATAATCAGCAACTGACTTTCTGTTGAAGCCACACAGCTCCAGCTCCAGCTCCAGCGCCAGCACTGGCTCCAGCTCTGACTCTGGACCTGGCTCTATGTGGCTTCACTGTGGTGGCTTCACTGTGACTTTTGTTTATACGACGACAAGCATGGTATGTTTAGTGAAAGCGGAGGACTTGCAACGCGCAAAAATGTTCGCAAATAGGAACAAAATGCATCTAAGCGCGATGCGATATCCCAGTTATGCAACCGTCGATCATTGCTTTTATGATTTTCGAGATAAAAATGTTCACCAATCATGGCAAACGCCATACGCTTTTGGTAAATCACAACAAGCTAGATACAAATCAGATCACAATATCACAGCAAAGCGAAGTCTGGTACATTGAGTGACCTACGTTCCTGTGTTAACGAATTTTCAGATTAATTGTACATTTCAGGTGGTTTTGGATAATAACGTTGGGGAAATAAACACTCAAAATATTTAAATTTTTATTACGTCGTTTTAACAACCTGTAAAATGAGTGTTTACAATTTTTTACCTAATTGAGCATTAAATTTTTTATTTCTATCCATAAATAATTTCCCCAAAATGATTATACTCGTATTTTTGAAGTTTCCTTATTGGGAATATTATTAACTGCAATGGGGATATCCAATCAGATATGTTCACTTAGTTCTTTAAAACTTAGAGCTATAAATTATACTCTTAGGACATTTCCAAAGATTACGGCTCTATGTTAACGAATTTGCTGATTAATTGGACATTTCAGGTGGTTTTTGGGGAAAAACTTTGGGTACATAATAACCAATAAAACACCAAATATATTTGCTTAAATTGTTTTTACCTAATTGAGCAATTAAATAAATATTTTCCACTAAAAAGATCATGTTTTCTAAGTTTCCTTATAGGAAATATTATTAACAGCAATGGATATCCAATCTGATGTGTTTACTTAGTTCTTAAAAACTAAGAGCTTTAAATTGTACTCTCAGGACATTGCCTGAGATTACCACTATATGTTAACGAATTTGAAGATAAACGTATATTTTTACGACATTTTAACAACCGTTGAGATAGTTTAACCTTTTGGTAGTTTACATTTTTTTTACCTAATCGAGCAATTAAACTTTGTATTTCTTTCCATAATTAATTTCCACTAAAATGATCATATTTCTTATACCTTTTCTTTACCTTTTGGAAATATTATTTGCTGCAAAGAGCATATCCAATCTGATTTGTCCACTTGGTTCTTAGAAACTTAGAGTTGTAAATTGGGAGTATAAGGATTACTGCTGAGCCCAATTCCTGGAATGCCACTAAAATGATTAAGTTCGAACGGTGAGCATAAAAAATTCCTCAGGTTTAGTTCCGATTTGTCTCTATCTCTCTTATCCCATTAAACTAACGATCCGCCTAACGGATACGCCAGACGAGCCGAGCTCCTGGTGCCAACGAGTCTTGGTCGCCAGCGGATGTACAGCCAACTGCAGCGAAAAGAGATACAACTTAGGGATAGGAGCCACAAGATGTGGCTTGAAATACATTGCTAACTGTATCTTAGCCGCAGCCACAACTTGATCGCAGCCACTCGAAGCAACGGCGGCGGCCGTTTAGGCTCTCGAAGATGTGGGCATGCGGCGAGTAAATGTACACCTGATCCCGGGCCCCTAACTGCCGTTGTTTGGTTTTGGCTGGTAGCTCGGTTCCCAGTTTATTAAACAAATTTATGATTATCCCGTTTCTGAACTCTTTCTTCCACTGCCTCTTCCTCTGGTTCCTCTTCTGGGTGTGAATGTTTTCGAGTCATCTGCGGTTTAACCGCCGAGACCTGAATGAATTTCAGGTGCTCCGCGCCAGTAAAATGTTTGGGGCCCACGTAATACGAAAAAATTAACATCGATATTATAGCTGGCGGTTTATCCGCTTCGTAGGCTGTTTGCCACACAACGATCCGCCAATAAATCAATGGCTCCCCCTCGTTATCATCACAAATAGCTATATTTTCCATATCTCCACCCGGCAGCTCTCGGCAGATCTCGGATTTCCAAATGTCCAAATGCGCCGACATATGTGTAGTATGTACATACGTGTATGTATCTTGATTTTTTTTTTTTTTTGGTTAAGGAAAGAACGTCAGCGGTCCAAGACAACGCCAAGTTTGTTAAATTGTTTATTGCATATTGATATCACACCATTTAAGGCATGGAGGGGCCGTCTTTGCATACAAAGCAACTTATGCAAAAGACATTTTGAGCTTGGCTTAGGATTCAGGTTTCGTTGAGTGGGTACGCCGGCGTAGGTTAAGTTGTTAGTAACTCAAACTTAAAGCAGACATAAGGAAATTACTATTTACTACTCTATGAAATATAAAATAACAGTGTATTATTATTTCTTTCAGAAAAATGGCAGCCAAATACCTCACCCCCCAGCAAGGTCTGGGCTTTTTGGGCCTCTTTATACTGCTCTCTTCGGCGGTACTGGGAAAGTCCCAGATGTGTGAAGTGGAAACGGGCCAAACCAACATTATTCTGGACATTGAGGAAAGCCGAGACTCATGTAAGCTTATTTACCAACATTCCCACATTCACACAGCCGCACATGCGTGCACCATATCTTTAAAATGAATATCCGATGATATTCATACATTGTGATGTGGCCAAAGTTGACCAAGAAAAAAACCAATTCAATGGCCAGTTAAACGCCATTTTTTGGTGGATGCGGCATGAATTTTTATGCGCTTTTCAAACAAAACGCTGCGGGACCAGCCTCGACATCAAGATCATAGACTCGAAGCACGCGAGGTGCAAAGCCATAATTATAATTGTAAACGTGATCATGTACACATGTACATAGGCAGAACATAATTGCTCAAAAATCACGTCAAGCCTGAAACGAAATGTATATACGAGAAAAAGCTCTTATTAATTCAAAAAGTCTTAAACGTTTTTTGTTTATTTTGGGGCGAATGATTCTGTTCGTGCACATTTTATACAACATCAGATCTCACTTTCAAGTCATGGCTGGCCAAACAGCAAGTTCACACCGAATATTTGCACTTTTGTATACATATTTAAGCACATGTAAGGGGCATCAGCAAGCATACAGCACATACTCAGTGAATTGGCGGTGAAACCTGGTCACACTGGCCAACTGTCAGGCATTTCAGGGTTTAGTTTGGCTCCCCTTTTTTGCTTATTAAATTAGTAAAACGAAGACTACAACCAGCTGTGATATGCCGCCTCCCTCCAACGATCAGAAGAAGGATCGCTACGCGAAGCTCGCCTTCCTGGGCGAGGGTCAGTTTGCCATTGTTTACAAGGCCCGGGACACGGTGACCAACCAGATTGTCGCCGTTAAGAAGATCAAGAAGGGCTCCCGCGAGGAAGCACGCAATGGCATCAACCGCACCGCCCTGCGCGAGATCAAAATCCTGCAGGAGCTGCACCACGACAACATCATCGGCCTGCTGGACGTCTTCGGGCAGCTATCGAACGTTTCGCTGGTGTTCGACTTCATGGACACGGACCTGGAGGTGATCATCAAGGACCAGAAGATCATACTCACGCAGGCGAACATCAAGGCCTATGCCATCATGACCCTGCGCGGCCTGGAATACCTGCATCTCAATTGGATCCTGCACCGCGATCTCAAGCCGAACAATCTGCTGGTGAACAGCGACGGGGTGCTCAAGATCGGTGACTTTGGCCTGGCCAAGTCCTTTGGCTCCCCCAATCGCATCTACACGCACCACGTGGTCACGCGCTGGTACCGCTCCCCGGAGCTTCTTTTCGGCGCCCGCCAGTACGGCACCGGGGTGGACATGTGGGCCGTGGGCTGCATCCTCGCCGAGCTCATGCTGCGGGTCCCCTTTATGCCCGGCGACTCCGATCTGGATCAGCTGACACGGATATTTGCCACGCTCGGCACGCCAACGGAGCAGGAGTGGCCGAACATCACCAAGCTGCACGACTATCTCCAGTTCCGGCACTTTCCGGGCAATCCACTTGACGCCATCTTCACTGCGGCCGGCAACGATATGATCCTCCTGATGCGCCGCCTCTTTGCGATGAATCCCCTAAAGAGGCTCTCCTGTCGGGAGGCCCTGAGCTTGCCCTACTTCAGCAACAAGCCGGCGCCCACGGTGGGTCCCAAGCTGCCGATGCCCTCGGCCATCCTGGCCGCCAAGGGGCTCGACAATCCGGATGATAAGCCGCCGCTCAAGCGCAAACTGGTGGAGACTACGGTTCGGGGCAATGCCCTGCCCCAGAAGAAGCGGTTGCAGTTCTAGACCAGCGCCTGTTATTCCCCATCGTACGCCCCAGCAAAAACCACCCTTTTGTATATGAATATTGACTGCAAAGACTTTTTTTAAAGCTGAAATAAGATGAGATTATGTTGCATTTCCATGTGTGTTTATTTATTGTACGAGTAAGTGTGCTTGGCACTAGTTGCTTCACGTTTTAAGAGGCGGATTGAATTATAAAAGATGTAAGAGCGGTTAACTTGACCCCAAAAACAAAGTGAAAGGCTGTCCGCCGCTGTCTCCTTTGGCTCGTGATATGTGTGCCGGGCTGCGGGATTGAAAATCAACTTTTTCGAGTTCTAATAATTTGCTTCCTATGTTTACAATTTGCTTGCAGTTATCGGACAGCCGACTAATCCGTCGGAGCTTCCAATTTTTGGCGATCCAGAGACGGAAATCGCCCTCAATTTGGTCTTCCCGAAAGGCCAGCCAATTTTCCAGCTTAATGGCAAAAAATTACAACTGCTTCAGCCGCTGGACCGGGACGAGGAAAACCTCAGTCATATTGTGTTTCAGGTACATTATCGTTTGCCATATTTTATAATAAGCAAAGACTTAGCAAAGACTCAAAAGCGAAAACACACTACATACATACGGAATGGCTGCCTTTCCGTTGCAGGTTTCCTGCACCATCCGATCGACGGGCAAGAAGCGCAACATTCCCATTATTGTTCGGGTGTCGGACATAAACGACAACGCGCCGCGTTTCATGAACACGCCCTACGAGGTTACCGTTCCCGAGGTAAGTAAATAGAAATTTCTGAGTGTCTGCGGCACGATCAGCTTTTCGTCGCCCCGAAGTTTGCCCGCATTACTTGCGCGGTTGTAGTTGCCTCAGAACCGGGTGCCAAACGGACTATCACGCTGTCGCAGTCATTGCTGCACTCGGAAAAAGTTTAGATACACATCTAGCAAGATTCAATATGATACGAGCATAGGTCTGGGGTTTTAAGATACGGCTATCTTCATTTAGCACGTATCAGGTTATAGATATAACCAATAGCTTTAACACAGTTAAAGCATATTAAACGCCTTTCTTGTTTATAACCTCAATAAACTTTAATCGTTAGGCGGCCTTTCAAGACCAACGCATCACAATTAACATCTTACTTGGGGAAAAGTCAGCAAAATGCGATGAAACTTTGTTTTCGGTGCACCAGAGTCAGGTGAATGTGCATAGCTGGCCGACGCGACGGCAGAAACTACATAGCGAACACTAATGAAGTGGTAGTGAACATGTTTCCAGGCTTCGGACAACCAACAATAGCATGTTGAGCGGATCCACAGCATCCCGGGCAGCATCTTGCCTTGCTTAGCGGCGAATGCAAGAGTATTGCCGGCTTTTAATCACGTATTTAGACTAATAACGTTCAATTACAGAACTGTTGACATATTAGAAAGCCGCAGCGTCAGCAAAAAGCACAAAATAAAACGGAAACGTGCCATATAAGAGGCGATATAAATGCATTATTCTTTAAAGACCCGGCCAGCTCAAGGAAGCCTTGAAATCAAACGTGCTAAATGGCAATTTTAATTCAAAGTGATCACACTGAAGCATGATCAAAAGCATATAATTAATTGCCGTTTTCTCCTCTTGCACATGCCGTTTAAACTGACATTAAGGAATTTAGAGTCCATGTTTTGACAATACACACTCCCAACATAGAGATCTGTATACAGAAAGCGAGCAGAAATCGGCCAAAGGACAAACCTTGTCATCGTTTTTCCCAGCGCATGAGGGTATATAGAGTGCTTTGTCAATTGGGGATCGCAGGTCCCTTTAAGGCGATCTGCCAGTCAAACTGGAATATAATTGGTATGCACTTGCCGACTTAGGCGAACACTCCCGAGGGACCCGATCGATGTCCAACCACTTGGCCGAGCAGCAAAAAGGACAGGACAACAGAATTGCATTTCATTCCCTCGCCATCAAATAATTACAAGAAGAGACTCAAATTATACCTCTAGAGAGCAGCCGAAACACTATTGTATAAAATGGAAAACAAAAACGCCAGCCCGAGCCTAAATACCAGTCAGCATAAAATGAAAATTATGAAATGCACATTAACTTCGCCTGCCATTTGGCTGCAAAACAAATCCTAAAGTTCAGCAGACGAACAATGCTCGGCATAAACTGTGGTGGTGAGTGGCGGCGGAATCCCCTGGTCCCTGGTGGGGCTAAATTACAGATTCAAGAAACAAGAAAGATGCACACATCGCATGTGTATATAGTACATGCAACTTATGTGTATATAGAGGCAGATGCCATGTACGAGCGTCTGCTCCTTGAGATAAGTTTAAGAGGCTGCCGCCACCGTTATTTCATATAACCGAAGACAAAACACTGCTGCTTTTGTTCGAGCTGCTTCACGCTGTAACAATGCGATTAAAATAGTGATCCCACAGTTTCTTGCCTTATGCAGTGCATGTGTTTCAGTCCCTGGGCTTCAACCTTTAATTGCGTGGTTTATGTTTTGCAGAGCACTCCAGTGGGAACCACAATTTTCCGAAACATCCAAGCCCTCGACAAGGATGCAGGTGTCAATGGGTTGGTCGAATATTTCATAGCCAATACTAGCGATCCGAATAACTCCAGTGAGGATGCCTACGGCACCTTTGCCATATCCTTTCCACATCAGGGACAGGTAAGATCGAACAGACAATAAAACCTAATCAAAAAACTCTAAAATTCCTATCTCTTTTCTTATTTATGCTTTATTATTTAAACCCATTAATTCTAGGTCACTGTGGCAAAAACTCTGGACTATGAGAAGACCAAAAGATATTACCTTACCATCATTGCATCGGTAAGTCTGGGATATGCTTAATATCTTAATTTATATAACACTACAAAAGGGTTTAATTAACCAATTTCCTAAGCTTTTGCTTTGAGCCAGCCCCTATCTTCCATTTCCATAAATTATACATTACAAAAACTTGCTTTTACCGGCCGTTTTAGCCGGCGGCGCAAATACTAGTTTTGTTCCTTTCACCTGGGCGGTGGATGCGAAGTTATATAGTCATAAAAATCAATGATGAACCGAAACGAATACACTTTTCACCAACGGCTGGCTGCATATGTTTATTGCATTTAATTTGCTATAATAAATATGGGCCCATCTTAATTGAATCTTTCAGGATCGAGCCCGCAACGTTGCCGATCGCCTCTCCTCGACGACCACATTGACGGTGAACATCGCGGACTCTAACGATCTGGATCCCACGTTCATATACAGTGGCTGTGAGTCTCTGGACGGAGCCTGCATTAATCCGGAGTACACAGCATCCGTGCCCGCCGGATCCTTGCTGGGCGTGCTAACAGTTCTGCCCGAACGCATTCAGGCGGTGGATTTGGACACCATTGGATCCCCCATCCGATACAGCTTTGCCAGCGGAATGCCCGGAAACTATGCGGACTACTTCCAGATTGACGAGAGCACCGGAGTGCTGAAGCAAACCAAAGCCATCGACACGTCCACGGCCAAGAAGTACGACATCATCGTCAAGGCGGAGGAGGTGGCGCCGGGTCCCAGGCGCTTTACCACGGCAAAGCTTGCGATCGCCGTCAAGCCCGTGGATGCCAATCCCCCCGTGATAGCTGCCTCGGCCATCGAGGGCTATGTGGAGGAGAACTCAGCCGTGGGAACTAGGGTCTTGGACTCCAGCGGAAACCCAATATCGTTTAGCACCACCGACGCCGACCTGAGCGACACGGACGCGAAGCCCGATTACATCTACGAGCTGACCACGCCGTCGTTTAACGTGACCAGCGAAGGTGTTTTGGTGGTGAACGAGGACAACCTCGATCGCGACCCCCCCGCCCCAGGACGTTTTAAATTCCAGGTCGTGGCCCGGGAGCCGCGCACAAACGCCGCCAGTGCGCCTCTCAGCCTGACGGTGCACTTGCGGGACGTCAACGATAATGCGCCCAAGCTGGCGATGGTTGCTCCCATTTCCATAACCGCCGGCGACCAGAGCGAAAGCCGCCTGGTCACCCAAGTGGTGGCCACCGACAACGACGAGGGACCCAACGCCGTGGTCGCCTACACCATATACCATGTGTCCAACAACGGCATTCAGAAGTTCGCAATCGACCGGGAGACCGGGGAGATTCGGACACAGGGCCGTCTGCTAGCCGGGGAGCAATATAGCATAACCGTTCAGGCCACCGACATCGGAGGGCTGTCCTCGCAGGCGATCGTTGAGGTCAGCGTGACCCCGGGGCCCAACACGAAGCCACCGCGCTTCCAGAAAGCCATCTACGAGGTCCAGGTCAGCGAGGGTGCCGAGATCAATTCGACCGTAACCGTGGTGCATGCCGACGATCCGGAGAACGATGCCGTTGTCTACTCGATCATATCGGGCAACGATCTCCGGCAGTTCGCCGTCGGCCAGGAGAGTGGCGTGATTGTGGTCATCCGGAAACTGGATCGTGAGAGTCTAACGCGCTACCAGTTGATTGTGAAGGCCGAGGACACGGGTGGTCTCTCGAGCAGTGCCACGGTCAACATCAAAGTCACGGATATAAATGACAAAAATCCCGAGTTCGATGCGTCCACCCTGCCGTACGTCTTCCAAGTGGACGAGGGCAAGGCCCAGGCTTCGGTCGGTGTCGTCCATGCAACGGATGCGGATGAGGGTATCAATGCAGAGATCACCTACTCCATTCCAGCGGACATACCCTTCAGCATCAACGCAACTTCTGGGGAGATACGGACGGCTAAAGAACTGGACTATGAGACCCTGAACGAGTACAAATTTGTGGTGACCGCCAAGGATGGAGCTCCGGATGCACGGCTGGGTACGGCCAGTGTGACTGTGATGGTGCTCGACCTGCCGGACGAGGTGCCCAAGTTCAGCGATGCCCGCATCGATGTGCACATTCCGGAGAACGAGGAGAACTTCCTGGTGGCCACGGTGCAAGCCTTCGATCCGGACTCCTTGCCGGAGATTACGTACGTGCTGCGAAAGGGCAACGGGGAGCTCTTCAAGGTCGCGCCCAAGTCTGGCGAGGTGCGTACTGTGAAGGGATTGGACTACGAGGCCCAGAAGCAGCACGAGCTGACGATTGGCACCATCGAGAACGATGGCAACGGAGCGGGCGACACTGTGCAGCTGGTGGTGGATGTCGAGGATCGCAATGACCTGCCGCCGAGGTTTATTACAGTGCCCGATCCGGTGACCGTGAACGACGATCAGAGCATTGGCACCATCATCGCCACCCTCCCTGCCATCGATGGGGATGGCACCTCGCCTGGTAATGTGGTGCGGTACGAGATCGTGGGACGGGGCAAGGCGCCCAAGTACTTCCAGGTTGACCCGGACACCGGCGCCGTGCGTATCCGCGATGAGCTGCACAAGGAGGAGGACACGGAGTACCAGGTGGACATCCGCGCCTACGACCTGGGTGAGCCCCAGCTGAGCTCGGTGGCTCCCCTGCGCGTCGATGTGCACCACCTGAGCTCGGACGGAAATAACGAAGTCAAGATGGACAACACGCTGGAGAGCGGCATGATCATGAGCAGCGAAAGCATTGGCCTGGCCTTCAGCGACGACAGCTACACGACCAGTGTGCCAGAGTCCACTGAGGTGAACAGCACCCTGAAAGTCATGCAAATAGTCAACTCCAAGCAGGCCGCCGATGGTCCGCCAGCCTTCAAGTGTGAGTTCGTGAACGGCAACGAGGAGGGACTCTTTGGATTGAGCATTGTGGACCATGGATGCAGCCTGATGCTCATGCAACCCCTAGACTATGAGAACAAGACATCCTACACCCTACAAATCCGCCTCGGCTCGCACCGATACTTTGTTAACCCTCAAAAGGATACGGCCAGTGTCGAGATTATAGTGCAGGATGAGAACGACAACGCACCGGAGTTCGAGTTCAATCGACTGCGCGGCCAAAGGGATACTTTCTACACCGTGGTGACCGAGGATATGGATGTGGACACAACCATATTGCAGGTACGAGCCACGGACCGCGATTCGGGAAAATTCGGAGTCGTGAGATATGCACTCTTCGATGAGGATGAGAACCGGGTAAACATGGTAAGTGATGTGCCCAAGTTAGTGTAGACAATGTTTCCTATGGCAACTCCTTTCCAGCCCACGAGCTTTTTCATAATGTCCGAGGAGACTGGTATCCTGCGCACATCCAGGCACTTCAAGAACGAAAACGACTTCCCCATGACAATTCTGGTGGAGGCCCGCGACAACGATGCCCAGGAACAAGGATCGCACCGGACGAGGGCCCGCATTGTGATCAACAAGTTGGCGGACATCAATCGGATGGCCTTGTCCTTTGCAAATGCAGCGCCCAGCGATCTTCGCAGCTACTACACGGAGGTGGAGGAGCTCTTGGACAAGAAGACCGGCCTTGTCAGTGGTATTGAACGAATGAGCAGCCAGAAATACCTGGCGCACAATGGATCGGTGATTGAGAATCCGTCCGCAACGGACATATGGTTCTACCTGATCGATCCAAAGACCGAACGACTCGTAAGCCGCATTGACAATGTTGTTGAGACCACACTTTTGGAACCCGCCAAGCGATCCGAACTTAACTTTGCCCTGCCCCTGGCCACAGCAGACAATATATCCTTTCCCATAGAAAGAAAAGAACAAGTTCACAAGGTGAGGATTGACATCTAAAATTATTTTGGAGGAAATTTAAAATTCCTGTGCTTTCAGGCCAAGGTGGATTTAGCCATCGACAACGAAGTCTTCCCTTTTACGCTGATTGCAATATCACTAGTCATACTCGTTTTGGGCACAATAGGCATAATATACATCTGCATATCTTGGTCGAAGTAAGTTAGGCAGATCCTCTATCCTCATGTCACACAACTAAAATGGCTTTTCTTTGAACAGGTACAAAAACTTCAAGGAACGCATGCGCCAGTACTCGTCCACAAATCCCACGCGATATGATCCGGTGATTGTCAATCAACAAGCCTCGAGTGCCAGTGAAACCATTGCCAATATGAAGGAGTACGAAACCCAGATGCTGGCCATGGCTGTGCCTCCGGACGTTGACGACGACCTCCAACTGGACTTTAGTGCCAAGAACCACGCCTTTTCGCTGGACAACGTCAGCTACATCACCCACAAGGAGAACACCAATGGCGGTGGCCAATCGAGTCCATCGCACTCCGATGCCACAACCGCAACCATAGCGACCCTGCGCCGCCACAAAAACCTGAACAACGCGAATATGAACAACAATTTGGCGATAAATAACCGACAGAACACCTTCAACCGAACGCTGGAAATGAACACCAGAAACAATGCCAATCCGCTGGGCTCTCCACCTCCCAATGGCGCTCTTTCGGGCACCTTGACTTTGGGTCGCATCAAGCACCAAAATAGCAACCACTATCAAAACGGTGTTTACAACATCGATCCGACGGGTCCCAACAACCTGATTATGGCCAAAAACAATGCCTACAGTACGATGGGCAGGCGAGGCAACACCTTTGGCGACGTGGGATTGCTGAATGGAAACGCAGAGCTGATGAACAGCACACTGGGCCGCAATGGTCAGCTAAACAATCGGCTTTACGGCGGTGAAGTGCCCATTACAAATCCCCTGTTTCAGAGGTAACTATGCTCGCCAGTTGTAGCTGAACTCTTACTAAAATAGAGGTTTCCTAATTTGCAGATCCAGCTCTGACCACAATCACTTGAGCAGCACGAATGAGAACGTGTCCTTTGGCAAGAGGGACTACGGACAAATAGGTTTCTCATATCTAAACGACTTGGATCGGTCGGAGGTGGAGACCACAACGGAACTATAAGCTAATTCCGATAATTCAGCGTATGCAAACAGACTTTGTTAATATTTAGCTGCCAATTTTTAGTTTAAATAGTGCATTTTACACAACGAGAGCCGTTGCCATCAATTTATGAGTATAGTTTTATGCAATCTGTAAATAAATGCGTAGACATACAGATAGGATGAACTGATAACTGATATATACTATATATATATACACACACATACTGTGCTTTAAGATCAAATGATTGCAGTCATTAGTCGTAAGAGATCCGAGTGCATATTCCCCATTTTTTAAGAAACTGCAAAATCTATGTACGTTTTGTAAAAATGTGAATTATTAGAAATACGCCAACATATACACCATAAACACACATTCATATACATACAGATAATGAAAATATTAAGTTTTATAAATTATTGAGAGCAAATAAATGTAAATATATTAATATTAATATTACGGGTCTCTGGTTTTCTCCACAAAATCGGAACAGACAAGCAAGGATTTAATGGCTAAACAGGTAAACTTATATTTTTGGATTCGCGTGACATACAGACATTAGCACACTGGTTTTCGTCACAGTTTCTCAGGCAGTAGCAGTTGGTGGATTATGAATGGGCTCTATGGGTCTTATATCTGGTTTGCTGTCTTCGTCGTGGGCTGTGGTGACGTTGAGGACGTTGCTGATGAGCAAACTGTCCTCTGCCTCCTCCTTTATTTGGCTTGCACTCACAGTGCTCACACTGGGGACCGGCGTCTCCTCATCCTCGGTTTCCGACTCGTATTTCTGTGGGAAAAACGAGCAGTGTTCATAAATCAGATTGGGGGGCATGGTCTCTAATGACAGCTAATGGTCTAGGTAATGGTTGGGATGGTGCGTTTTTGGGTCAAGCGTGCATCAGGATTAGTTCATGAGCGAGTCGAACCAGGGCATCTGCTCAATGCCCTCCAGCATTCGCAACACCTCGGAAACATTGCCCTCGGGCTCTTCGATTTCAAAGTTCGCACCGGTAGTGTCTTGCATATCGGACGGTTCTTGCATATCGGACGGGTCTGAGGCCAGCTGGTTATACATGAGATTGTCGTGAGCAAAAGCGTCCCTGACCGTCTCCGCCATCTCTTCGTCCTCCTCCTCCCCGTCATTGTCAGCGACCACGTCGGCCGGTACACTGTCCAAACTGTTATCGTCCAGGGCCAGGCCCAGTTCGTTGTCCATGTCGAGAAACATGGAGCACTCGTCGTCCAGGGAGTTCTCCAAGTCCCCGGCAACGCCGAGGTCAAACCCGAATATACCGCTGGCAAAATCCAACAGATCTTCGCCCGCGGCCGGCTGCTCGGCGGGCGCCTCCTCGCCCTCGGAGTGTTCAGCTGGATCGGCATGGCCTGGAGCGAAAATACTTTCTACTGGAGGGATACTTGGTACTTCATAAAACTGGGGGATGAGAGGTCGGATATTTATTCAGAGTGCATCACAATGTCTTACTTATGTACATGCGTGTTTCTTTGTTTGTTTGTTTGTTTTGGCGTGTTTCTGCGTTGCTGTATAGGTTCGGTATACAATGCTTAGCTCTACTACAAAGTGTTGTTGGACAGGTCTAAAACTAAGCCTTGGCAGCGCGCGAACTTACAAAACTGTTGCACAGTTCGATTTCTAGGCAATAGCGTGTGGTTTGCGACAAGTAGCAAGTGAGTGAGTAGTGTCATATGGTGATTATGGCGTGGGTTAGGCGTGGGTCAGGGATCAACGAACCTTTTGTATGTACTGGCGTTTGGGGGGCGCCACGGACAGGTGCAGCACGCAGGTCGAGTCCTCGAGAATGCTGGCAACGGGCTCCTGGCACACCACACCGCTGCGTTCCACGCCGCAGGCCCGGAACAGCACCTGCCGCTTGTCCTCGAGGATGTGCTTGCGGCAGTGCTTGCAGCAGGGCAGCGTCCGTTCGCCGCACTTGACGCCTCCCTCGGTGAAGACGCACTTCGGGTTGCTCGACGACTTGGAGGCGAGAACGCTGCTCTGGGCCCGCTTCTCCTTCAGCTTCTTGTAGAGCACGGCCTCCATGCCCTGGCGCCGGTGGTAGCTGTTCAGCGCCTTCAGCTGCTCGTACAACTTGCGCTCCTTCGGCGTGTCCTTCAGCTGGTCGTGGATGCTGCCTGCAATCGAGGGATATTCACTATGCTGGGTAAGCCTAGGATGGGGATAGGTTGGAACACTCACAGTAGAGCTCCCGCTCGCGGCGAATGTCGTGCAGATACTTGCGGCGGCGCTGCTTGAGCGCGTGCTGCAGGTGCGTCAGCTGGTCCCGGTAGAGGCCCTGCAGCTTCGACAGCTTGGACTCGGCAATGCGCACGGCCTCTGCGCGCGTGTACACCCCGGCGTGCCTAAGGAGGGATTAATCCTTTAGTATTTATTGCACAAAGTGCGGACGGGGGCTTACTTCAGGGGATCGTCGTCGTCGGAGTCGATGCTGTCGCAGTCCGACTCGTAGAAATCAATGTCGGCCGCACTGTTCCGGAGGCAGGGCGGCTCCTCGTCGTGGCTGGAGCTGTCGGAGGCGTAGTCCAGGATGCGGCGCCGCTTGCGCGTGCTGTCCACCACCTGGCCGATGGTGTTGCGATGGTCCTGGCTCACTGAAAGGGAAATAATGAGGTTTCTGGCCGGATGGGGGCAGGGAATCGCTGCTCACCGAAGGGCGTGACGTGGGGAGAGACCACGTCGATCTCGTCCTCGTCGGGATCCGGCTTGGGGGCCTCGGGCTTGATGTCCTCGACGTTGATGTGCCCGGAGAGGCTGTGGAGGAGCGTCTCGTTGGTCTCGACGCGGCTGCGGATGCGGCCCACGGCCAGGTGCGTCTTCTGCAGCTGCGTCTGGCGGTTGTGCTCGAAGCACAGCGTCGTGAGGATGAGTTCCTTCTTGTTGTCGAACTTGGGCACCGCGTTGACGCACTTGCGCCCGTTGGCGTAGACGTGCGTGCACTGGCGGTAGTTGGCGCGCTGGTCGCGCAGGATGTGCCGCAGACAGAAGTCGTGGCCCTCGATCCGCACGCCGTTGCACTCGTAGGTGGGATTGGCGCAGTACTTGATCTTGGCCAGCTCGCTGTGGATCTGGTCGCGCAGCTGCTGCTCCTTCTCCGGCGTGCAGGGGGTGCCGGTGAAGCGGGTGCACTGGCGCAGTTGGTTGGGCGAGAAACTAGCCATGCTGCTGCCGGGACAAGCTCGTTTTTTTCACAGCTTACGAGGTGAAGTGGAATGAAAAGCCAAGCCGGAGTGTGCGGAGCAGGCGCAGTGTGGCAGCAGCTTCGAAAACGAAAAAACCCCAAAAGCCAGTCAAGTTGTGGTTGGCAACGCAGGGAGTATAGAAAAGACAGCGAATAAATTGCCTTTTAGCTCTGTATCCTAGGTGGGTACTCTTTCAGCCCCTTCCCGAGGTGGAGTAACTCTACAAGTTGGAACCATCATCGCCCTTGAGTGTGACTATTTCCCGATTGTTCGGGAATGCCCCATTGACCTGCGGCAAGGTCACACTGCTGGCTATTTTGTTTTCGTTGCTGGCACACAGCACTTTTCGCCCCTCGAACGCAATTCGCTTTACCAGGGCGCAGCCATGAACAGCAGCCCCAAGGACCCCCTCGGCGGCTACCGCGGCATTGGGCCCGCCCCGGCCCCCGACCCCGTGGCCGCGGGCGTGTCCATCAGCATCGAGAGCGACGACAATGACTCAACCTCCGCCGAGCACGACTACCTGCTCCCAACATCCACCTCCGCGGCAGCAGGTGTCGGAGCAGGTGGCCCCGGAGGCTCCGGCCTCCCCGCCACCTCCGGCATCGTCCTGGATCACGGAGCCCCGCCCTCGGGACGCAGCAGCAGCCTCACGGGCGCCGCCCGCCACGGCCACATCCTTTCCTCCTTCCTGGCCCGCCAGCGCTCCTACACGCCTGCCCACAACACCACCAGCAGCCTCGGGAGCAGCAGCAGCAACGGCGGAGGGGGCCTCTCCGGGCGCATGAACCGCCGCCTGCAGCAGTCGCGCAGCATGGGCGCCAACGCGGCGAGCGGCAGTCTCGAGGAGCCCCCCGGCGTGGGAGCCGCCGCTGCAGCGCCCCCCGGCCCCGTGGGATCACCCGGCGGGGGCGTGCGGCAGCTCGGCTTCTGGCGGATGAACCTCAACGACGTCTTCTCCCTCTCCACGGCCCCCTCGCCGGAGGCCCTGCGCTCCTTCATCACACATTCCAACTTCAGATACCAGCCCGCCCCCGGGGCATCAGCAGCTGCAGGAGGTGGAGGTGGAGGTGGAGCCAGTCCAGGGGTCGCCTCGCCCGCGGCTGACAACGCGCACATCCTGCTCAACCAGCAGCAGGCGCCGCCAACGCTTCCCGAACCGAGCAGCTCCCCGCTGAGGATCAACCGCATGGGGGCCAGCCCCGGCGGGGGCATGGGCAGGAGCATCTCGCTGCGTGAGGGCGAGATACGGCACAACCACGGCCTCGTAGGCGGCCGGCACAACGCCAGCGTCATTGGGCTGCACAGCAATCCGGTGCCCTTTGAGGAGCAGGAGCACAATGCCGAGGAAGACGCAGGCGAGGTTGACGCCAACGACGAGCCGGGTGGCGGGGGAGCAGGAGATAACGAGCAGATGGAGCCACACGAGCACGGGGCGGAGGAGGAGCAGCTCATCTCGGACAACACGGTGGTGCACATCCTGAGCCACTTTGTGCGCTACCTGCCGCTGATCTTCATCCTCTTCCTGAAGTTCATCCACGACCACCTGGTGGGCATCGTGGACCTGCTGGTGCTGCAGACGGTGATCTACAACGTTAACCGCTCGGTGCGCAACCAGGTGGCCCGCCTGGCCCAAAAGAACTACGCTGTGATGATCCGCGATGCATGCCTGATCAGCGTGGTGGTCAGCCTGCGGCTGTACCTGGCCACGGCCCCGCCGGACCCGTTCGGCCTCATTGTGCCGCCGCCCCGCAAGTACTTCAGCCTGGAGATCACCGCCTTGCCCTACCACGCGGAGCAGGCCGAGGCGGACAAGCTGGCCGGCGGTCCCACGACCTCCTCGGAGACGCTCAAGGCTTCCGTTTCCAAGGACACCTACGATGCCCTCAAGGTGATACCCCTGGGCATGCTGCTCTACTACATCGCTGTGAGTGATCTCATCATCAAGCTGCTGACGATGCTGCTCAAGCTGGGCATCACCATGCTGCCCCACCACCTCATGCGTCTCAAAGTCCGGGTAATACTCCTATAACTAGCAGGGTATAAGGTCACTTGACATGTACATATGTATGTTGCAGGCACGCCTCTACGTGTTGGTGGAGTACTCCTCGCAGTTCTATCGTGCCCTCACTCCAATCACACAGTGGTTCCTCTTCCTCTACGAGTCCTACTCCGGCCTGGAGGTCGTCTCCGGCGGCCTCTTCTCCGCCCTCTACCTGGGCGCCAAGACGTTCGAGCTGGTGGAGCGCGGCAAGTCGCTGCAGAAGGCCATTGTGACCTTCAGGAATAACATCGTAAGTAGTGAGGCGTACGAATCGTTATTCCCTAAGAAGTTGTTCGTTCGCTTCCTCTTTTAACGAAGAACTAGGTCGTTCTTTCAGTTCAGTCGTTATTTTTCGACCAAGAACTACTTACAAAACGAACTATATAAAGAAACGCATGAACATAAATGGGGAATGAACGAACGAACAAACTGAGCGAACGATAGAACTAAAAAAAAACGAACAAAAAAAGTAACCAACGAACTTAAGTAACCAATTAAATGAAACCAACGAACTAAAAGAACGAATGGGCTAAAGATACGAAAGATCTGAAGGAAACGAACGAACTACAAAGAACTAAGACCGATGATTCGTTGATTTAAAGCAGTGGTGGGCACAAATTTTCAACTTGGGAGCCGGCCAAGAAAGAAAGGAAAGGGTCTACATATTTTTTTTTTGCTAATTTCACACATTCCCTTTTCACCGTCAAATTCCGAACTGACTTGCACATGTCGATTCCCTTTTGTTCGAGAAATTCACAGTTTCTTTTTTTGGAGCCAAAAGAGCTATGGGCTGCCCACCGTTAAAGATTCGTTAGCTTAGTATGTTCGTTCGACAATCCCACACTAATCGTAAACACATCGATTCTGTAAGGCTACAATTTTGATACGAGTTGTTTTCCATAGGACTCGGAGCGACCGCCTACCAAAGACGAGCTAGATGCCGCGGGCGCCCTGTGCCCCATCTGCCACGACGCTTTCACCTCGCCCATCGTGCTGGAGTGCGGCCACATTTTCTGTGATGAGTGCGTGCAGACCTGGTTCAAGCGCGAGCAGACCTGCCCCATGTGCCGGGCGAAGGTCAGCGACGATCCCGCCTGGCAGGACGGCAGCACCACCTTTTTCCATCAGCTCTACTAGCTGACCCCTAGCCCCCAAGCCCCCGCCCGTTGCGTCTGCTTCCGGGGCATATTACGCGTGTACATATAGTCAAAGCTAGCATTTGTTTTATTAAGCTGACAGTTATTAATTATTACTAAAAGACATGACTACGGGCTATTGCTTTTTGGTTCTTCTGGTTCACCGGCGGCGCTTGGCCTGCTTCGCCTGCTCCAGGGAGCGCTGCTCGAAGTGCTCGCCGTCGCCGCGCGTGGCCTTCCTGTTGATGTCCGCGTGGCGCTCCCGGCTCACGATCTCCTCCAGCACCTCGCTGTCGCCCTTAATGAGGCGCGTGCGTCCCGTGACGGGGTCCACCTCGCGGCGAATCTGGCTCTGGCGGCGCTGGTACTCCTCCGGCGTCTCGGGGGCGTGCGACTTGCTGTTCATCAGCGCTTGGGGGCACAAAGGTATTCAGCAAGGCTTGGACTACACCCAAAACAACACCCACCGACCTATTGGTATGGAGAAGTCCTCCTCCGGGGCAGCGTCCTGCTCCCGCACCCGCTCGGGTTCCTGCGGCTCTGGGGGAGGCGTCTTGCGGCGCGCATGCTTCTTCGACTTCTTAGGGGCCTTGTGCTTCTCGTGCTTCTCCTTGTGGTCGCGCCGCTTGTGCTTGTGCCGCTTCTTGGACTTTTTCTCGCTCTTGCCCATGGCCGGCGGAGGTAAACAAAGCGCTGCGTATAAGGATGACACTGGCCGCTAGGGATGGCACTCGCGGCGGTCGCTGTGCAGCACTGGCGAGCGGATGGTTTTGACAGCGCCGCGTGGAATGTGGAACGCAAGTGGAGCGCAATCAACGCATGTTGTGTGTACAAAAAGAAACGTCAAACCGCAGCAGCGCTAAAAGCGAGTGAGCCCGCACCAATAAAGCCCCAAACAAACACTGAAAGGATCTTGACGCAGCGCCACAAGGAGAGCAGGAAGAGCCAGCAAGCGGCGGCCCAAAGCGCAGGCAACGGACACTCTCGCACACAACAAAAACAGCGCACCCACACACTTGCGCTCACCCAGGAGCAGCAATCAAGGCAGAACAGAGCAAGCAGCACAGAGCAGCGGCAGCGGCGGAGAGGGGAACCGGAGGCACAGAGGCGGAGACACTGAGAAGGAACTGGGAGTCGTCGGATAGATAGACAATCACGGTCCAGAGAGCCGGTTGGAGCGGCCCCAGGAGGAGACAAGAAGAAGCAACACTCGAGCAGCAGGGAACGGAGAACGGGACAGGGAGAAACGGGAGCCACCGCCGGGATGAGCATGGAGAAAGTAGCCAGCAAGCAATTCGAGTCGTAAGTGTCCCTCCCCTACCCCCCCTACCCTCCTACCCCCTACCCGCCTACCCCCTATCCACTAGAGGTAGTAACTAGGCCAGCAGAGATCTCGTTGGGGTTTCGATTGTTAGGTTATGTTCTGGGCAGCGATTATGGTCAGCGAGCGGCTTCAGTCTTCGTCCTCGGACTGACGGAATAGGATGTCGGCGGCGAGCTCCTCGTCCTTGTCGCAGGCCAGGTACGCCTGCACGGCGATGTCGCGACGGAAGCCCAGGGAGACCAGACGCTGCACGGCGGCCCTCTCCTCCTCGGTGAGCTCCTCCTGCTGCCGCACGCTCTCCGCCTCCCACTCGGAGACGGTGGCCAGCTCGCCGGCGAGCATCTCGCGCAGGTTCTCCAGCAGGGTGGCGTCGCTCTCCGCCAGGCTGGCCAGGGCCATCTCGAGGAGGTTCGGGTTCTGGCGCACCATCTCGCGCACCCTAGCGAACCGGGGGTCGCTCAGCAGCGGGTGCAGGTTCTGCGTTGCCTGGGCGATGCTCGGACTCGCCTCGGAGGCGGAGTCGGCGAGCGCCGCCTGGAAGGGGGCATGTGCCTGCGACGGGGCCAGCGAGGTGGCCAGGGAGGAGGCCTGGGCCGAGGCAGAGGATGTGGCAGCGGCCGCGTTCGCGGTGGAGGCGGAGATCTGCTCCTGGCCGTGCGGGGGGATCCCCGTGATGAGGTACTCTATGGCCCGCTCCGGGTGATTGAAGCTGGCCCGCATGGCGTCCCGCACCTCCGGCTCCTCGTAGCCCATGGCCATCAGGTCGCGCACCCTCTGCTCGATGGTGGCCTGCGTGGGCGGTTGAGATGTGGACGCAGGGGCCAGGGCCTTGATGGAAACCTGGGCCGTTCCCGGGGCCGGCTGGGTGCGCGCCTCACTGTTCGCCGCTGTGAGGGGCGGGGTGGGCGGCACCTGCTCCTCGCTGGCCGCCGGCACGCTCTTCTTCCGCATCAACACGATGAACTTGCTCTCGCACACCTGGTACTCACGCAGCGGCAGGGCGTCCTCCATGATCCGTCCGCCGTAGATCAGCTGCTGGCTCTCCGCCGGCATGGCCACCTCGGGCATGTCGCTCAGCCGCTTCTTGAGGGCGCCCACGTCCTGCTTCTCGCTCATCTCCACGCTGATTGTGCGCTGATCGAGCGTGCGAATGGACAGCTTCATGGCGATGGATTGGGTCCTGGAAAATAGAGAAGAAATATTCGGTTTCGGGCGGGTTGTCAAAACTGTCGGGATCTCTCTGGCACTAGCACTCTCACTGGCTCGGGTTTGGGCTGGGGCTGGGGCTGGGGCTGGGGCTCCGCTTTGAATCCAATCCCTTGACCTACTAATCAATGTTTCTTTTTCTTTCCCCCCCAACAACCGATCCGGTCCGGTCTGGTCTGGTCTGGCCCGTTTCCCCTCGTCTCGTTTCGTTTCATTTCGTTTCGATTTGATTCGATTTGATTTGTGCGTGCGTGCGTGTGCCATGCTCGCCCGATCCAGGAAACCCTGGCCAGACCTCGTCGACAGCGACGACAGCGATGTGGAGAACGAGATAGACGTGGAGAAGCTGCCGCCGCTGGAGGCGGGACCCGGCGAGAATCGCCTGCAGCACACATACTGCCTGTGGTTCTCGAGGAAGGGGACGCAGCGAGCGGCCACCGACTACAGCAAGTCGCTGCACGTGGTCGGGCGGTGCGCCAGCGTGCAGCAGTGGTGGTCCCTCTACTCGCACCTCATCCGGCCCACCTCCCTCAAGCCCTACCGGGAGCTGAGCCTCTTCAAGCAGGGCATCAAGCCGATGTGGGAGGACCCGGCGAACAGCAAGGGCGGCCAGTGGGTGATACGGCTGCGCAAGAGCAAGATCGACCGGGCCTGGGAGAACGTCTGCATGGCGATGCTCGGGGAGCAGTTCCTCGTCGGCGACGAGATATGCGGCATAGTGCTCCAGACAAAGTACCCGGTGAGTTTTTTCCACCCTTTCTTACCTTTCCTTTTCGATTTACCAGTGAAAACCGTGCCAATTTAGCTAGATTACTTGAGTGCACCTTGTCCGGCTGCCTTGGCAGTTGCTAATTCAAAGTGTTTCCATGATTACCCCATCAATTTAGTGAATTTAACAAGCTATTTTCTGTGTGGGCAGGGAGTGCGTTTGAATTTCGCTCCTCGGCCGCCAGTGTTGCGAAACGACAAAAGCATACTCCCACTCCCAGCCCCCCTAGGTATCTAGGTATTTGTATTATTACGCCCATTTAGCCCACACATATTATTACCCCAAGTCCAGCAGCTGGTGAAGAGTTTCAAAAAAGTGCCGGTCGCGTTTCATTCATAAAAATGTTCGCGCATGACGTTTCGCGTATCAAATGGAATCCACAAACAAACCAGTGCTGATTGTTGTTGTTGAAGGTGGCGCTGGTGTTGCCAACACCGAAAAAGACCAACACGTCCTCGCGGTATTTTTCGCCAAACGAAAGACAAGGTGCAGGCACGAAAAAGCCCAGCAACAGAGGAAACAAAAACAGTGCAAATGAAATAAAATAAGAAATCACGACTTGACAAAGCTAAAAATAATCAAAAAACTGGGAAAATGTGGCCATCATTTGGGTGCTCGAGAAAAGGGAAAAATAAAAAATTGCAAAAAATGTTGACCCCATGTTCCACATACCGCATCCTAGTTAACAGCAGCGGATTAAGGTCCACAGTTATGTTAAGGTCCACAGTTATCTAGTCTGCTAGATGGTTCTGGTCCTCGCTATACCGCCTAAGTTTTTTAGTTTGAGGGTCTAATATTTAGGACGAGTGATGGGCCTTCAATGTAATTGAATACTACTTACTATCAAATTTTATTATGAAAAAAATAAGGTTATTTTCATTTGTTAACAATTGGTTAGAATGACAGCGGCATGTTAACAGCACTGTCTTAGAGCTGCACAACACTCGATAAATTATTGCTATCGAGTATATAACTTTGAAAAAAATGTTAATTCATAAATGTAAAAAAATCTGTGTTTTGGGCACACTTAGGGATGCCCAGGAATACCCTACATTCCTCACAGAAATTACCCAGGAAATACCCTTAGCTCCTGTTCTTTGAGAATTATATATTAATTGTTTGATTTATGTCGTTGCGTGTTGACCGCCTCCGATTGTTTCGCTACTGGAAGAAAACCCCCGAGTATCGATAGCGAACGCTCGCGCTATCGATAGGCGCCCATGCCTGACCAGTCAGGGTCGCTCATCGCTATTCGAAATAGAAACTCGCACCGCGCACGACGCACCGCGGACGATCGTCGCTGAAACTTACGAACTTTGCTGCGGACGCCTGAGAACGCCTAAATCGAAATCATACCAGCAATCGTTTCGCGATAAAAATACAAGCGCCGGGCCAAAAGCAGTGTCTCTGCCAGTTTGCTGTGCCAAAAAAGCCAGTTCAGAGTGTGTTGCCCCCTCCCAAAGTCGGCAATGTGCGGGTAACAACAATAACAACAAAAGTAACAATAAGCGGCAACAACAACACAACTCTGGTGGCACCCAACACTCACACACAAACACGCGCGTACGAGCGAGAGCGGGCGAGGTGACAGTGCGTCCCCTTCACACCCACCGTACGCAGCAACAACAAAAAACCGAAACCGAAACGAAAATAAAACGAAACGCAAGCGAAAGGCAAGAAGGCAAAAAAGCGAAAAGCTAGAAGAAAAGCAAAAAAAGACGCAAGAACAAATAACGCCCACCGTAATAACGTAACCCCCACGCCGCCCCCCGCCCCCTCTCAGCCGCTAGCGAACAGAAGAAGAAGAGGAAGCAGAAGCAGACGGCAAAATTGGAGCTTTGCGCAGAAATCGATTTTTTTGCCCATTTTAAGAGATTTTCGGGAGCCTCTCCCACTTCTCTATAGCCCCAAAATCATAGCCAGTGTGTGTGTGCGTGTGTGTGCGTTAGTGCGTGCGTCGGTGTGTGTACGTGTGCCGTTTGCCGTGTGCGGTGTGTTTGCGCGAAAGTGAAACAAACAAAAGCAGCGGTCCAGGAATTGTTGCCGTTAAGCAGGAAAGCTTAAAAATATAGACGCGCCGCTTGCCTTGAGTTTTTTTTGGAACAAGCAAACCGCGCGTCGTGAGTCACAAAAATCATTCAGCTTTGGCGCTAGCAGCTCTCCCGCTCCTTCCCATCTCCCCATCTCGCCATCTCTCTCTCTGGCCACGAAGAGAGGCCAGGCAACATACAAAAAAATAATAATAATCCAAAATATTAGGCAAAGGAAAGAGCGGAGCGGAAAATCAATAAAGGTCTCGCGGTGGCAAAATAATAAATAAAGAAAAGAAAAGCGAGGAAAAGAGGAGAAAGAAACAAAGCTGATAGAAGAAGAGAAAGGGAAAAACACAACGTGCAAACAAGTTAGGCGAGTGCACGTGTGTGCGTGTGTGTTAACGTTTAACTGCTAATCGCGAACCGCGTAACAAAAGCTTACGTAAAGCTCTGCAAAAAGCAGCCCCAACACAACAACGAAGCGAGCGCAACAAACGCAACAAGAAGCGCCCCCCAACAAAAAAAACTCAAGTTAACCCAAAAAGTCGAAACGAAAGATTGAAAAACAAAGATGACTAAAGACAGATTAGCCGCTCTGCATGCCGCCCAGTCCGACGATGAGGAGGAAACGGAGGTGGCCGTCAACGTCGACGGCCATGACTCGTACATGGACGACTTCTTCGCCCAGGTGGAGGAGATCCGTGGCATGATCGACAAGGTGCAGGACAACGTCGAGGAGGTGAAGAAGAAGCACTCGGCCATACTGTCCGCCCCGCAGACGGACGAGAAGACCAAGCAGGAACTGGAGGACCTGATGGCCGACATCAAGAAGAACGCCAACCGGGTGCGCGGCAAGCTCAAGGGCATCGAGCAGAACATCGAACAGGAGGAGCAGCAGAATAAATCGTCGGCGGACCTGAGGATCCGCAAGACGCAGCACTCGACGCTGTCGCGGAAGTTTGTCGAGGTGATGACGGAGTACAATCGCACCCAGACGGACTACAGGGAGCGCTGCAAGGGGAGAATACAGCGTCAGCTGGAGATTACCGGACGGCCGACGAACGACGATGAGCTGGAGAAGATGCTGGAGGAGGGCAACTCGTCGGTGTTTACGCAGGGCATCATCATGGAGACGCAGCAGGCGAAACAAACGCTGGCGGACATCGAGGCGCGCCACCAGGACATCATGAAGCTGGAGACGAGCATCAAGGAGCTGCACGACATGTTCATGGACATGGCCATGCTGGTGGAGTCGCAGGGCGAGATGATTGATCGCATTGAGTACCATGTGGAGCATGCTATGGACTATGTGCAGACGGCAACTCAGGACACCAAGAAGGCACTCAAATACCAGAGTAAAGCGCGACGAAAGAAGATCATGATACTGATCTGCCTCACTGTGCTGGGCATCTTAGCGGCCTCATATGTTAGCAGTTATTTCATGTAAATCTCAAATGCAATTACTTACACAGCTACACTCACACACACACACATCTATACCACACACCCACGACACAACAATCTCAATCTCAATCTCATTGAGCTCGCTCCTTCATGTCTGTTAGGATGTTGCGCAACCCACCCAGAAAAACGAAAAAGAAAAAACGATAAACGAGAAAACTAAAGCGAGAATGCAATTGTAAGCGAACGCAACCAAACCAGTGACCCCTGAAAGTTACACGAAATTAGGGATCTATTACACCAATTATAGCTAATGTAGAAGAACATGTATGTACGAGTATGGTTAGTTTGATTGTACAAAAAAATGTGCAGAGCAAACACGTAAAGAGTCTCAAGAAGTCCCCAGAGTCTACACCCACACAATATACACAAGAAACTCAAAATTGATATAGCAAACAGAATATTTAGTAAATGTATACAAATGGCTATTTAAAAATTATAAATATACATAAAAAAAAAGAAAAGAGAAAAGAAAAGAAAATCAACAGTAATTGCAAAGAAAACATGAAATTTTATTGATTATTGTTATAATGCGAAGCAAAAAACAAAAAATGGAAATTATGATAAAAGAACGCATCACGCCCACACAAAACACGCTACTCACTGCAAATGCTTTGCCAGAAGAGGAGATGAACAAAGGGAAATCTCTTGTTGATTTCCTGGTTTTTGAAACATTGAAAATGCATTTAGTTATTGTTTGTTTGACTAGTTTAGTTCTCCTGTTATTAAATCTCACATAGAGTAGCCTCATCAACCACATACACACACCTCACAGCCAATCTCACTCACTAAATGAAACGATGAAGAAAAGCAACAAATCTCTAGTTAACTTTTGAATATTTATTATAAAAGATTGTTTATTATGCGAGATAATAACTATATTGACTATTTACTATAATGCTATTTACTTAACATGTTCATATTTATTGAATGCATATATATATATATATATATAGATATACAAAACACACAACATATATATAAACTAGTTAAATAGCTAACTCGAAGATTGTCTGAATGAGCGGAAGAGGCGGAATAAACAAAACATGAGATACGAACAGAAGCCCTACGAGTTGCGGGCTTGATGGAATGTTAACTTTACCAATACGTGCAATTCCCAGACGCAAACTAATCGGTAAACTATTAATTTTCAAGTTTTTTCAGCTTTTTTTTTGTTGCGCAAACAATTGAGCAAGTTTTTTTATAGCCATAAATTGACTTCCCTCGCAACCAGTTTTTCGTTTCCGTATACCCGAAGGCTTAGTTTCTTTGACTTTGATTTCATTTTCAAACCGCTCAACGCAAAACCCACCCACCCATACACACACACTCATTTCAAGAGTTCTTTTCTCTCCTGATTAACCTAATTTATTTTTCTTTTTTTCCCCCCGTCCCCATATCCACAATACAACAACTAACAATTGGAATGCAAATATGTATTTTCCTCATACGCAAATCGCAAATCAAATATGTATACCCCATGGCATGCGGCTTTGAAAACAATTTAACAAACCGAAACCAATCGACTTGCACTTCCAATCAAATCCAAAATAATCCATTATAGTATTCAAGCAACCAAGAAATAGCATGCTTATGCTCATCGAGGCCTATAATCTGCATAATAAACACACAAATAGTTTGTAGTCAAATTGAAATCACATAAAACAGATGCAATGCAACATTATTTCTAATTCTAAACAAGCGCAATATAGTACATATTGTATTTATGAGTTTAAAATGAGTAAAAAAGCGCAGCAGCACGCGGAGAAACGTCGTTTTCGCTTTTAAGTAGGAAAAGCCATTTTGTTAATGCACCACCACCTGGAAAGTCACCAAAGTGAACTGCGCCAAATGGTGAATTTCCTTCGATTACACCACTTGCAAATGTCAGATATGCATACTGTGCACGTTTTTTTTCCCTCCGTTTTCCACTTTTGAACTTTTGTCGATCGAGAGAGAATGCCTAAAAATGAAAACTGCAACGACAAAAACAACAGCAACAACCAGCACGCCACCACAACAACAACAACAGCACCCAGTTAACACCGCGTCTAGTGAACAAAAATACCGATAAAAATCGATAAATAAACGATAGTACCACTTCGTATTATGCCAATCAATCAAACTGCATTTGAATGTAAAAACCTCAAAATGCAATCTAATAATGCCCGAAAACATGAAACATCAAAACGCGACTCCGCCCCGCCCGCGCCCGCGCCGTTCCAGTTCAACAGTTTTCCCCGCTTCCAGCTTCCAGCCACCAGCTACCAGCTACAAGTTTCCAGCTTCCAGCGAAAAACAGCTGCAACACTCCATTCCCATGCGCCGAGGTGAGTAATATACAATAATTATTCAACATTTAGCATTCTTTTTATCGGCAATTCCCGCAATTACTCTCTCTACGCTCGCCCGACCGCCCGCCCGAGTTTCCCTCGTTACTTGTCGCCGCGGCCAACATTGAATTATTGTCGAAGGTCGAGTTTCATGTCCTCCAAAAAACCTCCTGCCCTGCCCCGCCCCCCCCCCTCCTCCCCTTCTCTGTCTCCTATTTCGCATTGCCTGCCCCGCCGTCACCTTGCGCTTCTATAAATGAATGCGTGCCCTTTGTGTTGCGATATTTCGAGTTTCAAATGAACAAGAGAGCACGAGCTACAAGATCTCTGGCGAACGAATGAAGCAAAACAAAGACCACCAGCTATGTGCCCATCATTCGATGGGGTATATCCAACTTCTCATTTAAAATAAATGGTCTCAGATATGGTCTTGCAAATAATTATTCTTGAATTCAAATGCCAGCGTTTAATTGGTGCAGCTTTTCATTCAAAATAAATAATCCAATATACAGCAGCTAGTGAATGTTATTAGACGTTGTTCTGGTATTCATTATATAAATAATTTAATGAGTATTTTATACTTTCCATGCAGAACAAATGCAATATTACTTTCTTAATTTGTATTGCATTTTAATGCTTGTAATTACTCGGTATGTTAAGGTCGATCTTCTCGTTTATCTTACTCGTAGCATCTACATTAATTTGCTAACTTGCTTCTACCCTACCGACCCCATCTCGGTCTTCTAATAGGCCGGCTCTTCTCATCTACAGGCTATAAAATGATTTAATTAGTAAACTGGCTAAATGGTTTTTAAGCACTCTCCGCGATAATGAATATTTATGTACTACTCGCACTAAAACCAAATTAAAAGTTTCTCCATAATAACATTATTAACCGAGAGTAGAGTAGATCAATTTGTCATCGATAACTGGGAAAATATCTAGCATAAGGCTATATTTTATTATTTCACTGCTTTGTCATACAAATGAAATGAGAATCATTTTGCTGCTGTTATTTTCACACTTTGAATTTGTTGCTTATGCCGAAAGCATCTTGTTTTTGATGATCTCATAGGATTCGTAACGAGTCGCTTTTGGGCTGATAAATACTCAGAGCTGGGTAGCTTTTACTTGGTTATTGTTAAATGATTTCACAGTTTGCGAGTTTGTATAACAAAAAAAAAAACCTGACAAGCTACCCCTTGAGTGTTTCTTTCTATGTGCATGTGAATATAAGAATTTCCGTGTTTTACATACATACATACATACGTGCTTTTGGTGATTTTATTTCACATATATTGTACATAATCGTATGTATCTCAAGTGAAACCCGACCATTTTTATGGGCACCTTTTTTGGTTTCTTTCATTAATCTTTTCAGCAACTTTTTTAACTATGACCCCTCGAAAGAGCACGATGTCGTGCTAGTTGCGTGTCCAATTCAGAGGCATTATCCGTACGAGTCTCGCATGGTATATGGGTCGTTTATCATGTATCATTTCGTTTTGTATGCCCGGCGCTTCCTGTCTGAGCTGAATGGTGGGGTATCGCCATCGGCAGTCCTCTAATGTGAGTGGAACATGCAGCGCGTTCGCGCCTACGCCAATTTCCACAAAGCCTCAATTGAGTCATCGTCGTCACCCTCCGACCTTATGCTCGGCCTCTGTCGACCCTCTGCTTCAAACAGACAATAGGGTTGTTTCAAATACCATATGGAAATCTGGAAAGCTCCCTGCAACACTCTCCTTATGCAGCTGTGCAATTGGCAAAATTATCACCCATTTAGTGGGCTATTCGATGGGCATAGTATAAACAGTGAGGTGTTGAGAGTTACGCATGAATCACCAGTGTTATCATTTGATAAAAGGTCTACAAGTTGGCATAGATAACGATTGTGCACGCAGTCAGTCCTGCCACCTGTTCTCTTTGTTTCTCCACCCATATAAACGAATTGAATGACAATCCCATCAGTCACCTTTACTTTTTTAAGCCTTTTTCTTGCTCTCTTACATGCCAGATATTTTTTATTTGTTATCAAGCAAGCGACGCAACCCTGTTGAGGGTATATTGGGTTTTTCTCTTACTTAATGATATAAACTGCACTTCTGCATGAATGTACTCATTTGTAGCATGACAGATCTTTACGGTAGCGTAATGTTCTTGAAAATACTGCACTCATTCTTTACTGTACCTTATACACTATAGGCCGAAAGAAAATGGTACAACAAATATACTGTGATAAAAAAAAAGCGTACGCAACCTAGAATGAGATATTTATTTGTTGCTTTGGATGCATTCATGCAAAGGTCTTTGTGCATAGTCTGAATTTTACGTTAGTATATTCAATATAAAATCTGCTCAGCTCTTAATATCGTCAAGTGGCTATTATATGCGATATGATAAGGTATCAAGCAGTGCCGCACTCACTCAAATATATTGTATTTTTCCAACTTTGGCATAGGGCCCAGTTTTTCATTCGGATGACATTGCAGCAGGGACCCGCCCTCTGCAGTAAATGTCTGCCAATCATGAATTCAATTTATGTATTTATCCATCTTTTATTTTGTCTGCTTTGCTTTCTATGTATATATTGTATAAAGTCGCCTGACTATCTTTTATTGCCATTTCTTGTCAATTTCGATGTGTGTGGGTATTACGATGTGGGAGTTTTTTCGCCTGTTAAACTTTGTGCGGTGAGTCACAAATTTTACCGGCTTATGACTCGCCGTTGGTGGTTTTTTAGCTGTTAGCTGTCATCCCACAGTCTGATTTATTGATTCACAACCCGAAAAGCCTCTCTTACAAATGCTTCAAGCCATTTCATGTGCTTATTTGAAGTTTTATTTATTTTTTGAACATTCCTGGAGAGTCGTCACTGTCTTGTTAACTGTTGAAACTTGTCCGCCGAGATGCTCCCGACAACGATTTTTTCCTGCTCTTAAAAGTTTGTGATTTTCAGGAGGGGAAAAGTTAAGTTTCCTCTCACAGCTGCTCTGCCGTGCATAAAGTAAAAGGAAACCTGCATCCTGCATTCCGTTTCCTGCATTTTTCGCATCCGTTGCTGGAGGAATGCTTTGAATTTATCGGCGGAATAATAAATTCTAGAAATTTACCAACTCGACGTCGGTAGATACTGATTTTGCCTCTTCCTTTTCACTAATAATTTTGTCAAATCAATTTTGCGAAAAACTTTGGGCGTTGCCAAATGAATTCCATAAATTTATATTACTCAGCCGAAATTAGTGGGCCTTGCAGAGGAAAGGTGCGGATGGCAAAAGCTTCGGTATCGATTTTGCCCCTCGTTTCAAAGCAATTTGTTAATTCAAACCCAAAATTTCGTCGCACGGCGGCAGATGAGTCGAGTCTAGAGGTGTGCTGTGTCTTTGGAGCGGGAAGAGGGAGGACTTCAATATGACCCATGGGTCCCATAGACCAGTACGAAACACATACACAGCTCCTCGTTTATTATGTGTGGGGAATAGACTTTGTTAAGCCAGCAAAATTAATTTACAGTTTGCAAAACATCAAAAAATGCATGGGCTATCAAAGCCCGTAAAAGTAATTAAATTTCTAAAAACTTTTCTACACTTCCCCGAAAGTGTTGTATTTTCAATTATGATTAAAACTTGAAGTGAAAAGTGCCAAAAACCAAAATAATTGAATTTAAGAAATTGAATATTGTATGAAATCCAGCACTGATATTCCCAGAATTTGCATGGCAAGGTCACACTGAGTCTGACCTCAGGATATTTGTGCATAAAAGTCCTTTAATTCATGTGGTTTTACCCTTTTTGGGGTCTCCGCTTCGTTTTGCGGAAAGAGTTCATTTGCCTACTTTTATGTACTCCCGCAGCCACAACATCAGATATGCTTGACCACGCCCACCTGCCCCCGTTTTCGCCAAATTATATGTGTATTTAACTCTGCTGCGGGGCACAACCGGGCAAAAAACATCATAAAATGAGTTTTGCTCAGCCGTTAAGAAGTGGCAGGGCAGAACGGGGACGCACTGCGAACTGCGAACCAGACCTGGTCGTCGCAGTAATACGATGTGGGTAAAAAATACTGGTGGGTGTGCGGATGGCCGGCCTAAGGGGCGGTCACTTGGTGGTCCCTGCACAAAACCTGAGCCGCCAGGCTTCTGGCGAATTTTCATATTTCTCCTTTGTTTTCACTCGAGCAGAGGAAAATACAGGAAAATGAAAAGAAAACTGAAATTCGCACATTTAAATTCCATGCGCTTCGCTTCATCTTCAATTTCCTTTTATATTTTGGTTCACAAAGCCGAAGAAATGGCAGTTAACCAAGCGTGATGCCAAAAGAAAGAAAAAGTGAAAAGGTTGAGACAATAAATATTAATGATGGCGTGGAAAGCTTTTGTCTTTAATTAAATAAACTCTTTTTCGTGCGCTGTTAAATGGCTAAATCGTTTTCACTTGCAACTTAAAGATGTTCCCAGCACTTGGTAATTGCATAACAACTCGAATGTATAGCAAGTTTATATGAAATGCTTTTTATATTACAAAGGTTTTTGATTTGATTGGCTCCTCCTTCCGCCAGCTACCCTTCAGCTTTCAGCTCTAATTAAGTTCTACCCAGAAATTCAACTGCAATGGCAAGAATTTGCATCTTGCCTGCTGGCAGGTGGAAAAAGGAAAAAAGGATCCAGGCAGCGAACCTGCAATCAACGAAAAGGCGTTGAGTAATTACTCTTGTCGAAGCGAAGGCAATGCGAGAGGAAGAATATACGGCCGGAAAAGCAACAAGAACGGAAACGTGGCAAACCAACTTAAAAAAAAAAAAAGCAGAATAGGAAAAACTGTCTGTTGACCAGCATGCCAGGCAGGGATCTCAAGTATCCCGACTCCTATCACCCTCAGGGCCCTGAAGTCAGTGTTTTGAATAGTGGCAAGGAAAATGACAAGCCAAGGACTTTTCCATCTACAGAAAAAAATGCGTTTTGCCTTGTTGCATCAATCGCAAAACCCGAGGCATTTACATTTACAGGCTGGAGCAGCTGCAAGACTGCTAAATGGTAGTACAACCGAGGTAAAAACCTGCATTTTATACTCCAAGGAAAAAACATTTGTTTGACATCCTTGTGACTTTTAAAGGGATTGCGCCCTGAAGGAGATTTAAGAAATTCAAGTGCTCGGAATTATTCTATTGCATTCTTGAAGGCGTGCACATAATTGCATTTGACATAAATTCAACTTTTGCACTTTGCCTTTTCCCGTAGTCGCTGGTATTTGCGCAGCGGGAGTAATGAGCAGCAGGAGCCGAATGACAGCAGCAGAAACAGAAACTGCAAAACAGAAAAAGACTAACTAAACCGCATAGCAGCAATCAGATATAAAGTGCACCATGAGGAAGGGGGGAGGGAGAGGAGAGAAGAATTTCCCGGGTTCTTGGCTGATTCAATTGTTGGCATAACCACGGCAGTTGCTCCTCCTGTTTTCTTGCCGCCTTTCCTGGTTATCTTCAAAGTGTTTCCCCATTCCCGAGTCGCCCCCGGAAGTCCGTGTTGCGGTCCCAAGTCCAAGTCATTCCTTCGGTGGGAAGTTGCAATGGATTTCATAAAGTTAGGCTTTACTTTCATCTGTGTTACCGCAGCCACCACACTCTGTATATTTCCTTTTGAATAGTGAAATTCAAGACTTAATACATAAGAGTACATTCCAAATCAACAATGCAAAAAGTTGTATCATAATTTTAACACCGCTCCCATATACCATATCTGCAAGATATGAGTTGTCCTTTAAGCATTTGATGTTTAAGTATAGTTCGAAGGAATAAAGCTCCGACTGGCGTGCATTCTTTCAACGGGTATTAAAGCTCGTTCCTCTGGTGTAGTCCTTGATTACCGCTAACCCCAGGGGGGCCTGCATTAGACTTGAAATGTCAAATGCAATTAGGAATTATCCGCTAAGGACAGATTCAGATTCTGAAAGCTAATCAGATTGAATATTTGCATATTAGAGCTTGTGAGGCATATAATCAACTCGAAGTGAGGCATTAATTAATTGCCTGGAGATGTTCTCGTGAATAGCGGCTTTCCTCAGGCTATGAGCTCCCCTCTCTGTCAGCCTTCGGGTTTTCCTGCATGCGACCACAAGTCGCTCCTGCTGAGTAGCCTTGTGGGAAAGGCTTTTACGAGCTGCCCTCGAGCAAACTGACCATGGAATGCTTTTATGCTTCCTTTTTATTAACAAAAGTTGCCCTAAAATATCGTATGGGATATGAGCAGAAAAGCCACGCATTCCTGAAGGCCTGAATTGGGATTTTTTAAACATCTAAGCCATGTAGGTTTTTTGATGATAAATAATTTAAGGGACTGCGAATACAAGTGCAATATATGTAAAAGCATTACATTGCAGTTCAGAAATTTCGCTTCGTATCCCATTTCATTTCACCCGCATCGCGTATACGCCTCATTATCCTGGTAACCACAAGGATACACAAATGACGAACCTTTTTTACAGCAACATTTTTTGCATTTTATTTATGTAAATGTTGTGTTTTAAGTAATTTTTCCTTTGCTGGTGGTTGCGGTTGTGGTGGGCTTTACATCCATCGCCCCGGCTTGTGGGACAATTTGTCCAAGGCGTTTCCTTCCGGTCGGAGGCGTGGTAGCATCAGGGACATGCCTGTGTCGACTTCCTTCCTGTGTTCTTTCGAGTTCTTTGTGCGTGAAATACGAAAGATGAACAACAAGGTTTCTGATGTAGCCTTTGGGAGTGGAGAGTTATGGTTACACTGAGAGATCGCAGTATTACATAAACCTCCAGAGCAAACATCAAATATTATTGGATGATGTTCATATTTAGGTATACAATCATAAAATGCGGAATCTATTCAAATTTATTCAATGCGGAATCAATAGTTTTTTTTTATGGTAACTTTTAGCTTGTGGCTTACGTCATATTTTATTGTTGCTTCGTTTAGTTATTTTGCAGGCGTCCTTAAAGGATTTGGCCTCTGCAGAAATGCCGTTACCATGTTGTAAAATTCATTCACATGACACACATGTGCAAGGGGGAAGGGGAGGGGATTTGTGGGGGCTAAAAAGAGTCAGCATCATCATCGGCGTCATCATTGTGGGGTGGACCTCAGTCGGTCACAATGTCAAACAGAACTGTACACAACAAGCATACTCACACACGTCCGAACGAGAGTAACAAAGCAAAGCTCTGCAAGGATCTCAGGACGAAAAAAAAACACGCATATATATATATACACCGAAAAAATGGCAAAAACAAGCCACACACACATAGACACGCACTCACTTGGCCTCTCCGCACTTCGTTCTATATTCTTTTTCGCCGTTTTGCGTTTCCCTTTTGTACTGCTCTTCCTTCCTTCGCTTTGGGGCTTAGGCAACTAATCCATTTCGCTTGCTATTTTTAACAGCGACGCGTCGACGGGCGGGAGAGGGGAGGTGATGAGCAGCGGCGGCAGAGGCAGGGGCGCGGACTCCCAGGGGTCCGTCCAAGTAGCAACAGCCCGAGCAAGGATAACAAAGCAGCGCAGTCTGCGACGCAGCTGGGCCAAATCAAAAGCCGTACACCCAGAACTCCACTCAGTGACGCGCTAAAAGGGGTGCCGGCTTAATGGGTAACTCTGAGTTTTGCAGACCCCTCTGGATAGGAACTCGCATACGCCAGTGGGAACACATACAAAGCAACACTACCCCTCGGGTTAGGCTACAGAATTTTGGTGCTCGCTGCGCAAGGCGCGCTCTCTCCTTTGTCGCTCTTTTTCGGCTTTTCTCTCTGCTTGGGCTTTTGAATTGTCATTGCCTCTGTGTGTTGTTGGGTATTTTATGCGGCACTGTGTTAATTTCCACAAGGTGCACAAGCACTCGCACACATTCACAGGTCGGGAAATGGCTGAAACCGAAACCAGCCTCACGCAAAATAACTTTGTCATAGCGTTCTGCCCTTGCCCTCTCCCTGCCACCGTGTGTGTTTGCATTCTGGTTAGCGGTTGATTTTTTCTCTCATATTTTATTTTGCTCAAGCCTCAGGATGTGTGAAACGCGTAATTGGCGTGCTCGAAAGTCCGAGAAAAGAGCAAAAATCGACGAGCATGTGCTGCAAACTGGCAAAGACCTCCTAACCCCAAACCTATGAGCATTTAATGAAATCCAAACATTTATCCAATGAAAACTAGTTTTCATACGCCCCGTGGGACTATGGTTTGCCATCGCTCATACGCAGTGTGAGCCAAAATAATATATATTCATTCTAACTCTAAACTCTTGGCAAATCCCAATTTGATAAACCCAATAAATACGCATCGGTCCCGTTCTGCTCTGGTAACAAATCGACCGCAATTTAACCATTTCAATGTCTGGGATTTATTTCACGCTGCGTTTCGGTTTTTCTAGTTTAGTTGGCCAATTTATTTGATTCGCCAGCACTTAACTGGCGCCCAGTTTATCACATGGGTGGGTTTATTCCCCAAAAACTGGTTGCTTGCCGCTGCCTCCACGCATTAAATCGCATTACTGGTTGGTCTGCTAAATCGATGCGACCTCCCCCTGGCTGCACCATCCTCTAAATTGCTCCGGCGTGCCCCTATCTCTGGGCACCGTTGTGGCTTCGGATTTGGCTGGATATTACTTCCCAGCTACTTCCCAGCATTATCCCATAAAAGCAGATAGAACACAACACCCAACACTCACTTATCGCTTCGGGCATATCATTTAATTTCAACATTATTTGTCATACACCGAGAGTGTGTGTGGCGGAGAGGGAGAGCGGGACGGCAACAGTGTTTTCCTGCCATTTGGGGCAGGCACCAAATAAAATGCGCTATTAATTAGTTTTCCCAACATCGCCAGACCCAACTTTGGCCGTCCTCCCTGACTGCGAAAGGCCTCAGGATAGACAACATTCCGCACGGAATCAGCACAGAGAAAAATTGTAAGAAAAATGTTAGGGCACACCTTTGGATTATCTCGCAGTTGCGCCAAAAAATAGTTTGTTAAAACTCATTTTGGAGACTGTAAGGAAACACAATGTGGTACCGGAGTTTGCATTCGGTGATGGTTTTTTTCAGTGCCAACACTCCCAGGAACTTTTTTGTAATCACCCACAAAAGTTGAGTTCACAAGTGCGAGGGAGACGTCCTTTTCCCTTGGCTCCCCTCCACAATCGCCACTCGAAGCGTTGTCGGAAATTTTTGTATCCTTTTTCCGTCGCGTCATTTTAGCTATCTGTGTTCATGACTTGTAATTATTTTTGCTGCGCTTGCCGCCATTGTTGTTCTTGTTGCCATTTCTCTGCTCTTTTGCTTTTTTCCTCCGTGTGTCCTTTGGGCACAATTACTTTTGGCACTAAATTTATTTTTATTTGCCCTTGGGCCTTCTGGCCACTGTGCCATTGGAATTAATCAAACCCCCAATCCCCCGTTCCCTCGATCCGACCCGACCCGACGGCCCAATGTTGTCGTGGCCTACACAATGCAAAACTGTGTGCGTGTGCAACATTATGGTGCGACAGGAGTGCAGGGAGGGTATACGTCTACATAAGCTTCTGCACTATAGATCACTCTCCGATTGATTGGAGCATCTGCCGCATTGTGGATTGCATGTCAATATGTAAACTGCAATTGATTGATGGATGGATAGGTGGCTGGCAGTTTGCGTGGGGTCGGGTGGAGTCTCGGGATGATTGACCCGTTAGGGTGCAAAGGGTTCGTTTCTGGATTCCATACAGAAACTTTAAAAAAGCTCGCAGCATATCCAGCTGCATGCATGGCTTCCAAGCTGAGTAGCAGCTTTTCCAGTTTTAGTATTAAATTATCGAATTGTAACAGGCAATGAGCATCGTTTTGGGAAACTTTCTAGAAGTATGCCCCACCTAGCTTGGGTAGTGCCCGTTTGTTGAACTCTACGTTCGCTCAGGGAAGGTGAATGCCGCCGGGCCTGTGGCTGGCTCAGGTGTAGTTTGTCCACCTGGCCACGGTTTATTTGCCCCACCCATTCGAGGCCTTGCCTCGCGGGGTCGCGCATTATGTAATGAAGTTTCACTCGAAATTGGAAGTTCATTTTTACGCGCACCCGGCGAGCAGTTAAAGTCGCTGGCATTGTCATTGCTTATCTTTTAACCATTTGGGTTGTTCTTCTTAATTTGCATTTATTTCGGGGCGAGAAAGCACACAGCACGGCTCAAATGAATAACAAAAGGAAAACAGCAAAGAGAAGAGAGAAATATTGTATAGTATGTCATAGACCCGACTTGGACTGCCAATGTTGGCATGAAGTTGTGCGACTCTCCGCTTCGCTTCTGGCTCAATCCACCTTCGCCTCGCTTATGTTTCAGCCTGCTCTTCAAGGCCAGGGCATATCAAATTGTTTAACGACTTTTTCTTTATTGTCTGTCACCTTAGACTTAGTTTGCTTTTCGTTTTTTTAGCCCGCCTTTGATAATAATGTGCCGCGATGACGGCATTGAATGGCTGTTGTTGTTTTGCCCGATTTTTATTGGCTTTCTCGCTTGTCTGTGGCTCTGACTGTGGCTGTGTCTGTGTCTCTCCCCTGCTCTTGGCCAAATGACTTTCAGTTGTCAGCAAATGTAAATTTACAAATGGCCTGATATGAACCGCCAAACAACCCCTGGAATCTTGTTTTGCTACTCTGCAGCTCGTTATAAATGATTTCCACATTTGGCCTCAGCACATTTCACATGGGAGTGTATGAATCCTTAATCTGAATCACATTACATTGCTGGTTCACTTTTCCTAAGTTACTTTCTTGGTTAGGTTTACCCCGGCAATTTGTATTCATTTTATGAAGTGGAAAAGGATTCTAGAAAACCCATATGAGTTAAATTATCATCGCTGCTTACTGCATTGAGGGTCTCAATGCTTATGGCATTAAAATAGGGTTTTTACTACATATTTTTTTGTAATTGCCTTGAAATTTACTGAGAGCTTCTTCGGTTGTCAGCGCAGGATTCTCAAAGCTCCTCCAGTTGGAAAGTGTCTCTTTTTATTATCTGATGCTGTTTTTAATGGAATTGTCAATGCTAATCACACTGTCTCAGTTGTTTCGAAACGAAGTAAACTTAATCTGTTGTTGTTGGGAAGTTTCTCGTTTCGTTTCTCGTTTGTTGGATCACAAATTAATGCTTAATGTTGATTTTCTTCTTTGAATTCGTTGCTAAAAGAGCAGAGTAAAGTAGCATCCAAGTGCATCGCAATTTTGGAAAATCCTTCAAAGTAGGACGAAGGCTGTCTGGCGATGACGAAATCCATTCCATGGCGCTGGTATCGTTTACAATAACCATCGTGGCCGTCAGCAGCATCATTAAAAGCACAATTCCCAGCTCTTAAGCTCTTTGAGGGGAGGCGAAAAGCAAAGCAAAGCTACACTCAAACGGGATACTCATTTAAAGACCACTTAAGTTTTGCAAGAATTTGTGAAAAATTTCCTGGGGAAAAGCAATAAGACATTTCTGGAAAATATTTACCACACCCACAGCTTTTTTTTTTTGAGCACTGGGAGCCGAAAGAGCCAAGGGCTGCCCACAACTGTTCTAAATTAAATGGGTTCTACCGAACAAGCAATGCTTGGAACCTCGGACCGTCTTTATTTCCTTACAATTTTTTATTCATGACATTTTCGCAAAGCTCCCATTGTTTCTTACTGCGGTGGGCCCGCTAAACCTAAATTAATAAATTAAATTGGCTAACAAACAGTTTTTGAGAACTCTCAGCGCGTTTTATTGCATTTGCATTCGTTATTTATGTCGGCCTGGGCTCGGGCTTGTTACCACGTCAATCATGATTACCGTGGCGTTTTCGTTGACTTTGACTTTGACAATTTATTCTAATTTATAGAGTAAACAATAAATTTGGATCCGGCGGGGAGGGTAGGGTAGGGTATTCTCAACCATGCAAACTGCGGCCGCAATTCTTTGTTTCCCTCTTGGCGATCCTTGTTTCTGGGTTACTTTTAATCAAACAATCGTGGTGGAAAGCTGCTGGAAAGCCACCGTGACTTTGTCTGCTGCTTTTCTTATCTGGCTCACGTCGCCCTGTGATTGTTTTTCCTTTTTCCCATCTCGAGTGTCTTCAGTCTTTAATTTGCTGTTGGGGTTTCTCCCCGGCCCGGTCATGGAAAATCTCTCGGTTTTGCCTTTTTCTGCTGGTGCTGCTGACAACGCCACTTTGCGTTATTCAGGGCGGGCAATAAAAATTGTTTGCCCCTGTGTCCACCCGGGCTCCAGACCCTGTTACACGCACCCACCGACCCCCACAACAACAACAATAACAACAACGATACTCGTTATGGAAGAGGAAAAAGCAAGACGGGAAACGGGAAAGGCACCGAATTTTCCTGAACAATTATCGCATTGGGTTTTTATAACTGCGCCTAGATGTTGTGACTCACGACGGACACGCCAAATGTGTACACACAGGCACACACTCACGCACCAAAGTCATAGCTAATAATAAATATATATATTTCTCTTTTGGCCCGCACAAAAACACAAGAACATTTTCCAAGACGTCTTGACGGGGTTGTTGTTGTTGTTTACTGCTGACGTGTGCATGCCATAAAAATCCAGCAAAGTAAGACGACCTTGCCCTGGCAACAGAACACCACCACCCGCACCCCAAAAACAAAAAAAAAAAAGGACACGGACACGGAGGATTTGGGGGGCGCCAGCGGTTGCCGAGCAGATATTTTAATATTTTGGCTAGCGGTGAGTCCGCCGCCTAGGGACACAACAGGAATGGAACTCAATTTGCATTACATTTACTTTGTTCGCATAATATTTTATTTGCGTACATACATCTGCAAACAGAAATTACAGCTTTTCCGAAAGGGTTGTGGGTAGTGAAATTATGGGAAGTTAAACTCAAAATTTAACTGTCTGCCTGGCACAAGTTGGATATATTTGTTTTTGCCGGTTTTTATGGCATCGATCTGACAATAAAACAGCGCCATATATAATATTTGATTAGCTGCTGCCACAGTCGAGGCCTACTTGGCGCCAGTTTAATGAAGCAATCAATCCGCCCTGCCCGCCCGCTCTGATTGGGGTTTAAAAAGAAAACAATAAAATAAAACTTTGCACTGACCGAGCGAAGGAAGAAGGGAAGCATCGTAAATCTCGCAGCGGGACAGAAACTGAGAGATGCGTATGATTTGGAGTCGCTTCGACGGTTGAAGGAACACAAGCAGGGCCCCCAAAAAGAGTGTTGCCTACTGCTTAGGGACGGACGGAATACCTTCCGGAAGGAGGAAGCTCGACCTTTTGCCGGGGTTCTGTTGTGCTGCTTGGCATATACACTCCCTCCGAGCAGCGGCGGCTATGTGCGTGTTTCCATCGTTATTAAGGTGACCCAGGCCGGGCGAAAAGAAAAACTCAAAGTTCACCGCTCGAGGCGCACTTGTAACTTTCCACATAAATTAACTGTCAAAAGGGCAGCATCCGTAACGGGGCACGGGGCAGGGGACGCGGGGCAACGGAACAGTGGTCGTGGTATCCTGCCACCCAGGAATTTCCTTGTAAATTTGTCTTGTAATTACATTTGCCAGTTGGTTGTTGTTCCTGTTGCCGCGTTCACATTTTTTCCAGCCTAATAACAATCATAATTAATCAAAAACTTGAAAACAAAGGAAAGTATCATGGGCGTACTTGAAGGTAAGCTGAAATTTCGTACACAAAGTCCATCGATTTGCCTTAATTGGTTTATAGAAATAATATCCCAGCATAATTGTTCCTGCAAAGAGTTTTATGGGCAATGGATATGTTTATTGACACGTTGAATAATTTCTCTCGCTTTTCAATTACCAGCGCAATGAATAAATTTACTGAAAAGAATAAAGCATAAATATGAACCAAATAAACGCGCCAGAGAATAATGTTATTTCCGTGGCCTGTCATAAATTATACATTTGTATGCGCATAATATATGCGCTAAGGATATGCGAGCTTGCTAAGGATACCTGCTGCTGCCGCTGCTGCTGCTGCTTTCTTGGTAGCAATTTAAGCCGCATTTTGCCTGTGACGAGGTCAAATCTATTTGCGTATCTCTGGATTTTCCTTTCTTTTGTTTGCTGATGCATAAATAAATCTTCAAATTAGTCAAGTCAAATGGGAAATTTGTCAAGTTTCGGCTGGGTCTGCTGCCAGCGCCACATAAAGATAGTCGCACTTTTTCATGCTTTCTTCTCCGCTACGCTCCGCTCCCCGCTATGTTTTCGCTTCGATAAAACATTTTGATTTATTTAGGAGGAGTTCGGCCAAGGCAACAGTGTTTGCCCTTAAAGACTACGTGTGTGCCCTTATCCAGATATATACAAATACATCCAGACAAGCTGAAATCCCACCGAAGGTGGATTGTGACAGCTTGCCGGGTTTATACAGCCGAGAGCTTCTTCTGCACACAAGCCTGACCTCGCCGTGCAATCGCCTTTGACGATGCAATTAGTTGGGCAAAAGGGGCATGCCCTGCCCTGCCCTGTCCTGATGTATCCTCCTGTCTTTCAAGTTGTTTGCTAATTAGCAGCGCGCTCTGCCGGCCGGCAGGCCATGATGAAGTTCATTATGAAAAATGGTTCCTATATTTTGTTCTCCTTCAAAAGCTGCCTAATGAATAGTCATAAATTTGTTCCAACTTTTCCCCATTACTTTTCGCAGTTTTCGCACATTTTTTCATGGCTTTGTCTGCAAGGTGTTTAGCCTAATGTGCGGCCAATTTATTGGCAATTTTGTGCCATCACCTGATGCTGCCAGGCCACGCCCAAAATTACTCCCAACAAATTGTGACTCTGGTGGTGTTGCGCTCAAATTTGACATTTTCATATCAGCATCGCTTCGGCTTGCCACTTCCTTTTCGGCCCAACCGTGATTTATACTCGCTGGGGTTTACTATATGTTTTATTTTTTGCGATTTTAGTTTTATCAAGTAAACACGCGTAAGACTGCCAAAGTTATCGGGTCCGAACAAGCGAGCAGCTTGCTGGCCGCCCGCCCATCCAGCGTAATGATAATGATAATGGTAGCCCGATAAGATTTGCAGCTTAATGAAATTGAAATGGAAATTCAAAGAGAGGAACAACATACTTTGTGGATGACTAATTGGGCAACAAGATTTGTTGCTTAAGGGTTGTGAACGAAAGTAGATTAGTTTGAAGGTCGCAAAAGGTTGTAAAAACGCTTTTAGATAGCAGGTCTCGGCCAAGTGAAGATTAATTTGTACGGCTAGCTCTGATAAGCCAGTTTTGTTTGCCTCAAAATTGTTACTTGTATGAAATGCACACTGTGTGGTATCTTGCAATCTACAGGGCCTGTGCCTGCCTGCACTGCTTGCTTACATTATATTAATGCTTTCTAGTCTGCAAAACCCATATTTCATCGAGTGAGAGTACAGGGTAGGAATATTTTTTTTGACAGAACACGTGCCACCAAAAAAGAGAAAATAGCCAGAGCGGATTATTATACGATATCCATGTGGCAGCTCTGTTCTCTGCCAACTGCCCAAAAATGCTGTTTTCCAACTAACTGAAAACACCAAAAATGAACAGAAAAGTACGTTGTGCCGGGAGAGGCGGAAAGTTTGCTGCTCGGTTGGTCGGTTGGTTGGTTGGGAAGCATTTTTCATAAAAAAGCAAAAGCAAGACGAAAGCAGCAAAAAGACGATGAGAAGGAAAATCCATTTTGCAACAGATAGGACCGGGCGGATGTTTGTGGGCGTGGCCATGGCTGGGAGGCTGCTGGGTGCTGTGTGCTGGGTGGGTGCAAGCATCTCTCATTTGGCCGCAAAAACTTTGGCATTGTGGTTCCCTCCCGTTTGCTCCGCTTTCGCCGCCGTTCCATCGTTTAGTTTTTCTCGCTTGCTGCTTCGGTCGCTTGGCATGTGAAACCATTTTAAATTCAATATGAAAAGCGAGCAGCCGGCTAGTCTTTCCTCCCACCGCCTCCCCGCCGGCTCCGCTTCACTTTGGCCATTTGTCGGTAATTAATTTTGTGAATGGTTTTCCATTAATTCCAGGGACTTTAGATCATCTTCGGACGGGCGGGCGATGAGTATCAAAATCAATTAATTTCCGGTCTGCTTTCGCATCGGGTGGCAAGTGCAACATGTGCCGCCAGATGACACAATTTTGCACTTTAAGAGAGTCGAAAGGGGATACAATTTGTCTGCCCAAGCTTATCGGGTAACGGATGGTTATGCTCTCTTTTGAGCATGATAAATTGCATTAAGCAAGCTTTTAATTCGCTTCTGAAAGCTCATTGTGTTTGTCAAACAATATGTAAAATTAGATAAGGCCCTAGCTTGACAAGCTATTAATGGGCGGGCTTACAAATCAAACATCAACTTGGTCTGTTCTTGCGACAACTTGTATGTATGTACAAGTCCTTTATCCACTGGAGACCGCCAAGCTGTCGCATCCTGTCAAACTACAACTTCAGCTGTCCTTGCTGCACAACTGCGCTTAAAAATCCTCTCTCCCCAGCTGACATCCAAAAACTGTGAGGCATCCATAATACATTTTCAGCACAGCGCCATTACAAGCAGGGACTTTCGGGCGGAGACAAAAATACGGAGGAGCAAGAGGAGGAGCAACTGATTCAATGGCCGGATTTTCTGCTTGTCTGGTTGCATTTTCGATGTTCCCTTTATGTTCCCCAACTATGTTTGATCGTTGCATTGAATGGCTTGCTTGCTGCAGCGTTTCTGCATCCTTGACAGCGCGCAGATGGCAGGAAAATGGTCCCAGTCTAGCACACCGTAAATATTCCTCCCAAAAATTGTGTGCCAAGTTTACATTTTCCCTTTTCGTCAGAAGAGAAATTAGCATTGCTTTTGTGAAAAAAATTGTGAGTCAAAAGTACATTTTATCACTTATTTTAGCATGAATAAAGCCTAAAGCCACATGAGTTTAGTTTTTGTCTGTGAGACATAATTTTAACCGTGTGTGTTCATAATTTGAGCCATCTGCTTGTCGCCCGGCAGGTGAGACTCGTCGGGAAACGGCCGACACGCAATTTTCCTGCAACCAATGTAAAATTCATTATACAAACAACTTTCGCTAATTTGTGTAATTATTTATATTTATGGGACAGCTGCAAATTTCCGCACGTTTCGTGCTCATCCTGTCTGTTGCTTTTTGGGGCGCATGGAATCATGCATGCGATATATACACGTTGTATATGGGCGCACATCCTGTCAAAGGTTGCAAATTAAATGAGCGCCCATAAGTAGGCAACACATTTCATATATATATTTTCAATGATTTTCGGGCTCACACACACAAAACCCCCACGAGCGCACACCCTGGCACTTTTCAAATCCGCGCCCTCGCTCATTTTCGCTCTCTCCCCCCCCGTCGCACAGGTTTCCTTCTTGCCGCCATCGCCGCCATTCCTTTTAAATGGCTGCCATTTACTTTCCGTTTCCGTTACATTCTGTGCACGACTTGTGTTGATAAGATATCACGGATATCGGGGTTGCTGAGCGGGCACGTGGCAGGCGGCCGAGGGGAGGTCAGGGTTGCGGGGAAATAGCCTGCTTTTGTGTCTGCTCTTGGGGCTCATGTAATTTGATTCGCTTCTTGCCACCGTCGTTTTTAGTGCAAATATGGGTTAATGCGATTTTTATGTCATTTATTTTACTGATTCCTACCATAGGTCTGCCAGGGTGCGAGAGCGATTTCATTTTATATTCCCTACGCAAATGGGAATTCGCTGTTGGAAATTCGCCTGCAAAAAGTGACTTGAGACGAGGCCAAAAATCAATAGTTTTATTGAATGACTAAATCAAACTATCAACTCGGGCATTATAGGAATTTACTCGGCAACCCCACAAGTTCAGGAACAGGCTGCAGAGCCTTTAAGCCTTAAACCAGCCATGGGCAGCCCTTGGCTCTTTCGGCTCTCAGTGGCAATCGACATGCCGACCAAGTTGAATATCTGTGCCCTTCGCTGCTTTAAACTTTAAACTCCGCTCAAGACAATTACTTTGCAGCTTATCCCCCTTTATTGTGCATAATTGATATAATGCAGATTTGCATGAGAAATAAATTGCGATAAAGTCAATAGCAATTAAAAATATTAACAGACGGCATGTGAAAAGCCATCGCAGAGGCAGCTACCAATTGCAGTGGGAACGGAACAACTGCACTTGTGTTATGTAAGCCACGCACAGATACAGCAGAAATATGTACGAGTACATGTTCGTGAAAACCACACACTGTACTACAGATATATATGCGATGGAATTATTGGGAGCGCCTCTGGGTATGAATGCATGCGAAATGTGCGTGATGGCAACGCATGGCAGGCAGACGTGACCTCATCCACAGACGAAAACCCACTGCCACCCACCACCACTGGCACGGCAATCCACTCCCACTGATGTGGCAAAACCCGTGAAATGTTTGTGCTTGTTTAACAATTGCTAAACATTTGGAACGCATATAAGCACATACGGCGGGATACGTAGGTAGATAAACACATCAAGCTCTGACCTACAAAGAACAAGTAAAGCACTCTTGCGGCGTTAACCTGTTTTAACATCTTATTAAGTTTTAAATACGCTTTAAGAATAAGAAATGAATCACCCAGTTTATGCCAACATGTGCGGGGGAAATAAAAATAAGCAAGTGCCCCGGTTCCCAAAAATCGGGTTTAGCTTGAAAAGTTTTCCAACATTAATCGAACTTTGATCGATTTAAACGAGCACTTATCGATTCAAATTGTGGAATGAAAAGTTCCTAACTATTTTTATAGCTTGTTCAATAAAATTCAACTTTTAATTGCCCTAGACAATTCTTTCACATGCATTCACTTTTTCACGAGCTTTCTGTTGTTAGCTGATAAAGTTGGAAGATTAACTGGATTGGCAAACGCGAATTACAATTTCAAATTTTGCATTGTTCATGCGGGCCATGATTATTTTATCAGAATTGCAGGCAATCCATTATTAAACACTTATTGCTTTTGTTTTATTTACTTTGCAATTTATCGATTGCCCAGCACTTTCGATACAAATGTGTGGCCATGTGGTAGGAATTGGGCCCGGGGAGGCATATTTTCTATGACGTCAATGTTCGTAGATTATAAGAGTCACAGGGCTGACTATTTTGAAATATTCACGACACCTATTGCCTTGCTAATTGTCGCCTTCCGGTGAATCACTTTTACTTGTTCCCAGGCTTTGGTGACCGCCGCCAATTGACACTAGTTTTGTAATTATATTCAACTCGAGGCTACATTTGTTGCCTCAGTTGCTTCAGTTGCCAGTCATGCAATGTGGCTACACTGTGATAATTGCGTCTATATCGTTCGAATTCCCTCGAATATAATGCGTGTGCTGTAATTTAAATTGAATTTGCTCCGACATTGTCTGACTCTTAAGCCGTGGAATTCAAATTCATGATGGAATTACCGCATTTTTTATGCCATTTTCAGTAGCCATCCCGCTGGCATTTGTCTGACTCACTCGAATTCCTTTGTGATGCGGACAATCGGGCGTCAGTTGATTGCAATTGGTGGTAGTTTTTGCCTTTTAATGGCGCCTTCTCTTGTTTTTGTTTTTGTTTCGTGCAATTTCACGCCAACGCTGGCATATTTGCAGTCCCATTTTAATAAACCCCGCGCCCGTTCTTTGCCATCTGCAAACAATGGCCAGAAGCACGGCCAGAAGGCGGCGGGAAGGCCCAGGACGGACCGTTTGCCTTGAAATGTTTACGCCTGCTGTTGGTGAGTGTCCCTGTAAATAAAAACTGCATAAATGAGGGCGCGTGATGTATTCATGAATGATGACAACTGGCGAGTGTGACGACCTTGTCACTGTTGTGGAATGTTTCGCCTGGAACTTCCTCCTTGTCACAATCACGAAGCCAAAACAAAACTATTGCTCGGTATTTACTATATAGCGTTATAAGCCCTCAAATCATTGCAGTCAATATTCATCGTAAATTTATGTATATTTTTTTTATCAGTCCGAGTCAATTAAAATGCAAATACCTGCAATACGCATTGTTTACTCTTTTGCCACGTGAAATATACAATTTCTATGGTTTTATTCAGCTTAGAGGATTACCTTTGATTGAATTGAAATTAAAATTGCCGCAGAATGTTGGGAGAAGTCTGTAATTATGTTTAAAGATAATCCGGTTGCTATAAATTCATTTTGTTGCCTTAATGAGCCATCGAACCATCTGCGAATTGTTAAATATTTGCAAAGCTTTTGCTTTTGAGCGACAAAAAGCGACAATTTTGTGAAGTTGCCAATTACAGTTTGTTTGCAGTGGCTTTTAGAGTATCCTTTTGCGTGACAGGGCATCGATTTTTATATTGCTGTTCTTGTTCCGGGCTGACCACGCCCACTTGATTGCATTAGCCCCAATCCGCGGGTTGCATGCAAAAGAGCTCTCGGCCAGGTTTTCCCAGTCCCTCGGCCAGCTCCCTCCAGATTTTTAGTTGCACAGAACTTGCCTCAAAGCGTTGTAGAGATTCCCTCTTTTGTTCCATGGGGAATTGCACTGCATGCAGACGTTTAACTAATATGTATCCCGACCGAAATGTATGTCGTTTTATGCTTATATAATACGTGCCGATGTTGCCTGAACAGTCGCAGTAACATAAATAGCAACAGCTTGGCCTGAAATAAAAAAGAAGGCGGCACAGGGCAGAGAAAAAAGGTTGTAAATACGTGCGTCTAACATGTATACTTTACTAGTCAGCCATATAGGGCTACGCCACCTCTCCCTCCTCCGGACCAATCGGAATCCCTAATAGGGGTTGGCCCCGATTCGGGGGCACAGATTGTGTGTAGTGTACACATCGTAAAATCGAACTGAAACTGAAAAATTGCTTGTCAAGCCATCAAGGGAAGGTGGTTGGCTGGGGGAATATATATTGCAATATACAATCCAGCGGACGTGGGACTTGTTGAACCTTCGAAACACCTAAACTAGATCTCTGCATGTATTTACTCATTTGCAGCATGACAGATCTGTACAGTAGTGTAGTGTTCTTCAAAATACTGCACTCATTCTTTACCGTACCTTATACTCTATAGGCCGGAAGAAAATGGCATAACAAAAATACTGTGCGCAACCTAGAATGAGTGATTCATTTGTCGTTTTAGATGCATTCATGCAGAAGTTTAACCTAAACCATGCTTGTCATATTGTACCTATTTCTCTGCCAAGACTAGGCCAACTTTCTTGCTGTGTAGAACACGTCTTTCTATGCAGTTAAGCACATTGTCCTTGGGTAATTGAGCTGTTTCTGCTTATGTGGCTGCTTCTGCCACCTATGCAACTTGCAAGGCCAATTATTCGGCTTTGTGTTGATTACTGGTTGCGTGTGTACGTGTAGCTGCAACAAAGAGGGACATTGAACCATGCGACATTTCTTGTCTAACAGCGTGGGGCATGCCTCTCGAGCCCAATCACTCACTTGATCATTCCCCCACACACAGACCCGAACCCACATCAATCTGCTACAAACAGTTTGAACTTTTGCCATTTGCCGCAATGCAATTATGCAAAGTGGTGCCAGCCAAAAGATTTCAATTAAAAGATTCTCCCGCAAAAAGGATTCACCGGAGGCAACTTATTCTGCTATCAAAAGAAGTGGATTGCGTAATTAACAAATCTGGCCACATCTTCGGAGAGTGTGTGAAAATTTGTCACTAGTCTGAATACACAAAATTGGTGCCACCACTTAAATTTTCCCGTTTACGATCTCCTAAAATTGGTTACGTCAATTCGGTCTTTGTGTTTTTTTTTTGTTGGCTGCTTTTGTTTTGCTGCTCGGGATGGTCTCACCACCGCCAAGCAACTTGGGAACTTTCGGCCTTATATCCAAGTGGCTAATGAAAGTTTTCGCCAGAAACTTTTCCCGATTAACATTCTCCCTGTTTCGTTCATTTCGCTTGCGATTCGCTTTTCGTTTCGCTTTTTGGTTTCGACGAGATGAATTTTCTTACTCGATTTCGATTCCCCTCCGGTTCTTCCCGTTTCTGCTGTTTCGTTTATCGGAAACTTGCATTCGTCACGCAACTTGACCAAGAAAAACACAGAAATATCAACCATAAGGATAGCAATTAGGGAGCAAAGCTTTAAGAGCCTGTCGAGGCATGTATACTCAGAGTTTCGACAGAAAACACATTTTTCGCTCACTGTATTTTGCGGCACAAGTGGCAGAGAGTGGTGCAGAGAGCGAGACGTGCTAAATTTGGAAATGGAAATTAAGTTAGCGTCGAAAGCAAGGCAGGGCACACAGCGCACAGCCAGGACTCGCAGTTTGGAGCAGGCGCCTCCGGCACGGCGCTGGCGTCAGGTGGTGGTGGTGCTGATGGTGGTGCAGTGGGGGAGGGTAATGTGGCCGCGGGTGGTTGGGCGCCGAACATAAATTAAACTCCACTTGACAACAAGGAGCTTCGCCGTTCTGTTTGGCTCCATCAGCAGCTCCTGTGGTTGCTGCGGCGCCCTTGCTTTCGCTCATTGGGCTGCCTGTTCGTTCCTCCTCCTTGGCGTGCTGGTATGGTTGTTGTTTATTGTCGCCCGCTAAACAACCAAACACTTGACTACACGCACGTACACCCACCCCTCCCCCCGTGGCCTTTTGCCTGCTGTGCTAATGCGCACAAAAAGCGAATTTACATTTAGTATTGCATATTTTTTCGGGGCTGCTTCGTCCTCGAGGTCCCCTAATAAAAACAGAAAAATCTGGGAAATCGATTGAGGCAATTTGCATGAGTTGAAACTACAGTTCCCTCATTTACAAGTCATATAATTGAATCGTTGTTCATAAAAACGTGCAGTCGGCTGGGGAGCTCAAAAGTTCAAAGGAAACAAGTGTCACGCATGCCAGGGGCAGTTTGTATTAATTTAGTTTTGACTCTGTTGAGTCTGGACTTCTGGGAAATTGGATAAAATGTTTGCTGAGGCGGATTTGGCGGGTTAAATTTAAAAGTACCACCCACCACTTGCGTGATACGACTAGACTTAAACCCGTAGAAAAAACAGAACCAAGCCAAGCCCCTCTAGCGCTCTTTTGTATAAAATGCACAGCGCAGGAGCTTAAATCAAATCGCATAAGTTGGCAGCTTTTAATGAAGGCGAACGACAAGCCCAGTGAGTGGGCAGAAGGATACAGGGATGAGCTCGGCTCAGGCTTGAACGGCTCCTCCAAGACTCGCTCTCCTCCTTCGGCGTCCGCCGCCACTTCATCAGGCATTCAAAATCCTCAACTTTAGCAGCAGAGTTAAGTCGCTGCCAGTTTAATCCCAAGTGCCTTCGTCGTCGCTGTCTCTGCAGGCGTCGCCACTCCGCACTCCGCCCCCCAAGTTTCCCCTGGCCGTGGCATCTTTGGCTTTTTAGCCAGCTCCCTGCCTGTGCGTTTGCCGTTCTGCTCGAGTTGATGAAACGAGTGGGTCCCCGGACCTAAGTCCATGTATTTATGTGTGCCGTAGGTTTTCCGGAGCCATGAAACTTTTCAGCCTGCACGGATAAAAAAGATCGGAGCTTCAAGCTCTTACTAGTATCCATCAAAAATTGTATACCCTTCTAATCAGGGAAGAAGAAGGTGTTCCTCGCAGTTCCTTTTTACAACTTTTATATTTAGAGTATAGAGTTAAAATCGCGGGTTTTGTTTACTGTGTGAATTCCATTTAGCATAGAATTTGTCCTATCCCGGGCAATGAAAATGGGAAGGGCATTGGGGCATGAAGGGAATTCCAACCCCGCACGGGTTGTCTATTTTTAAGGGACCTCTTCGGCGTGGTGGCCAGGCACTCCCGGGAGGAGGATGGGTGAGGAGGAGGAACCGGGTCTATGGGTGGCTTTGCGAATGTCGCTTGTCTCTCCGACCTCGAGTCATAAATTGGGCACAGTGGCAGCATAACAATAAGTCACAAACACACACTGGGATACAGCTTCCCCTGCTTGCTATTTCTATTTCTTTTTTTTTGCCCCGGCCGCTCCCTTTCATGCATAAATTTAGCAGAGCCGGAGCTGAGGAAACGCTTGACTTGGCAACAGTTCTCGCCTCTCTGTGGTCTCGGGCTTTGGGTCCAGACCTTGTGTCCGAGCCAGGGAAGGACGACGTCATTTGAGCAAACATAAAAGCATTGTAAACAAACATGGCCAACGCTTAATGCCAACACACAGGCCGAGGCACACTCCTCACACGCACCAACATAAATACACAGCAGGATCCCGGCATAAGCTGTAAGTTAAACCGTTAAAATTGGTTTACACAGACACGGGCAGTGGAGAGGGCGGCTGTCTGTCGTTAAGGTACGGGCTTCGTCCTGCTGGAGAGTGTTCCGTCCTCGGAGAGTGAGTGGGGGTGTGTGGCACGGACAGGAACGGGGAACCATTGTTGTCAGATAGTTTTTATGCCCAGCTATCTTATCTGCTCCTCGGCTGTTCACTTTGCCAACAAACAACAAGAACTTGGCCAAGTACTCGTGCATCATATCAGTACAGTGGTAATCCGAGATTCGGAACTCGATGTTCGTTGGCAAACAGAGCAATGTAACTTCAGAAGTCAACATATTTTGATGATCAACGCATGCTGTACGGGACGGGGCAACCTCAAACGAGTGTATTTCGTTAGGGGCTACCAATTAGCATGATTTTCATAGGGCCAACGCAATCCTCGTAACTCTCGATGGACGTTTTCACTGTTTTTTTGCCCACGCCACGCACACTTGCTCCTCTGCTGTCACTTAACCGCACGCGCCTATAAGCAGGCAATACATTTGAACAGTAATGGAGAATGAGAAAATCGAGGATAAAGCGGGCACGGAAGAGGAAGCAGTGGAAGAGGAGGCATAGAATCGGTGGGAGTGGCTTTGGGGCAACTCATCACTTATGGCCATTATGTGATTGTCGTTGCATGGCAGCAGCGCACAATGTATGTAAATCCCCTGCATTTCCAGGAATGTAATGACGATGATGATGACGGTGAGAACAAACGTACCGGGCTCGTGCTCGTGTAATTTGCATATTCGGGGTGCAGATGGAATGCATCAGTCCGAGAGTGCTGGGTGTGTGAATGGGTATATCAAATACATTGAAGAGTAGGTATTACCATGCTAAAAATGGCCATTTTCATTGGAATCTATAAACTGAACAATCTTCTTGTTGGACACAATTTGCCATAATGGCTCAACTTGATGCCAGCACCCACATGCACACACTCGCGCGTCACTCGGCCCGCTTGTGTGGGTGCATGGGTGTGGCGTGCCACGCCCCTGATTGAGTTACATGCTGCATTACCCATGCACCCGACCCACACAATTGAGTCTGTCCTCTGGGGCCGGACCGGGCCCGTGGTGGGAGGAGCTGCTGGTCAGCATTCGAGCGAAGGATTTGCGTAAGCGAACAACATAAATTGTGATGGAATCCCAATGCCACCACCTGCAGCACGAGCACCAGCACCAGCCCCGCACTAGTACTTCCCAATCAAACCCATTCCGCCCACCACCACCTGCTGGTCTGTCTGACCCGGACCCGTACCCTGTGACTGGTGTGGCGGCGGGGGAGTGAACCACAAATCCCCAGCATGCGCCGGATTTGGAGGCTAGGGCTGCATAGAGGACGGACGAGCACGTGTCCGCCTGCGAGCGAGGCAATTTGCTGTCGTGGTTTGTCCTAATGTTGCGGTCGCCTGCCCCTGTCCTAGCCCCATTTTCTCTGTCTCGTTTCGCTGATGGATGACCATCAAAATTCCCAACATTATCACCAGCTCAGCCTGTTCCGCAGCCTTTGTTCTCGTTGGCCTGAAGTTGACCGATTAACTTCCATTCGCTGCTACACAAAAGCCTGCCGCCTGGCCTTGCTGGCTTTTCGTCGCCCTTTTGTTTGCAATTCCATAAACAAATTTAAGTTCAATTTAGGGGAAACGGGGCAAGCAGACGGCTTAAATTTCCTCTTGGCCCGACCGACCACTTCATCCATTCCTCCGTTCGTTCGATTTAATTTGATGCCATCAGAGTTGGGCGTATTTGGAACTAGTTCGAGGTCCTCACGATGGGTTTCAATAGTTGTCCCCATATTTTGTGTATTTTTGGCTGCAAAGAAGATTGCCCGTTCCACTGTTTCGTTAAATGTTCCAGGGAAAATCATAAATTTTAAATTCAGTCAAGCGCTGCCAACCTCTCTCTGCGCTCCACCCTTCCCCAAGGAACTGGGGACAAACTCCGCTCCACTTCAATCGCCATCGGTGGATGTCGTCTCGCTGGGAGAAGAACTAATTTGCATATTTTTCGAGCGTGGTGCGGTGCCTCACCCTTTGTCTTTGCAGAGGGTTCGGGTGGCTCTTGGGGCGGCACGAAAGCTGTCCCTCAATTAAACTGTCATGTCAAAGTCAGCCGCGTCAGTGGCGGCATCGAGGATTGGCGATGGCTATCGGGGCTATCAGTGGGAGTCGTCGGGTGGGCTTTTGGGTGGTGACATCCCTGCTCCTGCTCCTGATTGTGCTCCAGCTTGTCGTTGTGTTGGCTTTTATGGCCCAGTCAGGCTCGGCACGTCACTCGGATTTTAAGTGCCAGGGTGTCCTTCCTTGCTGCACAGAGAAAAGACAACGAAATTATATCAAATTGAACGCATATACGAATGTTGCACCTATAAACAAACTCTTGAAGGAAGAACTGAAACTTTGAAACAACTATTGAACAAGTTGGCAGAAGATTGTGCCTGGGACTTGGCCTGGGCTTTTTGGCTCTGTGTAGCTCTTCAGTCACACAATCCTCTGCGACGTCCCTGTCGTCCCTTTTAGTTCGATTCAATTTGCTGTGGCTGTTGCTATTTCAAGCCTAGTCTCCAAATGGCAGCAACAGCAGCTAAGCCACATCCTGTCGAGCAGAAGCAACAGCAAAGGCAGGAGGGAGGCCAACACCCATGGCAACATCAGCATCAGCCGTTGCCTTTTGACATTTCAAATTGATTCTGTGCGATTTATGTATATCATTTCCGCCCACACATACGAGAGTAATGAATGTGGGCAGCGGGGATTGGGATGTCCTCCAGTTTATGGGCAATGCAACCGGCAGCAAATTATCCGATTTTTCGAGGATTTATTAACTGTCCGGATGTGCGTCCACATTGTTGCTGATGCAAGGATAATGTCGGGAAGCTTCGGTAACTTATCTCCTCCAATTAGAGTACTCTTCAATGGGTCCTGCTCCATCTCAGTTTGGTTGTTCCTAATTGAATTTTAATGTAAATATGTCCCTCAAAGCCCATTAGACTGGCACACTTCCCCAGCGTGCCTCAACGCTTCGGAATTAAACTTTAAATGCCGAAAACCACTCTGCTCCAGTTTCAAGAACTAGGAAATGTGGTGCTTTAGAGGCAACCACAAGCGGAGCTTGCAGAGCATTTATGAGCGAGAATCTCAGAAATCGCAGGCCTCAAAATAATTGAGTACTTAACCCAGTTTCGTGTCAAGGACATGAAAGTCTGAAGCCTTAAATGTGTTCTGTGTGGTGTCTCACCGTTGCCAGGGCTCGCAGCAACAGAAAGACATATTATTGTGCGGCCGACCTTTGATGCGATATTGAAATATAATAGCCTGCAATGCTGCCTTCACTCGTTGCCTATTTTTAAACACTTGTGTTGGTAAAAAACCGACGGAGGGGCAAAAACTGCGAGCCAATGCAATGACGTACATTACGCGACCAATCCGGAGAGGGCGTGGATGGGACGGGTGGGGGGCGGAGGTCTCAATGTCTGTGGACAGCGAGTGGGTGGCAGGATATCGCGATTCTAGCTGATGTCATCAGCCAGACGACAAGGACTCGTGGCTTCTGTTTCAGCGATGGTCTCGTCGTCTCGCTTGCCTAAAGCCAAATTAAATAAATAGAAAATGTTTTTTGTTGTATGCCATCGGTCTAATGAAATTCTAACACGTGCAGGAGATGTGTGCGTGCGTTTTCTCCTTCGTTTTTTTTTCCTTCTATTTTTTCTGTGGTGTTTGTTTGGCCGGCCAGGGCTTGCCAGTGCTTGCCACTGCCTGCCTGCCAGTGTGTGTGAGCAGCTGCTCATAATGAGCCACTTGAGCGGCGCACACGCATGCAAAAAGCATTCGAGGCTGAAGGCGTTCCATGGTCTCTCGGTCGTTCGGTCGCCTGGTCCGACGATCTGACCTTTGGCCGAAGGCAGGCAATGCCAGGGCGTGGGATGCGGGCTTGGACGGGGCGTGGTCGATAGGTCCACTCCCTGTTGCTCAGGCTTGATCCTAGTCCCATGTATTGATAGGTTTGTTTCCGCTCCTCGTTTGTTGCATCGCTTTTGTCAGGACGTGCCGGAAACGCTTTGTAGCGGGTGCAGCCATAGAGAGAGTATAACAATTTGCCGCTACTGCTGTGTCGAGTCGAGTTTATAATCATTTAACACTTATATATTTCTCGCTCTAGATAAAAACCGAACGCAGCCGCACAATGCATACAAATGAGCGGAGGAGCCTTGGAAGTCACGTAGCAGGGACGGGACGAGCAGCAGGACGCGCGCCCCTCGACAAGAACCCCCCTCGACCGACGGCAGCAGCCAAACGAGGGGGCTCTAATTAAGACGCCCCTGGTCTGGTCTGGTCTAGTTCGGTCTCTGGGTCTGGGTCTGGGTGCTAGGCCAAAATTAATGGAAGCCACGACGAGTGGCAGAGCATTTTCGGCGTTCACGCAAATTAAATTCCATCAAGTTTATTTGCTGTAAATGAGGCTACAGCCCGCCCAGCTCCAAGACCAGATACAGCTCCTGCAACAGTAGCAGCAACGGCAGAAGCTGGAAGAGATGCGGAGCAACAGCACCCCACAGCCCCGCTCCCCGACGGTCTTAATTTAATTTCTCCACAAGTCCCGAACCCTTTTCGCGCCGACCTCTAGTGCTGAGAGCTAGCACGTGTTGCCATGTTACCGTTTTCCATTTCCATTTCCATTTGGAAGCGAAAGAATAGGGATAGGGATTCTGTTCAGGGTCGCAGATACACACTAAGGACATATGCAAACCGAACCGAAGCTAAATCGGTGTTGGAACGACTTGTACGATTTATATTCTTTAGATTTTCCATGTAAATAGTCATTATAATTATTATTGTGTGGTCAACTTTGGTTTCTCTTTTTGGAGCCATGTCTGCTGTAAACCGTAAACCCTAAACCTTGGAAAACCCAAGCGAAACGATGCAAAGGAGACGAAATAAACGAAATTGTAAACAAAAAATAACATTTATTACTAAATTTTCCATTTGTGCAACTCTCGCAAATGCCACGATTATGAAACAAAAAAAAACAAAGAAAGAGCAAAAAAGCAAGACGAGCTGAGACGAGGGGTTATAGAGGAGTCTATTGATTAGTAATTATTATAATGTGATGTTAAATATATAAATCAGTCGATAAAAAAAAGAACCTAAAAGCAAATTAAAAAAAATTGTTAACCAACATAACAGATTTCACTAAGTAGATTTTTCGAATTAAATTTAAAATTAAATTTAAATTATAGAGAAACCGAAAATCGATAATGAACTTTCCTGTGTACACACGGCAAAACTGTGTTTTTCTACTAAACGAAATGAATATGTAAAATGATTTTTCAAATTTAGATTACCCTATATACCTTAATAAACATGATTATAACAAGATTATATACATATATAAACTACAATTTCTATGTAAATGTTGTGCGTATATAACGAAACGAAAACAAAGAGCCCGATTTGAATACCTTTAGTTATTTTATCGAGTATGTGTGTGCTATATTTTTCCTCTACTTGCGCTTGGCTATATCAGAAAACAATTTTGGGCCTTAAACCAACCAACCTACTCAAGCCGAGCCCCCTTTGGTGTTCTACTTATTAGCCAGAGTTCTCAGATCATATGAATACAAGAATATATATATATATGTATATCCCCAGGGGGAGGGGGCAACCCACAATGATGATTACTCTATATCTACGTGAATGTGTTCGTTTCAAAACTTGTATAAAAGCACGTCCCCTCCTCCGCTCAGACACTAAAAATGTTTGTAATATATAGTCAGTCTAAAATGAGAAATCGGCAGAATTAATTAATGATACGAGTAGTATTTCTGGGAGTAAGCGAAGAAGATGACATTTTAGTTTTTCTACTTGAATCGCATTTCTTCCACTTTTTACCCCTCAAAGCAAGTTTGAATGATAAAATGTATCATAAGGAAGAATGGAATTTTGAGTCTCTTCAGTCCCCCCAAAAGCTCAAAAAACGGCAAAAAAGAAAGAAAACCAAATGCTATGAAAACCCAGAAAGCTAAGAAGAAATTTATAGGTTTTATTGTTTTAATTTTGTTATTTATATTTTAGAATTAGGTTCTATATAATTTGTGATGTAAGTTTTGGCTCCGCAATAAAAAACAAAAGATTATGCCCATTTCTTTTCTATAATTTGTTTTATTTTATCGTTTTTCGAGCCCGTTACAAGCCGAAATTCGATTTACGATTTACGATCTACGATCTAGTATAAAATTGATAACAAGATTTGCTAAATTTAAGCGCAAAAGTTCAATTAATACAAATTAGAATTTTAATATTAACATAATTTGGAATATTTACATATACAACATACGCATATATAAATATATATACAACTCTATATATGAATAATTAGTAACAAATCAAATCAATTTCCATAACAACCGACAGAAAAGCAAACAAAAAAAGAAAATATACTTAGTGGCGAGTGCAGAGGAGCAGGAGCAGGAGCAGGCACTCGTGCAGTTGTACTTTAAAATTGAATAAAATTCAAAAAAACCTAAGAAATAGTTAATGCAAGTGAAATGGAACTAACGAAGCTTCACCGTCGCTTTGGTTTGAGGGAAAGTACGAGTACAGTCGAAACGAGCAGGGATATACCCCCCACACACTACGATACACGAACGAACGAACGAATGAACGAACACACGTCGGCGAAGGTGAAGAGCTTCGATGAGTTAATTGATTGATTGATTGGTTGATTAATATTATTGGAGGATAACGATGACGATGATGATGATGATGCATTGAGCAGCAATCCGCAACAATAATTCCAGGCATATCGAAGCATTTTTCTCGGCACTCGGAGACGACAGCAATCAGCGAAATCGGCAACCAAACTGAAGGCAATAACGAGCAGAAAGTTACCAATTCGGGATCAGAGAGCAATGACAGACGGACCCGGGACACTCTCACACACACACACACTGACACACAGATACTGCACAATAAGGACGAAGGCGAGAAAGTAACAGATTAACAAACGGGAATCACATATGTATATTCAAGAAGCAATAATGAAAATATATTTCCAAGTATGATAATACAAATTGATAAAACAAGAGTCAACAACTAACACAAAAATATTTATACATATATTTTAATTATAGTTACAAATTAGCATATATATATAAAATTATACATACATACAACCATATATATATACATATACACACATGTATATATATATTTATATATATACTGATGATAGTCCAAGTAATTTAGCAAAGAAACCAAACGAAGTAAAAGTTTAATATTTACAAAATATTAAAATATCATTGTGCAATTTAACAAGCGTTTAAAACAAAAACCAAACAGAAACAGAAACCAAAACCGAAGACAAAACACAGTCACAGCCACAGCCACACAAAATGTATGCTACACCTATATAAACCTTCATATGCAAACCGATTATAGGCATTATATATACGTATATAGCTGGGGGTGCATATAACGAACCCATTATTAAACGAAGCGACAGGCTAACACCAAAGTCTGGTGGCGATCTGCATGGTTTTGTGTGGTGTGCACACCCACACCTCAGACACCACAGTTACCCACAGCAACCCCCCACAGCAACTTAGAAGGAAATCAAAATACAACAAACAACAAAATATTACACGAGCAGAACCCGAGCTAAATGCCAGAGGAGCGGTTCAAGTCAAGTTTTTGAGCAAATACTCATAATTGTTAAAAATGTTTAAATATTATAATAATAAATGCAACAAAAAAAAATAAATAAAAAACAAATCGAACAAAAATCCGTAATAAAAACAAATTTCATATTTCACATATTTTTTCTCTCCTTAGAAAATTTAGTTAATTATGAAAAAAATAAAAACAAAACATTATACCTAAGTGTTAGTATTATATATGAATAAAAAATTATAAAAAAAAACTAACAAAAAAAGAGATTAATCCAGCAAATTAAAATCACGGATAAGAAAGAAGCAGCCGACGAAAGAAACGTGCAAAGCAAAATTAGGAAATTAGATTTGCCTTTGTGTTAATATCAAGTGTGTTTCTTATTGCCATGGTTATTATTTTTATTTCATTTCTAATTGGTCAGACGTGAACTAATTTCCTTATTAATTGACAAATAAAAATTATTAAACAAAAGCTCAACCGTGTTTGGCTTTCTTCCCCTTGGGGCGGGCCTCTTTCAGGTTTTAAGATTTTGGCATGGTTTTCCTGGCTTTCTCCTTGTTTTTATTGTTTCGTTACTCATGATCTTTGTTGCCCACAGGAGGATAGCTTATCAGTATGGAACCGGACTGCCACTGATATGGCCAGTACAACGCGTATCCGTGATACGTTACGCAGGATATTAAATATACCTATAACATCGGTAATGGAGTATAAGATACACTGTGATAGCCTTAAATATGTTTCAATGTAAGTATCGAATTTCCCTTCACACAGTTTTCCCCTTTTAATGGTTCTTTTACCCGAAAGTGTCACATGACTCTTGTCTTGATTTATTTATAATTTCCCGAATTTACGCTTGGGAAAGTTCGACTTTTTGTTTAAACTTTAAAGATTACACGATGGTTGCATGTGGCACTTTCGGGTTCTACAACCTGTCCTGAGAATATTTTGATGAAGCAAATGTCACCTATACCGCACACAGGCCCAGGCGACGAAAGCGCAAGGTGGGAAATAGGCTTAATAGTCTATACCAAAATTACCAAAATTCGTTTGATGCGACAGATGGATTGTGATTTTGCCTTGAGTTTTTCAATATCAAGTCCAAAGTTTAGGGGTGGCGGAATATCTTTGCGCTATCGAATGCAGCATTTTTGATTAACAAATGGTTTTCTCTTATCTTTCAGTAATAAAGGCCCATTGAAAAGCTGAAATTCAGTGAATACCTATAAACAAAGAAGAAACAAAAACAATAATTACACAAACAGATAATATAAGTCGCTAGTTAAAGCAGGGGAATCGAATTCAAACACAGTACATACAACGCCAATGACCGTCAGAGCACAAGGATCTATCGCGGACTCACAACCCCATCAAGATGGATAGGAGCCTACCCAGAACCCAGAATCCAGAATTAAAACCAAACCCGCATCAGAAACAAATCCACAGCCCGAACATGAAAACAATAGAGCAAAACAAATTAATATTTAAGCGCTAATAAGACAATTCTTTGTATTTTAAAACAAGTTTACAAAGTGTGTACATATGAAACGCCATAAAGATTTTAGTTTGTATGTATAAAGTTTATATTAGGCATTCCTATTGACGAAAGAAAAGAATAGATCGATGTCCAACTGCCTGAAAGAAACGCTTCTCAAATCGGGACTTATCTCTCTCTTTATTTCGTATTATTCAACCTCACCCAAATACTTAAGTCGTCCCATCCATGCCTACCTGTTTGTATTGTAGCATTAATTAACATCAATTACATAAGATATTACATCAATGAAACTAACACGCTAACTAGCCGATAATGTATTTATCTGTTTGAAATGATTATTTAATACTTAAAATCTCCAAACTGAATAATCAAATTGTTTGTTTTTGTTCTTGAAGAAATACAAAAAGTTTTTACATGAAGAAAAAAAGAGAAAAACTAAAGATTGAAACGAAAAGCATAACCCAGTTGTTTTACATATACCTACACAGCATCGTCTTATTTGATTTCTCCCACGACTTTCCTTCCCACAATGAAGTACAACCGTACAACCAGCGCGAACACAAAATAATCCCAAACTATTAAAGATGCAGAAATTATTTTCAATAAATTGGACTCTGTGTATTAATTTTCGTAAGTACTCCCCGGAAGGCTGGGAGGCTGGCGAGCGATGTACAAACAGCTGCTTACGGAATCACTTTATTCATTTATTGGACACGACCTTACTTTAAACTTATCTAATGCCTAATGTTAGTGCTGAATATGCTCTTCACTTGTCCTCGAACATAGTCAGATCGATTATGTAAACATTTGATACGAGACAGTCGCCGTCCTGCAAAAAAATTTACCAAAATGGAATGTCTAGAAAGGTCGGGTAATTTTTCAACACCTACCCCTGGGGTGATGCCGACAAGTGCGTCCGCGTGGCCGTAGAACTCTTCCTTCAGGGAGATAACAATGGTTTGTAAATTGGTGGTATGGTCTCGAATATACGACGCGACCTTGCCGATGTTTGTGTTGTCTAAAGCGGCATCGATCTCGTCAAGCACGAAAAACGGCGCAGGTTGAAAGCTGCAAACAAAATGGAAATCTAATTGCCGGATCGTGAGAATTTAAACAATAATCCCTGCATACCTGTGCGTGGAAAAGAGCAAAGCCAGGGCGGCTATTGTTTTTTCTCCGCCACTCAGGTTGCTCATGGGCTGGAAACGTTTTCCCGGCGCCACGCAATTGTAGTTGATGCCGTCCAGATACGGCTCCTCAGGATTGTCGGGACCAATGTACGCCTGCGCCGCCTCGTTGCGCGCCAGCCTCTTGTAAATGCCATCGATTGCATCCGATATGTGCTGGCAGCAGGCAACGAACCGCGAGGATCGCTCGTTTTTCACCCTCTCGAAGGCCGCTTTGGCCTTCTTTGCTTTTCGGCGGGCATTCTCGAACTCCTCGTTGGTGGACTGCACTTTCTCCGTGACGGCGTCGAGCTTCTGCATAGCCTTCATGTTCGGCGTCTGTATGCGTTCCAGGACATCCAGCTTGCTCTGCAGGTCCTTCTGAATCAGCTCATGAGTCTTCTTAAAGGCGGAGTCGTCCTTCAGCTTGGTATACTCGCGCGGCAGCGATCCATAGTCCACCTCAATGCTAACATAAAATGCATAGTCAGGATTTAGCAAACGTTGGCAGTGGGAAAACACATTTTAAGAGCTTACAGAGTGTCCATTGCCATGGAGGTGGAGGCGTTAATACTGTCTGCCTCGGTTTGTCGCACTGCGTCGTCCAGCGAGCCGCGCAACAAAGGCACCACTATGCAATCGGTCTGCGGGCAATACCAATGAGTTAACAAATGGGGTTAGAATCGAGAGTGTTACCTTGGCCTGCAGAAGTATGTTCTGGCGTTCGTTCTTCTTCGCCTCGATCTTTGACTCCACCGAAGACACTTGGCTGCCCACGTTGTGCATTTCCTTGGCAAGGTTCGCAACATCGCGGCGGGCTTTGGAGATGTCCTCCTCCATGTCGTCAACTGCCTGCTTCTTGGACTGCTTCTCCTGCTTGAATTTCTCCATCTTGTCCTTGTCCTCGTCTATCTCCTTCAGATAGCGCACTTCCGCCGCCTTGAGGCCCTCCAAGGCGTCCTCCTCGTCCTGCACGCTTCTTTCCCAGCGCTCAACGTTCTCTGTGGAAATGGGGAAAACGTCACGCACGCTGCCTTCATGTAATTGTTTGGCTACTTGCTTCGCGTATCCTTCTGCTTCTCAAAGTCCAGCTGCGAGTTGATGGAGTCCACCTGCTGCTCGAACTCTGCCCGCTTGCGAGCCCGCTCTTGTTGCATAACCAGCTCGCGCTCCTCGTACTGACGAATGTTCTTGACGCCCAAGCGGCGGCAGAAGGCGGCGAACACCTTGTCCTCCACATTGTTCATGTTCTCTTTGATTTCCTGGATATGCTCCTCGCGGTTTTGCATACGCCGCTCAATCTCGTTGATCTTGGGCTGAAATAGTATAAATGCGATGGATTCTAACCATTGTTCAATTCAAAGTTAAATTATTCTCTTCTAACTCACGCCAAAGTCGTCCAACTGCATTTGAACCTGCTTCAACTGATTGTCGTATTGGCTAATTGACTTCTTCGAGGACTCCAAATCGACCATGCTGTACTTCAGCCGGTTTTCCAGGCCCTTGATCTGCGACTCCACGGTGGCGAGCTCGCTCTGCTTGCGCGACTTCTTGACCAGCTCCTTGAGCTCCTCGTTGAGGCGCTCCTTCTGCATCTTCAGCTGAGCCATGTGCTTCTCGTCCCAGCGCTTGGCCTTGCGCGCCAGGTCGTGGCTTCCGCCGGAAATTAGGCCTGATTTCTGGTAGAAAGTTCCGTCCAGGGCCAGAGCATCGAAGCGCGATCGGTCGATTTCGTAGGCCACCTTCATGGCGTCCTCGGGGGTTTCGCAGACAAGAGCATTGCCCGTGGCAAACAGCACGGCGCGCTCGATCTCCGGTGGTTCGAACTTGAGAACGTCGAAGACCAGTCGCACGTTACGCGGTTCGCTGATGTTGCGCAGCCGCTCCTTCAGCGGCTTCACTTGCAGATAGTCCAGCGGCAAAAAGGTCTCCACCTCCAGCATCTGCTCCTTCAAGATCTGTCGAGTAAATGGATCAGCAATATGCCTCTAAATGTCAATTAGGAGCTCATAACCCACCTGAATGCAGTGGCGCGCCGTCTTTTCGGTGTCCACGATAATGGCCTCCATAAACTTGCCCAGCACTTTGGTGACCGCCACGTTGTAGCGCTTGTGCGTGGGCTGACACATGTTAATCATGCGGTCGTACACGCCGGGCACCTGCTTCTTGAACAGCTCCACCACTTCCTGCTTCTTTTTGCGGCGGGCGTCCTCGTGCTTGTCGCTCTTCGCGTCGCCCAGCTGATCGCGCACGTTCTCCAGCTCGCGCTGCTTCTCCGCGATCTTCTCCTTGGAGCTGCCCACGTCGCGGCGCAGCTCGTCCTTGATGCGGTTCTGCTCCTCCAGCGCCGCCTGCGAGGATTTGATGTGGTCCATCAGCTTGTCGCGGCGCTTCACCGCCTCCTCGCGCTGCAGCGTCAGCTTCTTGAAGGACTCCTCAACGGAGGCCCGCCGATTGGTCTCGCCGTCGAGCGTGTCCTGCTCGGACTTCTGCTCCCGATTGATGGAGTCCAGCTCGGAGCGGTACTGCGTGGCGGTGGCCTCTGCCTCCTGCTTCAGTCGGTCGTACTCCTGCACCAGGCCCTCTTCCATGTTGACGCTCTTGCCGCGGCGCTGCGATTCGTTCTCGATTTCGTCCTCGAAGCGCTTCTTCAGGGCTTCCACGTCGGCCAATTGCTTCTCCAGCTTGCGAATGTCCTGCTGGTGGGCATTGTCCGCCTCCCGGGCGGTTTCCAGCGTTTTTTGCAGCGAAGCCAGCTTCTTCTTGCAGTGCGTCACCTTCTCCTTGGCCTTGATATACAGCGGCCTCCGCTTGTTCATCTGCGTTTCGAACTCGCGTATCTCCTGCTCGATTTTGGCCAGGTCGCGGGTTATCTTGCCCGCGTCCTTCTTCTTCTCCCGCAGCACCTCGTCGGCGGCCTCTTTGCGCTGCTCGACCGCCTTCACCTCCTGCTGCTTCACCTCCAAGTCGCTTATGTACTTCTGGATGTCCCTCTCCACGTGGAAGAGTCGGAACAGCTGGTACTCCACTTGTTTCTCGTTCTGCAAGCCAGCAAAGCCAAATGTAACGAAACCGAGAGCTGGGAAACCAAGAGCAGGGGAAACTCACGTATTCGTTTTGCAGGCGAGTGTAGCGATCGGCCTCCATCTTCTCGTGCTTGGCTTCCTTCCGCTCGGCGGCAATGCCCTTTTTCTTCTGATAGGTGAACTGCGTCTCCTCCTCGGCCACCACCATCTCCTGCTTCAGGCGGTTGTAGTCCTCCTTCAGCAGGCCGGAGCTGAAACAAGGCAATTGCAAGGCAAATACTCCAACTGGGAAGGTGCCCTTGGACGTACCCGCTGATTTCCTCGAACAGGGCCGTGCGCTCCTTGGGCGTCTTCATGGCAATGTTCTCGACGGCGCCCTGGAACACCAGGAAGTTCTTGGCCTTCACATTGATGCCGATCTTCTCGAGCTTGTTCAGGTACGTGCTGCTCGAGACACTCTGCCAGGGGAGGAGGGTTCAACAATTAGCTGGGAACAATTAGCATCGCCGATTGCTGATTACTGATTGGCATACCTCTCCGTTGATGCGGTACTCGGAGGAGCCGCTGATGACCGCCCGCTGGAAGTCCATGTGCTTCTCCTGGTTGAGCACAAACTTGGCCGTCACGTAGCAGCTGCGGGAGACGGGCTTGCCGATGGAGGAGCCGTGAATGAGGTCGTTGAGGCGCTTCACGCGCAGGCTGCTCGTCTTCTCGCCCATCACGAAGCTGATGGCGTCCATGAAGTTGGACTTGCCGGAGCCGTTGGGCCCTATCACCGCGTTGAACTGCTTGAGCGGTCCGACGACGATGTGGCCGCGGTAGGACTTGAAGTTCTCCATCTCGATGTACTCGAGGAAGGCGGTCTCGTCGTCCGGCTTCCGCACGGGCGCCATCGCCATCCTCTGGCCCACCTCGTCCTCGTCGTCGACCATTCTCGCGGCTGCTCTGCTTTTGGGCGGATCGGGAAAAACACCAGCGGGAATGGCAATAAGAGCGCGAAATGTTACCTTTTTCACCAAAATACAACAGGGACGCGCAACTGGGGATGAGAAACGAAAATGGCGATGGCAAGTTACATCGATACGTTTGCTTTACAATACCAACTATCGAAAGCACAACTATCGGTAGCAATTGCGGCGCATATCGGCGGCAAATTAATTTTGAAAACAAAGAATGTTAACTGATATAGGAAATATTCAACAAGTATTTTTTTTTTCTTTCTCTTATTAACTTTAATAATAAATTCCTTAAAACAAATAAAAAAATATAGATACCCATATTTAGTTCATTTTCCACGTTTTGTATACTTTAACAGTGTAAAGTTTACACCAAAACAAGATGCACCAAAACAAGATGCTCTTTTGATTTAATCATTTACCTGTAATTGAATATGAAACAAGAAAAGAGTAGTTATTCAGTTTTCAGAATAAAATAAATAATTTATTTTCCATTTTGCTACTTAAGCGTATAACAATTTGTTGCTAACTTAGGGCTATCACAATCTAGCCAATACTGAGATTATTTTGTTTCGGGTAACCTCATCAGTCTGATGAACTTAAAATGAAGCAGTTAGGAATGAATCCACTTATTTTCAAATATTCTTTGGACTAGTGCAACCCCTTAGTCGACCTCCTCGACAGTGGGTCCCGAGTATCCGCCGAATCCTCCAGCCTGCTGGCCACAACCATTTGCTCCCGCACCCGCTCCCGTTCCGGCGGATGGCTGGTGCATCTTGGTCATTATGGGGGAACAGAGACGCGTTAGCTCCTCTAGCTTGTGATCGAACTCTTCCTTCTCGGCGGTGGTGTTGGAATCCAGCCAGCGGATGGCCTCGTTGCACTTGTCCAGAACCGAGGCCTTGTCGGCCTCACTGAGCTTGTCGGAGCCGGCCTGCTCGACCGCCTGCTTCACGTTGAAGACGTAACTCTCCAGGCCGTTGCGGGAGGAGATGCGCTGGCGCTGCTTCTCGTCCTCGTCGGCGTACCTCTCCGCCTCGTTCACCATGCGGTCGATCTCCGCCTGCGAGAGGCGTCCCTTGTCGTTCTTGATGGTAATGTTCTTGGCCTTGCCGGTGCTCATCTCCTTGGCGGTGACGTTCAGGATGCCGTTGGCGTCCATGTCGAAAGTGACCTCGATCTGGGGCACTCCTCTGGGAGCAGGCGGGATGCCGGACAGGTCGAAGGTGCCGAGCGCGTTGTTGTCCTTGGTCATGGCACGCTCGCCCTCGTACACCTGGATGGAGACTGCGGGCTGGTTATCCGAGTACGTGGAGAAGGTCTTGGTCTGCTTGCACGGGATGCGGCAGTTGCGCTCGATCAGCTTGGTCATCACACCGCCGGCGGTTTCGATGCCCAGCGAGAGTGGTGCCACGTCCACCAACAGCACGTCTTGGATCTTGCCGCTCTGGTCGCCGCTGAGGATGGCGGCCTGGACTGCTGCTCCGTAGGCCACTGCCTCGTCGGGATTGATGGAGAGGTTGAGGCTCTTGCCGTGGAAGAACTGCTGCAGCAGGCTCTGCACCTTGGGTATTCGGGTGGAGCCTCCCACGAGCACGATGTCCTGGATCTGGCCCTTGTCCATCTTCGCGTCCGCCAGGGCTTTCTCCACGGGCTGCAGGGTGTTGCGGAAGAGGTCTGCGCAGAGCTCCTCGAAGCGGGCACGGCTCACCTTGGTGTAGAAGTCGTGGCCCTCGAACAACGCGTCGATTTCGATGGTGGCCTCCGTGCTGGAGGAGAGGGTGCGCTTCGCCCGCTCGGCCGCCGTGCGGAGCCGTCTGAGGGCACGCGGGTTGGAGCGCAGGTCCTTCTTGAACTTTCGCTTGAACTCCTCCGCCAGGTGGGTGACCAGCCGGTTGTCGAAGTCCTCGCCGCCCAGATGCGTGTCTCCGGCTGTGGCCCGCACCTCGAACAGGGATCCCTCGTCGATGGTCAGGATGGAGACGTCGAAGGTGCCGCCGCCCAAGTCGAAGATGAGCACGTTGCGCTCGCCCTTAAGGTTCTTGTCCAGTCCATAGGCCAGGGCAGCGGCAGTGGGCTCGTTGATGATGCGGAGCACATTGAGCCCGGCAATGCGGCCAGCGTCCTTGGTGGCTTGCCGCTGGGAGTCGTTAAAGTAGGCGGGCACCGTGATCACCGCGTCTGTGATGGACTCGCCCAGGTACGCCTCGGCCGTCTCCTTCATCTTGACCAGCACCATCGAGCTGATCTCCTCGGGGGCGAACCGCTTCGACTCACCCTTGAACTCCACGCCGATCTTTGGCTTGCCGCCGTCGCTGACCACCTTGAAGGGCCAGTGTTTGATGTCCTCCGCGATCTTGGGGTCGTCGTACTTGCGCCCGATGAGGCGCTTGGCGTCGAACACCGTGTTCCGGGGATTCATCGCCACCTGGTTCTTGGCGGCGTCTCCGATCAGGCGCTCGGACTCTGTGAAGGCCACGTAGCTGGGCGTGGTCCGGTTTCCCTGGTCGTTGGCGATGATCTCCACCTTGCCGTGCTGGTAGACACCCACGCAGGAGTACGTGGTGCCCAGGTCGATTCCGATGGCAGGCATTCTGTGCTTGTTTCTGTTTCTGTTTCTGTTTCTCCTCAACTCTTGCTTTCTTCGAGAACAATTGGTTTTGCTTTTTGTTGGAGCTTCCTCCTTGCTTTCGATTTTTGACTGCTCTTGCACTCCTTATGCTCGGATTGCTGGATTTTACTATTCTTTGACTTTAATTTTACTATTCACTTTGATATTCGCTGGGTGTTAGCTTGTTCAGCTTAATAGTTTTCGCTTTGGCTTGTTTTGGTTTTGCTTGCTTCGCTCTTGGCGATGTGTTCGCTTCGTTTGTTTGAATTGAATTGAGCCAAAGAGAAAAGAGCCGGTCTATTTATACCCGCAGCGCTCTCTTCTCGAACATTCGAGAGTGGTTCTCTCGAAGGTGCCCGAAACAAACGCAGGGGTAGGCAGCGGGCGGAGAGTGCACACATACTATATGTATGTACGTATAGTATGTAAGTCGCTCATGGGAGAGTGAGTGCAACTGAAAGTTCCCGAAATTTCTTTGCCGCGAAATTTCTTTGGTTCAAACGAACAGGACGCACATGACCTGCCCCACAACCGATGAATGTTATAGAATCTACAAATGAATTATGTTCTTATTTGAGATAATCAAGAGCAAAATGGAAAGGATAAATTTACTCGGTGACTCGTCTTCTTTATGTTTGTTTGTTTATTTGGTCTGCAAACAAGCATATTTTAAGTGTTTGTCCATGCAAAATATTAGCATAGCAAATGAATCAACATTTGTTGTCTATTATCCTGATATTTGTAATAATTATCTTAATTTGTACGGGAAAGTATTAACAAATCTATATATTACAATGTAATTCTAACGAACATGTGCATTTATTGTACAATGTATGTATAGTATGTAACGAAAACATTTTGCGTCTACTCAAAATTTTCTGCAGACTTATAAACATTCTATGATCGTACAAGTTGTCTTACTGTTCTGTATTCTATATTTGCATACATATGTATGTAAAATTTAAACAATTTCAGGAACAACACGACCACACAATCGTGCCGTCTTCTTGTGGCCCTTGGTAGAATGTAAAACATAAATTGGCCACATCTTTTATCCGATCTGGAGGTAATTTTGTATGCACAAGCCTTACAATCAGCGGACTCAGGGGACTCAAAATTATGTCTCTCGATTTTACAATATTGAAGATATACATAGATATACAACTTTAGCTCTTACCTTCTCCGAGGCCGACGCGTTCTTACATACAGACAAACAGATAAAGAGACAGTCAGACAGACAGACGGGCAGGCTGACATTGCTAGATCGACTCGGCTATTGATGCTGATCAAGAATATATATACTCTATAGTGTCGGAAACGCTTCCTTCTCCCTTCTCCCTATTTGTACATTAAGGTACATGGTATAAAAACCGCCTGGTGATAGTATCTATATTTTGTCTCAACGTTACAAAAAGTGTTCGAAAATTGGGCACGCCCCATGCCTCAATATTGCTAAATCTTGTCCATTCATTATATTATATGCGTTGTATTTTGTCTTAAAAAACATACTTTCAGACCTTCAACACCCATAAGCAATGGACTACGTTTTCGTAGGACTTGCCAAGAGTCATTATTATTGAAGTGAATCCAGAAAATAAAAATTTGCCTCACGCTTTTTAAGACAAATTCTTTATCCCACAACCAGATGATAAAATGTAACATATCTGCGTGTAAATGCAAAACAAGAAAGAGTAGTTATTCAGTTTTCAGAATAAAATAAATAATTTATTTTCCATTTTGCTACTTAAACGTATAACAATTTGTTGCTAACTTAGGGCTATCACAATCTAGCCAATACTGAGATTATTTTGTTTCGGGTAACCTCATCAGTCTGATGAACTTAAAATGAAGCAGTTAGGAATGAATCCACTTATTTTCAAATATTCTTTGGACTAGTGCAACCCCTTAGTCGACCTCCTCGACAGTGGGTCCCGAGTATCCGCCGAATCCTCCAGCCTGCTGGCCACAACCATTTGCTCCCGCACCCGCTCCCGTTCCGGCGGATGGCTGGTGCATCTTGGTCATTATGGGGGAACAGAGACGCGTTAGCTCCTCTAGCTTGTGATCGAACTCTTCCTTCTCGGCGGTGGTGTTGGAATCCAGCCAGCGGATGGCCTCGTTGCACTTGTCCAGAACCGAGGCCTTGTCGGCCTCACTGAGCTTGTCGGAGCCGGCCTGCTCGACCGCCTGCTTCACGTTGAAGACGTAACTCTCCAGGCCGTTGCGGGAGGAGATGCGCTGGCGCTGCTTCTCGTCCTCGTCGGCGTACCTCTCCGCCTCGTTCACCATGCGGTCGATCTCCGCCTGCGAGAGGCGTCCCTTGTCGTTCTTGATGGTAATGTTCTTGGCCTTGCCGGTGCTCATCTCCTTGGCGGTGACGTTCAGGATGCCGTTGGCGTCCATGTCGAAAGTGACCTCGATCTGGGGCACTCCTCTGGGAGCAGGCGGGATGCCGGACAGGTCGAAGGTGCCGAGCGCGTTGTTGTCCTTGGTCATGGCACGCTCGCCCTCGTACACCTGGATGGAGACTGCGGGCTGGTTATCCGAGTACGTGGAGAAGGTCTTGGTCTGCTTGCACGGGATGCGGCAGTTGCGCTCGATCAGCTTGGTCATCACACCGCCGGCGGTTTCGATGCCCAGCGAGAGTGGTGCCACGTCCACCAACAGCACGTCTTGGATCTTGCCGCTCTGGTCGCCGCTGAGGATGGCGGCCTGGACTGCTGCTCCGTAGGCCACTGCCTCGTCGGGATTGATGGAGAGGTTGAGGCTCTTGCCGTGGAAGAACTGCTGCAGCAGGCTCTGCACCTTGGGTATTCGGGTGGAGCCTCCCACGAGCACGATGTCCTGGATCTGGCCCTTGTCCATCTTCGCGTCCGCCAGGGCTTTCTCCACGGGCTGCAGGGTGTTGCGGAAGAGGTCTGCGCAGAGCTCCTCGAAGCGGGCACGGCTCACCTTGGTGTAGAAGTCGTGGCCCTCGAACAACGCGTCGATTTCGATGGTGGCCTCCGTGCTGGAGGAGAGGGTGCGCTTCGCCCGCTCGGCCGCCGTGCGGAGCCGTCTGAGGGCACGCGGGTTGGAGCGCAGGTCCTTCTTGAACTTTCGCTTGAACTCCTCCGCCAGGTGGGTGACCAGCCGGTTGTCGAAGTCCTCGCCGCCCAGGTGCGTGTCTCCGGCTGTGGCCCGCACCTCGAACAGGGATCCCTCGTCGATGGTCAGGATGGAGACGTCGAAGGTGCCGCCGCCCAAGTCGAAGATGAGCACGTTGCGCTCGCCCTTAAGGTTCTTGTCCAGTCCATAGGCCAGGGCAGCGGCAGTGGGCTCGTTGATGATGCGGAGCACATTGAGCCCGGCAATGCGGCCAGCGTCCTTGGTGGCTTGCCGCTGGGAGTCGTTAAAGTAGGCGGGCACCGTGATCACCGCGTCTGTGATGGACTCGCCCAGGTACGCCTCGGCCGTCTCCTTCATCTTGACCAGCACCATCGAGCTGATCTCCTCGGGGGCGAACCGCTTCGACTCACCCTTGAACTCCACGCCGATCTTTGGCTTGCCGCCGTCGCTGACCACCTTGAAGGGCCAGTGTTTGATGTCCTCCGCGATCTTGGGGTCGTCGTACTTGCGCCCGATGAGGCGCTTGGCGTCGAACACCGTGTTCCGGGGATTCATCGCCACCTGGTTCTTGGCGGCGTCTCCGATCAGGCGCTCGGACTCTGTGAAGGCCACGTAGCTGGGCGTGGTCCGGTTTCCCTGGTCGTTGGCGATGATCTCCACCTTGCCGTGCTGGTAGACACCCACGCAGGAGTACGTGGTGCCCAGGTCGATTCCGATGGCAGGCATTCTGTGCTTGTTTCTGTTTCTGTTTCTGTTTCTGTTTCTCCTCAACTCTTGCTTTCTTCGAGAACAATTGGTTTTGCTTTTTGTTGGAGCTTCCTCCTTGCTTTCGATTTTTGACTGCTCTTGCACTCCTTATGCTCGGATTGCTGGATTTTACTATTCTTTGACTTTAATTTTACTATTCACTTTGATATTCGCTGGGTGTTAGCTCGTTCAGCTTAATAGTTTTCGCTTTGGTTTGTTTTGGTTTTGCTTGCTTCGCTCTTGGCGATGTGTTCGCTTCGTTTGTTTGAATTGAATTGAGCCAAAGAGAAAAGAGCCGGTCTATTTATACCCGCAGCGCTCTCTTCTCGAACATTCGAGAGTGGTTCTCTCGAAGGTGCCCGAAACAAACGCAGGGGTAGGCAGCGGGCGGAGAGTGCACACATACTATATGTATGTACGTATAGTATGTAAGTCGCTCAAGGGAGAGTGAGTGCAACTGAAAGTTCCCGAAATTTCTTTGCCGCGAAATTTCTTTGGTTCAAACGAACAGGACGCACATGACCTGCGCCACAACCGATGAATGTTCTAGATTTTACAAATGAAGCATCCAGGGACAAAGGAATCCTTAAATGAATTATGTTCTTGTTTGAGATAATCAAGAGCAAAATGGAAAGGATAAATTTACTCGGTGACTTGTCTTCCTTATTTATTATTGGCCGAAATCTAATATCAGAGAGCTTTGCACCTTGATACCATCACCAGGCGATTGTATGCTTACTGCGCTGCAAAAAGTAAAATATGCTTACATATTTGGCAGCGAACGATGAATATAAATAAGTACATAAGGGTTTATTTTCATAGGTAAATTATTAAATTATTAAATGTATCTTGTACCTGTTTTTGATTGCTACGTTCTTAGAACTGATCCCTAGCCTAAGAAATATTTAGCATTAAACCTCAGCCGGAAGCTCTTACTTTTGAATTTTTAAAATACAAAATTGCTGACCGGTGCAATTTGTTCGTAGCGGATTGCGGCGCAATATCATTTGCTTCGAATGGGGATCAGAACCGGAGCTTTTGCTTACATTACGGACGGAACATCATTGAATATCTTGGGATTCGAGGAGGCGTTTATGTTTACTTTACGAGTGGTTCACTTTTCTTAGCGAGAAGGCTGAGTACGGCAAAAGTGGTTTATTAATGCCATATTTATACATAGCTAACTTTGGATCGTCCCGATTTATTATGAAGCTATTTGTTTCGCTAAAAATTAGTCTCGGTTTAAATTCTCTACTTATTCTGGCCATGGTCTTAGGTTTATGAATATATGCTTACCATTTTTTATATATGTATACCTATGATATATAAACTGAAAAATATTATTAATATGTAAAATAAATTTATAAAAATAATGTATGATTAAAATAATTGTTGTTTTATTTGCGTATTTTGCATATATGGATTTAAAATTTCAGTGGATTTGTTGTTTCACTGTGTTTTTGCCTAATATTTAATAGAGTGCTATCTGTTTTATTAATATTTTCTCTTAAGCGTGAACAATTTACTTTTTCCAGTTGAATATACAGATAATTATGAAACAATTAGTTTCAAAGCTTAGCTTACAAAGATGATTGAAAATTTCTCTTATTTTGTTTTTAATTATTTTGGATATGATTTTTTTGCTGTTTATATCTAGAATTAGGTCTTTTCCTGTGTAAAACTTCCACAGAGATTTAACTAATAGTAGTTTTCCTGTTGTGAGCAGTAGAAGATCTCTTATATTTAAATAACATGTTATCATTTTGCTAGTTATATTTTCTATTATTTTTTTTATATTTATATTGCCAGATCGTAAATTATTGTTTGAACTTAGATCGCTCCTTCTATTTTTCATTCTAGCAAAAGCTTCAGCAAATTTTGCTCATATGTCATAACTTTCAAATTTTTGTACAATTTGCATTGCATTTGCCAAGTCTGTGGGATTCATGCAACATAGAATCGATGAAATTGAGCCTTTTAGCCCACTCATGAAAACTCTCAGAGCATTCTGCCTATGTCTCTTATTCATTTCGGTCGTAATTGGCTTGTCTCGTCCATAAGTTATGTTTGTCTTATTTATTAATAGGGATAACTTCATAAGCACTTGATTGTAATATTCCATTACCGTCAATTCCCCTTGAGTTAAAATACTTAATTCTCTTTCAATGATGTAAACTGGTCTGTCATAAATAAATACGAAATCTAGTCGGGCTAATATAGCATCAAAATTTAACTTGGTCCCACAAATCGTTAGGGCATCGTTGGCCTTACCAGTTATTTTCCCCCTCAAGATTAATAAAGCAGTAAAAAAATTTCGACTACTTTTGGGAAAATATAACCTCATGGCATTTTCAGCTAAATCTCTCCAGCCTCCATAGTTTTCCTGTTCCCCATTAAACTCTGGTACTGAACTAATAAGTTCGTAAGATACTTCACATCCAACTTCTTTGACGTTAGAGTCTTCAGCCTTATTAGCTTTGGACTCTAATTGTTTTTGCAAATTCGTAATTTCTTGTTTTATTGGAATGAGTTCCACTGAAACTATCTGTTTTATAAGTTCTGCCGCCAAATAGGTATTGTTTATAATTTCATGAGATCCTTCAAATTTGACTGATTCATCAACTTCACCGACTCTGTATTCTTTGGACTCTAATTGTGATTTTAAACTTTTAATTTCTTGTTTGAGTGGAAACAATTCTTTCGAAACTATCTGTTTTATTAGTTCTTCCGTCAAAGTGCCATTGTGAGATAACTGATTAGTTGCCATTTTGCTGGTTGTTGGTTCCTCCTCCATGGTTAGATTACTGAATGAATCCTCCATGTTCTCCAGGATTATATGTTCAATTCTTTAATTATTTTACTTTAAAATATTGTCTTTTGTAGAGAATAATTATTTTATGTTGTCCTCTCACTATCCAACTTCCCGGATAGTTTTTGATGATGTCAATGTATTCACCTCAGCCTTTCCTTCCTTTTGTTTTCCTTTTCCTTTCAAACCAATTAATATGTAGAATTGGTTAGATTTTTATATCGGCGGGGGATAGCCCTCAGCCCGTCCTTCTTTATTTTTTGGGTTGGCCTGCAAAATGTTGTTGTTTTTTATACAATTTTTGTTATCGTAGTTCAATGTATCCTTGTCAAGATTTTTTGTCCACCTTAATTGCTTTTAAATTATTGTTTTCAATTGATTCTCCGTAAATTAATATCAGTTGAATTAACCACTTTCACAATTCTTTGCAGATTATACAAAATTGATAAACGTTTTAACTTTTCGCAGCGTGAATTTTTTTATTACTGTTTTTTAACGGTTTTTTTTTACTGCGAGATTTGTTTATATTGTCTTTCAGTTATTTAAAAAAATTTATACTTTTTTTTTGGGGTGATAGATATTTCTTTATCAAGCCAAATTACACACGACGTATTTCGGCGTCTTTCGATCTGCTTCTGGTTGCTGCGTTCTTTGCACTGATCCTTAACTGTAGAATTCTTTACCGTCAAACCTCAGCCTGAAGCTTTTATTTCAGCTTGCTGAACTTTCGAAGTGTTGTTTAGAATATAAGCTCTCAGATGAATCGACTTCTGCATTCGTAACTTACGAATCGTAAGATAAAATTTGCTGATCGATGCAGTTTCTTCGCTACGGATGGCGGTACAGTGTCTTGCGCTTCGAACGAAGACTCCGAACGGAGGTTTTTATATACAATACGGAGAAATATATGTAACTTGGGCTCCGAGCAGTAGTTTTTTTCTATTCTCCGATGGGTTTAATTTTTTTAGAGAGGAGGCTATGGGAAAATCAAATGTAAAGCCTCTCAAATTGATATTAACTTGTAACTTGTGTTAGCGTAAGGGTCATAGTACATAGTGGCCTCACATGTCCCTTCCCAAGAGTCCCTTCTCTTGTTTTAAGTAGTTTTTAACCATTAAACTTTAATACTTGAACATTCAAAATAGCTACAAGAAGACTACACATTTGTGTGGTCGTGTTGTTCCTGAAATTGTTTAAATTTTACATACATATGTATGCAAATAAAGAATACAGAACAGTAAGACAACTTGTACGATCATAGAATGTTTATAAGTCTGCAGAAAATTTTGAGTAGACGCAAAATGTTTTCGTTACATACTATACATACATTGTACAATAAATGCACATGTTCGTTAGAATTACATTGTAATATATAGATTTGTTAATACTTTCCCGTACAAATTAAGATAATTATTACAAATATCAGGATAATAGACAACAAATGTTGATTCATTTGCTATGCTAATATTTTGCATGGACAAACACTTAAAATATGCTTGTTTGCAGACCAAATAAACAAACAAACATAAAGAAGACGAGTCACCGAGTAAATTTATCCTTTCCATTTTGCTCTTGATTATCTCAAATAAGAACATAATTCATTTGTAGATTCTATAACATTCATCGGTTGTGGGGCAGGTCATGTGCGTCCTGTTCGTTTGAACCAAAGAAATTTCGCGGCAAAGAAATTTCGGGAACTTTCAGTTGCACTCACTCTCCCTTGAGCGACTTACATACTATACGTACATACATATAGTATGTGTGCACTCTCCGCCCGCTGCCTACCCCTGCGTTTGTTTCGGGCACCTTCGAGAGAACCACTCTCGAATGTTCGAGAAGAGAGCGCTGCGGGTATAAATAGACCGGCTCTTTTCTCTTTGGCTCAATTCAATTCAAACAAACGAAGCGAACACATCGCCAAGAGCGAAGCAAGCAAAACCAAAACAAACCAAAGCGAAAACTATTAAGCTGAACAAGCTAACACCCAGCGAATATCAAAGTGAATAGTAAAATTAAAGTCAAAGAATAGTAAAATCCAGCAATCCGAGCATAAGGAGTGCAAGAGCAGTCAAAAATCGAAAGCAAGGAGGAAGCTCCAACAAAAAGCAAAACCAATTGTTCTCGAAGAAAGCAAGAGTTGAGGAGAAACAGAAACAGAAACAGAAACAAGCACAGAATGCCTGCCATCGGAATCGACCTGGGCACCACGTACTCCTGCGTGGGTGTCTACCAGCACGGCAAGGTGGAGATCATCGCCAACGACCAGGGAAACCGGACCACGCCCAGCTACGTGGCCTTCACAGAGTCCGAGCGCCTGATCGGAGACGCCGCCAAGAACCAGGTGGCGATGAATCCCCGGAACACGGTGTTCGACGCCAAGCGCCTCATCGGGCGCAAGTACGACGACCCCAAGATCGCGGAGGACATCAAACACTGGCCCTTCAAGGTGGTCAGCGACGGCGGCAAGCCAAAGATCGGCGTGGAGTTCAAGGGTGAGTCGAAGCGGTTCGCCCCCGAGGAGATCAGCTCGATGGTGCTGGTCAAGATGAAGGAGACGGCCGAGGCGTACCTGGGCGAGTCCATCACAGACGCGGTGATCACGGTGCCCGCCTACTTTAACGACTCCCAGCGGCAAGCCACCAAGGACGCTGGCCGCATTGCCGGGCTCAATGTGCTCCGCATCATCAACGAGCCCACTGCCGCTGCCCTGGCCTATGGACTGGACAAGAACCTTAAGGGCGAGCGCAACGTGCTCATTTTCGACTTGGGCGGCGGCACCTTCGACGTCTCCATCCTGACCATCGACGAGGGATCCCTGTTTGAGGTGCGGGCCACAGCCGGAGACACGCACCTGGGCGGCGAGGACTTCGACAACCGGCTGGTCACCCACCTGGCGGAGGAGTTCAAGCGAAAGTTCAAGAAGGACCTGCGCTCCAACCCGCGTGCCCTCAGACGGCTCCGCACGGCGGCCGAGCGGGCGAAGCGCACCCTCTCCTCCAGCACGGAGGCCACCATCGAAATCGACGCGTTGTTCGAGGGCCACGACTTCTACACCAAGGTGAGCCGTGCCCGCTTCGAGGAGCTCTGCGCAGACCTCTTCCGCAACACCCTGCAGCCCGTGGAGAAAGCCCTGGCGGACGCGAAGATGGACAAGGGCCAGATCCAGGACATCGTGCTCGTGGGAGGCTCCACCCGAATACCCAAGGTGCAGAGCCTGCTGCAGCAGTTCTTCCACGGCAAGAGCCTCAACCTCTCCATCAATCCCGACGAGGCAGTGGCCTACGGAGCAGCAGTCCAGGCCGCCATCCTCAGCGGCGACCAGAGCGGCAAGATCCAAGACGTGCTGTTGGTGGACGTGGCACCACTCTCGCTGGGCATCGAAACCGCCGGCGGTGTGATGACCAAGCTGATCGAGCGCAACTGCCGCATCCCGTGCAAGCAGACCAAGACCTTCTCCACGTACTCGGATAACCAGCCCGCAGTCTCCATCCAGGTGTACGAGGGCGAGCGTGCCATGACCAAGGACAACAACGCGCTCGGCACCTTCGACCTGTCCGGCATCCCGCCTGCTCCCAGAGGAGTGCCCCAGATCGAGGTCACTTTCGACATGGACGCCAACGGCATCCTGAACGTCACCGCCAAGGAGATGAGCACCGGCAAGGCCAAGAACATTACCATCAAGAACGACAAGGGACGCCTCTCGCAGGCGGAGATCGACCGCATGGTGAACGAGGCGGAGAGGTACGCCGACGAGGACGAGAAGCAGCGCCAGCGCATCTCCTCCCGCAACGGCCTGGAGAGTTACGTCTTCAACGTGAAGCAGGCGGTCGAGCAGGCCGGCTCCGACAAGCTCAGTGAGGCCGACAAGGCCTCGGTTCTGGACAAGTGCAACGAGGCCATCCGCTGGCTGGATTCCAACACCACCGCCGAGAAGGAAGAGTTCGATCACAAGCTAGAGGAGCTAACGCGTCTCTGTTCCCCCATAATGACCAAGATGCACCAGCCATCCGCCGGAGCGGGAGCGGGTGCGGGAGCAAATGGTTGTGGCCAGCAGGCTGGAGGATTCGGCGGATACTCGGGACCCACTGTCGAGGAGGTCGACTAAGGGGTTGCACTAGTCCAAAGAATATTTGTAAATAATTGGATTCATTCCTAACTGCTATATTTTAAGTTCCTCAGACTAATGAGGTTTTTTTGTTTGGTTATCTAAACATTACGTCAGTATTCACTAGTCCTAGTTTAGAAACACAAATTATACTTTTAGAAAGATTAAACCGTTTATTTATAACTGATTGAAAAGAAACATATTTTGCTTTTATCTTAATTAAAAATTAAAAAATTTGAAAAAGAAATAACAATTCTATGTGATTCATTAGTAGTTGCCTGTATGATCTTAAAGCATCTTCGGAAATCCCATAGAGCACTGTCGTCATTAAATGATAATAAAGTTTTCTGGTCTACATATTCAAATGATTTAAATTTATTTGGTTTCTGCTCGGATAAATCTTTGGCGGATAGTAGTACAATCATTGCTTGAGTGTGTGACCTTATTTTGATAAATGCTTCTGCAGCCCTGTCTGTGTCATCGATAGGCAGGGAATATTTTGGCGCTTCGGACAGGGTCACACTGCGGAGATTTCACCTTGTGCGTGCATCTTTATTTCAATCAACTGATGCTGGAGTTATCATCAAGTGCCGCGCTTTCCAATCGCCCCCTCCAGAGAAGCCCCATCCGTTCCGCCCGCCAAACATAAATCAGCTGGAATCCGCTGCCCGAAGACAGAGTTATCGGCCTTGATGGAGCGTCGGTACAGCCTCAGCGGCCTCTCCCTCTGCCCCCGCCTCGCTAGCCCCATGGCGGACTCCACGCGGATAGACGCCTCTGCCATGTGAGTGCCCCCCTCCTATCAATTGGTCTAGGTCGCGCACTAATCCGCATTTTTCTCCTCCTGCCCAGGGCGAGTGCTGGACCCGCGCCCGCCAACGGCCTTGCCCTCGGCCTGAGCCCCAGCCGGCGGCCCAGTCTGCTGAACGGCTCCCGCACCCCGGACAGGTCCTTCGACAGCAACACGGTCGCCAGCATCTCGCGACAGAAACTGAACCTCAGCCAACTGGATCCCAAGTAAGCAAGCAGCCTTAGAGCGAGATATTCAAGCCCTGAGAGGCCACCGGGAGTAGCAGTGGAGGGTGGAGGGTCCCAAAAGAGGTGTCCCATCCTCTGGCCTTCAGACAGTTGGATCCCATATAATAGAGGATAGCTGTGGCAAGATATTCACGCTCTCAACGAGCGATTCCTCGATGGTACCAAAGCAAGGTTTCCCTTCTCTTGGTTGTACAAGTTGTTGCTGCAAAGGAAACTGAACCTCAGCCAGTTGGATCCCGAAAGCACAATAGCACTGTGGCAAGTTATTCAAGCGCTGAGCGAGCATAGTTACCAGAAGAGATATTTCTTTTCTTAAGTAATATCTGCGACAAAAACGGAACCTTAGCAAATTGGATTGCCAGTAAGCGAAGAGCTTTGATACAAGATATTTAGGCACTGAGAGGCTACCAGGAATGGCAGGATGGTACAAAGAGAGGGGTCCCTGCCTCATAATTTTAACTGCAATGAAACTAAACTGAAGCCAGTTGGATTCCAAGTAAGAGAAGAGCACTGCCGCAAGATATTCCAGCACTAAGCAAGTATCTTGATGGATGGATGGCTTTCTCTTAGTTGTACAAGTTGTAGCGACGTAACAGTAAGAGAACACCTTGCCAAGTCATTCAAGCACAAAGCGAGCACTGCTATCGATGGTACCAAATGGAGGTGTGGTGGTTGTACAAATTACAGCTGCGACAAAAACTAAACTAAATCTTTAATACAAGATACTTGAGCTCCCAGGAGTAGTTATTAATTATCCCAGAAGAGGTGTCCCTTCCCCTTAGATGTATAAGTAAACCGCATGCAAATGGAGCCCAAGATATTCATTCAAGCCCTTCAAAACTAATATTCAACCTGTTGGATCCCAAGCGAATAGTTTTAATGCCCGATATTTAACCCCTGAGGAGCTACAAGGAATATTTGGTAAGAAAACAGTACTGTGGCAAGGTATTTAAGGACTGAGAGGTTTCCAGGAAGAGTTATTGATGGTACCGAAGGAGGTGTTCTCTTTCGAAGGTCTCAAATAGGGCCCTCTTGAATGTAATTGCAACTAAATCGGATCCCAAGTAAGATATGGCATTATATTTAAGCTTCGATCTTGAACAGCTTCTGAAAACAGAACTGAAGTAGGCGGGCAGCCTTATCTCATAATTAGAAAGCCTCTAGCGGCTTTCAGGCTTCGTAATTATCTTATTGACCAGTTCTTGTTGAGTTCTTTCTTACCTTTTTTGTACAATGTTATACTTTCGAAAAAAGAACCACCTCAGGCGGTTGGATCCCAAGTAAGAGAAGAGCTATGTGGCAGAATATCTAGTGCTTTCCAGGCCTAGTTTTTTATATTATTAAATGGAGAGCAAAATTGATTTAATTAATGTATCAATGTGTCTTTCAGAACCTTTGCCGACGTGCACAGCAGCGGTCTGGCCTCGAGAATAGTCGCTTACCATGTCGCTAACCCTGAAGGACGAGGTGGTGGCCTGCAGCGCAGCATGTCCGCCCAGAACCTGTGCAACCCGCTCAGCCAGCCGCGCAGGATGGCCGGCGCACCGTTGCCGTACAAGGCGGCCGTACCCATGATTTCAATGACACGAATCGCCCCGCCAGAGCGCAGCTTCTACAACGGGAACACCCTGCCGGGTCTGCTGCGCTCCAATTCGCTGGCGGGGGTCGTGAACAAGGCCAACGAACAGCAGGAGCAGTTGTCCCGGGAGAATCGACCCATACTGCACCCACCGCACCCGCAATTCGACAGCGAGCCGACGCGCAGTGTTCTGGACGAACTGAAGGAGATCTCACGGAAGCGCATTAACAGTGGCGTAAGTTTCAGTCAGCCCGCAGGGCAGATGGGCGCCATGAGCTTAGGCATCGCTTGCTTTCAGGAACCGCAGATGCCACCCGACTATTCAAAGAGGAGCTGCCAGCGGGCAATGGATTTTGTGGACCACCACAGTCTCCACCATCCCCACAACCAACACCACAACCACCAGCAGCAGCAGCAGCAGCAGCCACAATCCTTCAAAAGGCAAAGGGAACTCACCGTGGCAGTCCCTCTGCGGCATCATCAAACCGCGTTAGGACCAACGCCTATGTCCCTGTTGCACAGGCACAGCAACGGGCCGAAGTCCTCGCCCATGAAGTCGCCAGAACAGGCGGCCAAGCGGCGCAACTGCAGCTACAGCAACGACATAGCCTCTTCATTGAGCTCTAGCAGTCGGCACAACCACAAGAGGAAGCTGCTCGACATGCGCGATAGCATTCGGAGCCGCAGGAACGATTCGGGAGTCAGCGGTGGATCTCCGGACAGCTCACCCGGCGAGAATGTGGCGAAAATACAGCGCAAAGTGGATGCAGGGGCCATCGGAAAGTCTCAAAGCATGCCCGTTTCCGTGGCGCAAGCGGTGGCTCCTGCAAGGACATACTCGGTACCCCAGGCGCAAAGCAAGGCTATTCAAGCGAGCGAGGCTTCGCCGAAAGCAACGAAACCAAAGCTCACCCTCTTCAATGCTAGGCAGACGGATGTGGGGACAACAGAGCCGCCTGTGACAAAGGATCTTGACAGTCCGGATATAGATGCCGGCGAGTATGCAGGCATTCAGTTCGTCAAGCCGAAGAAACAAAACTCAGCATTAATCAGGAATACCAACGTGGAACGCACGGCCAAGACGAAGCTGGCCATTATGTTAAGTGGATTGAAGGGCGAACTTTACCACGAAGAAACGGATGAACTGGATGCGACAGTGCCAGCCCCCGCAGAGCTGCCAACCCCCATCAAACCGACGATTGCTCCAGCCGTGACAACAACCTCGACGATTGCGAACCCAGCGGAGAGCAAGACAACCGTGGCTCCCAGCAAGCCTGTTATATTGAGCGACACTCTTATAAAGCCAGCGGATAAACCCAACATAACTGCAGCATCAGCGAATTCGGCAGGCGCAGCGGAAGCGAAGCAGCCGGAGAAATCTGATAAATCTGCCGAGGCAGCAAAAAGCGAGACGAAGTTTACTTTGCCGATCAGTTTGCCAGCTCCAAGCGCCACTGCGGCTCAGCCATCTATGTCAGCCTTTGGCAGTCCCAAGTCCACAGAGGCGGCTCCCAAGCCAGCACTCTTTTCGTTCGGTACACCTACCGCAACCCCCACAACCAGCACCACCAGCAACACTGCCACAAAGTCTAGTCCTGTCTTTGCATTTGGACAGAAGCCGTCTGTGGATAATTCCACTGCCCAAGCTAACTTTAAACTTGACACTTCAATCAACACAACTGCAACTACAACCAATTCAGCGGCTCCAGGCGCCACAAGTTTCACATTGGGAAGCGCGGCTCCGCAGACAGCTTTGGTGAAACCGGTATCATCCACGACGCCATCATTGTCGTTCGCGATTCCGTCGTCCGGCATTTCAAGCACCAATACTGCTCCGCCTGCAAGTGGTTCTTTGTCAGTTGCTGCTCCAGCAAACAACAGCAGCAGCATGGTACCTCGCGAGGCACCGAAACCATTCGCTTTTGGTCAATCAAACGCTCCTGCAGCCATAAACTCGGGAGACTCGGCCACCAAGCCACCTGCATTTAGTTTTGGAAGCACCACCCCAGCCACGGCTGCAGTTCCACCCTTGACGGCCGCTCTTTTCGGAAGCCAGAACAAAGATACAAAGAAACCGTTTGGTGGCGCCTTCAGTACCCCCGCTGCGCCTAAATCCGAACCACCTAAGGCTGAAATGTTTGGAGGCCAAAACAAGAGCTTTGCTAGCGCATTCAATCCACCAGCGGCAAGCACCAACACCACTGAACCGGCAAAGGCTTTTCAATTTAACGCAGGAACACCCAAGGACTCTGGCAGTGCGGCCCCAACGAATCTCTTTTCTTTTGGAGGATCAACGAACCCCGCAAAGCCAACCGAAGCCGCTAATGCATCCAACCCGACAACAAATCCATTTGACCAAGGCAAATCCGCAGCGACACCATTCACTTTTGGAGCAGCAGCAAGTACCGGAACGAGTGCTAATAATGATAGCACACCCGTGTTTTCCTTTGGCGGACCAGCAAAGGCAGAGGCCGACAAACCCCGGCAAATATTCGGTTTTGGCGCAGGTGACAAGACTAATGCCCCAGCTACGGCACCAGCAGCAGCAGCAGCAGTAGCGCCGGCAACACCAATATCTTCCAACAATGGCTTTGGTTTCGGTTCAGCGCAGAAGACATCGACCCCGATGTTTGGCAACGGCTCGGCAGGATCGCAGGGCAACACTGCGGCTCCGGAAGCTAACAAGCCATTTGCATTTGGAGGAGCCCAGCCGGCAGCAGCGTCTCCAGCGGGTGGCGGTTTCTCGTTTGCTTCGATAGCGAACAAGCACGCCGAGCCTGCCAACAAGCCGAGCTTTGTCTTTGGCGCAAGCAGCAATAATCAGGGAGGAGCAGCCGCCCCGGCAGCCGGAGGATTTGCCTTTGGCTCGACCGGCAAAAAGGAGGAGCCCACAATCACGAACGTATTCGGAAGCGCGAGTGCTGCAAACACAGGCATTGTCAAGCCCACATTCAACTTTGGAGGAAGCAGCTCAACCGCTCAGACCACACCCACCTTCGGAGGAAGCAGCAGTACAACCGCACAGCCGGCACCCACCTTTGGAGGAAGCAGCAGTACAACCGCCCAGCCGGCACCCACCTTTGGAGGAAGCTCAACCGCTCAGACGGCACCCACCTTCGGAGGAAGCTCAACCGCTCAGACGGCACCCACCTTCGGAGGAAGCTTAACCGCTCTGACGGCACCCACCTTCGGAGGAAGCAGCAGCACACCCGCTAAGGCGGCATCCACCTTTGGAGGAATTAACAGCACACCCGCTAAGGCGGCACCCACCTTCGGAGGAAGCTCAACCGCTCAGGCGTCACCCGCGTTTGGGGGATTCGGAGCAACCGCATCGGGGGCATCCATGGCTGCCCCTGCTGCCAACAAACCCTTTGCCTTCGGAAGCAATGCGACGGGGCCGGCTCCCGGCGGCAACATGTTCGCCAGCGCAGTGTCTGCAGCCCAAAACCAACCGGCAAAGCCAGCTAGTTTTTCGTTCGGAGCGGTCAAGAGTCCGACCGCCAGCACCACCCCCGGCAATGCGCCATTTGCGTTCGGCGGGGCAGCAGCCGGCGGCATAGCCTCTCCCCCGAGCAATCAGGGCATGAACACGGCAAAGCCGTACACTTTCGGTGGGGCCAGTGGCAATCCGGCGCCAACTGCCTTCGGCAGCCCAGCACCCTCCTCGGTTCCCCAGGCGAACAGCAAGCCAGGAGCCTTCGCCTTCGGCGGGGCCACAACCGCCCAGCAAGCGAATGCCACGAACCTTTTCGCTCCTACGGATAACCGACCTATACGCAGAGCAACCCGGCGCTTGCAAAAATAAGACCGCTTTGACATAATGCTTAGTGTATGATTGTTTTCTAGATAATTCTTTGTTTTTCAGTCAGTGAATTTCAATGAAAATATAAAGTACTACTCCCAAATAAAACACTCGACATTTGAATACAATTGCATTTCGATTGGAGGAGCTGTGTCAGCAGTATTATATGTGATGGCCCAACCCGAACTCAAAATCCACTTCACTCTTGTATTCTTCTTTACTTTTATTAAAAGTTGTAGAATTCTCTGCCGTCGTTCAATCACCTCGTTCAAGTTTCGTGTCTGGTGCAGGTTTGTGTGTTTTCCTATCGGTTTCGGTAAAGCATAGAACTTTCGGTTACAATATTGGTTGATGTGTTTCATTAAACAAATAATAACTTTAAGATTAATTAATTAATTAATTAGGTGTCATGTGGACGTGTATGCATTGTGAGGGGTGTGTGTGGGTGTATATTGGTGTGTTTAACATAATGTAGACTAAAATTAAGTGTTAAAGCAAAGTAGTTGCCGCTCAATCGGAAATTAAAAGAATAAATGTACAAGTTTCTGGGGATCACTAAAGTAAGCATTACGAATAGATTACGGGGTACAATTAAAAAATAAATTACAACTTCCTTTGCCCTTACGCTAGCTGCATCGCATCAATTAAAGTACAGTGGAGGAGATTCCTTGATAGAATTGATAGAACGGATCGAATCATCGAATATTGAACAAATTCACGAACTTTGCGCGCAATAATTTAGGTTGGTTTATTATTATTAATATAAATCGATTCATATGCTAAATACGTAGTTTACGTGTATTGTATTATATGTATAAGATGTAATGTAATGCATATTTTCACAAGTGTTTTCCATTTTCTTTTCTTTCCTTTTTTTGTTTTTTTTTTTTTAATTTTCTGTTTTTGAGTTTAAGGACACGCGACCGAGGCCGCCTTCGTTCTTTTCTTTTATATATGTACGTAGGTATTGGTTGCCCATTTTGCATAATTTTTGTTTGATTTTCAATAAAAATACAAATAAATGTAACTAAATTTAACTAATTCTCTGCCTGATCTCCTTATCAAGGACTTGTTGAACAAGTTCCCAGTGGACATCCCCCAGTTTTGTGCTACAAACAGAAACGGTTAACAGAAGGAGTACAGAACTCGAATATATAGGTTTCTTTTCGCTTTACCTCTCAAAAGGGGAAATATTATAAAAACAATTATCTTAGACAGGCACCCAGAGCTCTGGGACTGCTCATATGTACGCGTATTCAATAACAGAAAGATACAAATGTGACAAATACGGCAGATAAATGGTTACAGTCGGACACGAGGAGTCGACTAATGAATCGCTGCGGTTACAGTGTACTCATAACGAAATATATAGTGGTTGTTAAAGGTAGTTGTAGTTAATAGTAGTAGGTAGGCTACACAGTTGCTCTCCCGCCCGTTGTTTGTTGGTTATTCATTGATTAATTGATAATCGGAAGCTACCGCAACTCACTAACATTGCTTGATTGTGTCGGGTTCCTTTGCTTAGGCTTACAAAACTTACTCCATAAATTATATATGTAAATAAATTGTTGTAAATTAGTTATATATATTCATGTATGTATATAATCGTACGAAAAATTGTTGCGTTCAGTGTCGGTGTCTTGTCAATTTCAGCTACATTTCAGACGCATTTCGGGCTTGGCATAGTCTGATACTTGATTTGGCTCCGCCGTAAACTGATCTGAACCATCCGCTCTATTTCTCCATGTCGCATCGTCGCCACTCCGTTTCTGTTTGTGTTTGCTCACGCCGTGGCATTGTTCAGCAGCTGCAGTTTTACCTTGAGCTCTGCGAACGTGGGGCGCTTGGCAGGATTCAGGTCCCAAGCCTGGCGCATCATCTCGTAGATCTCCGGAGGGCATCCTTCTGGAGCTTCCATTTTGTAGCCCACCTCAACGTGCTTCACCACATCGGCCAAGGGCTGTGAAACGGACGAAACAATGATGAGTTGCAGCAAACTCTGTTGCGACATATCCGACAAAGGTCACTTACAATTCTGGGATAAGGCACACGACCAAACGAATAGATTTCCCACAGCAGTATGCCGAAGCTCCACATATCGGATTTATTGGAGAAGCGCTAAAGGCGAATCGGTCAATTAGATGTTTTTCTGGTGCGTCACACAAAGCAAACCTACCCCATTCTTGAGCGCCTCTGGGGCCGTCCATTTGATGGGCAGCTTTCCAACATCAAGGTTGTAGCATTCCTCGCGTGCCAAACCGAAATCGGATACCTTCGCCACACATTCCTCGGAGATGAGAACGTTGCGAGCCGCCAGATCGCGATGCACAACCTTCTTGGCTTCCAGATACTCCATTCCAGAGGCAGTGTCGCTGTTAATATCAATGCAAAACTTTTATTACAACCCGAACAATTTAGCAAGATGCTGGTGCTTACTAGGCGAAAATGATTTGATCCTTTTTGGTTATGTGCTGTCGTCCGCGGGACCGCAAGTAATCAACCAGTGACCCCTTGCTCATGTACTCCGTAACCAGATACAAATGCTTACTGGTGAAGACCAGGCCAATAAACTTGACCAGGTTGTCGTGCTCCAAAGTGCTGCATATAAAAATTTGGCTTTAGCCCTGCTTTCAAGGCAAAATTTGCATATGAACTACTCACGTCATGACCGAGGCTTCGGCCAGAAACTTTTGCACAGCTCCCTCGTCCTTCAGCATCTTGACGGCCACCTTTTCGTTGCGTAGTATGCCCAGCATCACGTCACCGAACTCACCCTTGCCGATGCTCTCGCGCAGCTGCAGCTCCGCCTCCGGAATCACCCAGCCCTTGTCCACGAAGTCTTTGGAGTTTATGCAGAACTCTTGCTTGCCCAACTTGGGCAAACACTTGATCAACTGGGTGCACAAGCCGTCCGCGTCCGCTTCGTAGTGCTAAAGGATAATATTTGATCGTATATATTTGGAATAAATCACATATTCCGATCGCAAACTTACCGCCACTAGCTGGCCAAGGTTTTCGAAGTACTCCTCGTCGTCGATGGTGAGCTTGTTCTCCAGATACTTTACCCGGTAGTGCTCGACCTTACTCTGGAAACAAACGCACAGAGTGTAGTCGCCGGGAAAGTTTGTTGACTCGCGCACCAGGAACAGCCCATCCTCCCGAGGCTGCAGCAGATGCTCCGCCTCGTCGCGCGTTATGCTTCCATGGAACCAACTGAAAATGTTTGAAATTATTACTTGTACGACCAAATCTCATCTTCAACCTGTTCTAGCGGGAAACGTGTTTGCTTCACCAAAACTAAATGCTAATGCTAAGATCTGTATCCCATTTGCTTTCAAAATATAATACGTGTCGAAAACTTAAATGGTAATATTTAGCTCTTAAAAGCTTGTCTCGCTTATGGGCTTTCGCCTTAACAATTTTAATCGAATTTTGTGATTGGGGACAAACTTACGGCATTGCATTCAGCTTGACCTCGCACTTGCGCAGCTGCTGGGACGCCAGCGCAGTGGGCGAGAGCGAGGCATGGTTCACGGCCGTGATGGAGCCACTGGACCACGCGCTGCTGGGCCCGGCACCTCCGTCGAAACTGTGGAGCGAGGTGGACATGCCTGTCGACCCGCTGGCACTGCCCACGGCCGCCGCCTGGGACGCTTGCGTCGGCTGTCCTGTGGCCGTGTGCAGCAGCATGTTGCTCCCGTGCTGGCTGCCACTCAGCACCAGACTCTTTGGCGGCAGCGCTCGCTCTGAGCCGTGCAGCGCCATTTGGGCCGCGTTCAGCGAGGAGGACATCAGGCCCGCTCCGCCGGAGCCGCAGTTGGCCAGCAGCTGGAGGTGCTGCTGTTGCTGCTGCTGGGCAACGGCGGCCACTGCGGCGGCGGTTCCTCCGGCCGGCTGCGATCCCGCCGGCTGGGCGGATATGGCGGAGGTAGGGGGCGCAAAGGTGGACAGTATGCTGTGCGACGCCTGTTGCTGCTGCTGCTGGGTCGTCGTCTGCTGCTGCTGTGTCTGGCCAGGGGCCTGGGGCGAATGATTGCTGGCGCTGCTGATTAAATTATGACTATTAAGCGCATGCGATGACAAATGCAAAGCTGCCGCCGTTCCCGCCTGGCTGGGATGCTGTAAGGAGAGCAATGTCAGTGGAGCGTTAGCAATTGAGTTAACGAGCAATAGCACAGTGGTCACGAGGAAAGGTAAAATCAAAGGTAAAATCGACCGTAATTGGAAAGGTTTGAATTGAAATTATCCAAATCAAATTAAAGGTGCCAAGTGAAATGGGAATTTCACTATAACAGTGTAAAGCAAAGGAAAGCAGAATGCCAAGATCAATAATTTAGGTAAATTTAAAGGAGACTTATTAAATCAATTTTAAGAGGCAATTTAGACGAAAACAATGTAAATGAAAGGTGGAAACAAGAGTTCAAATGGAAATAAATACAAATCAAGACTTAAGGTAAATTGAAATTAAAGAATTTAGGAAAATCAAAGGTGCCTTATTAAAGGAACTTCAAAAGAAGTTAAAACTTCGCCGATTTTTACGATAAAAGTGTAAAGGAAAGGTGTAAATAAGAATTTAAATTGAAATTATTCAAATAAAGAATGTAGGATAAAACAAAGATGCCTTTCGAATTTAAATTAAAATGATCGAAATTTTGATGATTTCAAGGTTGCCAATGAACAGTAGCAATGACTCCAGCAAGACTTTAAAGGGAAATCAAATTATTTGCTGTTTTCCGGGGGACCACTTCGCCAGATTTTGTCACAAGGTCACGTACCACGTTGTTGTCGCGATGGTGGTGGTGGTGCGGCGGTATGCTCGGCGGAACGATGTGGGGCTGCGACTGGCTGAGCTGCTGCTGGTGGAGCAGGGCCGCGGATCCCGCTGCCGTGCCGCTGGCGCCAGCGCCCAGGACCGCGTTGGGCTGCGGGGCGGGCCGCTTGTTGTGCCGCAGCGGGGCGGTGGGCGGCATCTGGTGGCCGGTGGTTTGCAGGAACCATGGGTCGCCGGCGGTACTGCCTGACGCCGATGCGGCGGCCACCGTTACCGAGGGCTGCGAGAACCCGCGGTGATGACCCACCACGGTGGTCTGTCCGTTCTGGGTGGCGGTCGCGTGGCTGTTCATCGTGCGTGGGGCTTCTTTGGGTGGAAGGGATGCGGGCTGCTTTTTCAACTGCCCCTGTTTGATCTCGACGGTGATCAGATCACCCTCGCCAGAAGCCTTCCTCGTGGCCGGCTCCCTCTCCTCCGGCGTCCTTTCCTTGAGCTGGCGCGTGGACTTTGGCTTCCTGTCGCGACTGTCTTCCTTGGCCGAAGCTTCTTCGTCTGCAAGAATAAAAGCAAATGAAGCCGTTAGGTATTTGCTGATAAACCCGCTAATCTTATCACCTTACCAACCACACAGTCGGACACCCCGCATGCATGGTTATCTATATTAATTATATTATTATTTCAATATGTAATCTATTTTATGACACGCCCCACCAATATCAAATATAAGTACCTAATCAAATCGAATCTATTGCAGAGATAAGCAGGTTTGCGCTCTGATAAACTGGCTTCCCTATATCTTTGGCTCTTGCAGACACACATTCGACCGTCTCTTGATTTTGCTATTTTTCGGATATCTGGAGCTTCCCTCGTGATTGGCTCGAGGCCAAACTCACGTTCATTTAATCAGCCAGTCAAGACCGCATCCACAGTAGCGGCGATTGCATAAGCGCGACTATGGATGCGCAATGCTAATTGCTGGTCAACACACCCGGTGACTCAAATGGACACAAATGGCATGTTAATCGAGGGAGTGATGCGATGCGAGGCGAGGCGATGCCATGCGATGCGATCCCGTCGCCAAATGTAAAACATTCGCATGTGACTGGCATAATTAAATACTGCGCACTTTTATATTTTTTAGAGTTTGAGCTACTGTTTGCCCCGGACACGGTTTTGCATTTGAGATGATTCACTTTCGTATCACTTTGTCTTCCCCTTAATCGTTACACGATCAAAATAATTGTGTGCCAGGTCAATTCAAGAGCTAAATTGGAAATGAGCAGCAATCGTATGTCCCAATTTCACATTCTCTTGTTGCCAGTTTTTCAAAGGGTCTTGGCCAAACCCAAAAACGTTACCTGCTTGTAATTGCTTTACTTGTAATTGCGCCGCTTTCGGCAATGATGGCCCTCTTCTGGCGGCAGCGGCTTAATTTTTTAATTTTATGTAAATTTCATTAGCGAATCTCGCTCGCTCGCTTGCCCGCCTGGCGGAAACGCCTTTTGCATATTAAATTCTCATTCTTGTCGCACTCACAGTCGCTGGGACGTGGATTTATCGTGGGAGTGAGTTCCACGAGCGAGACGTGGGCATTGTCTAAGTTGAGAGCGGGGCATGGATGGATGGATGGCGGCACGCTCAGGTCAGCTAGCAGCCTGGAGACCTTGCCCCTAACATTTCTGTGAAGCCACATCCGCCACTCATGCCGGAATGGAGTTTCAGCTATCGGTCTAAATTGGTTTAGCATGACTGTTCGAATCCGTTCGGCAATTGCAGGCGGTCATCGCTGACGAATTCAGATAAAGGTAACGCCGCAGCTTTTCAGTCACCGCCAGCCATCGCCATAAAGTCAGAGCTTCCTGCTCGCGGAGTCGGAGCTTTGAAGTCACACCCGCAGACAATAGTCGCTCGCTCCACTTGTGCACTCGTCGCTTGTTCATTGTTCCGATTGTTCCGACTGTTTCGATTGTTTCGATACAATGTGAAATTTAGCACTGCTCTGCAAAAGATAAATCGCGAATGCGAAAGTGCTGGGCGAAGTCAAACAAACACAGATACACTATTGAACTGCACAAACAAGCAAGTGCTCTGCTCTCCAAGAAGGTTTGGCCATCAATTATAAACTATTCATTCAGTATCTATATGGGTGAAAGTATTCGTCTTAATATGCCGGCATTGATTTCTGCGGCTACGATAATTTCGCTTCTTCTTCTGAAAAGCCTTCCTCTTGCCGAGGCTTGACCTTGACTCAAAAAGAACAGGCATACACGAAGCGCTGCGTTGCGTTTTTTATATCCCCATACATCTCCCAAGTGTGTGAGTCATAAGAATAAACAAACAAAGTTAGTATGCCGGGAAAACGCAGACCCTAGTTGTCCGTGGGCTCTCGAGCGAGCTGTCATCGCTGGGAGTGACTCGCTGCTTGTTTGATTAGTCAATGATTTGGATGGTGACAGGCCAATTACTTCACTCGCCGTCTCTAACCAATCGATGTTTACAATCGAATGCCTGCCTAAGAGGAAGGTGCGTGCTAGGGAGTTGTAGACAGACAGGTGTGGCAACACCTGCGGCTTTGGCAATGCACACCCCGCAAAACTAAAAACAAGAAGTGTAAACAACTTACAGGCGATTGCCGCTGTTCTTGCAAAACCCAAAGCCAAAACAACACAAATAATTAATACTAATAAAGATTTTCGGCTTTGCTTGGCAAAACTGAATGGAGGAATGCCGGACGGAGCCCACGGAAGCGAGACGAACATAAAAACTCGCCACGGAATTTGGCTTCTTTGGCATTCAAAAAACAAAGGTAAATTAAGGTAAATATTTGGGGATCGGGGAAGGCGGGCGGTCTGAGGAAACACAAATCAATTGTGCGTTCGACCAGTGCCTGGCAGATGAATATAAAAACCGCGATGCATTGGTCGATTATTTAAAATATAATAACCATAAAAGAGCACAACGTAATGTTAACGACTCCGATCTGCCGGACATGAGTGCAAAAAGCGATTTCAAAGGTTCGCGAAAAGTGCAAACAATAAAAGTGAATGATTCATTGGCAATTGACAGTTCAACGCACACATTGTACGAGCATATATATACTCGTACTTTTGCAATGCACTGTGTGCCGGCTGTGGGTGTTGAGCAAATTCGAATGAAATGCGCAGTAATCCAACTGACTCGATGAGGTAATACTAATTAGCCAAGCCAACAAAATGTGTCAAAATACTGTTGGGTGAAAAACTATGTTTGTATGTTTCCTCTCATTTGCCTACAACTATTGGTACTTAATAGATAATCCGAAATGAAATACACAAATGGCTTAGTACAATCGCATTAGCAATCAATTTGTCCGATCCAATTTGGTCTCCCCGCCCCCTTTGGTTGGACTCTAATTTGATTTATTCATCGCTCTTCTGTGCCTTTCTCGTGTCCAAAGATGTTCCTCTGCGAAACAGAAGATATAATAGTTGCGGCCAGCAATTATATTTCATCACCGACAGCATCCGCAGTTGGCTAATGAAAGCTCTACGTCTGCATGTACAATTTTCTCTGGACGAACACGTCCGACAGCCGACGATGCCACCCTTGGGCCACCCCAGACATTGGAGGAAATTGTATATGACTGGGGAGTGGATTGGGGATCTGGGGATCTGGGGACCGGAGAAGTGGCAGCAGAAAGAAAACAGTTCAACACCTATAGAGGTAACAAGTACGTGAGAATCTTTTGTATTGCTTCCTTATTGTGTGAGTTAGTGCAGAACACATACACGCGGCAAAAAAACAACAAAGAAAAATTGGCTCTGCATACCGCAGGGCAAATACACTAACCTTGGCGGATTTTCGGTTATATTGTAGGAAAAAACAAGACAACAAGGCTGTCAGAATGTCGTTTATTCTCGCCAATTTCACATGGGAACACTTTAGTATAGGTATTGTAAGGTGCATTCATTTAAGATCATAACAATCAATCTTTATGTGAGCTAAGTCAAAGTAAAGTAGATATTTTATGGGGCATTAATTTAAGATCGCAACCATCTTTAAGCTCAAGTATCTTGAGATTCACTTGCTTTCGTGCAATAATAAGCACCCTATTGATAGAGGGAAACATAAACATGGGATACTTGGATGGGTAGTATCCCACTCAACAGTTTCCGACTCACACTCGTCGGGTAAATACACAAACGCACACAATCATTTCGGCACAAAGTCAGTCAACAGTTGCCTGCGGTTCGGTTCCTGGGCCATTGTGTTGCCTCCAGTTGGAAAGTGGAAGCCGAAAGAAAGGTAACCTTAGTCAGTCATCTAGTCAGTAGTCGGTAGTCAGTCAGTCAGTTGCTGGCTTGGCCCTCGGCGATGGGACGAGTACGAGTATGCGGAGCTAAACAAAAGCCGTGAATGGAACGCGGGGCGCTCATGAATGGCGTGCGATGGCTTCGCGGGCTCAGAAATTTGCATATCGCATGCACTTAGAGGCGATGAGCGGCAGGCAAACCGCAAGCAGGAAGAAGGAAGCCAAACTACACCCGGCACCTGTGCAGAAAAACATGCATACAAATGAACGTTTGCTAATTACACGGTTAGCTTCTTCCCATGAGGTTGACCCTGAACACGGCTGGGAGTGGGTGGCGTTGAAACGAAGAAAAGATCCATTCTCCTAATCCCGATTGGTCTTCAGCCCACGCAACTGGACACCGGTAACAGAGCTGGCCGCTTATTGGCCCTCGGTTTGACATAATCCGATATGCCGACTCAATGCTACCGTGCGGATGGAGAATTTGGGGCCCCGCGTGGCTTGTAACTCAATCTGCAAGCTACTTGCGACATCAGCGCCTCAAATTGGGAGCAGGGCTGAGTCGTTGACGGGGTCTGAGTACGAGTGTAAGATAAGAATTTGAAGGGGCCTGAGTTGATGCAAACTTTCGCAATTACTTAATTTAGATTTGTCGCTGTGTCTGGTCTCAGGAATGTACTAACCGATCCACTCCTCAGCGGTGGCAATGGGCGGCAAGGACAGCGACTCCTTCCCGAAGTATTTGGTCTTTTCCCGAGGGACTTCCTGGGGTTTGTCTTTGGTGTGCTGGCTGCCCGGCTGCAGCTCCGACTTCGACTTGACCGCCTGGAACTTGCGTTGGGCGCTGCGCAGAAAGTTCAGCAGTCGGGCATCCATGGGGGCCACGGATTCGTTTTTGGCGGGCGGGGAGGCAGACTTGGCCGTGGCACGGGCCTGGGGGGGGCCATATTTGTCGCAGAAGTAGAACTCCCGCCGGCGGGGAGGAGCGTACGCTGCGCTCAAGCTGCTGCAGAGCAGGATCGGCTTGCGTCGGGCCTTGGAGATGATCTGGGCCCCGGTGTGGGTGGCGTGGGTGGATGCCTCCTTGTGGGTTACACTGCTGGCGCTGCGTGTGAGGCCCGATCCGGTCCCTGATCTGGATCCAGAGACTGTTCCCCCGCCGGCCGGGCCCTCTCTGCTCTGCTTGCACCAGTAGATATCCTTGCTGCCGAAGTAGTACCTTCGCCGCGTGTCCTGCAATCCCTGACCCCGGTGGCTCCTGCTTCCCGAGCGGTTGGATCGCTTGCCGGCACTGGACGCCGTCTGACTGCCGCTGCTCGTCTGCGAGTTGTCGCTCTCGTTCGAATTGGAGGCCGAGGAGGCCGACTTTAGAGCCCGGTCCGGGGAATCCGACCCTGCATCTCCGGTTCCCCCAGAAACGGAGGGCATGAGGTACGAGTTGGACTGGATGAAGACTCCATCGCAGGTTATCTTAATTGTAGTCACCATGTCGCCGCATGCCGAAGGATTGTCACTTTGGTTTTGATTTTTAACAGTTTACTTGCTATATATCTAGCACTACAGCCCGATATCCCGATGGCGCAATGATTTAGCCTATTGAGCGAGGGAAACCAATGTGTTTTAAAAGCTTTCATCCCCCCCAGGTTGGCAAATTCTAGGCAATTCTAGCGAATTTAATTGTTTTGCGAGTGCACAGTAGCAGCCAGTCATCTCCCCGCTCTGCCATAGAATCGAAATCGAGGCTAATGCCTGTCCAGAGTTCGGACAAAGCCGGCAAATTGTTTTCGTTGGTAATAATACTAATTAGGGTTCTGTAAGCGGATAGATAGCCACAATAGAGCTGCCTCGAATCAATAGGAAGCGGCCGGGGCCAATGATGGCGGGTAAAAAGCGTAAATGGAAAAGTTCTGAGGAGAAAATGTGCAAGCTAAAAAACAAGACAAGTGAAATAAATGCCGTGAAACGAGAAGGGAGTGGAACCAACTACATACGTATCTAGATAATAACAACTCGTTGGCTTCTCAGTTTTTTATTTACTTTTTTTTGGCATTCCTAAGCAAGTCAATTCGCCACATTAACGGTTTGCTGGGGCCTACTGCTCTGCTGCTCATGGCTTACTGAAATTGACGACAATGGCTTTGAGTGCTCCACAAACAGCCCAAAGAAAATGTAAAAAAAAAACAAAAAACGCTGCCTGGGCCCAAATCAGATGTCAGTCTCGCGTTGCCTACCTGCCTGCTATGTTTTTCTCTGGGTTGGGAAAACACGAAGCAGTCGCCCGAATTGAATTGGAATTTACTGGAGCTCTGGCCGCGTATTGTGCAAATAATTTGGGCGTGGGAACCGCGCAGTCAACGTCGGCAGAGCGAGCGGTAAGAGAGAGCTATTGTCTGCCCCTCGACAGGTTGCAAATGTTGGGAAAGTTTGCACATATAGTATACAAGATATGTGTCCCGATAATTTGGTATAGTTGTAAGACAATCCAGGTTGCTAATTATTCACCAATTTTGGGTTTTGCAATGCATTAGGCAGGGAAAATCATATGAAAAGCTTTCTTTTAATGATGCTACTCCGCAGTGTAACCTATGTCAGATACAAAAATCAAAAGGAGTTAATTCAGCTGGGTGGGAAATCTCTAAAAACTCAAAGACTGAAGATTTCGTATGTTTGCTGTCTATAAATACAATGAAAAAATTGTAGTTCTTAAAATATTTCATCCTATACCAAATAATCTATAACAGAATCAAAAGGAGCCATTAAACTGGGTTGGGAAACTCTAAGTACCCTAAAACCTAAAAATCAAATGAGCCATCAATAGAGATTCGTCAGGAAAACTTATTTGAACAGGAAAATAATTTAGCAACCTTTATATCATTAAATCTATAGTGTAACCTTGAATCTATGCCAAATATTCTACTACCTGGACCGAAAGGAGTCACTTCAACTGGGTTAGAAACCTCTAAATACTTTAAGACTGAAGATTTCGTTAGTTGATGGTCTCCCTAATGCAACTAAAGCATTTTAATTATTATTCCTATCCCAAAACATAAATGGCAAATGAGCCCTCAAGCACATTCGTTTTTAGATCGTCTTCTCTTTGCGCAAGTGTGCATTTCCCAACCACGAACTTTTCGCTTGCGATCCCCCAGAAACTCTCGCTGCAGCTTCACTTTCTTCGGCTACTGGAGAACTTTCCTGGGCAAATGTCAACCGACTGGGGGCGCACACACAATTAACTATTCAAATGAGCCAGAATTGGGCTCGTGGAAAGTGATTGCTTATCATTTCCATGACCCACAAAGCCCGGTCGGTCGGGGCCAAAACGAAATTCTCTGCACGATGAGTGGGAAAAGTGTGCGGTGCGGTGCCAGAAGCGCACCCAAGAGAGAAAAAACTAATTAAATGAAACAATAACAGAATTATGTATGACACAACAAGTTTCTGTTGCTGTTGACGAAATGCCAAACGAAAAGCAGCAGCAAAAGTTAAAATTGAAACGATATAATGGCTGAAACCTCTCTGCTGCCACTGAAACAAAGTGGCCAATAAGAAATGCGAGACTGAGACAATAAAAGTCCGCCGTCCACCGTCCGTCGCCCGAGAAAAGTCAAAACAAAACAAGATTCCAAGACAATGGGCCGAGCTTTTGTGCCTGGTTACTGGGCCCCGGGTCCGGATATCCTAAGGATTGGCTGCGGTTCGCTTCGCTTGGGCTTGGGCCTGGGCTCGGTCCAAGCCGTTTTTGATGGTTTGATGGCCGCCGGCGTTACCTGTTGCATATATCATTTTGGCAAGCAGTGAAAGTTTCCAACCACTACCCTGCCCAAAAAGCGGCAACTAAACTCGCACTCGGGTGGCCGAGTAAAAGCAAAATTATCAACGAATGACAACAATTTTGCTGGGACAAAGAGCATTTAGCGTTCGCATTGTTTCGGCCACTCGGTGACTAATTAATAATTTAAACTTTACAATTATTGCAACGTGCCTGTGCCTTTGCCTCTGCCTGTGGCTGTGGCTGGCACGAATTAAAAGAAAATGATGCGTCCGAGTCCCGCCCGGCCCGGCTGAGAAATGAAATTGAGAAATTGAGGAAAGAAAATGAAATGCGCCATTGGCTGCTCGGCTTGGCAGTGGAAAGGGGCAAATTGGAGGGTTCAGGCGGCGCGTCTTCACTTGCCGCGTGTGCAGTGAATGGCAAATTGAATAAGTGGATGGAAAACACATAAAGTCCGCTTACAGAGCCAAGAAAACATAAAAAATTGTTTCACGCGTCTGCAGTTGGTGTTTTAGTGCACCGCTTGTTGTTGTAGTATTTTAGTGTTTCTGTCCACTTTCACTCGGTCCGGGTCCAGCGGCAAGAGATACAACAAATTTAAGCCAAGACTGCGAGCAGGCCGGTCCAGGATGACGTTTCGTGGATTGGTTTCCCAGTTGCAGGCGCAGTCGCAGTTGCAGGCGCATGCGCAGCCGCGTTGGCGAAAACTAGTTACAGTTTAAGGCCCCGGTTTGAGCGATTAGAGCGGCGATGACTAATGCGCTGGAAAATTGAAAATGGCTCACAATGTACGAATATCTGCGCCTTTGGCCTGTTTCGCGTTTGTCAAAGTTGCATGTCTGCACGTCGCCGAAATTAGCGTGCAAATCAATTGTGCCGAGGTGGAGGGTTTAGGCCGGGTGATTCATGCAATTTGTGTGTTAGATGCGGATCGTGGCCGGGATCGGATTAAAATGTGCAATGGAGAATCGCCAGAACAGAAAAACGAGCCTGCAAATTGCAGTGGAGGCAGCAAAGCCGCAGAGACCTGGGAAAACAATTAACACTCAGTGAGGGAAACCTGGCCGTCTATATTTGCGCTGCCGAGGCACTTTCATTCGGGACTTTCAAACCATAAAATATGCAATGAACATGGAGATGGGTACACGGGAAAAAAACGCAGGGAATCCCAAGACCATTCACAATTCACTGCCATAGCCCCCAAAAACACAACACTAAGATGGAGATTAATTTCGAGAGATAGTCGAGTGATGTGCTGGCTGGCCCCCAGCAATGTTGGATTAAACAGAGATTCGGGCAAACATTGATTGCCACTAATGTCCGATCCATCTGACCCAAACCCATAATTAAGCGCACATCCCCGACATGGCAAACAAATCGAAAAACCACACACAAAGGTCATTGCGCCACCGGAGCCGCTTCACGACGACGACGAATTCGGGCGAGCGGGTCGAGCCGATCGCAGGAGATGGGCATCTCGTGCCACTGGTGGTGTTTCACTTTCTTTGCCAGAGTCCGATTTGCACAGATCACCTCCTGGGGGCTTGTATAATTAATTACTACAATGGCAGTGCCAACAATTGGCTAGCGTCCGTTTCGAATTCGCGGATTACATCACAAGCATCTGCCTTTTGTGCTGCACTGAATGGATGGATTGGCAAGTGGCCGCCACTTTGCATACCCTCATCATTTGTCGCTATTATATGCGATATACGATATACGATATTATATGTGCCAAGTGATCAATTGCAATCGATCGAGTCGTTGGCCAACACACGCGATGCGCCCGCTGAAGATCCAGCCAATTCCGAGTCGAAATCGCAATCTGCGCGCATGCGTGGCTGTCGTTTCGTTTGTATCTCGTATCTCGGTTGCTTTTGCGACCGCGCGCTCCGCCTGCAAGACCTCGACTGAAAAGCGCTGCCCCAAGTCGCCGTCGCTGTCGAGACTGAGTCACAAGCTGAAAAGCAAAAACCAGCCGGAGCGCCGGCGAGAGCGCCTGCCTGGGTCTTACCTGGCCGGCTTCTTCTCTTTCCCCAGCGTCTCGCATGAGACACAAAGGCATTATAGCATGCGATTGCAATGCGACAGCCCCGCTGCAGCACTTATCGCCACCGATGATTCCCCGATTTGGCTTGCGCTTACGAATTAATAGCCAGAGCAAATAAAATCAAAACAAGTGTTGCCCAACTCATTAGGCCAATTTTGGTGTTTCATGCCGACCAAAAAGTAAGTCACCGAGGCACTCGGCTCACAAACCGAGGGTTCCTCGTGCAATATTCGCCAATCTTTGCTTGAAAGGTCAAATAAATTAAAATGATTAATTTATCAGCATGTATTTTGTAACAGCGACAGTCTCCCGACATTATTGGGGCAGGTTTACATATTGTTTTGGTTCAAAACACATAATTTGTGTATCAAGAAGTTAGGATCAAAACAATAGTTCTTTGGCGAGCAGAAGGTTAATTTCAATGTGATACCATGTGACCATGGTGACCATGGTGAAGTTTAGGTTAATTACAGACCATTTTTGGCTAATACCCATTCGACCACTGATTGAGGTAGGGTTACTTCAGTTTAGAAGGTTTATTTTAGTTTGATATAACCATAATTTGGTTATTAGGCAGTTAGATGAATTTAATAGATTAAATCCATATTTCCTTACTCTATATTTGGTTTATTTGAGGTGCAAATTGCAAAGACACTGTGAAGATGAAAAAGACATTTCCCTATCTTAAATTGGGTTAATTAGCGACAATTTTTTGGCGTGCAGAAAGTGAATACCAATGCGAACACAGATTGGTAACACAAACGACGGTCGCTTGCCATACACGAGCTCCGTCGCTCGGATCGATTTCCTTTGAGTTTCGTTTATTTGGTCTAATTGCAGCCGCCGGTCATGTTAATTAATTCCCCCATCGTCTCGCGATTCGGATGGCAGTTTGTCTTGCCCGGCATGTTTACTTTTCCTCTCCATTTCCAGGCAATTTGTTGCTGCGGCCAAAGCAGTGGCAGACATCCAAATGCTTATTGTTTCTTTCGCATCCAGCAGTCGCAGTCGCAGTTGCACAGTTGCACAGTTCGTGATTTTCTGCGATTTTTCTCTGTGGCATTTTTTGCATATTTGAAGAGCAATTAGCATCGAAGCAGAGTTCCCAGTTTCTGCATTTTTCCTTCTATTTTCCCATTTCCCCATTTAACGGTTTGCGGGGAACCGAGAAAATCCGGAAGACTTCTCCGACGTCACAAGTTCTCCCAGCCGCTTTTCGCTGCATTTCATATAGCCACGAGATCGGTCTAAAAATACCCGCACTCGGACCCCAAAAATGCGAGCAGATATGAGCCGATAAAATGAATTTGCTGCGGATCAGCACGGCGGAATGAGAGGAATGCTCTGAAGATATTTGCACACAAGCGATTCCAGATAACAAATACACAGCAAACATTTTATAGATAAGCATATTGCCTTTTGGCTTTATAAGCTTATGGGAAACATGTTTAGGAGTCAGCAAAAATGAGATAATATTCCGCGATTCCAGATAACAAATATGAAGCAAATATCTGAAAGATTAGCATTGTAAGAACTTTCGCAATTTGGCTTTATAAGCTTATGGGAAATATGCTTAGGCATCAGCACAGCAAACATGAGATACAAATCGGTTCCAGATAATAAATATAAGGATAACTTTTTAAAGATAAGCATTGTAAGCGTGTCCATCCAATTGGGTTACAAATGTTTGCTCGAGATAAGATAGAGCTAGGGATTACTATATGAGATGGGGATTACTATCTGATTTTTGCCAGAATTTTCGGCTACCGAATCTTATTTCACCCAAAGGGCAAATTAAAATTACAAATTCCATACATGAAAACATTTGAAAAATAAGCCTAAGTACTAAGCTCTCGTAACTAACCAAATTTCGCCTCTTTGGCTTTCTAGGCCTTATAAGTTTATAGGAAGTATTAGCACAGTAAAAATTAGGTGCAAACTGGTTCCAGATAATAAATATAAGCAAATATCGTATAGATAATCATTGAGCTACAAATGCTTGCACAGGATAAGAGGGAGCATCTCGGGAATGGGGTATACTATCCGATTTTTGCCAAAGTTTATGGCCACCAAATCGTATTTCATCCAGGAATGTGTACACCTACGTTTTCTGGCCATCGGGCAGGTTAAGATTGCAAATATCATATAGGAAAATATTTGAAAGCATTATGACCTCTTGTAGCTAGACAAATTTGGCATTTATGGCTTTATAAGCCATTGAACATTATACTCAGGATTCAGCCCAGCAAAAATGAGGTAAAAATCGGCTTAAGATAATGAGTATACGAGTATATCTGAGAGATAGGCACTTTAAACTGCGCCCATCCAATTGGGTTACAAATGTTTGCTCGAGATAAGATGGAGCATCTCGGAAATGGGGTATACTGCCCGATCTCTCCGGGAATATGCTACAAACTAGCCATCGGGCAAATTGGAATTACAAATTGCAATTAGCATTCCAACCGGACCAGGGATACACCGAGCATGCGATGGCGTAATTAGCGCAGGGGAGAATGCCTGAGATAGGGCCAGCCAGCACTGACAGTGCGCGCCAAAAGTCGGTGGGCGAGGTTGTGGATGCGAAAAGTTCACGCAATATTGACCCCCGACAAGCAGATACAGATACAGATAGAGCTACGCCCACGCATGTTGCAATATACACACAAACAAACGGACGGGGGAAACGTGCGATGTGGGTGTGGGTGCGGTGGGGGCGGGAAGCTTGATGGCGCCTACGTGTGACGTCAGCACGACGCAGAAGCGCAGAAACGCAGAAAGACAGAAACTGACCAGAAACCAGAGCGGCGGAGTGTGGTGGAGTGCGAGTACTACGAACGGAAATTCACAACAAAACTACGACGATGCGCCACGCTTCGGTTATTGCCGTTAATTACTACTGTTCGGGCGGTCGGGCGTACAGGCGGGCGTAGGGTGTACGCATGGGTCATTCATGGCCCGATTGTTGGTAGTATAAGCGAAGTATATACTATATACTCGTGTGCGAGCTGTGGTATATACTTGAATTTGAGTGGTATTGGAGTGAGCGGAGCCCCTGGCGTGCTATTCAAAAACAACAATTTGGCGCAGAGTTGTAAAACGTGTTTTTGTTTTGACTCTGCCGTCGTATTTTGATTGGCAATGCGTAGTTTTTGTGTGTGCCGTCGTTCGACCTCAGACAACAAACGCGGCATTTAAATGATAATACCCCCGAAAATGCTCCGAAAACATACATTTTCGCTGTGTGCATTCGTGGTTATCGGGGCCTTAATAAAGGCAAACATTTGCGCCATTAATGAATGAGTGTGGGTTGCAGTTTTCTTTTCTTAAATTTATTTATTTATTTTTTTTTATTCCTTCTGCTCAGCTCTACGCCCAGCCTGCAAGTGTGTGTGTGAGTGGGTGGGTGTTGGTGTGTGTGTGTATTTGGGAGCAGACAGCGCGACGCTGCAAAAAGGGCGTTGGGCAGAGTCCTTGACGGAGCCCTATCGCCTATCGCTTATCCCTTATCACTTGAAACTTAAAACTTATTTCGGAGACCTCCTCCAACTCACCTGGGCACTCTGTTGGCTCTTTGGCTGCCTTCCTATTATCTCGCTGTTGCTGTTGCTGTTGTTGTTGTTGTTATTGCTGTGGCATTTGTTTTTGGTGGAAACATTCCAATTCCAATTTGAAGCTGGTTCAGTGCCTTGGCCGAGTGTTGCAGCAGCTTAGCAGCGATGAGAAGGCATATGCAGGGGACACAACATGGGCATGTAATATATTTATAAACATTTGCACCACCTTTCCCGTTTTTAGTGGCACACGCACACACACTTGCACTCGCACTGGCACTCGCACACACGCGCGCACACACTGGCAAACAAAATACCAACACCAGGCCAGGAAGGGGGCTGCTGGTTTTGTGGAAGAATTTTCACTCGTACTCTCCGGATCGGTGCGTCCTTTTGTGCCTGCTGCTGCATAGCCCCACGGGCGTCCGGTGCATTTCAGGCCGAGCACGGCGAGTCGGCGTACAGCATGGGGGCCCGACGGGGGGAAGGGTGCGGCGCGATCGGTCCGCAGTTCGGGCGATTTTAATTAAAACAAAAAATACAATAAAACGCTGGGCAAGATGGCTGCTCAGTGTGACCAGGCCGCGGCTAGGCGAACATGCCGCGCAGCAATGCCCAGTTGTTTTGGTATATTCCGCGAGGCTGGTATATGTCGGATAAAAAAAGGTGGATATCCGGATAACAACGGTTTTCGGAGAGATTACAGCGTCAATCTCAGATCCTCAAAAACTCGCATTTTTAATTCTTTGGGCTTGTGTCGAACAAGGAGAGTGCACAAACTGATAATAAGGATTTTTCAAACAGTTCGTAAGCGGCAGATTCATAGCTATTTTAACGGCTTACTTGAATATGCAGGTCCCATTTTACATATGTTTTTTTATTTTTATACCGGGAGAACCGCATAAGAAGTAAACATTCGTACAACAACGATTTTAGGAGAGCTTATAAAATGAACACAAATAATATAAAATGCTTAAAAATAATTAAGTTTGAAAGCAGCTAACAATAAGATACGATAATAAAAAGAACATTATATAAGTTATTTTATGCAAATTTTGTTATAAATGATAGTAGCCATATTATTTTGTATTATTCAGTATGCTTGGAAATAGTTTCAGTTGTGATTTATCATTTTGTTTCCGATAAGCTTAGCCCATTATAAATGTTTTAAAGGAACTCTTGAGTTAATGCAATATTAATTCTGAAAACTGCTTCCAGATTCAGCTGCTTTAATGGGTCTTATATGAGTTTATTTTGTTATCAGATTAGTTTAGCGGCTAAACTTTAGCCTATTATAATTATTTTAAAATAACTCTTCGGTAATTTGAATTGAAATTGTAAATCTTGTTTTAGTTCCTAGTTAGGTGCTGGTAAACTTTTTCGGTCGCGCTTTCGTTTTTACTATTTTTTGAAGAAGGCTATTAAACCCCTCCAAAAATAATGATTAAGATTTAAAAATTTTCGTATGCAGGAGCAGATCACCCTGTGTGCGGTATGTTTCAGCAGTTATGCGGTATTTTGCGCGCAATCAGTTTGAAGCTTCGGCCACACCGCACCACACGTGCAATATTTACGAAATATGCGCAACCTGAAGCTGCAATACTGCCAGGAGCTGGACACCTCGGTGGCCCGGCCGCGGCAGCTGCTCCTGCAGCCGGAGCTGAACGGAGCGGTGTCCGACACCGTCTATCTCGTGACGGAGAGCGCAGTGTACGCCGTGCACGGCGCCGGGGAGGCGGGAGCCAAGTTGATCGCCGAGCTGCCGGACATTGTCGGGGCCGAGTTCCTGCAGCTGGACAACGCGATATGCCTGGCCAGCGCGGCGGGGGAGGTGCTGCTGGTGAACCCCGAGACGGGGGCGACCAGCGAGGGCACCTACTGCGACGTGGGCATCGAGCGGATGGAGTGGTCCCCCAACCAGGAGGTGGTGGCCTTCGTCACCCGCACGCACAACGTGGTGCTCATGACCAGCACGTTCGACGTGCTCGCCGAGCAGCCGCTGGAGGCGGAGCTCGCGCCGGACCAGCAGTTCGTCAACGTGGGCTGGGGCCGAAAGGAGACGCAGTTCCACGGCTCCGAGGGCAAGCAGGCTGCCCAGCAAGCGGGCGGCGATCCGGGGGCCAGCCAGGACTGGCAGCAGCTGAGCCAGGTATGTGCCGTGCCATGCACACTACTGCTACGCACTACACAGATTCCAAACCCTCTCCGCAGGAAGTTCACCTGGCTTGGCGGGGCGATGGCGCGTTCTTTGTGATCTCCTATGTGTCCGCTCAGGCGGGCCGCACCTTCAAGGTGTACGACTGCGAGGGCAGGCTGCAGCACTCGGCCGAGAAGAGCGCCAGTCTGCAGGAGGCGCTGGCCTGGAGGCCGTCGGGCAATTGGATTGCCCTGCCCCAGCGACTTCCCAACAAGTCCACCATCGCACTCTTCGAGAAGAACGGCCTGAGGCATCGGGAGCTGGTGCTGCCCTTCGACCTGCAGGAGGAGCCGGTGGTGCAGCTCCGCTGGAGCGAGGACTCGGACATTCTGGCCCTCAGGACCGCCACCACAGACGAGCAGCGGGTGTACTTGTACACCATGGGAAACTACCATTGGTACCTGAAGCAGGTGCTGAGCTTCGACCAGGACGACCCGCTGGTCCTCCTGCAATGGGACACCCGATTGGGGGAGGAGCACAACCTGCACCTGCTGCGGGAGAGCGGCAAGCACTTGGTGTACCGCTGGGCCTTTGGCATCGACCGGTTCGAGGGCAGCGGGGTGGTGGGCGTCATAGACGGCAGGCGTCTGCTGCTCACGGACTTTGCCCGCGCCGTGGTTCCCCCGCCCATGAGCCAGTGCGTCCTGGAACTGGACAACTACATCAACGCCTTTGCGTGGCATGATAGCAGCCTGTGCGTCTGCACCTGCGATCGCAGGCTCCACTTCTACGAGCCCGCGTGGCAGTTGGGGGGTGAACAGCCAAGCAAGACCGCGCTGCTGGTGCCGGACGCGGAGCTCTCCAAACTGCCGCTGGCCAATCTCGCCCACCTGAACCGCGACTTCCTCCTGGCAACCCACAGCACCGGTGAGACCACTAGGCTGCTGCTGCTGACCAAGAAACCGGACAAGGCGAAGGACGAGGTCAATGGGCAGGGCGAACAGCGCTACCGCGTGCACTGCTCCCTGAGAATCAGCGGGCTGGTCAATGCTTTGGCCGTGGCTGAGAGCGACTGTTTCTACGCACAGACGGTCAACAACGGGCACACCTACAAGGTGGACTTCAAACAGGACGAGGGCCTTAAAGTGGAGCAGCGGTCCCACATGCAGTTGTCCCTGCCAGCGGACCAGATCGAGTGGGTCCCGCACAACACAGGTGAGTCAGCAGCAAGTGTCAACCCCCCCAAGGACGCACCTAACTTTATTCCTCCTCTTAGGTCGCCTGATATGCCTGCGGTTCCAGCAACTGCTGCACATCGATGGCCAGCGCACGGCAGAGGACGTCACATCCTTCTGCCTGGTGGGCGAGTACTTGGCCTACACTCAGATGAACACGCTGCACTTTGTCCGCCTGCGGGACCGCCGCCATGTGGCAAGCAGAAGTATTGAGCGCGGCGGCAAGCTGGTCACGGCCGTGGCCAAGGAGGCGCGTGTCGTGTTGCAACTGCCGCGCGGCAACCTGGAGGCCATCTGTCCCCGGCTGCTTGCCCTGGATCTGGTGGGGGAGTTGCTCGAGCGGAGTCAGTACCAAGCGGCCATGCAGATGCTGCGCAAGCAGCGAATCAACCTGAATATCATCTGCGACCACAACGTGCCGCAGTTCGTCGCCTCTGTGGACGTGTTCTTGCGCGAGATTCAGCAGAGTCAGTGGCTGTGCTTGTTCCTCAGCGAGCTGCAAAACCAGGACTTTTCCAAGGGCGAGTACTCCAGCAATTATGAGGCCGGAAAGCAGAACTATCCGGCAGATTACCGCGTAGAGAACAAGGTGGAGTACGTGTGCCAACTGCTGGTAGAGCGCATGGAGCAGGCGAGTCAACGGGACGATGTAGAGCGCTTCCGACTGCCTGTGATCACGGCATATGTCAAGTTGGGTCGCATGGAGCAGGCGCTGCAGCTCATCTGGCGAGCGAAGCAGACGGATGCGTCTTTGGCAGAGCAGATGTTGAAGTATCTCCTGTATCTAGTCGATGTCAACGACTTGTACAACGTGGCTCTGGGCACCTACGACTTCGGTTTGGTGCTGTTTGTGGCCCAGAAGTCGCAAAAGGATCCCAAGGAATTCCTTCCCTATCTCAACGAACTAAAGGCGTTGCCGGACGACTATCGAAAGTTCCGGATCGACGATCACCTCAAGAAGTATGCCTCGGCGCTGCAACATCTCTCGGCCTGCGGCGAGGAGCACTACGATGAGGCTTTGGAGTTTATCGAGAAGCACAAGATGTACAGCGCGGGGTTGACCTGTTACCAGGAGCACAAGGCCTTTCGGGAGCGCATCTGCGTGGCGTATGCGGATCATTTGAGGGCCAATGCCAAACTGGAAAACGCCAGCCTTATGTACGAACGTGGTGGGCAGTTGGAGCAGGCCCTGCTCAGTGCCAAGCACACGCTCGACTGGCAGCGCGTCCTGGTTCTGGCCAAGAAGCTCGGCGAGCCCCTCGGACAAGTGGCGCAGTCGCTAGTGGCACCGCTTCAGCAGCAGGGTCGTCACCTGGAAGCCTACGAGCTGATAAAGGAGCATTGCGAAGATCATGTGAAGCAGTTTGAGGTTCTTATCGAGGGCCGCCTCTTCAGCAGGGCCATCTACGAAGCGGGTCTGCGAGAGGGAAACGCTTTGGGTAAGGTGGCGCGACATCCGCCAAATGGCACGCAATTCTATTTTCATTTCCATGCTCTTCAGCCGACAAGATTGCCCCCGCACTGTTGCACTATGGCGAGCAGTTGGAGAGCTCCCTGCAGTCCGACCTTCAGCTCTTCCTGGAGTACAAGCAGCGGCTACTGGACATTCGGCAGAAGCAAGCGGCATCGGGCGATGGGGAAATCGAGGCGGATATGGACATTGAGGAAGCGGATCTGATTTCGGACACCACCAGCTTGCACTCCTCGCGCTACAGCGGCACCTCGCGAGGCACAGGGTAAGATGGGCTTGCCGCTTTCCGCTTGCCACCTGGATGCAGTGAAGCAAGGCATACACGACCAGTGTTTCACTTTCCTTTTTGCCTTTTCTATTGGTTCTCCTCTACAGCAAGACATTCCGCTCAAGCAAAAACCGACGCAAGCACGAACGCAAACTCCTCAGCCTGAAGCCGGGAAACCCCTTCGAAGACATCGCGCTCATCGATGCGCTGCACAACTTCGTCACGAAGATCTCCCAGCAGCAGCAGCCTGTGCGTGACACATGCAAAGCGCTGCTCCAGCTCAACGGATGTTCGAAAGAGGCTTCGGGCGTGGACGCAGACTCACTCGCCGGCGGGTTGCAGGATAATTTCAAAAAGCTGCTGCAGACCGTGGAGGCGGCGCTGGATGAAATCTGGATCCCGGAGCTGGTGGGCAACGGAGTGGCGGCGCAGTACCTCACGGGCCCCAATGTGGACTACTTGGCTTTGCAGAAGGAGCAGCGATACGCCTTAATAAGTAGGTTTCTGTGTTTAGATACCCAGCGATTCTGATTGTTAATATTATGGCAGCCCTACGGGTTTTTACAAGCATCTGGTTTGATTTAAATGTTTTCTTTTTCAGGTCCCCTGAAGCGCTTCAAGCCCCAACTGAATCTGATCGACTGGCAACACGAGATCCTCCAGTGATTCACCTGCGGATTTGCGTGCCAACTGTTCCATACCCCTGTAAATGTTCCACCCACCCATCGACCGCTTACTTTCACTGCTCTGGAAATAAATGTAGCATTGAAGCGCTAATTGAATGTATCGAGACTCAAGAAACGAACCGCATGCAGTGGGCAGATGAGTGCCAGTCCAGTGCCAGGCATCTGGCACGAGTGGGAGGCACTTCCAATTCCCATTTCGTGATCGATTCGGAACTATCGTTTTGTTGGGGGCGTCGACGACCCATGCTTATCATGTACGCCCTAAGCAACGCCCTTAAAATGAATCCGTATTTCGGAAACGCAAACACACGGCTCCGATAATTTCCTGCTGCCTCTGCTGTCGAGCACTTTGTTTGGCAAACAAAAACCGTGGAGGGCGGTGGTAACCGGAGAAGCCAGGAACCGGTTTCACCTGTCCGGCATTTGTTGTGGGCGCCCATTGTTGCCAGGTAGCCGTGATGGGAACAGTGGGTCTACTGTCGGTTCATGCGGGATAAAGGATTCCTTCAGAATCACTCAAAGATGCTACAGAGATATTAAAGCCCTAGAGTAGTGCATCCTACATGACTATTTGGACGTAAAGGTGGTCTAAACAATCTTCAAATCAGTCGCTGGCATGTTAATCTGCTCGCAGCATCTGCGGCATTGTTTGTTCTGTTTACGCCCTTTGCATGCAATTGAAAAGGTAGCCCGATTTGCCTACTTTAGTTACAATTAAGCCTAATTAACTGATGCAACCCACAATTTTCCCATTAACATTGCGCAGTGGCATTCCTCTGTTAGCACTCTGTTAGGGAATCGCCTCTAGACATGCGCAGCACTCTGCCGCTGCGCTGCCGGCACAGTGTCTCAAATCTGTTTAAATCTTCATATATTAGTAGGACTGGGATAAAGCCACGCTTTTGCGTATAAATTATAGTTTTCGAACTTTGAGGTAAAACCATTTCAATTAAGGATTATCAACGCTTACTGTAGAATTTTAGGATTTAGGAATCTATTTTATTCTTTTTGTTTTCCTGTAATATTAAAAGGTATACGTATACATTTGATGCATATATTTTAAATGGTTGTTTTTGTGTTAATTTTTGAATTAAACATATAGCTAGTAGATTTCTATGGAAAATTCCTTGATGAACACTTTTGCCATGGGTGTTACCGCGCTGCTTGTTCCGCGTTCAGTTGGATTCGGTTGCTCTGGGCAACGATCTGCTGTGTCCGTGATTTGTCCCACAGTGCGCAGTCGCTGCCCGTGGCGCTGCTGGTGGAGAGAGCTCCCCGACAGTGGGCCCGCTCCGAGCGGCTCAGATCGAAAAGACCATCCGAACGAGACGGACGTGCGCGCTGGATGCACAACCTGTAGCTGGCCCGACGACGATCTCTATTTCGCGGCCCGCCAACGACATTTCGTGCAGCGTTTCTTTGCGGGGCAGAGCCCGGAATTTGTTAGGCCAACACACGCCGTTCTGGCCAAATTGAATTCCGCCTGTGCTAGCGGTGCTGTGCTGTGCTGTGCTATGCGTTTCTGGTGCGTTCGTCTACCTGGGAAGTGAAAAACAAACAAAACCGCAGGAAAGGCCAACAACAAGCTCGCTCGCGGAGAGGAAATCGAAAGGTTGGCTGATCGGTGAACGCGGGCGAGATATGGAAATTGAAAATGCAATGCCATTAATCTCAAATTAGTGGCAATACCGAGTTGTTAGCCATAGTTAAGTGTGCAAGAGAAAAGTGCCGCACTGGCTTTCAAGCGCGATTCGTCATTGTTTTCATCGTGGTTGCCGCTGTTAGTGTGGTTATTGTTACTGCTGTTGTTGTTGTCAACGCGGAAGCCAAAAGTCTGGCATGGAAAAATATACGACCGAGTGCTCGCTCGTATTGTATGTTTTGTATTTCTGATTCCCCGTCAAGCAAAGTGCTGAAATAGTCGGTTTACAATTGGAGCTGGAGCTGCGGCGAGAAGTTTAAAATAAACAATTCGGTAAGTCTAGCTCTAGCGCTCTCGCTCCCCAAGCCCCAAACCCCAAGCTCCGATCCCCGCCTGCCCGCCTGCCGTTTGCCACTCTCCTCTGCAAAGGGGAGCTCCCAGTGGTCAAACCCGCAAAACGACTTTCAACATCGTTCAGTTGCCGTTGAGCTGCGGAATTGTTGCTATTTTGACTGGTTCTGTGACAGCTCGTGGTTGTTGTTGCTACTTCTGAGCTGCTGCTGTTTTTGTTTAATTACGCTGTTGGTTTTCCCTTCGTATATTATTTATAATTCGCATTTGGTTTCAAAAACAAAAAAAAACATCACTACGCTGTACAGCACATGTGGAAACAATAACCATAATAATTAAATATTCCATAACATTGGAAATGGCAAATACTGCAACATGTGTAGAGGGGAGTCGTAATCCCAAAACAGAAGAACATTGAAATGAAATGAGGTATTTTTGACCGAAATTACCCGAGAGTTACGATGATTTGGCCTTTAGTGGGACCTTAGCACACCGATTCTGCGATTATTCACCATCGGGTGAAAAAATAATCTGACACGTTCGGCTGTGAAAATGGCACTTTTAATGGCCCACTTCAGTGCCAATGGCCCGGCTCCCAAGAAGCTCGGGTTCCAGCCTCCCAACCCCCGCCCCCGCTAGAGCAGCGATGCGTTAACAAGAGACCTCAAAGCTAAGCGATCCATTCAAGCCACTGCCAAAGAATCTCAATCCCATGCTGAATCTCATTCAGCATCGAAAGCTGCCGGCGAAGGCCGCAGACAACAATTTAATTAGAGGTTACTTAGCAAAGAGCCGACACAGAACCCACCGCAGCGGTTGTTGCAACAAGCGACTTGCTGCAACCACTTGCAGCAACCGCAGAAACAAATGCGCCGCGCATACATAATGCATGTGCGAAGGGGCAGCATAAATCGCCCGGTAATGGGCCCGGGCCAATAAAGAAGCGTTTTGAATGCCAAATGAGACGAGTCGGTTGGGGGATGACGAAAACTTTGCCATGTTGAAACCGGGGAAATATCCCACTTATTTGTCCAATTTCATTTATTTCGAGTTTTCAAAATATTCGATTACAAAGATTGCCCTTGTAAATGAAACGTCTTGAATGGCTAGAGGCGTAATGCAGTTCCTCTAAAAATGCTTAAAAATAAACAATTTTTTTCCGTGTCCTCCATGGAATGTGGTTGCCGAGAATCGGGGAAACCGGTCTCCTGGATCGGCTGGGCTTGGGCTGATAGCGAAGGTCTCGGGGTCTCGAAAAGAGCCTCGCCCGTGAGTCACGTTCGAAGCCAGCGCCGCTCGTCTCGAGACGTGCTGCTTATGTCTTTGGCCAGCCCGGGGATTGAGAATAGAGAGAATAGAACTGCTCGGCGGCACCCAGTGCATAGTTGGCCGGGTTCGCGATAATGAAAATCTTCTTAGAAATTGAGACGAATTGCGTTCCGGAGGAAATGCCCTTGGCGGTAACTGCTGGCACGTACCTGGGATCGGAGCCATCATTATCACTTGTTTGCTATTGCATAAGCAAGAAGAGCAATAGCAGTGATAGACATTGTGATGTTTGTCATTCGAGCACATTACAGAACACAATATGTTGCCATAAATGTACTTGAAAAATTTAATGCATTTGTAGGTATAAGATTTCAGTGTTCTGAATCCTAAGTTCCCATTACATACATACCTCTAGAATTGGTTAGGAACTTAAGGAAATACTAGATTACGCATTTTTGGGTGTAAGATTTCAGTGTGGGAATCCTAAATCTTCAATAAATACATCTAGAATTGATAAGAAAGTTAAGGAAATACTATATTCTACATTTTATAGCGATAAGATATCTGTGCGAGGATTCTAAATCTTCAGTGCATACCTGTAGATTGATTGACAACTTAAGGAAGCACTAAAATATGTATTTCCTAAGCTTGCGTGTGGATTCCTAAATCTTCAGTACAGAATAGACTTGGAACAGGAAGCAATAATATGGTGTTGGGAATCCGAAATCTTCAGGTATACCTGCGGAATTGATTGGGAATTAAACGAAGCCGTAAATTATGTATTTTGTTGGTATCGAAGTGTTGGAGTTCTCAAATCTTTAGTTCATTCCGGGAGAATTGGTTGGGAGACCTTAAAATAGCCGAAAACCAACGCCATCAAAAGCTATGAAAACTGTTTGCCACGAGAACGACCTTTAAAGTAAACAAATTGGGTTCTTTGTTCGTTGCGCTTGATTACAGACTCCTCAATGCGTTGCCTTGGCCATCGCTCCACTTTCGCGAGATCCCAAGTTGTCCCCAATGCATCTCGCTTCTTGCCGAGTGGCGCAGGTCAGCGCTAATTGCACGCCTGATGACTCAAATCTGTCATTAAGGCGAATAAAAGTCCGCAGAGTTCAGTGGGTAACACACATATCTGCTCGGGCCTCCCCGAGCGCCTCTTCCGGAAGCAAGAAAAGCGGAGGAAATGCGGCAAGCAACTTGCCCTGCCAACTCGGAGCCAGAGACGGAGACCTGACCTATGAGCTTTGTCTCAAGCATTTCCAGCATTTGCATTCTCTCGTTCTCCGCTGTGCTTTATTTCTTTGTTTGTTTCTGGCCCGCGGCTTCCATTGTCTCGTTTTTCGTCGTTTATCTCGCTTTTGGGGGCAACAGTTTTGCTGTTCGATCCGTGCGGTTTTTATTTTTGGACCCACCTTGGAAACTTGTTCTCCCCACCGCAGGTCGGAGAATGGAAAATGATCTCGGGCGATCTAGCATTGCAGCATTGGCTGCGGCTACGATTTCAGAAATAATTACTACATCTCGACACCCACTGCTTCTCCTATAACACCCACTGTTCCTGCCACTTTAGCGGGCTTAATTTAATTAAACTTCAATTGTTTTGTTGACTCTACACCTTCTGGTGTCACTGAACTGGGGTCTTCTTGGGGTCCAGGTGAACTTTCCACCACTGCCCGCTAGATTGTACATGTACGAGTATTCTGCCCTCCGCTTTGCATTGTAATATTAATTTAGCTCTGGACACAATCGCCAAACACTTGGGCACTGATTGGTCCTAATTGAATTAAGAGCAGTTGCCAGTTACATCTTCACTGGTGCAGGAAGTCCGTTTATATATAGAGTGTTCGTTCAGAATGGGAGCGTTAAGCAATTACGTGAAAATTGCTGGATTTATTTGCAGTCTAACGCTTATCCGCGGCTCTTACACAACTCAAGAGCCTCCGTGCGGTGAATGGAATTCTTAATGTCAATCAAAGGCACATGGCTAGCACCGTAAGCTCAAACTCGTGAAACTACTCGTATTTGAGCAACAATAATAAACTGAATTACTGCTACGAAACTTTTTCTAGCAAGGCAAATAAATCCTTGCACCTTAAATAGTAGCTCAAGGCAGCCTGTGAACTAGATCTTCTGGAAATTTACATTCGGTTCGGTCTTTTTGGTATTTCCTTCGCACGGCCACAGATGTTGCCGCAAATGGGAGCATGTGCGGCCGGGAGTGGGTGTGTGCGTAGGCTACCACCTCATGCATTCTTAATGCTGCCTTTCGGTTTTTGTTTACCATTGCCAGTGCAGTGCATTCGCTACTTACGTATCCGACAGATACACAACATCAAGTGCCATATTTCATCATTTAGATGCCCCGGGCATCTTTCAGATGCATTTGTATGCAAAAAGGGTCCAACTGCCGAACCGTTTTGCATGCCAAACACAACAAAACTGGAAACCCACTTCAGCCATACGGCGACAAATGATTTCTGGGTTTTTCGAGAGTTACTTGTTTGGTTGCGCCTAACCTTTTGGGTTGCCTACAATTCTCCGAAGCGCGAACTTCTCGCTAAAGAAAACCTGTTCCCCTGATTCTGTCCGGATAGCAGCTCAGTACTTAGTTTTATGAAATGCTAATGAATCGATAAACTCGTGTATATACACATGTATGGGATTATCACCTAACAAATGGAAATGGCTGCAAATTATTGCGCTCTTTCGGTTGTAAAACCACGACAAGGAAGCCCCACCAAGGAACGCCCTTCGATCTGGAGCGTTTCATAAAAATCCGCCCCTTAATGGCAGTCTGGATTTCTGGTTAGCGAATCAGTGCTAATAAATTATCGCCACAGACCTTGAACTCCCAGTATGCGAGATGAGTATTGCACTCGTCTTTCAATTAGCACGCAACTTGCCAATGGGAGATTCGCGTGTTTGGCCGGGAAACTCCAAAAAAGCGTTGACCCAAAAATAAAGGGGGATGGTTGCTGGCAGATTCCGTCAATACTCGGTTCGAGCAGCTCTCGGAGGGGGCCGTGGGGGGAGGGATCGCGGCGCAAGGCTGTAAAGTTGACAATGAGCCGGGGAAAGTGTGCGGCTGGCTAATTTGCGAAAAGTAATAACATTAAGCAAAAGAAAAAGTGCCAAAAAAGTATAATTGTATCTGGGGAGCGTGGGAGAAATCTCTCTCGAGTTCAGTAGCTTCCAAACGAAAGCTTGGATGATTATATAACCATCTGCATCTCACAGGTAACGCCCACCGGATCGTTCTCCGGCGACAGTTGCCGGCTCTCGCAGATTAAACGCTCTTGAACGGGCGAGCAAAACTCGTTTGGTGCCCCGGGAAAACTTGTCTTGGCTGATGTGAAAATTGGAAAAGTATCTATGGGACGGACGCTCGCCGGTGAAGCGAAAAGTAAAAGTGCTTCGGTGGCTGCCACTGCGCCCACTTTTGCTTTCTTCTGTCGCTTCTGCTGCCGTTTAGCAGCCCCTCTCCACTCCATTGAGCCATGAAGTGCCGTGAAGAGGGAGGGGTAAATCTGGTATAGTTGCTTACCTTGCGCAAAATCAACTTCTGCAAAAAATACATAGGTATAGCGCTAAAATGGAAAACGACTGCATTGTTTGGACCTTTTCCACAACTGACAGCTCCTACGTAACAATGAATGAATCCACATGAGTCACGTCTAATGCATTCCCAGACCCGAACCGAAAACCCGGGGCATGCGTGAAATGTTAGCTCATCTGTCGGTGGAGTAACCTCAATTCGGCTCACTTTGCGGCTGCGCTGTAATTCCAAAAGTTCCCCGTCCTCTACCACACTTAACCCTAGAGTGCTATGGGTATGGGTACTTAAAATAACATCAATTTTTTCAAATAGTTGTTATTACGAGTATTAAGGCTTAGATCACAAAAGGGGTTTAAGCTAGAGTCCTACTACCTTTATTTTCTAGTTGATCCTTTTCATTTGGAAGGTCTGGCAAAAGATTTAGAAGAAAATTTAAAATATTGTATGTATTGCTAGAGGAAAACTTAATTGTATAAGAATACATGTTTTATTTAAGGTTTATTTGTGGTTTAAGCTAGACTGCTCATGCATCTGTATTATATTTGTTCCATTTCACGGCCGGTAAAAAAGATAAAAATAGAAATTATATTTAAGGCTTAGATCACAAAAGGTATTGAAGCTCAAACCTATTATTCATCCTATCCTATTCTATTGAATCCTTTTAATTTTTAAAGAAAATAAAAATACCTCATAGCCAGTAAAAGATATTCATTTAGAAATTATAGATTGTTGTGGGAAAAGTCGTTGAAGAATTTATAAAATGCATTGCCATAAGTAAAATATATTGGTTCAAAAAACGCAGAAATTATAGATCGGCATAAGAACCGATTTTAAAGATCTTATTAGTTATTTTTATTTAGCTAGTAGTGGTCAAACGTTTACAATTCCATGCTTGCGGCCTGCAGGGGGTTAACACAAAGCGAAAAAACGAAGACCGAATCTAGTACACGTTACAGCCAAGCTCTCGGATCGGGCAGCATGAGCAACAACAATGCTCCGGCGTGGTTACCTTGTTTCTGGCCACTCGCCAGCTGGAATCGGCCGGTAGCCCTCGTGCCAGTTCCAATTTGTGGAGCGCTTTTCGGTTCGGATTGGTTTAGTTTGGCTTCGTGACATTCAAATCACTTCGTTCCGAGCCATGCAAAAGGGCAGTCACTAATCGAGGGGAACACAAAGAGTGGACTTCTCATAAGTGAATTATTGCACCACGGCCGATATGACGAAATCCAGCTCCAGATTTCCCTCCTCCTCTCGTCCCGTCCCGGTCCGGCCCGGTCCGCTCCGGCTTGTAACTGAAAGGCGATGGAGACATCCATAAACCGCTTACCAGCTATCGCGCGATCGCAATTGCCCCAACAAAGGAGAGCAAATTAAAAGCCAACCAAGCGAATTTGTCAGTTTCGGGGCGAACGCGACTTGGGCGATTTAGTTAGGGCCGCGCGCACCGAGTTGGTTGACAAATGTCGACTGACAATGGCGGGCGCTTGCAGGAAGGTAGGTGGAGCACATTTTCACCAAAAAGAGCTCGCTGACCCAAAATGCGGCAGGGAGGCGGCGGAATGAGAACGTGAAATATGGACAAACCATTAGATGGCTATCTATCCATGCATAAACACACACAGAAAAAGCCCTTAACCTAACATAGTCAGTGTATATTCTCCAAAAAGCAGCTCTCAAAAGATTAAAACGAATCTGAGGTGCTGGTTGAACAATTCTAAAACAAAGAATATTGGATTTTCCAGAATATCCAAAACCTGTTCGTTAACTCTGAGATATTACTTGTTTAACCACAGGAACAAAGAAAGTATGAATACGTGTTTTTTTGAGTGCAATCATTTGATTTGCATTTGTTGTGCGGCTTGCGTTGGAGCTGCAGTGCCTGCCTAATTGTTCAATTGCATTAGGGGCAATTATGCGACCGGCTGACACACAAGTATAGAATGTATCTGAGCCCCGTACATGTGCGCCAGCCATTAGAGTAATTGCAGGCATAGATAGGCAGAGACAACACCGGCGGTCCGGCAAATGATTGGCCATATTCGTCGCATATTCGTCGGGTTAACCTGAACATTGCGTGGCCGAAACACTTATCGGGACCACAAATAGGCGCGATTTAAGGGTGGATGTGGTAGATAGAAGATAAGTATTGATGGGGCTTACATGCCTTAAAACTCATCAGATGTTAGGAATATTCGCCTAGTCTAAAAAGCATGCCAAAGCCCAGTAATATGTACATACACAGTTTCCATTTACGAATGGAATTTTACACGTTCAAGTGCCGAGCTATACCAATTTTTTTCCAAATACACACAGCATAATATCTAAACTCATTTGCGATTTCGATGGGCCAGCTGGCAAGTTCAACAAACGCCGATGGCAGGGCCGACAAGGTCAAAACTGATGTGGTGCTCTGCAGAGAAAGAAATCAAAAACTTATATTTTATTGGACTACAGATAGTAGTACGATTAAAAATCACAACTGGCTTATCTTGGCCTATCTTTAACGTTTTTAAAACAGTTCTTGTTTTTTTGTTTCGATACAGCGTTAATCTCACGCAAGACTACTGGTTGTGTTTAGTAATAATTATAAATTTTGAGCACCGACTGGAAGGGGTTCCCGATTATCTTCCATTAAATATTGCCAACTATTTTTTATTGTGCATGAAAATATTCGCACATCCGCAGCTGGGAAGTTGACCGCGTTGAATCTACGCGATTGAGTTCGATTTCATTGTGGTTTTCGATTTCCTTTGTACGCTTAATTGCGTTGAAAGTTCAGCTCGGGGCAGCGTTTGGCTATAATTTTCTCTGCAAAAATTATAAAGAAATTTGAATAAAAATGTGAGCCGAAATTTGCATACATACCTAAATCTGTATGTGTTTGTGGACCATGATATAAGCAAATGTCATGCAAATGAGTCATCAAGCTGGCGAATCAGATGAATGGCAACAAATTTCGGAGATCGTGTGCTGGAGCGGAGTGAGACCTGCTTCCCATAATGAAACTTTTATACGTATGGGAAGTCCGTTTATAGAGAATAATGAAGATCGCATCGGTTCGCCCGAATGAGATACACACACACTTCCGCGGCGGATTTAAAAATAGATCCGTTTGCAATCAATTTGAACGCGGTAACGGTTATATTTATGAACATCAAAACCTAAACATAGTGTGCGAATATGTACATATGTTGTTTACATGCTGTCTGCTATATATATACATAAATCTCTAATGCCCAAGTTATCGTCTGAGCGTGCAGTGCGNAGCTGGGAAGTTGACCGCGTTGAATCTACGCGATTGAGTTCGATTTCATTGTGGTTTTCGATTTCCTTTGTACGCTTAATTGCGTTGAAAGTTCAGCTCGGGGCAGCGTTTGGCTATAATTTTCTCTGCAAAAATTATAAAGAAATTTGAATAAAAATGTGAACCGAAATTTGCATACATCCTAAATCTGTATGTGTTTGTGGACCATGATATAAGCAAATGTCATGCAAATGAGTCATCAAGCTGGCGAATCAGATGAATGGCAACAAATTTCGGAGATCGTGTGCTGGAGCGGAGTGAGACCTGCTTCCCATAATGAAACTTTTATACGTATGGGAAGTCCGTTTATAGAGAATAATGAAGATCGCATCGGTTCGCCCGAATGAGATACACACACACTTCCGCGGCGGATTTAAAAATAGATCCGTTTGCAATCAATTTGGCCCCTGAACGCGGTAACGGTTATATTTATGAACATCAAAACCTAAACATAGTGTGCGAATATGTACATATGTTGTTTACATGCTGTCTGCTATATAGATACATAAATCTCTAATGCCCAAGTTATCGTCTGAGCGTGCAGTGCGTCGCATTCTCCACCACACTCGGATGATTTTGGAGCGGCACAAGTCCCGCTCGCTATTCATTTTTGATAAGCATCTCAGTCGCCGTCTCAGTCTCAGTCTCAAGCTTCCTCTTCATCGTCGTACCGAAGAAATGGCAAGAATGTATCTGCAGAATAGTACGTAGTTTGGAAGCGCATACGTATCAGCCTTAGTGATGATCAAAGCGTTCTTTGGAATTCTATCTCCCGGCGCCAGACTGCGTGAGTAGTCCATCATTTGCGTCGACCTAGATGTGGGTCTTGATTGGGGTAGTAATTGAGGTAAGCTCGGGTTAATGCCACGTAGCAGTTTGATTCCAAGCAAATAGTTTGCCTAGCTGGTCAATATTATGTATCTGAGTAAGGAAAGCTCTATGGATTATACCAATCCGGTTTAAGATACTCAAAATAGATTGGGATACTTCCCAGCAGTATCCAAATTTGTGAAGCTAACGATATCTTCTCCTGTTGTTAATTCACTGGCCATCAATCACAGGGGCAGATCAAAGCAGTAACTGCCCAGATGGCTATCATTATCACAAGCTCTCTAAGCTGCAGAGATCATTAAGATACCAAGCGATCTGCTGCCATTCCCCACATCGATTGCAATCTCCATCGCCGTCGATCGCAATGCAAGTGAAATCATAATTGCAAATCGAAATCGAAGCGGCTTTTCTGGGCCGCAAAAACAGGTTTAACATTCTCCCGCGATCATCCTCGATCCGATCGTCGCTGGAGTGTTCGATGGAGCTTGGAGCGGCTCCCGAGGCGGGGGATTCTAAGCCATTCGTTCATCCTCAGTGCGTGCTGCTGAAGCGGAAATGAGCCAGCCGGCTCCCCGACGGGCTCGTTTCTCGACTGATGATTTCTGTTTACATCTTGTACTCGTACTTCTTCTCCTGCCCGCGTTATCTCTTCCTCGCCGCTGTCACGGCCAATGCCACGATGCACTTGATTCCCCCGATCGAGTCACGTTTCCATTTTTAAGAACGCAGGGATCGGTGGGTGCTTTGGTTTCATTTGTGTTAAGTGGGGCCTCCAAGTTGTTGCGGGTATTTCTCTGTAATTCGATGCCCTCGGCAGTGGCTCAGTAGATTAATACTAGGTTAGAACAACTAGGAAATGTTTTGAAAGAGGTTACTTTTTCCTTAGCTGAGAGGCGGCTTTCTTGGGACAACTTTATATTTTTAAAGTTTAATTTTCTTAGCTGGTTATATATATATTTTAATTTTTATGTGTGAATAATATTTCACAATATCTATAGAATTTTAATAATAATGGAGATTTAAATGCAGAAAGCTATTTAAATGGCGGACTTTTGTTGTTTGAACAGTTAATGCGAAAAAACTGTTGCCTACTTTTGGGATGCGAACATTTTACATCATATGTATATTTTACACTGTTAATCGTTTTGTTAGCTGCTATGGTGTTGCCACTTAAGCCATTCGACAGTTGGCTTTAAATTTAAAGGAATGCAACACATTTCAATTATTAAATAATGTCTGAGTTACTCGGACAGGCTTACTTAATGGGACTAAAACAGGTAACAGATATACCAATCGCAAAAACACTTTCGTTGTTGACATTTGCAAAGTGATTTAATGAATGGAACTGCATTGGCGAGTAAATTTTAAATCTTATCTTTTCTTTTGTGGGAATGTGTGTAACTATAAGCGTTTCCCACCCAATTAGGTATATGTATTCTATTCATTATCTATTCATTTTTTCGGATGATTGGGAATAATAAACTTTTATGGGAAAATTTTCCTGAAATATAGTTATTTGTATGTATTTTTGTAGTTATCATTGTGTTGAATTGCTTTATAAGCTAAAGCATTGCTATAAGCTAATAGCCCAATGTTTTTAGGACAGGTTAAGTTTGTTTTTTATTATTCTTATAGTATACAAAATTGAGAATAGGATTTATTGGAAAACTCCCTGTCAAAAATTCCATTACTTATTGTCTCCGGGTTCATTATCGTCTTGACTTTAACCTTAATAAATTGCATAATATAAATCAAACACTCCTCTCTGTGAGTCATTCATTTTTGTATCAGTGGAAACTATTCGATGAAGGTGTGTTTCGAACATAAAATTATATCCACCATGCATCACAGATATTAATCAATGTTGTTACCTAAAGTAGCTAAAATTTTGTAATAACTCGATTTGTTTTGAGTAAACACAAAGTTACTCTGCAGTGGCTATCGTGGTGCCCTTTAACAACCACCTGCTGGCCTCCAGTGATAACATTTCCAACGATAATGGCCTACCTTTGTCGCTGCCTTTTTTTTATCAGCGGCAGCGTTGACATTCAAAAATATATAAAAAAAAATAATAAATTGCCTGGCGTTGATTTTGTAGCTGTCTGGCTTTGCGGGAGCTCTCTTCCAACAAAGCTTATCAGCGAGCACATGTGTGCATAAGTGTATATAGTGTATATTTTTTTTTGTTTCTGAGCGGCATTAGTCAGCGCATTGGCAAACTAGAAAATGTGAATGGGAGCGCAAAGATGTTCCCTGTATTTTGATAGTTTTACATGTAAATCCCCGGAGTCTCGGCCCCCTTGCCAGGGAGTTATAAGTGTAGCGCCACACCTGAAACTTGCACCACCCTGACACCTGGTGAACCAAGCAACCACCGACCTGGGGCTCTTACCGCTAATTACAAACATGGGGGTAGCCCTGGGCAGCTAAGGGTTGGAGTAGGGTTCTCCCTGCCTGCACTATTGACACGGCATCCCCCGGATCGGCAGATAACAACCCACTGATAACCATGGTGAATAAGTCAAACATTTTGTATATCCGCGCGGTAGTTGTTATTGGGTGGCTCTGTTTGCAGTTCAGTTCGGCTCGAATACTTCAACTCCCAGAGCAACTTGTGACGGGTTCGTTGTCGAGGCCGTGGTTGAATGAACCCTATGCACTCCGTCCGTTCCACGGCATCGATTGGGGGCTTATGAATGTCTCGCAGCCCAGAGTTTCAGCTAAAAACTGTGGGTGGAGGCGCCGGAGATGGGCAACACTTCGATATGAACTATTTTTGGGCAGCCCAGTGCAATGAACCGGGTTTCCTTGACACTATTTATGGTGGGAAAATGCCTAACCGAACTTCAATGCTTCGTATTCGCGCACTGTGAGTTAACGGGGAAAATTGTGCAGTTTTGCGGCTAAATGCTCAAAACTTTATCAATCTAGAGCAATTTTAATCAATTGTTTGCTTAGTACTGCTGCATGGTCACTTGCCTCACATTTATCAAACTAAATCCGACGTAAAGCCTACGCTAGTAAGCGCAGTTTTCACAAGTTCCCCCGAATATTGAAGAGGTAGTTTATTTGATTGCATGTTTTAATTTACGAATTGGGAAAATGGGTGCAGCTATTTCTGCTTTCTATATAAATAATCACTGTTATTTATTAGCAATAGCTGAGCTATATTTAATTCGACCACTCGGCCACCGGCCTTGAACTTGCGAGTCCCATAAAACGTACTCGGGGGAATGCGGAACGTGTCTTAATGGCATTTTGCTTACGTTTTTGTAAAGCTCCGCTTATAGAAAGGGAAAATGCTTCTCACTTTCCAGGGAATACGTGAACGTAGGAAATCCAAAAATGGAACAGCTAGCATGTCGATTTGGAAGCGAAATGCATTTAACCAGAAATTCCAAGCGGTAACTAATTTGTATTCCACCTCATTTGCAGGTACCCAGCCTAGTAAAAGTGGAAGCGAGAATCTCGGAAATATGAAATAAGGAAAAATCGTTGCAAATCGTTCGACGCAACAAAACAATGCCAAAGCAAACAACCGGCCAACAGCAATAAATCAAGCTCGGACACAAAGTGGAACTGCGATTTTGAGGCCCAGTCGAACGACGAATTGACTTGACCCACAGAGGCGCCCCACTGAAGAGGGACAGATACAGGCCGGCGGAAAGAGAAGGAGCTATCCACGATGCGTGTGGATAGCTGGCTCAGAGCGGGCTTAATGCTCGCCCTGGCCGTAATGCAAACGCAGGCACGTTTCATTGCAAAAAGAGAAACCGGCGGCGTGGAGCATGCGGTGGCATCCACTTCCCCTGACCCTGACATGCTTACGGCAGCCAGAGAAAGCGGCGGAGTCAAGGAATCGGTTGCAGAAAGGAAGGAACCACAAATGAACACGACACGGCTTAAAGAGGAGGATGAAGAAACTGAAGACAAAACTATAGCTCATGTCTCGATGGGCATCAGTAGCACCACTGAAACTATTAAAGATAAAGGTCAATCCCCTGAAAGGGAGGCAGCCGAAACCACCACAGGGGTGCCTGGGATCTCAACTGCTGGGGCCCTGGAAGATGCACAGCCTGAAAAAACCACGGCAGCATCAGTTCAGCAAGTTACCAGCGGAGAGACAGACAGTCCTTGGAGTCGAGTGACTTTTGGAACTCAGGGGGACACAGGAAATGTTCCAGCAAAAGGACAAATCTCTGTAAAAGACAAGGAAACCACAGAAGGCACCTCAGTTGTTGAACCTAAAAGAGATGATACAACCAAGCCGGGGAAAATGTCAACAGAGCCTGCTGATGTGGAAGTTCAGGAAAACACTATCCGTAATACAGAAAACCCCTTGAATCGAGTCACCCTTGGGCTTGAGGAGCAACAGAAAGTTCAGAAGCCTGTGCTAAGGATCGATGACAAGATGGATCTGGTAACAGAGAGTATGCCATTGAAATCTGAAACCCCAGGACTTACAACCAGCACCGAGCGGGTTGCGTCCACGACTCGATCTTCCGATCACGCTCGTTTCATGCAGTTTTCGCCTGCCACAGAGGAATCCATCCAAATTATTTCGGCAGTGACTCCAATGAAATTGAGAGCCCTGCCCATGACCTCCACGACCCGTGCGAGCACCACTTCGACGAGCACCTCAACGCAAGCTGCTCCCACAACTACACCCGGATCCTTGTCCTCCAATGAAAATGCCATCGAGGAGTCCACTGCGCCATCTGTAGTTCGCCTCCTGCCGGAAAAGCGGGCCAAATTCATTAGCGAAAACTCCACCAATGCGCAGCAACTTACGTTGCCCAATACCGCCGAGGTCTGGAGTCTGGCGGGTATGAAGGCGGTGCCAAAGGGGTCCACCACAAGCACAACCACCAGCACAGTGGTGCCTATTATGAATCAAACCGATCTGGCCAACGACATTGAACTGCCGCAGAACCGAACGGAGCAGCACAAGGAGAAGAATCTGCTCGACTGGCAGCAGATAGCGATGATGCAGTCTTCCCCGGACAACCGTACCGAGTTCGTGGTCAGAACCACCCTGGATGCCACCGAAGGGGCGACGCAGGCCACCACCGAACCTCTGGACGAGGAGAAGAGCAGTGGCAAAAGCGAAGTAGTTACGCAGCGTTTGCCAGAAATATCTGAAGGAAGCTCCAGAGTGGCAACCAGTACCACGGCGCGAACGGAGCTCTTGGATGTGCCCTTGGTCAAAAAAATGTCCGAGGCAGCTACGGCCAAGTTAGCAGAGGCCGCCACAGAAGCTCAAGCCGTAACAGAGGAATCGATTTCCACGGAGCAGCCGCTGACAGCTGCAACATCAGGCTCAAGCTCAACAGAGCCGCTTGCTGTAACAGCGAGGGTGTCTTTAATGAAATCCCAGTTAACAGCCGATGTGCTGAATGCAACCACCGAATCTACAACTTCAAGTACAACCACAACAGAGCCTTCAGCAACGGACCAGCATGTATCCACTGAAATGGACCTGACAACAGCAAGAGTTGCAACATCTGCAACAGCAACGACAGCAGCAACGGCAGCAGTTGAAGCTTCAACATCGGAGGCAGCAAAAACAGCAGCTGCTGCTGCTGCAACAACGGCAACAGTTGAGGCTTCAACAGCAACATACAGCGGGGGAGCAACATCCAGTGGGGGCGCAACAGTAAGCACAACTGCAACACCGATGAAAGTGCTCATCGGCGACGGCGACGACGAAGGCGATATGGATAATAGCAGTAACGACGTCATCGCCGTCACAAGCAAACAGCCGGAGCAGCGAGAGCGTGTTCCAGCCGAGACCGAAACGACAACAGCAACAGCGGTTAGTGAGCAAGTGGCTGGCGAGGTGAACACAACGATTCGTCCGGAAAGAACAACTACGCCCGCAAGTGCGCGAGGAGCGGGCACAATCGCAAGTACAACAACGCCAACGCAAACGGAAATTGCGCAAATTAGCAATGAAGTGAATTTGGAGGCAGTGACAGTGAAGAGTGCTCGCGACAAAGACGAAGATACAGATACCAGCGACCATTTGGGCTCGGGCAATGCCAACGAGCTGACAACAGTCGAGAAAACCGATATCGCGGTCAATAACAGTGTGGCCATAACAGAGAGCACGCGACAGGCTGTGGCAACAGCAACCCCCGCGACCTCCACTACCACCCCTCCGCCTGACTCCACGCACCTGAGTGAACTCGGCAAGCTGAACCACGAGCAGGAGTCCTCGCTGGAGACCAATAACATTGGAGAGGCATCCGAAGCGACAACCACACCGGCAGCTGTTGCCATTGCTACGGATGAGAGCACACCAGCAACAGCAATAGCAGCAGGAGAAGAAGGAAAGGCAACAGGTGGCAGGCAAAGCGAGCAGGAGCTGCACCACCATGAAGCGGAACAGGTGGTTGATGAGCAGGACACAGAGCGACAGTTAGCCCAGACAACGATGGCTGTGACAACGACTACGACAACGACAACGACAACGCCTACGCCAACGACAACCACCAGTACGACTACATCAACAACTTCAACCACAACTCCTCGCCCAACCTCTGGAGCCACCTCGACTACGATGCAGCCGCCTTTGATAAGTCTGCTAGATGATAGCACCACAACAAGCACCACCACTACCACAACGCCTGCACCGACCACGGTGCAGTACAGTGAGTCGCCAACAGAAGGGAGAAGCAGCACCACCATGCTGCCGGAGACAACCACCATGCAATCGGCACCAGTCACACTGCCACCCAACTTTGTCGCCCCGTACCCCAATGATTTGGACCATATGCAATCGAATGCACATGGCCACGAAACAGACGTAAATGTTATTATAGCCATCACGGTGAGTGTGATTGGTGTGGTGGCCCTCATCCTGCTGGTGGCCTTCCTCTACCTGATGCGCAAGCGCCAGAAGCAGATGTCCTACGGCCAGCGGTGTCGCCCGGTCAGCCTGGACGCCTACTCCCTGGACAATGTCTCGGTGCTGGGCAGTGTGCGCCGCAAGGGTCGGGATGTGAGGGCCTCCAAGCGCACCTACGGCAACGCCGCCTTCGACGACCCCTCTTTGCGCCACAACCTGCTGACTGCCGGGGAGCTGGCCCGATTCGTGGAGCGTCGTTCCGACGTTTTCGAGGAATTCCGGGACGTTCCCCAGATCATTGCCCGAGCCGACGAAGTCCCGCCGGGCTGTGAAGACAAGAACCGGTAAGAGTCGCATTCCTTAAAAGTAGAGTGATTTTTAGATTATTTAGCAGCTTTCGCAACCTTTTTTATATGATAACTGGTTTTTATCCCAATGCATTTTAATCAGTTACATCAATTTATCAGAAATTAGCACTTTTTTAAAGGAAATTTTAAAAGAAATCAATTTATTTTGAAATCGCGAGTAATATGCGCTTGCCCATCTTCCAACTTCGAACGATCTTAACTGATATCCCCCGTAATTTAAAGATGACTGTCTCCTCCCGAGCTCCCATCTTTGTCGAATCAATTGCAATACTGACATCTCTTCCTGCTTTTTCCCGAAACAATAACAACACCTCCGACGACGCCGCTGGTGATGACTCAACGTGACCTCGAACTGGGAACCGCAGCTACGCCAACGTGATTCCGCTTCCTGAGACGCGTGTGGTGCTCCAGCGGCAAGGCGACGATGACAAAACGGAATACATTAATGCCAATTATGTGCGGGTAAGTAACCGAGTCAAAGTCTCCAGGTAGTGGTTGCGAGTGGGTGGCTCATCCAAGCCATTGAAACAATTGAGCAGCGGGTGCTGGAGCGCTTTCTTACCCAAACCGTACTGGGGCCACGTGTGGGTGGGTGGCGTGTAGCTGGGGTGGGTTGTGGTGCCGCTAGGTTTTGCATACTCGTATGTGACGAACGTTGCATGACGCCCAGCTCTGGCTGAAGTCTTTGTTTTTAGCTCCCTGGAGGGCCATTAAACATGGCGCCCGAATAATTACACGGCCGATGAGACTCTACGCCTGCTAAGACCCATCTTTTGGCCCTGACTGTGAAATAGATTTGGCCGACGGTGGCTTCGTTGCCCAGCTCCGTGCAAGCAAATGGGATCGAGCGAAAAGCTCAAATAATAATTGCGCGAAGGGAAAGTGCTTGCCACGATCATCGAAGTGTGAATGCCCTTACATCACGTAGCCTGACATGCCCTCCGCACACGAAATCGTACCGAATTTTATCTATGAAGAAGTTTACAGCCCGCATTATTTGACAAGAAATAAAGTTAACGGGTAAACGATAAAGTTATATACAGTTTAAGATTCTAAACTGATTCTATAAAGATTTTAAAACAGTTGTCACATTGAAGTCGTAAATATGGACAATCATTCCATGCTAAAATGTTTGGATGTGAGGATCTGCAGATAATGATGGCGATGCTTAAGTGAAGATAATAGCTTAAATTGTGGCTATTTTTGTAAATTGAAGTAATTTCAACGGAATTTTGTCTTCTAACTCTAAACAAGTTAATTCTTTTCCCACCCAACGTCCAAAAGACTAAATAGGAACGCTTTTTGCCAAGGTTGAGCAACGTACTCTACTCTCCCGTCAATCAGTTGAAAGTTTGAAACAAAACATTTCAAAAACGCACTTTAAACAACTGCATTGAAGCGTTACGACGACGGTGCATGGTGGTGCATTCAAGCGAATCACTTTGAGCGTCCATCGGCAATGCACCTGACGATAACCTGAGCATGTCGAGATTCGTACGCAGAACTTGGCAACACGATTTTATGGTCGTTTATCAGGGAGGCGCGCGCAGCTCATCGCAGCCCAGTCGCTTTTTGTGTGGGCAGGGAGAGTTAAGCCGCAGTAAGTTTTAATTAATGGCTGTTATGTCATTACTCACGCTAGCCCCGGCCAGTTTGCTTACCCCACACATGCAAAACCGAACACAAGGGAAAATTCAACAACAAAGTGTGCCTTTGAATGGTTTTGAACGGGGACGCTGAATTGTATCAAAAAGCATGTCGGAGATGATTAAGAATTGCGACTGTATACCTAGAATGTATTGTTGGAAGCCAGACAATTATATCTTCTTGGGTTAAATATTGTAACCTGTGTGCAGTGTAAACATATTATAGAGTCTTGGCAATAATAAGGTTTGTAATTGGTGTGTTCACAAAGTTATTATGGATGAAAAGAGGGACTAAACCAAAAGGGTCAAAAGGTGTCCAACCTTTTTTGGAACCCGTTCAGACTCACTAAAAGCAACTAATTGTTGCCAACGAATGATTTGGTATTAAAACCCTAACCGTTGCTTTCTGTGCAGGGTCCCCGGGACGCACCGAACTACTACATTGCCTGCCAGGCACCGTTGGAGAGCACGACGAGCGACTTTTGGCGCATGATCTGGGAACAGCAGTCGCGCGTGATCATCCAGGCGACCGATCTCAGCGAGAACGGCATCGAGAAGTGCGCGGAGTACCTGCCCCCGTCGGCGACGCTGGACAATCACAGCAGCTACGGCGACTACCAGGTGACGCTGAAGAACCGCGAGGTCAAGGACAGGTATGCCATATCCACGCTGGTGCTCAAGCATGTGGACGGCGAGGAGAGCCGGGAGCTCACCCACTACTGGTACAAGTGGCCGGAGGCGGGAGTGCCAGCGGAGGAGGCGCCCATAATCGCCATGTTGCTGGAAGCACGCTCCTCGCTCAAGTCCTACTGCCTGGAGCAGGCCAACGAGCTGCGCGGCAAGTCGGCCACGCTGGAGACGTCGGTGGATGCCGAGGGAACGAATGGCGCCAAGGCGGAGGCGTCCAGCACCTCTAGCAACGAGATTAATGGAAATATTTCGAGCAGAAGCGCTTCGCGAAGCCAACAAGGGTGAGTGGTCGACTATGATGTGCTAAATTAACTACCTACTTATGTATATATAGAAAATGTTCTGTTTTCCGTCAAAGCAACTGTGTCTGCATGGCTTTTTAATGTGTCAATTTGTGTCTCCATTTCTTGTCTCTTCCCGCAGACCGCTAACCGTTCACTGTTCCCCAGGCACGGGACGCACTGGTACCATCATCGCCTCTGACATGGCCATCCGGAGCCTGGAGACTCCCAATCGGTCCGTCGACATCCCCCAACTGGTCTATTATGTGCGGCGCGGGCGAGCCAGTGCGGTGCAGACCAAGGAGCAATATGAATTTATCTACAAAGTGGCCAGCATGTATGCGGCCAAAATTACAAATCTGTCCAACGACAACTGAGTGCCCCCACCCCACCCCATCGAGTGGAAACCGAATTTTCAAGCGGCTTCACATTCCCAGCACTGACTGCACCGCGGGACTGTCAGTAACAAAACAATACCTTGTATTTTATACGAAATATTTAGTGTAATGTAAAGTAGTATTACGCTTGAATGTCGTCGTTATTTGTCGGGCTTTAAATATCATTTAAATGTATGTATTCCTTTATTATTGTGATATAATCGTACATTCGTATATCTCTCGATAATCTGTTGCATATTTATAATGTCAATTTTTGTTTTTGCACTGGCGCGTTTGAGTTCCGGGGCCATACAATCCGGAACAAGGGAGCGCCACTTGGCAGCTCTCCGTTTGTTTTGGCAAGTCAAATATGTAATCGAACTATGTATGTATCTATTTTAAACGAGCTTTAATGTACGTAAGTTATTTGTAAGTTCACACCAAGCTGTACTGTACTCATATTATGGTGAATTACAAGAACACAAAACTGTTTAGCAGTAGAGGTGGATTTTTAAATTTGGCGGGCTTTTGTTTAGCGCTTTGAGTGCGACCAACTCTTCTATGGCAGCACTTTCGTATTTTTCTTCCCCGAATTTTTCTTTTTTTCAAAAACAGAATGCGGGGTTTTTAAAAGAGTCTAAAATAACAAGAGGCATTGTATGGATGCTTACCAATTGTTTAAACTTAAAAGAAAACTGAAATTTAGTGAGCCCAGTAGATCATTTGACACCACGTATCTTTCCAAGGTATGGTCACACCATCACTGCCACTCTTTAGCTTCTCACAAGTTTTGAACCCAGGAACAATATGAAATTCGTAATATTTCTTTTAATCTCTGCTTTTGTGGCCACCGCTGTTGCCAGCAAGGCCAAGGTGACCATCGGTATCAAAAAGCGGGTAGAGAACTGCCCCCGACAAGCCAAAAGCGGTGACCTGGTGCACGTCCATTACAAGGTACGAGCTGATACGCGCCGGCCGGAAATCTTAACCCCAACTCTTGAATTGCTCTTGCAGGGAACGCTGCAGGATGGCGGCAAAGAGTTCGACAGCAGCTACAACCGCGGCAAACCCTTCACCTTCACCCTGGGCGCCAAGCAGGTGATCAAGGGCTGGGACCAGGGCATCCTGGGCATGTGCGAGGGCGAGCAGCGCAAGCTGACCATTCCCCCGGAGCTGGGATACGGATCCACTGGGGCCGGCAACGGGGTTATTCCGCCCAATGCGGTGCTCATCTTCGACGTCGAGCTGGTGAAAATTGAGCCACGCGGTGATCTCTAAACGCGCAACAAAAGCCATTCCCTTGCGATAAGCAAAGCCATCTTTTTGTACTCCAGAGATTAACTGATTAAAGTCAAAAATGTAGGGATATTTTAAATTCCCTGCCTGCAAGTTTTGGAAAAAACAAATAAAAACAGCAATGTCTACATGCGTGTGTGAATTTTATTGCTCATCTTCCAATGGCTTATCTTCAAAGTGGAACAGGTGATGTTTATTTTATCTCATTTTCAAAGTAGAGCTGGCGAAAATTGAGCTACGCGGTAACCCATTCTTTTCAATTCCTTAGGATTAGCCATTCTCGTAGTTAGCCAAACTTCCTTTTTGTACACCAGAGATAAACTGAATATGGTTTCTTCTTAATGTCAAAAGGTATTTCCAACACTTCCTGCAACCAATTTGTGGGAAATAAACAAATGACTGCATGGTCTTCGATTAGACTACATCCATACATACATATACATACATACATACATACGTATTTTATTGCTCATGTTCGTTGTGGAACTGGTGAAATCTGAGCCAGATCTTTAGATTTTGTGGAGAGCTCGAAACTTACCACATAAGCCATTCCCTTAAGATTAGCCAAACCACTTATCACACTCCAGAGATTAACTGGAGACGGATTGAGGTCAAAAATTGACTTTGTTTTGGAAAACAACGAAACTACAGCCATTTCTTCGATTAGACTACACCCATATGTATGTGTATTTTATTTAAGGAACCCCCTATTTCTGCCTTCGGAGCCACGCTTCCACCTCGTCGAAGTGGCGCCGCATCAGGCGGTGCTTCTCCAGCGTGCTGCTCTGGATGAAGCGCTCGCCGCACGTCCCACACACAAATGGGCACTCCCCTGTGTGCTGCTGCAGGTGGAGCTTGAGGTCCTTCGCCTGGCGGTAGCTCTTCTCGCAGAATGTGCACTTGTGCGGCTTGAGGCCGCTGTGGGTGAGCATATGGCGCTTGAGCTTGTCGGAGCGGGCAAAGTCCTTGCCGCAGACGGTGCAGTGGAATGGCTTTTCACCGGTGTGCATCCGGCGGTGGGAGGCAAGCTCCGAGTGCCGCGGGAAGGCCATCTCGCACAGATCGCACTTGAAGGGCTTCTCGCCAGTGTGCCTACGCATATGAGTGACCAGCGATGCTGCGGATTGCGTCTCCATGCCGCACAGCGAGCAGAGGAAGCGCTTTATCGCCTCCTTGCGCTTCCGATCCCCATTGACGTGCACGTCCCGGATGTGGTTGTTCAGCCGCGACTTCATCTGATAGGTGCGATCGCAGTGCGGGCACTGCAGCAGTGGAATACCGTCCTCCGCTGCATCCTTGTCTAGGTCCCCAGGACCACTGATTCGCTTCGCTTCCGTGGAATTGCTGATTGCCGTGTCGCTGTGCTGCAGGCGCAGGTGTTGCTCCAGGTTCTCCGGCCACATGAATTTGTAGGAGCACTTGCTGCAAGCGTGCTTTTTCTCCGTACTATTGCACTGGTCTAGCCGGTGGTGATCCATGATGCTCTGAAAGGCAGAGTTTGCTTATTTTATAGCTTGGGGAGAGGACAAAGAACCCACCTTGGACACACACTTGAAAATGCAGACATCGCACTCGTGGGGCATCTTGTCGAAGCGGTGCATCGTTCGCTGGTGCTGGATCATTTCGAACTTCCGTTTGCACTGCACGCTGCACAGCTCGCACACGTAAACGGGTCGGTTGGTCGATCCCGCGGGTATTTCATCCTCCGTCTCCGAGTCCTCCAGCTGCATCTCGAATCCGGACTCATTGGTTATCGAATAATTGTGCGGGGAGCCGTAGCCTTGGTGCAGCGACAAGGACATCTTGAGCTCCAGCTGAATGTGCGCACGCAGATCCACGATGCGTTCAAATTTAAGATTGCACATGCGACAGTTTATGCGCTTCGACCCGTTCGGCCGCGAGGTGGCCGCAATCAGGGTTTCGGCCAGCGGAATGTCCTGCTCCCTGAGGCCGTGACGCTTTAGATGCTTCACCAAGTAGTCGTGGCGGTAGAACTTGCGACTACACCACTGGCAGGGAATCAGTTTCGACGCCTCCGCGTGCACACTGAGCAGGTGAACTGTGAGCGATTTCTTCTTGTCAAACACTCTCTTACACTCGTGGCACTCAAAGGTTTGATTCTGAAGAAGAAAATTCAAAGATTAATCCAAGTTTAGATGTCTAAAGGCATAAATTCCTTACTGTTATCCTGTGCTCCCGGAAATGTGCCTTCAGGTTGTGCTTCCAGCGAAAGCGGAGCGGGCATTTGTGGCACAGAAAGCGCTTCTGCGCGTTCCTGCACTGCGACTCGTTGTGGTGCCGCAGCAGCTGTTGGCTCACGAAGCGACCATCGCACCGTCCACACACGTGGGGGGCTTCCGCCCAACTGTGGTTCTGTCGCTGGTGATCATAGAGAAGGTACTTTCGCGGAAACCTCTGCTGGCAGAGTTCGCACACGTAACTGCACTTTCGCGGCTTCTTTCGGCGCTTCTGCGAGTCTTCCGGCTCGCCATCCAAGTCGCTATCCGTCTCAGAGCTGTCCAGGTCCATTTCGTAGCCACTCTGGTTGGTGATCGAGTAGAAGCGCTGGTAGATTCCGGCCGCCAGATCCTTTTGGATCCAGCCGATCAAGCGATCCTCGTCCACGTTCTTCGAGTCGGGATAGAACAGCTCAGCCACTTCGTTCGGCTCCACATTCGGGCGCCCGCCCAGGGCCACGATGTCGGGGTGCTCCTCCAGATGGCGCCGCAGATCGGCGATCTTATTGTACTGGCTCTGGCAGATCATGCACTCGATGAGCTTGTAGCCGTGCGGCTTGCACAGGTTCAAGTCCACACACTTTGCCTTCTTGTGTTCGCTTATGTTGGCAGATCGCTTGGAGTTCCTGTGCACTTTCAGGTGGGCTTCAAGGGCCTCACTGCGACTGAACTTGCGAATGCAAAGGGTGCAGGCAAACCACTGCGGTTCCGCCTGGTGACAGCGGATTTCGTGCCGTTTTAGGTATTCAAATCGCTTGAAAATCCTAGGGCACTCCTGGCACCTGTACACGCTTTTTCTGTCCTCCTTCCACTTTTCCATGCGCTTGTTCAGTGGCAGGTTATCCAGGGAGCTGAAAATATGGAACAGCATAAGCTGGTGTTGCACATATCTACGGATTCTTGACACCCACTCCTCGTCCCCAAACTCGGACGCATTGACGACCTCCTCCTGGTTGTCTAGCTCCGCCTTCACTGTCTCAATCATGGTAAGCGGGTCCATGGACTTCTTGCTGTCCTCATCCAGTTCGTCCGGCTCTGGCAGCTCCGAGCAGGCTATGCCCACGTCGTTCTCGCTGCTGCCCTCGGCGTCCTCCTTCTCCATCTTGACCTCCACATGCTGCTCGGCGCACAGCTCCATGGGCGCCTCCTGCAGGCAGTCCGAGGGCGCCTTCGTGCGCAGGTGCCTCATCAGCAGCTCGTTCGCCAGCAGGGCCTGCTTCACGTAGCAATAGGCGTTGTTCAGCTTCTTGCTGCAGCAGCTGCACAGGCTCTGTGGCACCTTCTGTCCCGCCGTGGCGTCCACCTAAGGGGGTAAGAGGGCGGGCATAGAGAGTCACTCGATGAGGGCAATTGGCTGTGACAGCTTTGTTTACATTGATGTCTGTGAGCTCGCTGAGAATGTCGGAAATCCGCTTGTCCGGATACTTTTTCGAGGGCGTGTCCAGCCTCATGAGGTTGTCGGGGTCCGTGGAGTCGCAGGTGCGACATATCCCAGGCAGCTTCATGGTGGCAGCGGGCGTTGTTCGGCCAAAAGCCACTTTTTTGCACTTTGTTGCAAAAAGTCAACAATCAGGAAATCAACTTAATGAATTAGTGAGACCGTACATCGTGACATGGAAAATACCAACTGCTTTGTATACCCCTACACCAAAGTGGTCGCATTCAGCAGTTGTATCTTTTTTGAGTACTCAAGCATGATGTTAAGACCTGCTTCGGGTGCCGAATGCGCCACTTTAGTTGGTTTCCCTCCATCAAGGTAAATATATAAATTGGTTTGCGATTATTATCTAACTCATTAAATGGATAGTGATGCATTTCTGTCCAAGCATCATTTGCAACTATGGAATAATTCAAAATGTCTTGGGGAAACATTACAATACATGGTTTATTCAAGTGAAATTTTTAAATTGGTTTGTGATAATGATTTATTTCTATCCGCTCATTACCTCAGCCTGAACATCTAGCTTTTTGGAAACCCTCAATCAAGCGGCAACTTTAAATTGGGGTGTAATAATAATTTATCGCGGACCGCTCACCAGCTCATCCCGCTGACGGCGCCCAGTTGTTAAATGTAAGATCAGGGCTAAAATTGAGTCACTTTACACCTAGGATAGAACGGGTTGGGTACCCTCGACTTAGGCCTAGAGCGGAGCTTAAATTAGTTTGTGGCCGGGGGGCGCCTAGTACTTCTTGATCGTTTTCCTGATGAGGGCCAGGCGCTGTTTGTGGGCCTCAGTGACGGCCGCCCGCTTGTAGGGGCGCAGCTCGTCCGTCCCGAAACCGGGTATCCACATGTTGTATTTGCGCTCGAAGTGCAGCTGCACGTCTCGCACCTCGATCTTGTTTGACTTGCGGTGCTTGGCAAAGGCGCTCGTCGACTTTACCGTGTCCTCGACGAAGTCGTCGATGATCTGCAGCAGCAACTCCTCCACATCCTCGTCCAGCTGCGTGGTGGTGTCCACCTCCCGCACCAGCTCCGTGAGTCGCGGCTTAGTCAGCATCTGCAACGCGAGGCAAGAGTGTTAAATGGTGCTTCGAGCGAGGGGGAGGGAGTGCGATCTTACAGGTGTGTTTTCCGCGCCAGCTGAGGATGTGTTGTGATTGGATGACTTGGCACCGCCACCGATGGAGGTAAAGGTTCCGGCAGCCGCCGAGCCGCCGTTCTGCGAGGATGAGTTGCTGTTGTTGGTCATCGGGCTGTGCTGGGAGGGCGAGGCCATGGGGAGGTCGTGGTGCCCGCCGGCGGACGAGGTGCTTAAGTGACGGATATGGGCTTGAGGGTGCTGCTCGGATAGCTCTTGAAACGGCTAAGAAGTGACAGAGAGATGGGTCATTGCTGGGGCTACTGAAGAGGCTAATCAAGGGTCTAGGCAGGTGCAAAACCAAGCAAGGAAGGCGGATTCTTTGTTGCTTGTTGTTTGTGTATTTGTGAAAAGGAATGCCCATGAATACAAGTTTCAATTACAAGTTTGCAAGAGTTGCTGTTAGAAGTGGCAGCATGTACTTACACCGATTGCCTTTAGAGCAGCACTCAAGTGTGTTTGTTTTGCAAATCGAATGAAAAACAGTAGCCACGAATTTTAGTCTTGATTTTAGACACAACAGCAGTTCTAGTGTGGCCAACAGCAGGGAACGGCAGCAACGCCAAGCCACAAATTGCTATCGATAACAATCGAATAGCAGAAAACTTATCGAATTGGCTATTCAAAACAAAGGAGACGTATTTTCCGAAACATCACGTAGATAACAATAAACTCGGACAGATTCATTGGTAAATTAGCTGCGCAAAAGCAACATGTCAACGGCCGAGGGCACAGCTGCGAACGAGCACGAGGAGGATGTGGACTACGTCGACATGACCTTCACAAAGGAGTTGCGTAAAGCCACCAAAGACGTCCACAAACTCACGGATGTGCTGGTGAATGCAAAGTTCGCCTTCGGTGCGTTACGCACTAATCGCGGAAACTAGACATGTCTAGATAATCAATCGCTTTTGCAGCCCTCACCGATGATGAGGTGTGGTACGACGGCCTCCTGGCCTTCTACGAGCTGTACAAGTTCTTCGAGGAGCGTCTTCCGGAGCGTTTGCTGCCCAAGGAGCTCCACAGGACAGCGGCTTTCGAGCGCGACTTCGAGTACTTCTACGGCGAAGACTGGAAGGAGACCTACGAGCCCCGCCCGGCCGTAAAGAAGTACCTGGCCCAACTGGAAAAGGTGGCGGCCCAGAACGAGCTGCTGCTCTTCGCCTACGCCTTCCAGATGTACATGGCCCTGATGTCGGGCGGACAGATGCTCCAAAAGAAGCGCATGATTGCCCGCAAGCTCTGGATCTTCGCCCAAAGCGACGACGAAGATAAGCAGACCCAGGCGGAGAAGGAGGCCGAGGAGGTGACGGCCATTGCGGCCAAATCTTTGCAGGAAAAGGATGGCTTGGAGGCCAGACCGATGCCAGCCCAGGTCACCATTTGTCCCCCCGGCTGTGAGGCCACATTTTTCCCCGAAAAGGTAACACTCCCATTGGTTAGCAAAACAACGTTCTTCAGTTTCTATTTCTCCTAGATCTCCACGCTTAAGGCCAAGCTCAGGCGCGTTTTCAACGATCAGTATGGAGCATTCGACGACGAGCTGAGGGAGGCGTTCATCGAGGAGAGCCGCAATGTGTTCCGCCTGAACCTGGAAGTGATCAAAACGGTTAAGGGCGTCAACCGCGTCTATCTAAAGAAAGTGGTCGTTGCTGCAGTGTTCATAACAAGTATTGTTTTGGCTATTAGGCTGGCCCTGAAGTAAACAATGAGTAGTGGCCAGACTAGATTGTAATTGCATATTTATACAGTCGCTTACTCAAGTAGTATCTTATTCAAACAAAACCAATGACTGAAAAATTTTATATTGTTACGGTTTTACTGGGCTTTGTACTGAATGAATGCATCGAGCAGGCCTCTTTTGTTAAGCCAAGGCAGAATCTTCTCTACGTTGGCCTTGTAACGCTCGTTGTTGTAAAGTGCATTTCTGGTGGCTTCGGCTACCTCATCGTTCCTCATAAAGTGTTCCGCAGAGAAGTTTTCGTCGGTCTTGTTGAGACAAATTGTCAGGGTACTGACCACAGTGCCACAAGCTGAAATCATAAAAGTAATAAGTGAAAGGCTTGGCTTTAGAAGGAACATTTTGGACTACCATAAACGGGGTGCTTCAGTAGGATGATGTGCAGTTCCTTGAGATTGGGCACGTATCCGGAGTATTTCAACAGCGTTGTGTGCTCAACCAGGTTCTCGTGATACCATTTGATGAGGTAATCGAACTGATCGACCTTAATGTCCAGCTGAGTGGAGCTAATGATGAAGTAGTAGAGATCCTGGGCGGGGTTTCCGTACTTCGTCACTTGGTGGTCCAGCAGGAAGGTGTCCTTAAGTTGGCCCTCGGAGTCGTATTGGAACATGATGTTGTTTATCCAGGCGTCGCCGTGGTTAAGCACATTAAACTCGTCTTCGTTGATCTTCGCATTTTCAAGAACCTTGTCTATGTGGAGTTTCACAATTGAAGTCTGCGGAAAGCAAATTATTTATCGAATCTTTACCCATTGTCATTGTGTATTACCATTTTGTCAGAATACTCATCTGCTCCATCAAACTTGGATATCGCTTCCAGGTATTGCTTATTTGACATTTCAAACATGCTCTTGAAAAAGCCCGCCGTTTTCTCCGTGAAAATGGTTTCGTTGTATTTTTGGGGGTAGGGCCCATTGAGTTCCTTGTATTTTAATGAAGCTGCGTGCCACTGGGCGAGTTTTTTCAACGAGGCCTTGCTGTGTTCCATATCCAATCCCTTCAAGCGATCGCACATCTTGAAGCCGCTGCTCTGAAGATTCTCCATAATAAGGTATTCTTCGGACACATCCTTCTTTAGGCGGTACGACTTGGCACTAAAAGTGACCGGCACACCAGAGTCCTTGTACAGTTTTTCAAAGGCAGGCACGAATGTGCTATACATCTCTATTTCTTTGGGGAAAAGGTTGAACGCGGAAAAGTCGGCCCCTTCGTACGTGACGTTTATTTTCACGATGTATGAAAACGTTTTGGTTGTCTTGTCTGGAAAGTTTTAAACGTTAAGTTATTGGGTAATATATGCAATAGTATTAATATATGCAATAGTATTATTAGAACAAACCTTTCAGTTGGACCTGAATGTCTATCTTAAGCAGCTTTGAGGCATAGTTGTCTCCTGGATTCGTGGCTAATTGCCAAGAACCGCTTAGAATTTTTTCAAAGTTAGTTTCGGCCGAGGAAATGATTTCAGTAAAGTCGTTCACGTGCAGCCAGTCAAGGATTTGCTGGGGATCTTTGGCGGATGTTTCAGCAGCTTTCCCAGCTTCCGGCGCTTGTAGTTCCTGAGGCGTCACGGTTGGTGAGGAGACGCTGAAAATATACGATATTAATTATACATACATATATCAAGGCAAATACGATTTCTACCTTATGTCCAGGAATCCTCGGTTTTCCATCCATGGTAGAATCTTTTCAATATATTCCTGGTATCGTTTGTTGGCGTATAAAAGGTTCTTGAAATTATTGCCCGCCTCGGATTCTCCCATGAAATTGTCAAACGTGGCCGCATCATTGGAATCCAGGAGAACCAACGGCAACACGGTGACGGCTGGGTACAGAAGAAAGCCGCTATATTTGATAACATTGCCGTGGAGTTCCCTCAGCGATGGCTGGTAACCCGTGAAGCCCAAGAAGTTCAGGTGTTTGGTCAGCTCGTCGTGATAGTGTCTGATGAAGAAGTCGAACTGGTCCAATTTGTAGTCGATGTGCACCGAGGTAATGATGAAGTATAGCAAATCCATGATGGGAGTGCCGAACTTAGGGTTTTGGAAATCTACAAACACCATGTCTTCTAATTTTCCATTGGAGTCGTGTTTGAACAACAGATTATTCATCCAGCAATCCCCATGGTTCAGCACATTAAACTCCGAGTAGTCTATTTCCCCAAGATCTACAAAATGCGATGTCAATTGCGCAAGAGCTGCTTCCTATAAATGGTTAAGTTTTATAAGAATAACACTTGTTTTTGTAACCGTTCTCGAGTTTTAAACTTACTAGCTTGCTCCGAAACTTTTCTCCGTTTTTGAATCTGTGCAGATTGGCCAGGAATGCGGTTCGGAAAGGTCCCAACATTTGTTCAAGGAATCCTTTTATGAGCTCTTTGTTATTTCCCATCATGCCGTACAGGAAGAGATCGGGAAAGGGTCCATAAACCTGAACCATCATTGCACTAGCTGCATGGTATTGGGCTAATTTTTTCAAGGCAAACTTTGCCTGCTCAAAATCGAGGCAATTCAGGCGATTGATGTTTTTGTAACCCTGTTGGCTGAGATCGTTCATCAGCACAGTATTGGCCGCCGCAGGTACTTTGTTTGAGTCCAATTTGAATGCTTTCGGGGCGAAGGTGATGTCCATACCCTTGGATTTGTAGAGGCCCTCCAGCTTGGGCAATATGTCAGCGTAGGTGGAATTCTCGGTGGTGAAGAAGTTTGCCAAGGCCAGCAAATTGTCCATTTGGGAGGACTGATGGGGAACCTTTATCATGTATGATAACTCTTTGGTGCTTTTATCTGTATATCCGAATAAAAAACAACCGGTTAGATTGCATACTTTCGAGGTTTATAAGGGTTGTGGGCCGGTGAGTTAAAATTCCATTCTCATGGTGACAACCCAATACAACACCAGCCAATTAGTACTATGTGGAGATTACTAAGCAATTATCAATACGACGCGGGGGAACCGCCTTCCAAGTCACTACATTTAGATTACACTGATTAGGCACTCAATAAAAGTTATTTATATGTTAAGTGCCTTAACCCCCTGATGCTTACCTGTTAGTTCCACATCGACACTGATTCGTAACATGAGTGTGGCATAGTTTTCCCCGGGGGCCATTGCAGGCCTAACCCTGAAATCCACTATCTTCGAAAATTGCGGCACGTTCGCGGCGATTAACTCCTCAAATTGCGATTTATTCAGCCATTCGGGTATTAATTTGCTCATATCGGGTTCTGGGATCGGCTTTGCCTTAACATTTTGCTGAGGCTTCGCCACAGCCTGTACGCTTTTCTTTTGTTTGGAATTCCAAAGACCCATTGCTGGCGGATTTGTGAACTGCCGGAGGTTTAATTTTGTTTCGACCGTAGAGCGGGGCGATCGACTGGGAACTGATATACGGCGCAGGCCGTGCCTCTCTAGTTATGCATTTCTAATAGCTTTCTGATATCACTGAGCATTTGTAAAGTTTCTAGTATTTCATCAGTATTGAGAACTTTTCGTGTTTGTTCAAATGTTCAGAGTTAGCGATAAACATTGAGTGGTATTTTATAGTTATCAAGTACTCGAGGAGCACACGGTAAAATTGTGTACAAAATAATAAAATGAAACTGATAGCTGTGATGAGCTTTTAAGGTATTCTACTATTCAATGAAGTCAGCAATATCCCCACATTTCGGTATGAGCTGCCATATATTCAGGGCAAATACTAGATATTAACTAAAATATAAATAAAGCGACGTCCGGTGAATAAATGAGGTGTGACACCTAAGTATATAGCTCGTAAAAATTTGTATATATAGTATTTATAGTTATACTGACTGAATAAACAATGGTAATTTTTTATTATTACCTACTATACACACATTCATGAATTACATTAGGCCGGAACTCAGGCGCCCATTGACTCTCAGATCTAATTCACACGAGAGAACTTTTTTGTCAGTTTGTATACCGTGTATCTTAATTTACAAATGATGTATTAACTTTTTGGAAATGTATGTAACAGGAAGAAGAAGAAATCTTTGACCCTGTAAAGTATGCATTTTGGAGTATATTTATTCTTGCTTAGCACCAACAGCAGGGTCTCTCTTCCATTTAAATTAAACACTAGTCCGTAAAGCAAGTATGCAGATAATATTTTTTTAAACTTTTGAGGCAATCTACAAATTTATTTTGAAGGAATTATTCATACAAACAATTTGGTTGATACAATACTAGAAATAGATACATGGCATCTCGTTATCGAGAAAAAACCGCAGCTCCTCAGCGTTTGAATAAATTAACGCGAGCTATATTCAATTTGAGTTTTTAGCCACGTTTTAAATTGAAATTTCAACACCTTTTTATATGCTTGTAATTTTTTGTACCTCATTGGCTTGCAAGCTGATTCACCGTTTAAAAGATCACTCAAAATGTAACATAATGAACAACTTTTATTTGGAAATATAGTCACTATAAATTCTATATACATATACGAGTTATTAGAAATCAAGAAGACCTCGTCTATTCAGCCATGGCATGATGCGCTCAATATGGGCTATGTAGCGCTCGTTTCCGAGAAGAGATGCTCGGAAGGCCTCCGTCTCTGGACTTTCCGTGAAAAATCCATCCGTATTAAAGCTGTCGTCGGTCTTATTCAAGCAAACAGTTAAAACGCTAATGACTGTACCGACAGCTGTAAAGATTTAATATTAATGATTGCTATTTAAATTTATGTTTAAATGTGCGAGCATTACCAAAAGCAGGATGATCGATGAGTATAGTGTGAAGTTGTTTAAGATCGGGCACGAATCCAGAGTATTTCAACAGACTGGCACTCTCCACTAGGTGCTCATGGTACCACCTGATAAGGTAATCGAACCGATCGACCTTGATGTCCAACTCCGTGGAACTCATAATAAAGTAGTAAAGGTCCTGGGCTGGATTGCCATACTTTGCGTTCTGGTGGTCCAGCAGGAAGGTTTCCTTCAACCGACCCTCTGAGTCGTACTGGAACATTATGTTGTTTATCCAGGCATCGCCGTGATTGAGCACGTTGAACTCCTCCTCGTTGATTTTACCGTCCTTTATGATGTCGTCCACATGACTCTGCACAAGTTTAGGCTACCAGGCGAATTTGTGGGTTAACAAATATTCATTAAGATCGCGTTTCTTCAGTGTAATTACCAGCTTATGCAGATACTCCTCGGAACCGGGAATCTTTCCCAAATGCTCCACGTAGGAGTCCTTGGCCTGAGTGAACATTGTGGTGAACAAGTCCCTCGTTGCCTCGATATAAATGCCATCATTGTAGAGTGGTGCATAAGGACCATTCAGCTCCTTAAACTTAAGCGAGGCTGCATGCCATTGAGCAAGTTTTTTCAGGACACTCTTTGAATGATCCAAGTCCAATCCCTTCATGCGATCGCACATTTGGAAGCCACTGGTTTGCAGGTTCTCCATGATCAGGTATTCCTCCTTGACGGGTTTGCTTAAAACAAAGGATTTTGCGCTAAAATCGATCGTTACGCCGGCATCCTGGTAGAGTTTCTCAAAAGCGGGCACATGCTTTCCATACATGTCGATCTCCTTGGGGAACATGTTGGTGTCGGCAAAGTTGTCACCGGTACTTGGGAGCTGTACTTTCACGATGTACGAGAATGTCTTTGTGCAGCCATCTGTGAATTCAAGAGTTGCTTACTTTCAGCATTCAGTCTGTCCTAACAAATGGGCTTACCCTTTAACTCGGCCTCAATGTCAACCTTCAGCAGTTGGGAGGCGAAATTGTCTCCTGGCTTAGTGGCCGACTTCCAAGAACCGCCTAAAATTCGTTGAAACTGCGGTTCACTAGAAGCAATGATTTCCGCAAAGTCGCTGATGTTCAGCCAGTCCAAGATCTGATCGGGATTCTTGGGTTCTGAATCCGGGGACTCTGATTTGGGCGGTGCAACTACATCTGGTTTCTTAGTGCTAAAAGGCAATTTAATATTTAACATTTATTGTAGACGTTCCAAAGCGATTAGACTCACTAGGACTCCAGAAAACCGCGGTTGTCCAGCCACGGTAGAATCTTTTCGATGTATTCCTTGTAGCGCTTGTTTGCGTAGAGCTGGTTCTTGAACTTGGCGCTTGCCTCTGTGTCGCCGAGGAAGTTGTCGAACGTGGCCGCATCGTTTCCGGGATCCAGTAGCACCACTGGCAGTATGCTGATTGAAGGGAAGAGGGCCCAGCTTCCGTACTTGAACATCTTCATGTGAAGGTCCCTCAGCGAGGGTTGAAATCCAGTGAAGCCCAGTAGGTCGAGATGCTTCGTCAGCTGTTCGTGGTAGTGTCGGATGAAGTAATCAAAGTACTTCAGCTTGTAGTCAATGTGCACCGAGGTGATGATCAGGTAGAACAGGTCCTGGGAGGGGGACCCGTACTTTGGGTTCTGGAAGTCAACAAACACCATGTCCTCCAACTGGCCCTTTGCATCGGTTTTAAAGAGCAAATTGTTCATCCAACAGTCACCATGGTTAAGCACATTGAACTCTGAAGGATCAACTTCGGTTAGATTTTCGAAATCCAGAGGGATTTGGGTGAAGGCCTTAGTCTGTTGAGTAGAGACCCGGTTTTTGTTAAAGGTTTTCGTTTTATAAATTTCAAACCAGGCTCACCAGTTTGTCGCGATAATCCTCTCCATTCTCAAAATTAATGAGATTTGCCATAAAGGAGGTTTGGAAGGAAGCTATCATGCCTTTGTAGAACGCCATCAAAGCCTCTTTATTTCCCCCTAGCATTCCGTTGACGAACACCTCCGGGAATGGCCCGTGCACCTGAACACTCATTGCGGAGGCTGCATGGAACTGGGCCAACTTTTTGAGCGCAAACTTGGTTTGCTCCAAATTGAGGCATTCCAGGCGATTGAAGTTCCTAAATCCGTCTTGGCCGAGGTCGTTCATTAAAACTGTATTGCCTAGTTTGGGCTCTTTTTTGGTGTCCAGCCTAAACGCTTTCGGAGCGAAGGTGATGTCAAGACCCTTGGCTTGGTAGAGTCTCTCCAACTTTGGCAGTAAGTCAATGTAGGCGGAGTTCTCGACGTTGAAAAAGTTTGCCATGGCCAACATTTGCTCCATCTGAGGAGTGTCGTGGGGAACTTTCATCATGAACAATACCGGCTTTGTTGTCTTATCTGTTCGGAAAGATAATAAAGAAATCAAACAACTTATATTGTTTTCTACAGCAAGAGTGGTCAGTGGTTAATCATTGTATTTTTAGACGTGCAAGGTATTGTCTGCAAACAAGCGCAATCTTTTTTCACATACTTGCTATAAATACAACGAGATACTGCTTATCGATGCAGTAATCGTAATATGGTTTTGTTTTATGGCATTTTGTTGAGTATCCACTCAAACCCAATTCAGGACTTACCTGTTAGCTCCACATCGATGCTGATCCTTAGCATAAGGGTGGCATAGTTTTCTCCGGGGCCCATTGCGGGCTTGGCCCGGAAGTTAACTATCCTCGAAAATTGAGCGACATTGGCGGACAGTAATTCTTCAAATTGCGTTTCATTCAGCCACTTTGGCACCAAATTGCTATCTACAATTGCGGCGCTGGGGTTCGCTGGGTCAGAACTACTCGTTGGTGCCGCAACATTTGCTTTGCTGGTTTCAGCAGATTTTGCTGAGGGTTTGTTTACATTCTGGGAGCCAGCGGAAGATACTTCATAGCTCTTCTTCGACTTGGAACTTTTCAGACCCATTACGCTATTTACCGACTAGAAAAGGCCGCCACTCGCGATTTTGTGTGTCCGTTCGATTGCGAGAACGGCTGTCAACTGATGTTTGGCGACCAAAGCGTCGGAATAGGTACCTGTATATGGCGGGACCGGTTCAATTATTTCATCAGTGTCGACTATTTTACGTTTGCGTGTGGATTGATAGTGTGGGTTCAAATTAGATGGGTTCTCTGAGTGGCGGCTTTTCACTCAAATCTCTCGCTGGTCTGCGATAACCGTTCCTCCACCCCGAAACTCATAATCAGCCGAGATACTCATAATCAGCCGATATAATCAGCCGAGATACAGCCGAGATACAGCCAGTAATTTGATAAGGAATTTGTCTTAGATACCTATGTATTTACACTACATTATAAAGACTTTGTATTTACATTTGTCTACAGATTGGTTACTTCAAATGCTCCGCGACTAAAGGCCCATGGAATAACCTCCTTTTGGTGCCTAATGATCCGAGTATTCTTAAACATGTTGTTCCTCAACTTGTCCCCGGCCGCTTCGCTGTCCATCATTGTATCCATATTGGCATCGTCGCTGCTGTCGAGCAGGACAACGGGCATTAGGACGGTAACAATTGGAAAAACTGGAGAGAAGACAACAAATGCATAAGTAGGCTCGAAACCAGCACATTCAGCGATTAACTTACTCCAATCTCCGTGGGTGATGAGAGACCTGTGCAAGCTGCGAAGGGAGGGCAGTTGCTTGGAATATTTCAGGAGCTTCAGGTTCTCCACGAGCTTTTCATGGTAGAACCTTACCAATTGGTCGAACTTGGCTATCTTTATCTCGATTTGAGTTGAAGAGAGGATGAAGTAGAGCAGGTCCTGCGCGGGTGAGCTGTACCGACTCATCTGCAAGTCCACAAAGTACGTTTCCTTTAACTTTCCTGCCTCATCGTACTGGAACATAAAGTTGTTGCACCAAGCATCTCCATGGTTGAGGACACAAAACTCTCCCTCGATCCGGGGAGCGTACGCCTGGAACATGTCCTGCGCTTGCTTGCCAAACGCTTCCTGGACAAAAATACATACTGCTTGTATTGGTAATCGATATTTACTTTGTTTTTTTTTTCTTACCACAGATTTCGCTACATGTGAGGCCTCATAAAGGGGAAGAGTCTCGATGAGCGCCTTCACTTGGCTATTACGAAAGTCCGCAAAGTTGTCCTCTTGACTGCAGAGATTTCGATCGTAGACAGCCGGATAAGCACCTTTCTGCTCGAAACGTAGTGCGGAGGCCGCATGGAATTGAGCCAACTTCTCGAGCACAGCCTCAGTGTGGTCCATGTCCAAGCCCTTATGGCGGTTCACATTTCGGAATCCCCGCCTACCCAAATCTTCCAGCACAATGAGCTCCTTCTTCTGCGGCTTTTTCGTAGCGTAGTAGGTGGGTGCAAAGGATACCTCCTTTCCGGCATCCCTGTACATTTTCTCGAACTCAGGTATATAATTGGCGTAGGTGTTGTGCTCCTTTTCGAATACTTTCCACGTAGACACTTCATCTCGAGTGCTGGTGTTGGGCAGCAGTTTTGCCAAGTAGGAGGTGCTTTTCTGGGAGCCATCTATCAAGAGTAAAAAGTTGTAACTGGTTAAATAAATAATGTAACTGGTTTCTTCAACCCTTCATACTCACCCTTCAGTTCCAGTTCAAATGTAGCCCGCAACAAAAGTGTTGTGTAGTTCTCGCCTTTTCCGCCTACGGAATCCAATTTAAACTCCTTAACGTTCTTCAGCTCGGGAAAATCCCGGTCTAGGATATCCTCGAACAGGTGCTGATCCACCCAGTCGGTTAAACTGGCTTCGGCTTTTTCCTGAACCATTTCAACGGCCGTTCAGCGTCGTAGTTTGCCCCTCTTGGAGTGGGAGCAACCTTTTATTGGAATCGCCGTGGGGCTATAGAATTAAAGCTTTCCAATCACAAGCTTTTGCTCAATTTCGTTGCCAAATTAAATGCCTTCATATCTCGTGTATGAGAATGCATATGAGCTCGGGTGGACCTGTTTGTTTGGAACGCTAGTTGATAAGCCGCATGATGGCATAGTTCTCGTGTACGTCGGTCGAGAACCAAATACTGCCCAATCAGTCTGATCCGCTCACGTTTTGCTTTAAATGTTTTGCTTGAGCTACGAGCCCTGACAATCCAGTTCTGAGTTCGCTGTGCTGGGTCACTGTTACGGCGTCAATTTAGTTTGTTTTTTGCAACAATGACCAGCAAAAAGTGGTTGAGTCTTGAAAGATTCTAAAGAAGCTTTTATAAGCGATCTTCTCTCATAGACAACAATGTCTCAAGAGCTTTTTCAATTATTTCGATGAGTTTTTTTCATTTGCGGGGTGCTTGTTATTATTTATCAATTTTATACCATGTACCTTAAGGTACAAATGGTATATTAAGTTTGTGCAAAGTATGTAACAGGGAGAAGGAAGCATTTCCGACCCTATAAAGTATATATATTCTTGATCAGCATCAACAGCCGAGTCGATCTAGCCATGTCCGTCTGTCCGTCCGTCTGTCCGTCTGTATGTATGAACACGTCGTTCTCGGAGATGGTAAGAGCTAGAGGTGTAATTCTTTTTGCTTTAGGTCCGTTATATGTGTACGCAGGTCGAGATTATTTCAAATTTTTGCCACGTCCCTTTCCGCCTTCGTAATTTGCATAAAACTGTATTTTCTTCGATAACTTGGACAAAATAAGAGCTAGAGACCTGTTTCTTTTTGCATTAGGACCGTTTAACTATTATGCAGATAATGCAATTTCCAGATTTTTGCCACGCCCCTTTCCGCCCTCGTAGTCGCAAAACAAGTAGAAACGCTGTAGTCGAGATTCTTCGACAACGAGATACCATGTACCTCTCTTGCCGTTGCCGTGGGAAGGGTTGGGTAAAACTTTAATTGGTCATATCTTCTATATTTATTGTCCGATCTGAACGTAATTTTGCATGCACGTCTTAAACAATCAGCAGATTTAACAGACTTAAAATTAAGTCTCTAGCTTTTATCATTTTTCAGATATCGATTTTTTTGCGAATACGAAGGCGGAAAGGGGCGTGGCAAAAATCTGGAAATGGCATTATCTGCATAATAGTCAAACGGTCCTAATTCAAAAAGAAACAGGTCTTTAGCTCTTATTTTGTCCAAGTAATCGAAGAAAATACAGTTTCATGCAAATTACGAAGGCGGAAAGGGGCGTGTCAAAAATTTGAAATAAACTCGACCTGCGTACACATATAACGGACCTAAAGCAAAAAGAATTACACCTCTAGCTCTTACCATCTCCGAGAACGACGTGTTCATACATACAGACGGACAGACGGACGGACAGACGGACATGGCTAGATCGACTCGGCTGTTGATGCTGATCAAGAATATATATACTTTATAGGGTCGGAAACGTTTCCTTCTCCCTGTTACATACTTTGCACAAACTTAATATACCATTTGTACCTTAAGGTACATGGTATAAAAATCGATATCTCCAAAATGGTAAAAGCTAGAGACTTAATTTTAAGTTTGCTAAGTCTGCTCATCGTCAAACACGTGCGTGCAATATCATATGCGTGCAATATGTAATATCAACGCACAAGTAAGATTCAAAATAAAATAACAAATTTAAAGTTTAAAAAAGTTTTCATTCCAAAAAAAAGAATTGCATTTACATTTTGAATTATTCCAAAATTTTTTTTTTTTAATTTTGATGTACAATCGCAATGATTAATCCTCTTCGAAATAACCACGATTTTCCAACCATGGCAAAAGCTCTCTTAGCTGCGACCCAAAATTAGCATTTTTGAACAGCTCCTCGATGTCGTTGGCCTCAAAGTCCGCAAGAACAACTGGAAGAATTTCCGTAGTCACCTCAAACGCTATACAAATAAAATTGCATTGTAACTACAAGCCTTAAAATTTGATAACATTTGTTCTTGACCTACCCCAATGACCGAACTTGAGCAGATCCAACTGAAGATCCGTGAGGCTAGGTTGCTTTCCCTTAAACTTTAACAGCTTCAGATTGGCCACCAACTGGTCATGGTAGTATTTTACATAGCCATCGAACCGTTCGGATTTTTGAGCGGGAGCCGTGAGGAGTAGGCTGAAAAGATCGTACACAGCAGGACCATATTTGGCGGCGTGAAAATCAATAAACAGGACATCTTTCACAGTTCCAAAGGCATCGGATTGGTGAAGTAAGTTGTTGGGCCAGCACGATCCATTTAGAATAACATTGAATGAGGACCTCGTATCCAGGGCGGCCGGATTGGTTTTAACATATTTTTGAAACGATTTCTGGAGATTTACAAATAGATGGTATGAATGAAAGAGTGTAGTTGCGTCGAATATGGATTTTACGCACCACCTTATCTTCGTACTCCCTGGCGTCATTCGAGCGTAGGCTCTCATGAAATTTCATTTGGTAAAAGCTCTTGATTTCACCAACCACGCCCCCGAATTCCGCGGGGGCTCCAAGCTTCGGAAGTTCTCTAATCTTGCTGCGATTTCCCTCAATATAGCAAGCAGTACCTGCGTGATAGGCGGCTAGTTTTGATAGCACTGCCTCCATGGCAGTTTGGCATAGGCCTTTCGAGGCACTGGCGACGGAGTATCCTTTAGTTAGGATGTAGTCCAGATACAGACACTGCGAACTCTGTTTGGGCATAAAAGAGGCGGGACTAAAGTGTATGGTCTTGTCCACATTTCGGTAGAGCTCCTCCAGGGCAGGTAGTACTGTCTCGTAAATATGACGCTCCACGGAGATGTCCCCCTTGATGGGCACTTTTAAACCACTGGAAACCGTCTCCGGGGACTTGAGCAAGTAATTCAACTGGCGTTTCTTGTTGGCTGCGGTTTTGGTTCATATTTTAAAATTTGGTCTTTTATACGGAGCCGTTTCATTAACTTATCAGTACTTACCGGCACATTGAACCTGGACCTGAACCCGAAGTGCTGGCTGGGATAGTTGATACTCCCACTTGCAGTGAATGGATCCGATGCTACTGAAATCCGGAACCTCCTTCCGTACGACGCCTTCCAGTTCGTTTTGATCCAGCCAACTCGGCATAGATACATCCTTCGAGCGCTGGGTTAACAGAATCCGAGTCGACATTCTCCTGTATTTCTGAATTCAAACTGAACTTGGCCCAGAGAATTACTATTGCGGCAACTAAAGAAAACCCCCGAGTACAATCGATAAGTGCGTAGATAGGCAATGTAGGTTAGGTAATTGAAACTTACGAAGTCTGGCAAACATGATTGTCGATTTTCAACCTATCTAAGATAAGTCACTTGCCTATGACACGCAGCAAATATTCGCTGATTGCATTATTTTCGCCATGAGGGAGTCTAGCTAAGTAGCTTCCGAAAACATCTGTTATTTGAGCTGATAAATCCCATCTATCACGTACTCATATATATTGGATTTTACCCTAATTGAGTCGAAAAATGGTGTCGAAAAAATGACGGAAAAGACCCGAAATTGTAGCAAATTCAATTAATTTGTCATAGTTATTTGACACACAATCTAATGGTTATGGGATGGGTACACAACTTAGAATGTGAGATTGTTATCGGCAATTCAAAGATTTAATATTACAGAAAATGTTCCCACACCACAGGTGGCGGAAGGCTCTGCATGTGCCTTTGCATTCTAGAGATACTTTGCAAGATAGAAAAGAGTTTACCGATCAGCTAATCGCCGACACGTGAGGCCACTTCATAAACAAGGGGATGCGGCAAGCAACCCCGATGCGGCTTGCGCTCTAATGCGGCATGAAGTGTCACAAATTCGTCAAAACATATTGTACACCAAACTACCAAAACAATAGCTAAAACAAGGGGCGCGGCAGTCGCGCAAAGTCAACCCTCAGGTATCTGTCGGATTTCTAACTTCCGATCCGGGGCCCGTGCAATATCCGTTCCGAATTAATTTCGTCCTTGGGTTAGGGGCGCTAATCTGTTGGCAATGGGCGTTGCACGCAAAAATTCCTTGGTATTTAGTCAGAAAGGACAGTACACTGGCGTAGCCCTGAAGTGTTACACTTGTTACTGGGTTGTTCTCGGTTAGGGGTTGCTTCAATTGACTTTGAATTTGGGCCCTCCTGTCTCTTTTCCCGACTCTACCCTCTGAACGGACCAATTTATTAATAATAATTTCACGCTTTGTTTGCCTTGTCAAATTTTGTATAATAGTTTCTGTTTAGGAAACCTTCCCGCTCTTTATGTAATGTGACTTCATTCCAGCAGCTGCTTCGATTCGCACGCAAATCACGACATGGTTTGCCTCTGCCTGGAAAGTCGGGATTTTGAAAAACAAGTGCGGGTTATCCCTGCCAACAATAAAGGGGATTATCAGGTGTATTTTGGTGGTACTTTTGAATTTAATGTCACCGCAACTGGGTCTGCTTACTGTAATGTATCCCAAATCTTTTTGCAATGGTCCCATTACTACTACATTTTTGTCTTTACTTTGAATCATAAACATCAGGAATTAATGCAAGCAATCTTTTAAATTGTTTAGTATCCTTACCGTCAATTATGATTATAAATAAAACATATTTTTACCCCACGTATAAAATATACATTAAATGTTTTTATAATCACTTTTCTTTACTCGCCATAATCATTTGTTTCTAATTTATAATATTTTTGCTTATTTATCCCTTTTTAGAACAGAGTTTTTTCAGTTTGTGGTTATTTGTAACGAATTGGGTGTTATTTTAAGTATAGAAAATAGTTTATAAAATTGAGGGTATACATTTTATACCATTCAGACCGTCAGCAATTGTTTTTAGCAACCGGGATATTTCATCCTTAAGACCTGCTGGCTCGGGTCTTGACCTAATGATTACCAGTTACTTAAATACCATTTACTTAAATTTCTCGTATATCCTGTGCTATAATGCATTTTTCTGTTCATAATTTCTGATTTGTTTAAGTTGCCCAGTATGGTAACAATTCACCTATCTGTGTTACCATTTCGTTATTATTTAAAATAAAAAATAAAAAGCAACCGGGACTGACCAATAAAATGAAGTGGCCTCACGTTTATGGCTTTTCAAATGCAGATGACCATTTACACAACGAAGAAAGAACACTTTTGGTTTATGAATTTATTTTAGGGAATATGATCTATATTCGTTTTCAAACGATAGTAGTTGCAACACTTCTAAATTACTTAACAAAATGTACATAAACTTTAGAGTCATAATGCATTCTACACATACGAGTACACATTTATTTTTCTTTTGCGACCTAGCTGCACATTCAACATTTGATTCTCCAGTTTATGAGATTCAAAAGCATACTGTGGTGACTCTGTTTGGTCGTCAAGTCGAATGCAAGCACTCAATTTCATATTTAAATATGCCATGTTAAAAAGGGTGTGCCATAATTTGTTATTTGTCGATAAGGATTAGTATAGCCACTAAGTTAAGCTGTGGTTGTAGGGCGAGGCAAAGTCGCGCTGATACGCGGCAGGATGCAGGTGGTGCGGATGGATCGGCGGCGGCGGGGCCGTCTGATGGTGTCCGTTCATGCCGCCGTATACGTCCGCTCGGGACTTGTGCGAGTTGGAGGGCGTGCCGTTGAGCAACTCCGCCATGAAGCCAATGTAGGTGATGGCCAGGCGGAGGGTCTCAATGCGGGAGAGCCGCTTCTCGTACGCGAAGGTGGGCACCTTGCGGCGCAACTTGTCAAAGGCCTCGTTCAGGTTGAACATTCGCCGCCGTTCCCTGATGTTGGCTGCCCTCCTCTGGGCCATCGAAGCCACCCGACGCCGAGTCTTCTTTGCGGAGCTGGAGGAGCCATTGCTTCTGCCGTTGGTCGTCGAGCGTGGCGGCACCAACGGGGTCACCTGCGACCGCTGCCAGATAGCTGCGTTGGTTGGATCTTTAAATTACTCAGATTCCAATAAGTTAGGCCGCTGCCTGTTTACTCACACAAGTCCGAGCAGGGAAAGCCAGCGATTAGCTCCTGGTAGGGCACTATGGGCGGCGGGGGTGGAGCCTCCTGGCTCCAGAGGGGCTGGAATGGCACGTCCGGCATGTAGGTGGGCTGGTCACTCGGATGCGGATGCTGCATTTTGGCCTGTCTTTGATTTTGGTTACCTAGTGCAATTGGAAGACCTTGGGTCTGTTCTGCTTGGAAGACTGCGATGCAATAAATTCTGATTGCCTTTTGCGCTCACACGTCAGCTCGGCTCGGGTTCAGATTTTGCTTATTGGATTTTCCTCCCCGTCCCGGTGGCAGCATCTGCAGAGAAGCCATTTTGGATTGGCAACAGTCCCGCTGGTTCTGATTGGTTGTCTCCTTCTGGGGGTTGCTTCACTGATGCCTGACGTTCCAGCTTGCAATTCAGGTTGGAACTCAAAGGATATTCCCATTCAGTTTATGCTTCTAAGCACAAACTAGGCCAGTTGCCTTTTATCCGGAACGCTTGTCTTTGTCTAAGTCTGGAGATTCTGAATTGCATTTTTTGCCCAAATCTGATTCGGATTTAATCACAGGAACTCCATAAATACAGTGTTGTTCCTTTTGATAAGCCGAAGGACACTTACTAGGAGAAACGCAATTCCTGGCCATCCTAGTCGGAATTTTAAGGTTTGATAAGTTGCACAAAAAATTATACTGTGAACTACAAATTCATTTTTTAAAACAATAATTAAACTTCTCAAATCATTCATAATCGTATAAATTTGCTCAGACATATAAAATTAAATTTTATAGAGCCCTGTAAAGTAAAATTTTGTAATTTTTTAAATTCTCTTTCATAGGTACATAATTAAACATATATGTAACATCTTAGACAACTTAAATATATCAAATTTAAATATTCCTTTTAAATACTTATAGTCGCAGTTATATACAACATGTAAGAACACAAAAAGTTGTGTTCTAATGACTAATCCTGGTTAAATAAGATAATGCATGCCTAAAATATAAGGACTTATAATTAGATTTTATACATCTTCTAAAATTGAAGCATTTCTAGATAAACCTATCATATATATTATCTATGGCAACCACAAATTCATATTTCTAAACAAAACAGAGGGACAATTTCATTTCGAATCGGTAAAAAGCTCCTGGTTATTGTCTTGGCTATGTTAGATTCACTATTGAAGACACGCACCTTTGCAAAGTGAGCCGTTATCGCAGGAAATTAGTATCGTGTATATTGAAAATCACTAGAACTTAAGCCAAAAACTTTATGAAAGACTTAAAATGAGGTTTAAAAATTAAGTGTAACAACAGATAGATTACTAAAATATATTAGAAGTGAGTCCTATCTGTTGCATGCCTTTGTTTTTTGTTTATAAGCGAAGCTTTCAGAGAATCGCGCTCACCATTCAGCTCTCCTTCGAAACTGGTCAGTGTTCCTGCGCGGATAATTTTGCCGGCATCCTGCGCCCAAAACTCCCAAGCTGCTTGGCACAACATCCTGCGAGATGCAAGACAAGGCATTCCCCCAATTGTGCCAACAATTCAGCCGCGTGGCAACAGGACAGCGTTCGAGGCTCAGAAAGGAATGCGCTGACAGACCAAAGTAAGCCTTTGATGGGCATTTGGAGTTGTGAATCCTACTTGCAGGCAGTGGGGGGGTGGAGGCAATGGGGGGAATGGCAGATGATATCCTGGCGGGCCGAAATTCGCAAACTTTTCAATGGGCTTATTGGAAAAAAAAGGGGGCCATCGAATAGGACCTTAACTTTCAGTTTGCATTCGCAAGTTCCTTTTTATGGGTCCAATTGAGGTTTTTTAACTTATTTATTTAGTTCGTTTTATGTTCTCTTTTGCCGAAGAAGTGAAACTGAAGAGTGCTTCATTGTGTCAATAGCCTGAAATTGGATATGAAGTGCCTCGGAGACTGTCAAGCGAAGACAGACTTCCCACTTTGATGGCTAAATCCAGTCGGGAGGCCCTCGTTCGAGTTCAAAGACAGCAGCGGCCGGTTCTGAGAAAAAATAGTTGTAAAATTTGCATTCATTTCATTTTCAGCCATTAGGCGGTACCCACGTCCCGTCCCCGTCCCCGATGGCTTTCATGGTTTTCAAGAACAAACAAACTCCTTCGTAATCTAACGATTTGTGTCTTGCAAAAGGGAATTCGAGTAACAAGAAATGTCCAAGGCGATTTGTTTGTGTCTGCGTCTGAGCACTCGCCAGGATTTATGCCCTCCGTGATGGCAAACTCGCACAGTTTGCATTATGAAAATGTGAAAATTTGAATTTTTTCCCCCAGTCTGTGGCCCATCGTGGCGCGCTCTGTGCCATTTCCTAATTTTCCACACAAATGCATTTTATTTATTACGCAATTTGGGGATTTGTTCGCGCAGCCACAACTGTAAGCGACACGAAAGCGCTTAAACTCCGAAGCGCTAAACGGGGCATTAGCCCCAGTGGATTACGTTCAATATTACACAACGAGCTTGAAAAACAAAATACCCGTGGGCGTCTCTTCTCAGGTAGAACTCGCAGCCATAGCACCAATTCTTCGAAAGAATAAATAAACCACTTCTGAGACTGAATAAATAACTTAAGCCCGAGTTCTTTGTTTTAATTCTGTTCGTTTGTATTTCTTTGTTCAGTGTAATCAATGTACGTTTAGTTGTTATATTTGTTCACCGATAGTAAGGTTTGTGCTTGGTTTATTATATTTAGATTGCGTCTTGTTTTGAATTACCAGATACATTTTAACAAATACTAAAATACAAATTAAAAAAAAATTGTTTAACCTACATATATTATCGTAGTTAATTGGAATAATAATACATTATTATTTACCCTTTTAGCTAACTTTAACGTGGTGTTCTGTCTCTTCCCATATTTTTTAATGTTTTCAAACCTTTATTATGGAAATGGTGATGGTCGACCTAGATGCCGAAAAACGTTTAACTATTGTGAGCGCAAACTAAACAAAGATACCTTCTTTGTAAAGTCCAAGGCAATCCCAAAAGCAAAATTATTGGATAATGTAGCCGAAAATATACCTTTTTTTCTGGAGTTTTTAGATGGGTTTCGCAACTACTTCTGGACGTACATGATAGTGAATCACATGTCAAGGATTTGCTGCTACCAGGGGGCTCCCTTTAAAAGGATTTCGTGCTTTTTAACTTAAGGCTGGATTCGTGCATCCCAGGGAGTCCTACAATTTCAGCATTCAATACTCTCGCCCGATAATTGCGCTGTCAGCACAATGGGCGCCGCAAAGGGGTGAATGGATGAGTGTAACTGACAGAGGGATTTGCCAGGACCAGGACCAGGACCAGGAAGAGCACAAGGTAGCAGCCAAATCGTTGGCAGCCAATCGATCCGATACTTGGCACTCAACTCGACTTGAATTTCAGGTGCCTGGCTAGGTGCTCGTTGCCTGGTAAAGGACGGGTGAGTCCTCCGACTCTGGCACACAAAAGGCCAACACCGCCATCGCGTCCTGCCCATTTGCCAATAAAGTAGCATAAGGTGGAGCGAAATGCGCCACAATGCGATACAATTTAGATTTATATGCTTTGTCTGATTTATTTGTATTGGACGTGTGGGCGATGGAGACGTCTGGCGGGTTTTGTGTCTGCCGATGCCGATGCTTCAAAAGTCGATAATCTGTGAAGGAGCCAACCGGCACCCTGAACCCCTCTGATATATTATTTTGTTTGCTGAAATTGAGTCCTGGCTGAGATTTGAATGTGCGAATATGTACAAATACATGAACACACCCAGTGGGCAAGGGCACAAAATCCCCAAGTTGTTTGGGCCAACTCAAAATAACTCGTACAGCGCAGATCCCCGATCCGAAATCGTGCTGTCCTTGCTCCGGCTTTAATGAGGATTACGTGAAATTTCATTATGCTGCGTAATAAATAAGTAGCAAGTCAAATAAACAGGAACAAGCACACACACGCCGATGCAGGGGAATGAATGTGGCATTCCGATGTACATACATCCTCCGCACAACGAACAACGTACAACCATATTAAAATTTAGACACGTACACATTTTATTTCTTGTCTTTTCAGGGGGCGCTGGTTGTGTGCATGTGGCATGCGTGTTTTTGTGGCAAATGCATAAAATCCAACAAAGGAACTTAAATATCTTGTTCTTCATCCTCCGACTCGGGATTCCCAGCTGAGGATACTAAGTCCGACATCGAACCCGAATAGTGCGTATCCATATAGCCTGAACCCGAATTCGAATCTGAATGCTCCTCCATATTAAAAGCCTGTTTATAACCAGTACAGTCGGAACTTTGTTCCGACTTGGGGACAGCCATGCACAAGCTATTTGAGTAATATGTAATTAGCTCCTGTGGCGCATATTTCTTCATATCGTCACTGGATACGATTTCGGGATCCTTTGAAGTATAGAACCTGACCAGAAAGAAACGACCTCCATCTCGTTGAAAGCCATAAAGTATTTTGTTTAGCTTAAGATTTCTGGCAAATCCATTGTGCGGCGTGACAGGGCCGAGGAAGTCATAGTTTCCAGCTAGATTATTTGTTAATTTAATAGGTATTGTGTAGTGCATATGTACACCACTTACCTCGCACATTGTCAAACACCTCTTTTGTTGAAGCATTCATCGGACGGCCCTGAAACATTGATTTAAATGCTCAAATTCAATTATGTACATACTATGTATGTATGTGTAGGTTATGTATGGGTATAAGTTGCTTCTCTTACCCGTGGCCGCTTGGTACTTGGGGTCTCCGAGGAAAAAGCGCGTTGCACCTAATAAATTATTAACGTATAAACCTTAAAGTGATAATTAATATTAACAACATCCTTACACTTTGGTTAATTCGTCTGTTGGGGTCGGCCATCGCAGACGTTTTTATAAAAGTAAATAAAAATGCGAAAAATTTCGAACCAAGCTAGAAACAGGGTTGCAATCGAATATAAAGTGACATGTGGCGTTTAGAGTTGCCAAGTGCTGCATCAGTTCTCGGAAATGCGTTAGGGTTGCATTGAACAAGGGCTACCTTAATTTTGAATTACAGGAGCCCTGGAAGCAGTTAAATTGAATGCGAATTACATTTTGCGAATATTAATTTCGCTCACCTCGCCTCGCGTGAGCCTCGACTGTGTTAATTGGAGTTTGGGTCTGTTGCATCCTCGATAGCAGTTCCGTTTCCGATTCGTGTCAGTTTGTTCAGGTAGATTGCTGAGCTCTGCTGCGTGTGTTTGCCTTGGCAGACAGCCAATTCATTAGCTGTTCCTCCGCTCAAAACGGAGCGGAAAGACAACATAAAAGCTGCAGTGTGTGCATTCAGAGATGCTGATGAATCAACCAATCCCCCGTCCCTATTTCCATCGATAACCTCTCTCAAAATCAACCGCCAGAACGTCGCTCAGCATCCCAACTACAGTTGCCGTTTCAGGCCAATTCCGTTGTCGTACTTTTGTCTTTTCAATTACTCGGGAGCTTCAAAGTCAAACTTTTGTGCAATTATCCTGCGAGACAATTTGCGCTGTCTCGATTTTTATGAGCGCACAAAGTTCACCCCAGCAACAGTTTCCATTTCGCTGTGACCCTTGTTGTTTTCCCTTCAAGACAGTTGATTTTAATTTCGTGTTGGCGGTTGCCTTGGCCCCAAAACCCCTGCAGCTGCAGTTGCTCCTCAACTTTATTCACTGGGGGCAGGGGTCGTGGCCGGAGCTAAAATTGAGGGAAGGCTGACGGGTTAATGTACAAGATACCCCGCAAAAGTTGGCGGAAAATAAAGCCGAGCAGACGCTGACCTAATGAGCGCCCTGCCAACGAGCCCCAAAGAAATTGACACCCCGCCCAGGGTCCCTAATGAAGCTGGGCTTCCGTCCAGGATAAGGGCGACAGGACACCGGACTCCCGGCCCCGGACACTGGCGATAAGGTCAGCGGGTGTGGCTCGTAAAGAGGCGGTCGTAAAAGCAAATGGCGGGTGTAGGGAACAGCGTGTCAAGGCGTCGGTGAGCTGTGGCGACAATCGTGGCAGTTCCGCTTATCATGAGTACGGGCACGGGCACGGATCCGGACAGGGAGCAGCGACGGGGATATTAATAAGCATGTCTAGCCTTCTGGCCCAGGCACATTATTCCTCGGTTCTGTCAGTTTCGGGCATTTGTGGGGTTAATGTGGTCGGTCATTAGTGAGGTAATTGGCAACTAATTGGCTTGATGAGTGCCGAGCCCCATGATTGAAATCGTTTGACCGTCCCGGCCCATAAATCCTAGACCTTTGTTGAAATAAGCGAATGCGGATCTTGGCGCATCTTTTAAGAAATATTGCAAGAGCCTCTTTTAAGCCAAGGGCAATGATTTCCAGGTATCTCAGCTAGAGCTTTTATCGACAAACTGAGCCATGGTAATGTAATCAAAACATTGCTGATTAAATGAAAATGCGAAAAATTATGAATAAATTTTTTGTTGATTGCGCGCAAAGTGCGCGAGAGGAAGAAAAGCAGCTAATAATAGCAGACTCCCACTTAAATTTGCATGATTTTGGAACGATTTTAGAGCCACCACATAAATGGGGTAAAATTCCCTAATTATTGATTTGCATTTATTTTGAATTTTCAATAAAATGTTTAATTAAACATTCTATAAAATCAAATAAACAAGTCAACGCGTCGAAAACACTGCCTATATTTATTTTTTTTTTGTTTAAATATCTGATGGACTATCGACGCGTAAATATTTATTTTATCTGATGGACTATCGACGCGTTTATATTTATTTTTTTATATTTTTTGTGGAATTATTTTGACCCTCTTCCCCTGAATATAGAATGCGGTTCTTAGTTTTTATTTCCGACATCAATGGCGGTTATACAAATAGAACTTTAAAATACAGAACTGAAATTAAAGAATTTTATTATTGTTATGTCTCATTCCCATTGTTTCCAAAGGATTTTACGAAATTCAACAGAACCGATTCCATTGAATGGAAATCGATAATCAATAGTCTAAAATCCAAGTAGGCTGGTAAGAATACTTCTATATGTATGACATGATAAACGTTCAGTTCCTCTTTTAAACTTATAGTCTCTTGGATGTTTTCAAAGATTTCAGTAGTTTTATAATTTCAAAGGAATCGGTTCGTGTTTGATCAGCAGCAAAGGCCCCATAAAGAGGAGTTTTACCAGTATTTTTAATCTGCAATGGACATCACGGCAGTTAGCGTGGTGTATGCCAATCCGTTTTATGCCCAGAATTATACTGGAATGCCGCAGCAACCGCAGCCACAGCAGCAGCAGCTCCAGATTGCGCAGCAGAGTTCGCACCAGTTGCAGCACCAGCAACAACACCAGATATACCATACCAACTATGTGGTCACCACCGGCTCCACCCTTGTGTCCGGAGGAATTAATCAGGCTCCACCAGGCGCGCTTATTGGCCCGGTCATGGGTCAGCCCAGACCCATGTATGGCGACCTCTATCGCTTCGAGGACGGCGGCGGCGACGCCAGCGGTTCCTTGTTATTGGGCCAGGACAACGATGACTTCTGCGCCAGCGCTGGTACCAGTCCCGGCAACGACAACGGAATCGAGAACGACGACAACCGCGAGGAGTCGCTAGGTTTTGAGGCGGCGGCCATGATAAGACTTTCGGCTTCTTCGACAGTGGCCAACAGCACCTCGTCGTCCTGTTCGGAGGCTGGTGTAGTCATGGCGGGTTCCCTGGCGAACCAGGAGCCCGATTTTCAGACTACTCTCTTTCAACATGGCGAAATGAACGGAAGGGAGCGGCAGGGGCAGACTGATGACGACGATGTGACGGATGCATTGCAGGCATTCAGTCAAATGGGAGAGCGGACAATGACGCAGCTCGGTGTCGCAGAATCAATGCTTGAATACCACGACAAGGAAGTGCGGCAGGAGTCAGAGGACATGTATCCACAAGCGGGTTCCGAATTGCTATCCCGTCTGCCACGGCCCTGTGCTTTCATGAACGTCGGCCAGGAGCAGTACCTCATCCAGCCTGACACGGTGTTTGTGTTAGGCATGCGTTTGAATGTGACCAAGAACGACATCATCCTGTACTTTGGCAAGCTCGGCCTCATCAAGATGAACGAGACGACCAACAAGCCCAAGATCTTTGTCTACAAGAACAAGCTGACCGGCAGGTCTAAGGGCGAAGCCACCATTACCTATGTGAGTCCATACTCTGCGCAAGCGGCCATTGCCTGCCTCAATGGAACGCGGTTTCTGGGCCAACAGCTGACCGTCCTGCCGGCCTACCTCTCCACGCGCAAGGGCAGCGTCCGGTTCAGTTATCCCCGCGAAACGAACGTCGTCGATCAGCAGCGCCGCCAGCGACAGCAGCGCTGGAAGCCGGCGAGCGACAACTGGGTGTGCCTCGTCTGCCGCAACAGCAACTTCGTGTGGCGCTCCAGTTGCAACCGGTGCCAGACCAGCAAGCGGTCGGCTGTGGCTCCCTCGGCAGACGTTACGGAACCGGAAGCTAATAGCCGACCCGCAACGCAAGCGGAATCGACGGAAAACGGAGCTCGGCGCTGGCGGCCGCACAAGAGCGACTGGCCGTGCGGATTCTGCTTCAACATGAACTTCTGGTACCGGATCAAGTGCAACAGGTGCCGCGCTCCCCGCACGGAGGCGTTCTCGAGGTCCGACTCTGAGAAGGATCGCTGGGAACTGGTGGGCAGTCAGGCCGCCGGCGATTAGCTCATCGCAATTTATCTTCCGAAGCGTCATAACCGAAACCCCGCTATCCCCGCACCTGACCCAGCTCAACCACCCCATAAATCATGTATATTCATTGTTGTATGCCTCTCTGTTAACAACCAGCAACTGTATCTTCACCTCCTGATTCAGACCCTGCCAAAATTTATAGTGATTGGAACACCCGCCGTGCTGCATCGTGAACACCATTGAATCGGATCGAATCCGATCCGAACCTTCGATAAGCAACCTCAATTCAGAGTCAGAATATCCAAATTCCCGTTTTTCTTTGAATAAGAATGGCAACATGTGTACTACGTAAACTTTCGAGCTACCCGAATCCATCGGAGAACACAAAAGCCTCCAGTGATTGCGGGTCCCCGCACCGCCTACCCTGTATAATGCCAAATCCCAAATGGGAATCTACTTAATTCGGTAACTAAATAAAATATACCTGGCACAAAAGACATCCTCACAGGCAAGGCTGGCGAGTTCAAAACGTTAAATGAAGTTATTTACTCGCTGCGCACCAGCGGGCAGCTAGGGGCTTTACAGCTCGGTGGAAACGCACTCGAAAAAATGTAATAACCTGTAATCCAAAATTTTAAAATAAAAGTTTGGGTATATACAATTCTGCAGTTGTTCTTTATATATTTTAATATGTGCAAATCAGTAGGTATATGCAAAAGTTTTAAATTTAGTACATTTGGAAACGGGTGTCTATTTTATAAAGTCCAGTTCTCAGTTCAATATTTCAGCTATATTTGCAATCATTTTCATAACTAATATCTTGGGCTTGCAAATAATGGTGTGTCCCATAATTCCAATCTTTATTATTCAATATATAGCTGACAGAGCCGTCTTTTTGAAGGGGATAGGTCTGGTCCGATAATTCTCCATTATCGGACATGTCACTAAAATCTATCGCTTTAACGATAGTTGGGTTTTTCGATTCGATTATGTTTTCCCTATGTTGCAGCAAGTCACCGAAATTTATTTTAGTTTCTGCCCTTGAACGGGCAACATCTCGTTCTTATTTTCTCAATTTTTAATAACTATTCAAAAATTTACTTTTTAACATTCTTATGCTTTATTTATTTTTAATTTTTTTTAAGTTGGGTCCTTACAGATGTGTTCAAATAGGCTAAGCTACCTCCGACTTTTTTTTTTAGGCCTTCAGTTCTTATTTTGGTTTTTTCCCTTGAACGAGCAACATCTCGTTCTTATTTTCTCAATTTTTAATAACTATTCAAAAAAGTACTTTTTAACATTCTTATGCTTTATTTATTTATTTTTAATTTTTTTTTAAGTTGGGTCCTTACAGATGTGTTCAAATAGGCTAAACTACCTCCGAATTTTTTTTGTAGGCCTTCAGTTCTTATTTTAGTTTCTGCCCTTGAACGGGCAACATCTCGTTCTTATTTTCTCAATTTTTAATAACTATTCAAAAATTTACTTTTTAACATTCTTATGCTTTATTTATTTTTAATTTTTTTTAAGTTGGGTCCTTACAGATGTGTTCAAATAGGCTAAGCTACCTCCGACTTTTTTTTTTAGGCCTTCAGTTCTTATTTTGGTTTTTTCCCTTGAACGAGCAACATCTCGTTCTTATTTTCTCAATTTTTAATAACTATTCAAAAAAGTACTTTTTAACATTCTTATGCTTTATTTATTTATTTTTAATTTTTTTTTAAGTTGGGTCCTTACAGATGTGTTCAAATAGGCTAAACTACCTCCGAATTTTTTTTGTAGGCCTTCAGTTCTTATTTTAGTTTCTGCCCTTGAACGGGCAACATCTCGTTCTTATTTTCTCAATTTTTAATAACTATTCAAAAATTTACTTAACATTTTTATGCTTTATTTATTTATTTTTAATTTTTTTTAAGTTGGGTCCTTACAGATGTGTTCAAATAGGCTAAGCTACCTCCGACTTTTTTTTTGTAGGCCTTCAGTTCTTATTTTAGTTTCTGCCCTTGAACGGGCAACATCTCGTTCTTATTTTTTCAATTTTTAATACTATTCAAAAATTTACTTTTTAACATTTTATGCTTTATTTTTTTTATTTATTTTTTTTTGAGGATGGGTCCTTAGAGATATGTACAAATGGCGTTTATTACCTCAGATTTTTTTTGTAGGCCTTAGGTAGGTACTAATTTTGGTTTTTGCTGTTAAGCATAAACATGATAACAATTAACAAATATTATTGTTACATTATTTTTTTTTTAATATAGTACACGTTGATCAGCTTTTCAAAAAAAATTATATTGGGGCTTCACGTTCAGAGATCCTGGGTGTCGTCGCCTCGGTCTTCTTCAAGTATTTTGATTGGCTAGAGAAGCTGCTAGGTAGTTTGTGTGAGCTGTGAGGCGTTCGTTATAACGACTCCATTGTCGGTTGATCTGCTCTATGATGGATATGGAGATCACTTGCGAGGGCATCGTTTCTAACGTACCAAGGCACATTTGCCATTATTCGCAGCGCCCGTTTTTAAATTCTCTGCACTTTCATACTAACGACGTCATGAAGCCATGCCCCATAACCTAATACATTATGAAATCGAGGGCACCACGACTGAAATCATCTTCCTTATTAAACAATCCACGATGAATAAGTCCTAATTTATTTGGTAGGTACTGTAAAGCTAGAAACACCGAAAATTATATGCTACGAGTATTAGATTGTTTTTCCTCTACGAGTGCATCCTGAAAATCCGATATTTTCATAGAATTAAAGGTTGTATAATATTTTTGTCTGTGTGCCGATGTCAAGCCACTTGCCGCTGTTCCCCAAGAAGCAGGTTAGCCATTCCCCTTGCCCGTTGACCTCAGTCATGTGATTTAATCAAACTTTGCTTCAGCCAAATCTCTGCCACAACAGCTTGGCCAGGTGGGTTGCGCTTTTGGCTGCACCCGCAGTTGTGGTTGCCTCCTGCATGCGGCATGCCCCTCCGGCTCCGTCGAAGACTTTGTTGGGCATTTACTTTGCACTTTCATCCGCACAAGCGGAAAAGGCTCTAGGGGGTGGACTGTCGTCCATTTGTGCGTCTGTCCGCAGGTCCTTGGTTCTGTCCGCGTTGTTTGCTCTGCCGCCTGCAGGCTATTTGCGTAGCTGCAGGTGTTGCTCTTGTTCCTTGTTTCTTGCTCCAGCGCATGCAGCGCAAGCCCCCGCCCAGAGTGTCGCCGATTTAAAGCGGCACTCGGGGAGTAAATGCAATAAACACCATTAGCTGCAAGGACACCTCCGGTCGTCGGTCTGCCATGGGTTTTGTCCCAGTAACTCCCTCTAAAAGTTCCCAGCAAAACGAGGCCATCAAGGTGCGGGCTGCTGAAAAGCAGGGAACCAGAAGCGGGCTAGGAAATGTTGCCGCATCAAAATGCAAACGCGAATGGCGAAAAGAAACTTAAGTGAATTGAATGGAAAAGTTTGCGACTGCGGGTGGCTAGCACAAAGTTTTTGAAGCCTGATTTGTTTATAGTTTCCAAGATTGTCGGCTTTTAGTGTCCCCTTTTTGCCCTAACTTCAACGTAATTAGACTAACTCAGTTAAACTTAACTTTTTACCTTATCGAATTATAATTTCGATATTTCCAGAAAATGTGTCCGCCCTCTTTAGGGCCGTAAGGATTTCGATTTTCTTGAAATTAATTTAAAGGGAATACTCTAAAAAGGCGAATGCCTCGATTATAAATACTTGTTTCTCAGCGGACATCGTTTTAATAATATATATATATTAGGTTTTCAAACGTTTCAAGTTGTAAGCAAAACAGATTCTTACGATTAAACACATTACTTGTCTCGTATCACCGGTATAAGTAGTAGGCCAAGACTCCTATGTAAACAAAACAGCACTTAACCCATAGACAATTTCCTAAAACACAAGTGCATTCTACTTTATACACAAATAGTACGAAAATACTTTATACACTATTAATAATTTGTTTGGAAATATGGATAGTATGAAGAACTATGGTTTCGTAGAAAGAAATCTGGAAGACACAAAGCCATTTGCAGCCTTACGCGAATATGGATTAATGAAGGCCACAAATTCGTCCACGCCCTTTCCAAAAAGGTCAGGTTCTTTTGACCCAGCAAGGCTAAAGGCAAAGCTGAACCAAGAGAAGGAGTTCAGACAGAAGGTTGAGTCAGAGGCATCGAACTCCCCCGGTTTCTCCAAAGAAACTTCATCAATAAAATTTCCGCAAACTCTAATATTCAGCAAAGACCCGGCTTCAGTCAAGGGTCAAAGCTTTGAAATGCGCCGTAAGATCTTCGACAGGGCGGAGTTCACCATTTGCAAGGGACGAAAGATGAGCGACCTCTTCCATCAGTCGAACCCCAGACGCCAAAACATCAATTGGGTGGACCAAAGACGGGAATCTCTAACTAGGCTCGATCGGTCTCTTAAGGATATACAGGACTACTGCGACGAACAGCGCATTCAAATGATTCAGGGATTCCATTAAAAGCGGGGACCTCAAAAGCCGCACTATTTATTTCTTCTGTTTGTCATTAGATTAGGTGACCGAATAAAGTACAGGAAAACTGGATTTGTCTCCCGTAGAGATGTAATTTTTTTTTTTTTGAGGATAAGGGTGCCGAGTGCAGCGAAAACCTAAAACAAACGCCTCTTCGCTTCGGCCAGGACACTCGCAGACGTCTGAAATCCACTCCACTTCACCCACATTCACAAGCGTCCCTCCGCGGCTCCTGCTTTCACATCCTCATCCTTGGGTTATGTGTGGTTCATTGTACTTTACGAGGATTTTCAGAGGGCTGAGCTTGCGACTTCGCCACCCGCACCACGCCCCTTTTATTCTCGCTGTTCCGGTTGCCATTTTGTTGCGTTTTTGCCGCGGTTTTTCTGTTATCCAGCTGCAATCCCCGCGCTGTGGACTTCGAACAATAGTTCGACTCACGGTGCTGAAATGTTTGGCCATAAATTATGGCGACTTGGATCTGGGCGCGTGAGTCTAAGACCAGATTGGCACGGGTCTGACAGTTTTCAAGCCCTGCGCTGCAGTCGCATATCGCACATCGCGTATACGCAACGTGTTCGAGCCCGTGTTCGGTTTTCAGCTGTCATATTGCAAACGACACGCCAGGGATCCGACCCCGGCTGTCTCTCTAATTTTCCCCTTTTTTTCTGGTCTGTGGTCGCAGTGTCCCCGGAAAAGTTGCCCGTCGAAAAGTTACAGAGGCGACCCCGTCGCCTAGTGACAGCTGTTCGTGTTTTCGGCTTTGGCAAACAGCAAACTGCAAACAGCAAATTGGCAAAGGCCGTCACATTAGCGCCATTTTCCACTTTGCGGTCATAATTCACTGAAATTAATTGTCGCATTCGAGCCTCGCTCGTTGAACTTTGTTGGGGTTGGCCATATTTCTACTCTATTCTATTGTGTAGCCGATTCCCAACACAGTCCCCGGGGTGCGGTAAATCTCGTTCGGCTAGCTGGCAATTAAAGACCCTAAGCTGCCAGCCAGCAACTTTGGAGGCATTAACAGAGTTTGTGCAAATTTAAATCGCAGCTCCTTCCATTTGACGAACTTCGGCCGCTTGCCAAAAAAGAATTTGGCCGAGCTCCCAAGTCGAAGGCACTGGGCCAAGTCCCCAAACTGTAATGGCCTCCTAATTTCATGCGAAAAATAGGGAAAATTATGCAAAACATAATAATAAAATTTAATAAAAATGCACGGGAGCCCGCGGAAGTGGATTCCGTTGATTGTCCCACTGCTAATGCTGCAACATTTTATGCTAATACATTCGAGTGGACCGGACCCTGCCCCGGGGCTGTTGGAGAAAGGGCTGGTCGGTCGGCCTGCCGCCTGCCGCCTGCTCGGCCGGATCTCCAGCTATCTTTATCAGGTATTTGTTTATGCAGCTGCCAGGCGCGTCTTATTTTATTACACTTCTTCGGGGACTCGAAGCTGGCTCAGGCTCAGGCCCTGTAGCCCTGTTGCCGCCTCCTGTTGCCGTTTATACAAATGGCTTTTGGAATAGGCAAATAAGTACTTGGTAAGAAATTTTTGGGCCGCCACCTGCCTGTCCCGGCCCTCTTTCGGGGCGGGGGGGAGCGGTGAGCTCGCCCAGGCAGCGTCAAATTCCCGACGCCGGTACATAAAAATAAGTCAGCAGACAACGATGTCATTGAAGAGCTAAAAACAGAAAGTCGGCGGCTAAAAGTTGCAAACTTTGTGTTGTTTTATTCGTTTCGGGTTATAAAATGAAACGAATGTAGGCAAAACTTCAAACCGGGTTTCAAAGTCGGCAAACACGCGCAACCCCATTCACGCCCACTGAGAAAGGGCGGTGCGAAAGTACGGCACGGTGGGCCAAAGAAACGGTTAAATTAAAACAGTTCGTAAAAAATCAGATTTTTCTAGTACCTATACGTGCGTGATTTTCTTAGTATAGCCCGTTTTCTCTACTGATGTATCTATAGAAGGAAAAGTTACATATGTTATCAATAAGTTATATTTCCGGAAAATGAATAGAAGACTGTTTCAGAATAGTCTATTGGGTTTTTATTTTGTAACGGCTTACTTAATTATGAAAATATTACGTTGTTTTTTCGTATTTCAACTTATCAAAGACAAAGCACGAAAAGTTTGATACATAATATCCGTATTTTCCCCGTTTCTTAAAAATAACAAGGGTATATAGAATTCGTACGAATGTATGTTACAGGGAGAAAGTAGCTGATTCGACCCCATAAAGTATAAATATTTTTGATCAGCCGAGTCGATCTAGTCATGTCCGTCCGTCCGTCTGTCCGTATGAACGATTAGATTTTGGATACTATAATAGATAGAAAAAAACTGCATATTTATAATTTTGTAATTCTAGTTCAGCACCAGTTTTTTTTTTTATATTGACTACCACCCTCCGCACGCCCGCAAACCACGAAATTCTATTGCGTCCACAATTTCAATGCTATTATAAGTTTTAATAATCAGCTGGACACTGAAAACTGGGTATTTATAGTCGAGACAATCGACTAAATTGGTTCTTATTTAATTCAGGTATATAGAAGCAAAAAATGTGTAGATCTGAAAGTTCAACTGAAATAACATATATTTTTTTAACCTATTTATGTATTTACGCCCACTGTTTTCCGGCTGTCGATTTGAGCAGCTCCGGAAACAATAAAAACTCCGGCTCACAATGCGCCTGGCATAAAAAGCGCTTATTACGCCGTATAGTTGACTACGGCCTTTGTGGCTTCGAGAGCAACGGAAGCTCCGGCAACAATTGAAATAAATGAATTGGGCAAAAGGATTGTGGGCAAACATAAAACGAAATGGCATGAGGGGCATATGGGTCGGGATTTTGGTCGATTACGGCTGAAGCTCCGATATTTCAATGCCGAATGTAACTGCCGGGGCAACCAATCGGAGCCACTTTCCAGGCCCTCGTCAGTGTTTGTGCCACCGCAAAATTTCTCGTAGCAGTTAAATCAAAATTGGAATCAAATCGGCACCGGCAGCGGCTGCGGCTGCGGGTTTGAAATTAAACAGGAGTGCGCATTCAAGAATGCAAGCAGCTAAGGTACACTGCCACAACCACACCCACCTCCACCCACCCTCCTGCCCCCCGTTGAGTTTCAGTTGCAAAAAGGGATCCCGAAACTAAGCCAATTTCAAGGCCCACAGACCGGGAAGCCAGAGAGGCTGGCACCTATTTCAAACTCAATTAAACACGGAAAGGCCAGCCCCTGCCAGGCCAGGAAGCCCCTTCTGAACCGGCTGTCCTGGCTGTCCGTTGCCTGTTTTTCACTTTCTGTGTCATGAAATTCTCCACGCTGGACGCAGCTGCTCTTTATGTGGGTGCCACAGACGCGCTGCCGGGGCGAGTGGGTTTATTGTGGATGCAGTCTGTCCTGCTGGATTAAATATTTGAATACAGTTGCCGGCGTGGCGTGCTGGCCGGGTCTTTTATTTTGATTTAATTTAAAGGGCTTCAAGCCATGGCCCTGGGACTTTAACCAAATAAAGAGATTCGGTTGCCGGCCAAACTTTTCACAAGAGTTTGTCAGACTTTGATTTTGTTGGCGAACGCGGATGACCCAGGAGGACTCTAAATCTTTGCGAGTCTTCAAATTTTATGGCTATTGATTGCGATGGAGCACATTTAGGTATTTCCAAATGAAAGTATCTGTATAGATACGGATAAAAGTGGTAGATGAGGGTAAACATACCCTATTGTTATAGGACATTAAGATTTAAATACACATATGTAAAAGTCTATGAACTTCGAATGAGTTTTATTTTATACTTACAAATACGTACCATATTTTAATACAATTTTCATCCACAAACCACGAAATGTACTCCGGACTTACCTGGTCATAGTTTGGGCCTTTTATTCCTCATTGCTGAAGGCTGATCCTGAGGCACGACAATCTTCTTGGTCACGGTCTTTTTTTAAGCATTAAGTCGCCTCGACGCACTGTTTCAGTTCCTATGGTGCAGCCGATCATTGCGAGACTTGCAACGAAGGTGACAGATCCAAGCGGATCGCTTGCAGCGTAATGATGAAACCTTTTTTTTGGATGTCTTCTAGCGAAAGTGAGGCCAAAAGGAGTCCTTTCGATCTCCATATTCTTTGTTTCTAGACACGGTGCAGGATATCGCTTGGATGCACTTCTTGTGTCCAGATGGACGATCATTTAGTAGAATGACTTCCAGCGCATGTTATAAGTCGAGTCCATGGGACACGGCGTTGAGACCACAGGGGGGGCTCCTTAAAATCTCTCTTCAGGGTTTGCATTTCTCTGATGCAGCGTTACAGTAGACTCTAGGATGATTAAGAGATGCAGTGAAAGCGGCAGCCGGGACCAAATGGCGGGAGATGACGTCAGGGGGGGCAATAATCCTCCATTTTCCAGTAGATCGTTGGCGGGAAGAGCGGGCGGATCCGATGCTGGAGATGCGCTCCCGTCCAGGAAATAGGCGCTCTGGTCGACGACTGGCGAGGGGAACTAGAGGTGCGGAAACTAGAGGGGGGAAACTAGAGGGAGGAAACTAGAGGGGCAAAACTACAGGGACGAAACTACAAGGGGAACCTAGAGGGGGAAAACTTAGGGGGGAAACTCTGTAGGGAAACTCCTCCTGTTAGGGAAATCCCTCCTGTGAGGGAAACTACAGGAGGTCCCGGCTGCCGCTTTCACTACATCTCCTCCGCCACCAAGTATCTGCTGCATCATCTCACCTGAAGCTGAAGATCCGCCGGATCAAAAATGGAAGCGCTAAGGAGATCGAAAGGACCACCCTCCAGTGGCTTCATCCAACGGATTCGACTTGTAGCTTGCGCTGGAAGTTATCTTCGTCCATCTGGCCTGAAGCAGTGCATCCGAGCAGTTTCCTTCACCGAGTCTGAAGACCAAGGGGATCGAGATCGAGCGGACCTCCTATGGCCTCATCTCCCCGGAATCGACTTTCACCTTCGCTGAAAGTCATCCAAGAAACTGCTGCATCATCTCAGCTGAAGCAGTGCATCCAAGCGATCCGCTACATCAAATATCTACAATTGGGTATGTACAATATGCAATTGGAATACGAAGGCTTAGGAGAACGACCAAAAACTAGAAGATGTTTCCTAGGCTACTAACAGGTATACCCAGAGACCTAATAATTGACGTAGTTTTGTCCGTTTTTAATGATTTTTACCCTCTTACAATATAGGGTGATCCCGAAATGTTCTTCAGACTGTCAGCTTCGCTGTAAGTCTCTCAGGGATCTGCTGTACCATCGGAATTGAAGTAGTGTGTCGATGCGAAGTACTGCTTAAAAAAGACCGAGGCCAAGAAGATTGTCGTGCCTCATTTAGCAATAAGGAAGAAAAGGCTCAGACTATGACCAGGTAAGTCGGGAGTACCTTTTAGATTTCGCGGTTTGTGGATGAGTATGGTGAGGTATGGATAAATATTACGGATAAGAAGTGTGGGACATTTTTATATAGAGAAACACCCATCACAGCTCTACATACTCGGCCATAACTTTGACAAAATAAGACCAGGTGACAAAATTCTTTTTGCATTAGGTCCGATTAGCTAAGATGCCTTCGCATTTGCTATAAACGATATCTTTGAAATGTTAAAAGCTAGAGATATAATTTTAAGTCCACTGAGTTGATTGTTGAGCATGTGCATGCAACATAACCTCCAGATCGAACAATAAATATAGAAGATATGGCCAATTTAAGCATGCTGCTGCAAAAGATGTACATGGTATCGCGTTGCTAAGAAATCTCGACTACAACGTTTCTAATTGTTTTTAAATAAGAGACAAAAAAATTAGAGACAAAAAAGTGTGACCGAGCCGAAGAAAAGTGGGATTTTTATGTTCTTAATATACTACGGGTTTTTAAAAAGGTAATGGAAGAGGTTTATTCTCGCTTTAGCTGCCGAGCAGCACACTTCTCCGCTTTTCTTATTTTTTTTTTTTAATTATTTATTTAATAAGGAATATACGGGGTAGTAATTTTTTTTCTTATTTTATTTAATTGGTTTTTCCTTACTGAACGGGTGAAAGGATTTTTCCTAGTAAAAGTCGAGGTGTCAGAGAATAAGCAAAACACGTTTTGAAAACTATAATCCCAAATTGGATGACGCGCTGTACCTGTGTGAAGTCTAAATTAAGTTGCGGGGGATATTTTTTTTTTTTTTTTTTTTTTTTTTTAATGTTTTTTTTATATTTTTTTTTTTTTTTTTTTTTTTTTTTGAAAGTTTTATTTGCAATCTGTCTTTCGATATGTGTGTAAGAAAAGTCGCTCAAATTGGCAACATAATCTACTAGATGCTTGGCAACATAACCTACTACTTGATGCGCCGACGTAGATGCCTGATGATGACGTGTGAAATGTGTGCGATCGAATAAATATATTAATCCGAAAAATAAGTTGACTGCAACTGCAAAATAAATACACTATGTAAACTTGCACCTTTAAATGTTTGTGAATATGCTTCTTGAAACTTCAAGGGTAATTCTTTAAAATAAATGACAAATTAGTTTCCCAGCGAGTCCTTTTGGCACCAGCTTATCTCTACTTCTTTGGTTTCTGGCTTTGTATTTAAGTTGGCATGACAACTTTGACCAAACACAAGTAAAAGGCAGGTTCAACAACATTTTATACACACACCCAAACGGTGATTAGAGTGTTTGCTGTGCTCCTCGCATTTGCATAAACTCCGCATATTCTGGATACACTACACACACGGATTCGGACACGTGGGCACCTTTTTGACCCATCAAGCTTTGCATTTAAATGCGGCAAGTGACCCGCATGATGGTGACCATGCATAATTAGACCAGCTTGGGCCTTGTTATGGGGCAAATATTTGGCTTGTAAATTGATTCTGCTTCGAGAGTGGCCCAAGAACAAGCTTGCAGAAACACAGAGACATTACATATTTATCCAAAGAATCAGGACTCACGATTAACTTGCCAACAAAAAGGACCAAAATAAAGGCGTCGCTCGAAGTTTGTGTCGCAAACTTTAGAAGTTGGATCTCTTTAATTGGACGGAAAACGTTGTTAATAATGTCAGCTGTGTTTTAGATTCGATATGATTGCCAGAGACACCTGCCGGTTGACGAGCTTTCTGATAGCCTTATAGCCGGGAAAGCAGAAACACCCAAATGTTTCACAGTCAACGAACCAGAGATTCCCCCACACGCCCACTTCCACTCCCGTTCACAATTCCAAGCACCGTCCGATTTCCGATGCCAATGCAAAATTGTCCCATTGCTGGCCAGTGTGCTTTGGAGCGGAAAGCTGGCCAATTATTGTGTGCAAAGTCCATAAATAATGTGGCTAGCATGCGGGCTAGGGGGCCACCAACTGGTGTAGCTTAGCTCCCAATGATGCCACTTGCATTGAGTGGATCTGCCGGCCCCGAATCTAATATGCATTTGGGGCCACCATGCCTCCCGGAAAGCGGCTTCTTTGCGTTTGCTCTTGCATCTGCTAATGCCTGCTGACTGGCTTCTAGCTCTCCGGCCGGCCAGGCATCTTCTCATCTCTGTTTGTCCCCGGCACACATTTCGAGTGTTTTGTTTATGTGGAGCACACATTTCCAGCGCAAGACATGGAGCCGTCGTTTGCATAATAATTTAACTCATTACACCCTCCTCCCGGCCCCGGCCCATGCGGAGCGCAAACTAAATAAGCATAAGTAAGACACATTCATTTAGCAGACGCCGAGTTCTCCTTCTTGCTAGCAAAAGGATTTACGGCACCCTGGAGCACTAACGAGGTAATTTCGAGGCTCAGCGAGGTCAAGACGACACTCACACTCTAGCCAACACCTCTCGACTGATGAATACGATTCTGTTTACGTCGCTCATTACGCATACGACACGTGCGCCCGACTCCCAAACGTTTTGGCATTTAAAGCGATTCTCCTGCCCGGCGGCGCCCACCTCTCTAAATGGTTTCTTGTCAACATAATTGATTTGCCTTGCATGCGGAATCGATAACTACTCCCCCCCCCTCGGGGGCTGCTTTCAACGTTGAGAAATGCATTTATTGGTGTCTTTGGCAGGAAATTTACAAATTTACCTTACAGCACACACACACACTCAGGTAACGAGGCGCATAAAGTGCAATTCCCGGACGAACGCGAAACTGTTGCCGGCGAAAGTTTCGCGGCCTGCGTTGCGGTTCATGTTCCACCACCAACTTGCAGCTTGCCGCATTGGCCAACTTTTTATTGCCCTCACGGTGCCGGAGCCGTACGTTTGGCAATGCGAAAAAGTAAGGCTATGCCCAAAATGACTTCTACGGATCTAGGGCAGACTTTAAAGAGTTACCTTGAACTGCAGTTCCCCCTGCTGCACCTGAAACCTGAAGTGGAAGCAAACGAGGAAGCCTGGATAAACAGGGTACAAAATTACGTATCAACCACAAAAAAGTCACGGTGCACGCACCTGCTTTATGTTTTAATAAGAAATGCCGCCTGAATTTATGTCGTTTCAATTGAAATCGATTTAAGAATATGAGAGACCAATACGTTTGCAATTCAGGCTCAAATCTTTATTTCCAATCAAGCTACAACTGCAAATATTTGTCCAGGAAATAAATACACATTCCATTTTATTAATGAAAAGTGGAAAACAATGTAAACATAATAAAAATGTACCACCTGCTTTGGCCTTCGGCTGATTGTCTAAGCATTGAAAACATTTTTAATTGATTTGTATTTGAATATTTTTGGAAATACAATTATAAATAAGTAACACTATTCGTTTTTTCCAAAAATAAGATACCACGCGGCTTTCCTTAGGGTAAAAATTAGTTTAAGCTCTCCGAGTTGTGTTCAATTTTGAACCGTGTAATCGGTTTGGATAATATTTTTCAATGTGAAAGGATGGAAGCATATTTAAACGTTTATTTAATAAATAGCTTTTCCAACATTGCATCGTCCTTAGACTATGGCAAACTAAGAAAAGAGCAGGGGAATTGGAAAATCAACTGGTTTTGCTATCGACTTTTTATTTTTATGCTCTGCCCTTTCCCTCCCAGTCCCTTTTCCGCCTACTCATTTTCGCTGTTCTCTAATCTCCAACCGTAGCTTTTCTCCGTTTCCTGTCTGGTTCAGTGTCGCAACCCAGGAGGATGCACATCCCGGTGAGCAGTTTTCTGCTGCTCCCTTTTGAAAGGCTATTGACTAAGCGCCTGGCGTTTGCAGCTCATCCCGCATTTTCCGCTGCTGCACAGCTCCCGACGCTGCAACAGCAGTAGCAACAGCAGCAGCAGCAATTCACTTAAGTTACTCAAGTCGTTGAAGAGCATAACTTCCGCTCCGCATTCCACCAGAAGACCCAATAATCCTGCCCCCACACAACCCGTTGCCTGACTGCCTTACTGCCTGCCTGCCTCCTATTTTACTGTCTTAATGCCGCTGCTCACACACGTTTCATGGAGTTCCTCGAATGTACGCATTCCCTGATCCCAACGCCATCGGTTCATGCATTTGTGCACTTTACTTAGCCGTTTATGTGTGTACAATGTACATACATATGTGCACTATATATTGCGCTTCAGCTGTTGGATTACGATTGCTAGTCGAAGGCGGATGAATGGGGTAAACATTTGCAGAGCCACCAAAAGCACGATTCACAACTCGTTTGATCTGATTTTTAGCTTAAAGCGTGCTGAGGAGTGCGCCTCAAAGGGTCAAAGCGACTCCATTAGCAGATTCTCTTTCATGGTCGTTAGTGAAATTGGTTTAACTGGAACCCACTGCTGGTTGCCACCAAGGCGCTAATTGCACTCAATTCGAAGTTTAAGGCCTCTTTAGCAGCAAGTAAACAGAAAGTAAAGCCGGTTGGCCGGAAGAAAGTGAGTGGGTCTTGCGAGGTTCGAAGAAATCGGTTCTGGGCAGTCAGTTCTTACGAAGATCTTCAAGGGAATACACCACAAAATGAGGCCGGAATTCTGTGGCTCCGCTCTGATATACATTTTTTACATTTTGCTCACCTGCATAACTACCTGCTCCAGTGAGGGTCACCTGAAACGCTTCAGCCGATCGCTCATCTTCCCGCCCACAAGTCCCACGCGTGTTCAGTTCATCGGCGGCATCGGTATTCCGGTGGAGAACCTCCACTTTGAGTCTGTGACCTCGGGCTATGTCCTCAAGGCGGAGTACTTTCTGCCCACAAACTCGACGGAAATCACGCGGGTCTACCTGAAACCAATGGCCATAACCGGACGCACTGAGTCCACCTATGGAGCCCTGTTCCGCTGGGTCATTTACCGCGGCATCGAGATGGTCATCGAGAACATGGGCCTGCCCGGGAGGAGCTGCCTGCTCCGGCTGATCTGCGAGCACGCCGCCCTGCCGCTGACCCACGAAAGTGGACTACTTGGCGAAATGCTGGACATCGTTTTGACACCCTCCAGCTCGGTGGACCCGCTGGGACACAGCTCGGACAAGGAGTACCACACATCGGAGCACTACGGCAGGCGGGGCGGCGACTGTGAGGCGGCCTATGCCAGTCGCTGCCAAAAATCGCCAATGCAGCTCTTCAGCCTGTTGCTGGAAGTCAATGAATAAACGTATAACACGCACAATTATTTTTGATTATTTTGTCAACTGCATGCGGGCATTTTAATTTCTTGTTACTACTGTGCGACAATCACGTACGCGCACATTCGGGGTGCGACAATTACAAAGTTGATAAACATTTTAATTAGTTTTCACGTTCGCTGCGTGAGCCGCCTAGCAATGAACATCAATTGTAATTAAGGACCCGATGCATGACAGGGCGTATGCGTAATACGTGAAATCAACCGGGCAGGGATCACTGGCGTACTTAGCTCGCTTAAATTTAAATGGCAAACACAATTTGTCTGAATTATGTGACGTCTACATGCGAGTCGCACACAAATTTACGGCATTCTCATTAAGTAATCCTGGACACGTATAGTATGTGTGGGAGTCACACCTCTCCCGCCGGCTGCTGGCTTTCTCCTAGTTCTCCTGCTCGACTCCTCTAATGGGCTTAGCGATTTTGGGCAGTTGGAGCCGGGCTCACACAACCGTGAAATAATTACACACATTCAATGAAACGCGACCAGAATCGGGCAGAATCCCGATCCGGCAGCGATTGCTGCTGGCATTTCAATGCCAGAATGTGGAAATGAGTTTAATATTAATTAACAGCACGTCAACGCGTGTGGCCAGTGGCGCCGGCAGGAGTTTGGCAAACGGGCCTCGGTCATTAGTTGAACGGTTTTGTTTGTTTTAAACACACGCCCAAAGGACTCCCAGCCGCCTCCCCAATTGTGCCAAAGCCAGAGCCAGGGCCGCAGGCCAGGCCGGGCCATAAAAACAAGCATATGAAAATGGTATCCTTTGGAAGGCACTACGCGTGGGTGGGGCGTTTGGGTCCATTTGTCTTCAATTTGCAACTGCCCCGAGGCCACAAAAGCGATCCGTCTGTTGTGGTAAATTATTTAGAAAATGCAAATGCAATTTTTCTGGGTTCTATTATTTTTCTCTACTATACTTCGCCAAGAAAAATAAACTTGAGGCAAACAATGGCAAGGTGACTATTTATTAATATTTTGTTTAAATGTCCCGCCGGCTACGTTCATACTTCACACTGAAAGGAATTCATTTGAAAATACCTCTGGCCATAAATTCTTCAGCCATTTTCCCACAACGCCGACATATGAGGCACTTCCTGTCGCTTTCAGAACTCCGCTGGAATATGCTAACTGCAATCCTTTCGCACTAAACATAATTTAAAGGCTCCAGACTCGGAGGGGCGACCTCCTGTCGATGGTCTGCAGTTTTGTAGTCCGGGATTTATGGGCAAATGTGGAGATAAACTGACTGTCATTTATCAACGGGCCACTGCCGGATTGCTCACCCGTCCTCGGGCCCAGTCCCAGGCCCATGTCCCTGCCCATGCTCATGCCCAGGCCCGTGTATCCGCAACCGTAGCCGTGCTCGGGTCCAGCTCCTGCTGAGTGAGAGGGCCGGGTGCCGTCGCCTTTTGAAAACATTTTGACTTGAAATGATTACGCCAAAAACTCAACAGATAAAACCCCGAGCACGGAAGTAACCATAAATCAGTAAGTAAATGTGACTTCCTCGGCCTGTGAGTTGGACTCCATTGCTTAACACACGCTGCCAATGACGCTGGCGGGGCGGAAGGGGATTCCGGTAAAAAGGACTCGGGTCCTGCCATGCCCGTCCGGGTATCCGCCGTCCGTCCACTCGAGTGGCGAATGGATGAAGGTAGACGACCAATTTGCAGCAGTGCGGCGGATGGGAGTACAACTTCGCCGTAGATTGGCAACATTTGATGGCAAAAGTTACGTTCGCATTTATCTTTCGAGCAAGTGTCACTTGTGAGTTTCTTGAACCACAGCCAACTCCGAGGAGCTGTGTCCGGCCGGGCAGGCGCTGCCACATCCTGCCAGTCAAGCAGCAGTAGACCCGAAGGATAGGACTTTAAAACGGGATGCCCTTTCAAATAAAACTTAGTGTAGTCCCCAGAGTTCCATAAGCAGTTGTTATCGCTCGTTTAATTGCTGCAAAATAGGCTACAATCGATTTAGCCATCCCCTATAAATCCAGAGAACTTGTTGCCTTTAAATTGGAAAGGGAAGGCGAGCAAATTACCTCAAATTATTGTTTGTAGCTTTATAACTTAGCCTATTTAATGAAAAGAGGATTTTAAATGCACCCCCCCACCTTTATTATAACCAAATGGAACAGCAATACAGAATACTGCAACATTAAGGGCCGAAATTCCTCATCCGAGTTTCATTAAGAAAACAACCACAAATATCATTAGTGTTGCTAAAATTACCTGCCTGATGAATTTCGTCCAAGTTTGCGAGATAGCTCTGTTCCGCCCCGAAACTTGGAGCTCTTCATTTGACAAATTAGCAGTCTTGGCCACAGTTGTTGCTGTTGCTATCGCCACGAGCCAAAGTGAATCATTTCAGTTAGCTTGACATCAGTTTGATTTATGTGGCGTTAAATAATTATAATTTATGCTTTATGCTCTGCCCCATAGCGGGGGAAACACTTTCCTTGCGGACCGAAAGTTTCAGGAGCTCGATGCTGGCGCAAGCATAGCTCAGAAATCTAATGGCTCGGAGTTCGTTGGCAGATATTGCAATTTGCATATGCACAGAGTCAGCGCTGATTAGCATAATAAAGTGAGTGGGCCCCTTGGCCAGGGGATGTGTGCAGATGTCGGAGCAACACGTCGTATGCGCAATATTAATTATTCAGAGCCAGGCAAAGGCGTCTAGAATACACAAACGCGCGGCAGGCACTCAAAACAATGCGACACTTGTAGTCCTTACCTCGGATTGCCCAGCAACAAAAAACAAACCAGACCCCGAGCCCCTTGGCCCACTGGTAACTCTGAGTTAAAACGAGAAACCTGGGAAAACATGACCGGGCAATAAACGAGCAATTTTTCCAAAATTACAAAAATGTGAGCAAACATTTTATTTGCGCTCACAGCCCTGCCAGGACACGGCAAAGGAACATATAGGGTGTGCGGGTCTGACATAAATCTTTGCCAATTCCACGACCCGCGACTCTTTCTGTTCGCCGCCTTTTAGTTTATTCTGTTCGTTTCATTCTCTTTGGCTTTGGCGGCTTCTTTTGCCTTTTCTTTCATTCGCTGCAATGACAAGAATTTGAATAATTCGCCAAATGTGCCAAGTTGAAATGTTAAAATTCCCAACGACGCGCCGCTGCCTCAGCGGAAGTTGGCAAGCGGCCGGGAACTTCCGGTTTGGCAAAACTGGAGTCACGACCCGCCAAATGATTGCAAATGAATGGGAATGGAAACGGCAACGGCAACGGCAAACGAGTGTGGAAATGGGTCTGGGGAAGAAGGAAGACCCACGGGGATGCGTGGCAGGATGCGACGCCTTAAAAAGTTCTCGCTTAATGCATCATTAAATTTATAGCCCCGAAAATTATTTAGCGCCATTCCGCTAATGTGTCACACCATAAACCAAATCGCAAACGTTGGTTTTCACGCTAAAGTTTGTCCTCCCCATTTCTTCTGGCAACTGAGCATGCATGCTTTATAATTTGTTTACTGGCTACTTATTTTCACGCAAATATAAATGTATTTTACTTATTGTTTCCTTAAATCAGTTCAATTTAAGAACAATAAAGTAGGTCCTGTGAGATGAACATATTTCTTACAAGTTTGCATATTTATCCCCTAATTATTATCAAATAAATATGTAACAAAATAAATACAAGCAGCTACAGCCAAAATAAAAGTCATTACAACTTATTTCCGTTGATAAAATTGGTAAATACTCGTATTGGTAAATACCCAGCGCTTCACAGATAACAAAGCACCAGAGTACAGAACCTTTTATATGAAACTATAATCAAGCCAATATAGCATTTAAATGTGCTGGTCTAACGTAAGACTTATTTAAGAAGAAAATAAGAAATAAAAATATTAAAAAAAAAATTGTATTAAGCTTTGAAAACTAGACATCCTAGACATCACAAAAAAAAACAAGTAGAAACGCTGTAGTCGAGATTCCTCGACAACGAGATACCATGTACCTCTCTTGCCGTTGCCGTGGGAAGGGGTGGGTAAAACTTTAATTGGTCATATNTGGTAAAAATTGGTAAATACTTGTATTGGTAAAAACCCAGCGCTTCACAGATAACAAAGCACCAAAGGTCTAACGTAAGACTTATTTAAGAAGAAAATAAAAAATAAAAATATTAAAAAAAAAAATTGTAAAAAACCTATTTGATTAAGCTTTAAAAAATAATACGACTTAAAAAATAAACAAAAAAATAGAACTGACCCTTTGGAAAGCAAAACTAGAATGAACGTCTGTTGATGAATTGCTAAAACTTCTGTGGAAAATAATCGCAAAAGATGATAACTTTTTTTTCAAGCTATCGTATATCGGAGTATCTGTATCGCCCTCTCGGTATAATCGTTGCCAAGTATAATATATACGTATGCATATTTACAAAAAACCGCTAAGGGTGAAACTAAAGAAATTCTAAATTGCCTTTTTTGCAAAATTAAAATCTAAAAAATAATATTACAATTAACATTGACATATTTTAACATATATCGATATCATAAAATTATCAAGGCCTAAAATAAGTTATCGGCATACATGTCGAGTGAGACTCCTCTCTAGCCGTTCGTTATTGTTTATTTATTTTAGTATTGAAAGAAACCTTAAAGTATCAGAATTTATTGATGCGATTAGAAGAGTTTCCTTTGACCTATTTTCTTGAATAGCATGTTTTTTTTTGCCACCCAACGGCTCCATTATCCTTTGTGCTCCTGTTTTTCCGACAGTTTCGCGATTCATAATTTTTCGTTATCCCATCAACATCATCGGGAACCCCCTTGATGGCGTTCTTTCATGTTTTTCCGACTGCTCTCCTCTGTCAATGGCATGCGAATGCAGCAAATGCAGGCTGCAGCTCCTTCGGACGAGTCCTGCTCCTACTGCGGCCTCGGGTGCTGATGTTTTCAGGCCGGTGTTGTCAGCTTACCACTCTCGGTGAGACGGCAAAAGAATTTTTCAATAAACAAGGCATGCGCAAGTATGTTCTTCGCCTCCGCATTTCCCGCTGTGCTGTTATTGAGGAAATTAATAACGCCGGGCGATGGAAAATTTCGAAGCGTTTTGCGCGTGGCATACTTCCAGGGAGACCGGGCGAAGAATTTTGCACAATAAAGATGACAATTAAGGGGACCAGTATCGCGGGTCAATGTTCAAGTGGTCCTGTCTCAACTGGCCCTGCTCTGCTTCTCCCTTTTAGCTTTTCCATTAGCCAAATGCGGTTCATCCATCACTTGCTGGCAGTGAACCTGATAAATTCAGCGATTTTGCGGGCCGTCAACGGCTTGTATGTGACACATTACGCTCAAGGCTCGCTCAAGCCCTTTGAAAGCTCGAAAAGCAATTAAATAGGCGACTTTCGCCATTCCATACGTACTGATATATGGTGTGCTCGCTTATGCATACACGTGGCATATCTTTAAGCCACACACTCTAATGGCTGTTGCAGGATAATAATTTCCTCGGCTGCTGGCAGCCGTTGGAGCGCCCCTGCGCTCTCATGAGGGCAGTCCTTGGGCATTTAAGCGCTGCTCATTTATCACAAATTTCCCCATTTACCAGGGACTTGTCCGAGTCGGGTAAAATTAATATGCGAAAATAAATTATCTGGCCAAATGAGCAGCGCTTACCGCAGCCGCCAAAGGTTATGCCCCGGGGCGGGGGAATCCCATTTTCACACGCGATCCGCTCAGCTCCGGTTTGGGCCGTTGAACGCTGCAGGCTTTTCAGCTTCATCAGTCACAGCGGAGTGGCGAGCGGCAAACAGCATTCGGCCTTAAATGGCCAAATGGACGGCAGGCAAACAAGGTCGAAACGCATGCGATATCCCGGGTAGCCTACTCCTGGCCGGGTAATTGAATATCGGTCAAGTGTGAAGCGAACGGCAGCTCCGCAAAAGTGGGGTCCGGCTCACCAGCTCGGAAAGCGATAAAAGCCCGGACGGGGCGAAGGCGAAATCGCTACTTTAAGCTGGCAGTTTGCTTAAAGTCCTGCTGGAAAATCGCTTTAATAGGCCCAGCCGAAATCCAATTGTCGGACACAATCCGCGTCAGAGCTCGCTCACGTGCATTGCCGGAGATAATCTCCCCAACAACGAGCCTAATTTGGGCGCATTCATTTGGAAAATTAAAAATTAAATTGCTTGTCTCGCTGCGCACGTCCTGATATGGGGAACATCGTACTGCAGTGCCCCAGCAATAAATCTCATTACCGAGCTACGGGAATAAACAGCTTGTCAACCAAAAAATACAAAATAATAATCCCGAGGTTCTTGAGGAAGATGTCTCCATTTTATTTTTTGAATGGCTGTTGCTAAGCTATCGGTGATTAACAAAAAGAGCTCGCATCGGGACATGAGCCCTCCATTCTGATTGGATAAATTAGTTAGTCCACATGATCAAGTTTCTGCAAAAATTCTATCAGAAAAAAATGCCTAAGCTGACTGGGGCTTCAAATAAATATTTAAATTTTGATTGGATAACGAAGTTATTCGAATTTGAGCCACTGAACAAACAATAAAATAAGAACATTTCCTGCATAAATTGAAGCGTATCAAATGGGCTTTGTGTGAAAACCAATCCCAAATAATCGGACCATAAAAAAGAACAACGTTTCTCGCATAAACACAAATATGTATGTATTTAAATCCAATCGCAACATTCCATCCCGGCGCTACTTCTCTGTAAGCCGAGCTCGCAAGCAATCCATCATAAACCTGTCAGCCGCAATATGCGAAGTGGTTGCGGTTCATCCATCCTCCAACCTACCACCCTCCGGCGCACCATCTTAACCCGTCCTGTTGCGCCATATGCCACATGCCACATACGCCATGCAACCTCCACCTCTAGAATGCGCTGATAAGATTATTGTATAAAGATATTCCACAGAATACGGAGAACAGGGCATTTGCATAGAGGAGGAGCCCGCCTCCATGCCATCGGGAGCAGACTGCCGCCGGGCAAGTGCACGTTTAAATTCTAAATTGTATTTTGTCGACTGCCAGCTGCCGGGCTGCAAATTTGCCTGTAAACACTCCGGCGCCATGGAGCCGGAAAGCAATTGCTTCACGGCGTGCGAGCCGCTGAAATATTAGCCTCGTTTGCTCGGAGTCAGTCGGTTTGCTTGCTCCTTGGCAACAATTTTATGGCCTCTGATTGCATTTCACCTGGTCGCGAGGGGCGGAGCAAATCACTTGGCCTATTGAACATTTTTCGGTCGAATCAGCTGAATAAATATTTAAATACTTGCATGGGTTTAAGCCCGAAATTCTTTTGGTAGTGTAAATGATACGAGCTTTCGCAATCGAGAGCAGCTCCGCTTAGTGTTGCCAACTAATGCGTTTCAAGGGGCAGCAAACCCCCTTCCCGCAGCCCACTTCAAAGCCACACCCTGGCCAATAAAGCATTGGCCAAATCATCGGCATATTGACGCCTACCCACTTAATTGCTCGGCAAACGTTCGTCAATTCATCGCACACCAGATCAAAAAGCAAAGTGGTTCGGGGTTCGAAGTCCAAGGCACAAGAACGGGAACAGGGGCTTTCGGCTTTTTCCTCTCGGCTGAAATAGATTTTTCCCTTTTGCAGCAGCTTCCCTTTTTATGAAGGACCCAAACCGCATCCTCTGGCGACCGCCTCCAATTAGAGTTCTGCTGATTTGGCGCACTTAGCGATAGGCATGTGTTTGTACGCCTCACTGCGGCACGAACAGCAGCAAAGGGATACGGGAATGTGGCGGCGGGGCAGCCATAGCGGCAGCAGACTGTTGTAGAAACCCATTAAGATCATGCTCCATTAATTGAGTTTCCATGAAATCGGCCATGGTCCATGTGTATGGATGGCACTTGTTACTGGGTCTGATTGGGATGGTGTCAAAATTGTGCATGTTCCAAATGGCTTTTGGCCGTCTGTTCGGCCACTGCTTCAACGCCCCCACCATCGCGGCCATCAAATTAAGTTACACTAGCGCAACGCCAAAAGAATCCAGCCGGGAGCCCAAAAGGGGGTACCAGCAGCGAGTGGCAGGCGTGCAGAGTTGGCTTTCTGGGTTACGGGAATTAAATATGCATGGCTATGTTTGGGAGCTCGCTTGCCAAGTGGGCCCCATCACCCCCGCCAGCTATGGGCCGTAATTGTAATTAGCTTCCGCAGAGCAGGCCCAAATCGAATCAGAAGAACAAAGGATCCGAGGGCGTGGCAGATTAGCCGATGGGGGCGGGTTCTAATACGACCAAATGGGCTAGTACTGACGCAGTTTTTGGTAGATAAAGGGCATAAATAATCTGTATATAGCGGGTGTGAATGGGTTACAAACAGTTTAAGTATTCCCTCTAGAGCAGAGAGTTTCTTTAAGCAATTATTGAGCATTTAAATTCCACAGTATTTAATGTGCCTAATACTAAAGAGTTCTTATGAAACCGAATTTCGCTTGTTTACATAATTTCCTACACAAACCGTACATTAAGTAATCATTTTTAGCTTTTGCACGACACTGTTCGCTTAAACATTATTACATTTGGTTCATACTCGTATCTGGTCCTTGGATTACATCCTCAGTTTGTGCCGCAAAACTTTGCCCAGGTCCTGGAACCTAAATGAAGTTTGCGCCCGCACTTAACCAAACCGCAATAAATCAAAACACCTGGTGGGGGTACTTAAGAGCCTCCCAGTGTGACGGCAAAACAATGGTGCGACACGACCAGCTAAACTGATAACTGGCAACTAGCAGGTGGCTAGCGAGAACCGCCTACAAAATACCCTATTTTAAAAAACTTTCCATTAAATTTAATCAATTTACTTAATACGTGTACACTTTATAAGCTATACGAATCGTAAGCAAATATTAAAGCTGTTCTTTATCGGAGTTGTCCATAAATACTCCATAAATACATAAATACTAGTCATACTCTTTATCCGAAATTATAATACTTTGTAATAGTTACAGTTCTCCACTTGGTAAAGAAATATTATTAGGATAAAAGTGTACCACTGCAGTTTTTAGATGCAAAATTATGAAAATGCAAGCAAATTCGACATCCAGCATAAGCACTGACTCCAAAGCCATAGACCAAATGGAAGCGGTAGCAAAGGAGATTTACTCTGCATCCAAGTACTGGCAACCATCACATTTTTTGCTGGCAAACAAAACGTTTGTTTTACGGAAGTTGAACTGCGTGGCGAGCTCCTGGGAAAATGCACAATACAAGCATACCCTCTGTCAGAATGAAACAATGAAGAAAAGCCGGAGCTGTGCGGAATCAAAACTTTTACGGCCCCACAAAATAAACGGAACGGCCAAGAAGTCGATAGGACTACAACAACAATGGGAACAACAGGTGTTCGGCACAGATTCTCAGGCTCACACACACACACGCACACACACTGGCACACCCATAAACACCACGCACACAGGGCCAGGACAATGGGAAATGAAAATGGTGTTGCCTACTTGCCGGCGCGGAGTGGCTTGAATGCATGTTTATCCTGGCGGAGATCTCAGCATTTGTTAACTGCATGCAAAGGACTAAGCAGGAGCCCAGGCGCCAAGAAATGAAAAGTGAAAAAACTTGCGAGCCGAAAAGTTTGTGGCAAGTTTTTTCTTGCACCTCCTTTTCGGGGGCAAGCTGCCTGCCTGCCTGGCCCCGTTGAGTTGGCTGCCAGCAACAAAATGCAGTTAAAAACTTGCAGCCGCAATTCAATTAAAACTTCAATGTAATGCCATGATGGGCGCACACACACACGGCTCCGACTCCGACTCCGGCTTGGTTCTGGCTCTGGCTCTGGCTCCGTCTCCGGGTTCATCTCCTTAGCGATGGAATGACAGCAGCGTGCCAAGTGCCAAGTGGCAAGTGCCTTGGATGGCTTCAAACTTTGTTGTAGTCCCGACCCCAGCTGTCCTCATGTAAACAAACGCCCTGAAGTACGGGGCGGGGGTGGGCGGCAAAAGAGCAGCAAAACAGCCGGCTTTATACTGGGGTTCCCTCACAAAGGATGTGGGGTTTCGGACGCTTGTGAAATATTATCCGCGCCGGCGCCGTGGGTCCCAGGAAATACCTATAAAAGCGGAGGTACGGCTCGTGCCCCAGCAGTTGGTTCGCGGCGTTCCTACGGAAATCTTGGAAAATCGGAGAACAAAGGCGCAGGCTGTTTCGGTCAGAAAGCAAGGCGCATGTGGGTAAACCTCAAACCTCTAACTCCAAACTCTGAACTCCGTTTGAGGTTGTTGTGGTGCAGCGCGTAAAAACTGTAATTAGTGCGTGCTTGTGGAATTCTGAAATTTAATTAGCTGGAAAATACATACTATAAACAAGAGTTGTCCGGGAACGGCGAAAACAGTTGCAGTGCACGAATAATTGTTATTACAAAGCGACCACGAACTAATCTAATTTTCGATGGCAATATAATTAGCATTCAAATCAGATTACCAACCATAACAGCGGTCTGATCTGGAATTAGTTTGGCAAAACACTGTTAATGACAGCTTAAGGGCGATTTAATGAGTGCACATCTAAACCGATTAATGAACTTGTCCCGTGTTACTAACTGAAGTGTCAGTTTTTAATGGGAATTGTAACGCAAGGACCTAGCAGTATCCCTAATAGCCTGAGTGGACCGTGCAATAACATTGAATTTAATTTGTGACCAATTTGTAAAATGGATACCCTTTGAGGAGCTGAACAAACCAGGTAGTTAATGGCATATTCGGGCAAGACAAATAAAACTTTACCAACTTTGGGTTTGCCTGTGCGGCTCCTCAACCGAGCTCAAATATTTTGAGCTGCCTTGTGGCTGACTCTTGAAGATTGATTCATGTGCTCGTACTCGGAGGAAAACGTACTGCGTACGGTTTGTGGTGGCTCTGCCACATGTGTGTGGCATGCTGCTTAATTGCAAGGCAACCCCTTGGCATGGAGCTCACTTTGAGCCATTCCGCAGCCACATTTATTCATATTGTTACAAAATTGCATTGTTAATGGCCGTTGGCAACCGGCAACTGACAGTGGGTGTCCGAAGCCGCTCTCGCCAGCATTTCGTCTGCCAAATGGGTTAATGTGGGTCCCTCGCAAGGGGCACAAGAATGGACGGGCGGGCCATTTGCACCCCCATCGGTTAATGTGCAATCCTTTGTAATGGCGCAACTTTTTGCTTCGTCAGCGTAAAATATCTGCGGTTATCTCTTACCAGCGAATTTCTTTCCGAGATGCAATAAAAATAATCCCAGCATAGATAATGGATAATGGGCCATGGCCCTGGCATAACGGAGGCCCCTCCTCCGTCCTCATGGGAGGACTTTGCATAATTCAATGATTAGGACCCTCAATTGGCGAGTCCCATAGGGCAAGTGCACAGCAAAAAATATGATTATGAAACATCAACACAGCAAAAAATATAATTATGCATCGAAATAAAGTTAAACAAAGACACTTTATTCGGTCAAAATAATAGCAGTGAAACTTTTAAAAGGATACAACAAACTTAAACATTTTTCGAAAAATATTTAAATGATTTATAAATACAAACCCATATTAACTACTGGACATCGTTTTTGCATCGAATTATCCTTATGCATGTAAATAATATTGACAATACGTTACCGAACTCAGAATAATTACCGCAGATATACCTAGATTCACGCCTTATTCTTTTTCTTGGATTTAAAGACATCTATCCCAACATAAACACTGAAATACCTGTATTTATTGAATTTGTGTAATTAAAAGTGTAGTTTCATGTCTGAAAACTGGTTTGTTCAAGCATTGCAACATAATTTAGACATTTCAATAATTATTCAAGTGAAAACATTAAATTTAGGTGCATTTTCTGGGATTACCACAAATTTTAAATAATGATAAAAAGCCACAGGCAAGCTGTACTGCTCGAGTACATGCCATGCAGACACGAGGGCTAATGACGATTTTATCGAGATNATTTAAAGACATCTATCCCAACATAAACACTGAAATACCTGTATTTATTAAATTTGTGTAATTAAAAGTGTAATTTCATGTGTGAAAACTCGTTTATTCAAGCATTGCAACATATTTTATATATTTCAATAATTAATCAAGTGAAAACAATAAATTTAGGTGCATTTTCTGGCATTACCACTCCAAATTTTAAATAAAGATAAAAAGCCACAGGCAAGCTGTACTGCTCGAGTACATGCTATGCAGACACGAGGGCTAATGACGATTTTATCGAGATTGTGTGTTGCATGAAACATATTCTTTAGTGTGGTGGCCCTGTATGCTCAGTCGTTGGGGGGCAGGACCTTTTGGGAGTCGATTGGCTGGTGATGCTGACGGTGGAGCCGAAGCAACCCGGCGAACCCTTCAGAAACACTCATTCGCTGCCGGAACTACCGCCGCAGAAGCAACAACAAGCTGAGGGGCAAACAACAAGAGCAGAGCCGCTTTCATGCCATTAAGTGGCATTATAATTACAATTTGCAGCACGGCCCCACAGGCCCCGGGAATGACAGTGGAAACGGAGAGCCGACCTCGACCGTAAAGTTCGCATTTGAAATGCTCATTAAGCTGGAGGGGAAGAGGCCACTTAAGTCAGCCGGGTTAACGTTTAACTGCTGACGCTTGTCCGGGTCCGGATTTCGAGTATTTGCCGAGGAGTCCACGTCTAATCGGAGCACCCAATTAGCAAATACGCCTGGTAAATAATCCTCTCGGATTTTAATTAATTGCCTCCCCGCCCGACATTGGCGCCAATAATCGACTGCAGGTATATTTTATCTCGCTTCATGCGATAAACTTCCCCTTGTACGACCAAACGATACAGTGCCCCGGCCCGTGTTGACTGAGATTCGGATTTTAAAATTAATTGTGCGCATAAATTTCCCGACGAGCAGCAGTGGCTTCCGCAATGGAGCCGGAGCTTTGTGCCGGATCCGGTGCCGGCAACCTTTTGGCTTTTTGTGCTGGCAATAAATTCGCTTTTGTCTCAAATGAGTTTGCATAATTCAAATAACGAAAATTGAAATATCCCCCACTCTCACCCCCCCTTTGAAATGGGCGACAAATATTTGTTTAGTTATAAATAAGTGGATTTGGTCCAATTTATAATGATTTAAATGTGGCTGGAGATGAAACCATTTGGTTAATTGAGAGGGGATTCCGACGAACCACTCACCAAGTCAAGCCCACCACCACAAGACTGCGAGCAATCAATAAGGCGGGAATTTCCCGGCACCACAGAGAAAATTCTTGTGCAGGAACACCGCATTTATTGATAAAGTTTACCACATCGAGCCGTTAGACATCAATCTGCAGACCCAGTGATTTGCATATTAGACCTGCTGGAATTAAGTATCTTCGAGATATTTCACCCCCACACTCCAAACAATGCCGGCAATAAAGCAAAGCACTTGCCAGATAAAACTATTTAAGCCCAACACCCACACGATTACGCATACGCCCGGTGGCCGCTGCGGATGTGGATGTGTATCCAGCCTCTGCCACAGCTTCAGATTCCGATTCCGAGTCCCCAGACCCTGTTGTTGGGATGACAGCACTATAAAATTAATTTTAAGACATCCCGGGCTTAATCATTCGCACAGATAAAAGGCGACAGTTGTCCCCGAGGATAATTGCGTATGCGTGTGGAACGGCCTGGGACCTGGGAGTCGGTTTGATTCCCACCGTGAGGGTCTGGTGCCTGGAATTTAGGGCACAATTTGGGCACAAAATATTTTTGCTGCTCTGCCTGGCATTTGGCTCGCCACTGCTGGCCAATCCCAAGTTGAAAAACCCGAATAAAGGACCCAAAAAAGGCACCCACTCTGCCACCGTCCCTACCACTTGTTGGGAAGTTGGGCAGCAAACGTGCTGAGCTTTTAAACTCGCCCAGACGGCTGCCACAAGGATGAGGAGAGGAGAGTTTTTCGAACTGGCAGGAGCAGGGGCTATCAGTTTTACGAGTCCTCAGAGAGCCACACTTGTTAAACTCACATCCCGATGCTCACATTGTTGTCAGGCGTGGGACCACTTGGAACATGTCGGAGATTTGCGTGCGCCAACTGCCTTTTGATATTCAATCATCTCGAGTATCGCACCCACAATGGCGTCCCAAACGCACACCCTCCGGATAATCACACAAACTGGCACGGGCACAGGCAGAAGCACAAGCACCCACATTCCAGGAACATGACATTCAACTGGCCTTCAATTTGTTCATAATAATGTCCGCCTATTTTCAAGTGTCACACAGCATGAGCGGAAGCATGTTTTTTGATGTTTCCGCTTCTCCTCGAAATCCCAATCGTCATCGATGTGTGGATTCGATTTTTGACTGGTTCTTCGGTTGTTGCTCCTGCTCCTTGTGTCACAAGCCATAAAACCCGAAAGCTGTACTAATTTCCCTTGATGGGATACCGATGCCCGGGAGGTCTGGGTTGTCGGGTTTCCCGGGGTATTCCCCATCGCCGCTGGTCAGCCGCAAATTCGCGGCAAAGTTCGCCGTCCGGAAGGGGGGACACATAAAATATGCATTCGCCTTATCCGGGTCGACTTTCCGCCTGATTTGCGCCTCTTGCTCCGCGCTCACCTTGTACCGAGATGTCTATTAGGAATTCAAAAGCTTTTAACAGATTGTCGCAGGCAGTAACTTTGCCAATTTGCGAGAAAGTTCAGCCGAGCGCAGTCCGGGCAAAACAAAATGGATTAATGGCAGCAAAGACGGACGGAGGTATAAAAAACAATAACAATTACACTGATTGCCGCCCCCGGAGAATACGCAATTCGAAAAATACTGAAAGTTGGCTGAGTGACGACCCGCCGGTCACCGGAAATGGATTGAAAATCGAAATGGAAATGTTAGCAGCAGCGCTCAGTATACGAGTATCTCCCTGTAACTTGGCTGTTTCACGGCTGACTTGGCTGGCTGGGTGACTTTTTCTGGGCCACGCGGCCAACGACACAGAACAACAATTGAGGGCTCAATTTGGTTCGCCCGCTGCATTTGCATTCGGTTTCATATTCGGTCGGTCGTGTTGTTCATTTCGCATTTCACCCTTGGGCCACAACGGATGCCAAAATATGCATCCCCGCCGGAACCGAGCACAAGCTTTCACAACTTTTTTAGGTCTGCCGGGCAGCCCCGAAGTCCAATGGGGGGGAACCAACATTTATCTCCCGAAACGTTTTGTTGCCGCTTTATTGTTTCAACCAGCAGCAGCAGCAGCAGGGGCAGTAGCAGTAGCAGTAGCAGGGGCAGTCGCAGTCGCAATGGCAGTCTCGGTGCTTATGTGCGTAAAAATTCTATTTGATTGCACGTTCATGTTGTGGACTTAAGGTCCCTCCGATGGCCATTGTTTGCCAGTCAGCTCGCTGCAGAAATATTTAATCTAGATATTTATTTCCTGCACCAGGATATGAAAGCGAAATGCAGAGACGCTGTTGTCCTTGCTGCTGACCCCCGCACCACAGATCCGCAGTTCGGCTCTGGATAGGATTAACTTGGGTTCAGAGTCTTTAAAAACGGGTGGTGGAGCCGTGGGAGCTTTCCAAACTGGTAATAAATTTCTCCGACCACTAAACCATTCAGGTGTCTAAATCATTTAAGTTTGAATAAAACCCATTAATGCGATTTTTTGAAGATGTTCCTAGTGGGCGCAATTATCCATATATCCCTATTAAATGTAACTGTCCCTCAACTACACAAATTGGAATATAAAGAATATCTATGGTTATTAACTTTGATTATTACAAATGCCTTTATTTTCATTTCAATTTAGTTATCCCACAAAACGGAAGAATAAACAATATTTACTTCAATAAAATAACAAGAACTCAGGGCTTACAATTTTCCAGTGATTTACAATTTTTGCTATTTACCATAACCAGCAAACGTTTGTAGATATACTCGGTTTTCAATAGTTGACTCCGGGCTGCGCACGTACCTGTACCTGCTTTAGAATATACATAGAAAATGCAATATAAATCATCTCAGATAGCACTAGGATGCCACTATTATTATGCAAAACCTTGCGCTTTATTTGAATAGAAGTGAAGAGGCTCCAGACCCTCTGTATCCTTTGTCCTTTTGTCATTCCGCATTCCCACCTCAATCACGCTCTATTTTTTGCCCTCCTCCAGACCAATCCCGGCCCCGTTGGATGCCCGTCCTTGGCTGCAAGTGCCTCCGTCCTGGAGAGGAGTGGAGTCCTATGCCCCGGGAATCACAGCCGGAACGTGACTTTAGCCGAAAATAAATTGAGCCACCGCAGCGATAAAGGCAGCTGCTGCCATGCCAACCGGCGAGTGTCTCTAGGACACTCGAACAGATAAAGGATCCATGGCCCGGCCAGCGCCAGGTGCCCCGGCACCCGTAATGAGCGTCGATGTGATCTATCCGCGGCTGCGTCTGCCCTCCCCCTGGCCGCTTCTGCTACTGCTCCTAATCCTGCAGCTCCTGGCAGTCGCGACGCCGGCACCGGCCCCAGCAGCGACCTCTGTCCACTCCAGTCCCCAACGATGTCCGCACAAGGGCATGGCCGAGCTGATTCGCACCAGTCCGGTGATTGTAAAAGCTCTGGCCGCACGACTCTTCTCCGAGGAGCAGCCGGCGCAGGATGCGATTTTAATAACATTAACACCGGAAACCATTTACAAGGGCGCCTCCCTGCTGAAAGTGGCCAACGGTGGTGGCGGGGCTCCCGAGGATGCAATGTCCCCCCACGTCCGGTCCTCCGGTGGCACGAATGGCCGTGCCACTAGCAGCAACAGCAACGGCAGGGGCTCCAACGGCGGAGGCTCCTGGAGCAGCGCTGAATCAGCGTTCCAGTACGAAGGGTAGGTATATTAATGAGCTCCAGCCCGACAGCGCTCCCTTACCTTCGGATTTTGGGTCTGTTCCCCGCAGGCAGCTGAACGCGACCCTTCAGCCGCTGGGGTGCTTCGATGCTAATATGCTGAAAATGCTGCCGGCGGAATTAATTGCCTTTGGCAAACTGCTGCCCGCCACAACATCCGGTGGCGGCGTCCTGGCAGCCCGGCAGTTGCAGCGACCGCCCGCGGGTGGCGCCGCCGATTTGCTGCACATCAGCATCAACGGCCTGCACCGCTGGACGCCACAGTTCGAGAGTCATATCTGGAAGCATTTGGGTAAGTGCCGACATCCTGTGTCCTGTGTCCTGTGTCCTGCTTTTTTGCACTCGAAAACATCAAAGCTGTTTGTGTGCTCATGGTAAAATATTCATTTTAATCAAGTTGGACTAGCTTTGTTCAAATTTAATCTGAAAGCACACACTATCAAATTGTAACAAGAGCCTTTAGCCATGTCAAAACTGGTTTCCACACAATTTCCTTTATTAGTTAAATGAATACGATTATAAATACTCTTTATAAAACCATGATTTATTGGATTAAATAAACACCAACTAATTCAAAATCAATTCCCTTGTCAAAAAGAGCCACACGTTGGAGATTTTTCACAATTTTATTATAAATTTTATAGTTTAGCACAATCTGTAGTAAGTGAAATTATAGGTACTCTCAAAAAGTGTTTGTCCAAATGTTATTGGACAAGAAAAAGCGCTGCATAGTTCTTCAATCACACAGAATGTATAGGCACGAAAAGGGTATTTATTGTGTTTTCCCCTGTGCACTTGTCCTGTCCGTATTCTTTGACCCCCTGCCTGGTATGTTGTGCACCCAAGGTTTTGAACCTTTTCAATTGAAACGGAAAGATGTGTAGAAAGCCAACACATTCGTCCCTTTAATTAAATTTTTGTGACATTTGAATAAAGTCCTCATGCAGACAAATATTGACATCCTCTCCTTATAAATTAAGGCATTGTGCATAGTTCTTTAATCACACCGAATGTATAAGCACGTAAGGGGTATTTATTGTGTTTTTTTTCCAGTGCACTTGTCCTGTCCGCATTCGATGACCCCCTCGTGTCCTGCCTGGTCATCCTGGGCTGACTTCCGTTACTTAATCGCATTTCGCTTGTTAGTTGTTGCATTGTTGAGCAAATCGCTCCGGTCGGATGTTTGCCGGGTATTGGATGAAGCCGGCGGGATAGAGTTTCCAAATCGAGAGGAGCCTTGGTCAGGCCGTGCTCGGCTTGGGCAATCAGTGGTAATTGGCCCTCGAGGGCCGTGCACGCAGCCCACAGCTCGAATATCGCAGCATAATTGCAGTGGACTTGGTTATTTAAAGCCGCTTACAGTCCCATTGCCAGCGGCATTTTGAGTAACTCGTACACTTAAAATTCCGCTATTCATTCATTTGGCTTATTCGCCGGTCCGCTGTGACTTCATGAGCACAGCTGGGAGATTAATCTTTGATGAAGATTGATAGCAATCGGCGCCCGGCCAACGAACCAGCCAACAGTCTGCCGGAGGTGACGCTTCCGCAAGGGCCAGGGAAAATAAAAACAAAATACAGTAGAGTGGAATAAAATAAAAAGGAACCTTTTCGATGACGCAGCAGATGTCACCCTTTGGGGACGGGGACTGGGAGCAGTGGCAGAAGGGGAAGAAGCATCCGAAGGAAGGCTTTTGAAGCTGCCTGGCTGCACCACTCGAGGGAAGCAACACTTGACTTTTGTGTCAAGCGGCCGGGCGCCCATCGAGGATCTGCCGTGAATTGTGCGGCAAGCCTTGCAAGAGTCCTCAAGTCCAGCGAACAAGCAACTAGGAGCCACAACATTTTTACCACAATGCCTTAATTTAAAAGGAGAGGATGTCAATATTTGATTGCATGAGGACTTTATTCAAATGACACAAAAATTTTATTAAAGGGACGAATGTGTGGGCTTTTTACACATCTTTCCGTTTCAATTTAAAAGGTTCAAAGGAAATATTTGTTGGGTGGAAAAAAACCTTGGGTAAATAGTTTTTTGCTAAACGTTTATATGTGTTTTTTTTTTAATTTTTTTTAAACTGGAAATTGGTTTACAATTATTAATGCAGATAATTACGCTATAGTTGACTGGTTTTGTCGCTTTCCTTAAATAAATTGCGTATAATGTATAACACATAATGAGACAGGCGACGAAAAAAAGTTCGCTAATGCAATGTACAATCACAAATTAAAGTGCATATTAAAGTCTTTTGTTATTCACCCTCATTAACGCTCTGCAAACAATCGACAATCAATGGCAGGCTGGGACGACTGGAGCGACTTCACCCTGTGCAGCGTCACCTGCGGGCAGGGGGTGCAGCAGCGCTTCCGCCGCTGTCTCCTCGACAATCCGCTGGTGGACATCAACATGAACATGAATCTGGAGAACGATGACGAGGATGTGGACGAGGACCAAGACAGGGATGGGGCTGGGGCTGGGGAGGCGGAAGCCGATGAGGCCGCAAACGAGCTGGCCAAGGAGGCGAGCAACGATGCCAGGCCGGAAGGGGCGGACACTTTCGGTGACGGTAATAACGAGCTCCTGGCCGATGACGAGTACGAAAACGGGCTGCTCATAATGCGAGCCTCCTCAAGCGATGAGGCGATGCAGAAAATGGACCCAGCAACGGAGTCGCCGGCCAGAGGCCGTTCCGAACTCCGGCCACCTGGCCCCAAGGGAGAAACAAGCGGCGGTAATGAAGCGCCGGCAAAAGCAGCAACCGACGACGAAAGTGTCAGGTTCGTGCTGAGTGCACACAATGGACAGAATGGGGCCGCCAGTGCCGCCGGAACTGGAGATGGAGCTGGAGCTGGTGCTGAACTGGGGGCCAGGAAGACACGTGCCAGCAATCAGCGCAAGAAGCGCAAGCCTACCAAGAGCGTGGCCCTGTCCACGCTCCTCTGCGAGGGATACAACATCGAGCAACGCAACTGCAACAGTTTCGAGTGCAGCGGTGAGTGAAACCACAAAAACTCATCCATATTTTAGATGATTTAGTTTGGTTTTTTGCTTGAATATCCTATGGCATACATTTCAATTTAAATCAAATTTAACCAAACGCTAAATATCGATGAGATATTTGTTGCAGCTGTTTGAATTTTAATTTGATTTCCATCACTAAAAACAATCAATTTTATCTGATTTATAGAATCTCTAAAGTTAGATCAAACTTAGTTAATGACTAACTTGCATTACAATCATCCTCATTTTCAGATGACATCAGTGATCTGCTTAAGTTCTACAAGAAGCTACCCCCCGGAGAGGATCTGCCCACACAGTCCTCGGATGCATCCATTGCCTCTTCCTATTCCGATCCGTACTCGAATGCGGATCTCACCACAGCAGGCGGAATGGGCCCTGCCCTAGCGCCCACTCCCTCGACGCCCTTCAACATGGGCTACATCCGGAGCTGGAGGAACCTGCTAAACTTCACCCTGATGGTCACGCTGCGAGCAAAGGTGCGGGCACTGCTAGCGCTTAATGGAATCGAAACCTTATTTAGGATGTTATTATATTTTATGTGGTTATTGCAGAACGACACAAAGAGCACGGCCACCATTTTCTCCATACGCAATGCCACCCACAATCTGTATCTGGAGGCCTGCAAGGACGGACTGCGTTTGTACCTCGAGCGCGACAATACGACGGAAATGTTGCCGGTGAAATTCAATTTATACGATTATCGCTGGCATCAAGTGGCCATCAGGTGGGTGGTATTCGATGGGACGGTGCGTTGGGGGCGACTGTTGTGTGGTGTAGGGCGGCATGGTGTGGTGGCAGCGGTGCACCCATGTGGTGGTGATTGGCAATCACTGTCACTGCGTGCTAGTGGCACTCACTTCGATCCGATGGCCAACGCAGTTGGCACTTTCGTTTATTTGCATTTTCAATTTATTAGCATAAATGTTTGTGCCATGAAACGCACACACTCGCAAATACTTGACACACATGCAAATAGTGGGCGCTTCAAGAGCCTGCACATGAATATCGAAGGCCTTTTTGTCGCTTTCTGCTTTTTGCTTTTTGCATTTTGCTGTTTTTCTGCTTTTGCCAACGACACACAGCCAAATTGACACTCGGTTCAAGTGGGCGCCATTTGTCATCGGCCGTCGGCACATTTCTCACTGTCACAGTGTGTATGTTGTGGGGCACAGGCACAGGCACAGTCCCAGGCATTGGCACGCACAACATAACACCCACCCACCGACCGACCGACCGACTGACGCACTAACAATTCGAGTGTGTACCAATATGTGTCCCCGGGTATATTTTAATTATTTGCGAATAGCTCACTTTACCATTATTGTTTTGCTGTTGTTTTCATCCCATATGCAGCATACAGAACGGCGATTTCATATCGATTTACGTGGATTGCGCGTGGACAAACAGTTTTGTCGTCTCCAAGCGACTGTACACATTGCCCGTGGATGCGGATGTGGAAATTGGACGCGGCTTTAATGTGAGTACAGAGACTCTATCGAATTTCCCCAGGGAGTCCCTTCTAGAGTGATGCAAGCTATCGTTAATATATAGGTATCGCTTTCCCCCAAACCAAACGATCAAGGGGTACTGAATTCGTACGAACAGGCAAAAGGGAGCTTTTACGACTTGATCGGCTTCAACAGACAAATCGATCTAGCCATGTCCGTATGTCCGTGTAAGCACCATAATCTTGGAGATTATAATAGATAGAGAAAAATATTAGCGTATTCAGAATAGTGTGATACCCGCACGCCTCCGTATTTATTTCTGCAAGGTCCTTGATATTTATAATTTATCCCAGCTATCCTCATTCGACCATGAATACTTCATTTAACTGAAAAGCATATCTGTAAACACTGCAAGGACTCGGCATTCAGGATGGCTTTTCTGCATGCCGGCGATAAAGCAAACGCCGCGCTGTGTGAGCACAATCCAAATTAAACAATTATTGGCAGATAATTACGGACTTTATGCGCATTAACTTTCGCTTTCGCTTTTTTCCTTGGCAGGGGGAGCTGCAGCAACTGCTCATCCTGCCGGAGCACCAGGAGCGGCTGCAGTGCAGCACCAAGCGCACCTCCATCAACGAGGTGAAGCGCTACATCATCGACACTTTCATCGAGGACTACGGCGGCAACTGAGGCGTGTGAATACATTAAACATGTATATTTATAAAAGTATAAACGGATGAGCAGGAGGTGGTCGGTCATGGCCACAAGCCAAACGTCAGACCACAATTGATGCCAATCGACCGAAAGCCACTGAATATTCATGCACACGAACGTATATGTATTGGTGTGCATATATCATATCCTGGCAAATTCACACACAAATCCGATTACAAATTCACCAAATCAAAACTGCATAGATTTATGATTATTCATTTCATTTGCATATAGCGCACGCAGACACGTGTATGGGCAAAAAATGTAGTTGCAACTATACACAATAATATTCCGCATACGCCATGTGATTTATGCGGCAGCCATAAGCGCATTCCAACCTGGAGTGTCATATCCGATTGTAAACACGTTAGCGGCGCAATATTTCATAGATATTGGCACAGATATTGACCATCGGCCGGGGAATGTGTTCGGTATTTGTAATAATTAAGCTAATTTGACGGAATACAATAATTGTAAAACCAAAAAATGGCTGCAATTTGCAATTAAGAGCAAAGTGGCAGCCAGAAGATCAAATATAGCATAACAATGTATATGGTAAAAATAACAATGTTTTTTCTTCTGCACTGTGGCATTCTTTAACCCTGACTTTAGCGGGAGTCCTCTGAATTTGAATATGCAAATGAGGGGCGTATTGTTTGCTCAACCGGGCCCCGACAAGAGTGGACAAGCCATCACTGGATGGCCAGACAGGCGTGACTGTCACTTTTGTGGGTTTTGTGCATTCGAGTGCGCTTCGCTAATTTGACAAAGGATCAACTTGTACAGTCAGCCGAGCCTAGTTAGGTAAACCCAGATACAGTGCCCAGAATACGAGTATACTATACCGAAATATATGTGCGCATAGAGCCGGGGAAAACAGCAGCCTCACCTACCTAAATTCATAATTTCCCCTTGGCGGGAAAGAAACCAGACGGTCGGTTTCCGTTTGCCGAGTTTGCTTTCAGTCTCTGGCCCGTAAATAACCTCCGAGATGCATCCTCCGGAGGTGCTCTTTCCCTTTGCAACTTCACCACTCCTTCTCCCCACATTTTCCTCCATATCATTGGCAATTTCATGGCTTTGCGTGAAAATGTTGCCGCGCTTGGCAAGTTGAATGCAGGCGACAGTCGGTGGAGACATTGATGAATTTCCTGTCGCATCCTTGGCGCTCCGCCTGTCAGCCAGGTGGCTCCGCACCCCCTGCTCCAGCTCCGAAACCAGCTCGACAACGTCAAATAAACACCTCCTTCTCCGCAAACCACCAAGCCGTCGTCTATTGTGACTTAATAACTTCTACTCACGTCATCATGGTGCATTGAACCGTGAATTACGAACTGCGCGGATGGGACGGGGATTTCCTCACCACTCCTCAACAAAATATGGAAATAAAATGAAACCGCATTGAATGCGAGTGCAATTGCATCTAAATTTACCGGGAAAAGTTGTCCCCGTTGCTTTTTAATTCAGTCGGTGCGGCATACATATTTTGCAGCCAGAAGCTAGCTTCATATGTTGCAATTAGTCGCAGAATGTTGGAAATTCGATGCAGAAAAAAAAATTGGCACAAACGATGCCATCTCAACCGTTGAAAATTTAATGAAATGTATCTGCGAGCCGCGCCAAAGCTTAAATGCATAAATTTTATACCTTGGCTGGGGCGGACATAAATCTCGGCAGCCGTTTGTTTCTGAACACTTTCGCGCCACATGTTGCACTTGTTGTGCAGCTCAGTGTCCCAGAAAGGGCCAACGTAAATCTTTCAGATTCCTTTCGTTCCTTTGGTGGCAACGAGAAAGTGTGACGCCCTATCTTGGATGCCTTTGGACGCTGGCTAAAACTGCAATGGGGCCAAAACTTTCGTTGGGGCTTTAAAGAAAACGCGACAACGATGCGCCATTCATTTAAAAGCAGCAGAAATGCGAACATTATGCCAAAAGCATGTGCGTACAAGTGTAATTTTATTTATTTATGAGTGCTCCTGAGGCAGTAGTATTACACGGCTTCCGCTCAAGCATTTAAATTGGCTTGCATTTGCACGGCTTCTTGGGTTATAAATAAATAAATGAGCAACCTGGTTGGATGCGAGTGATGATGCTTCCTCTAGAAACACTAAATTAGTATGCAAATTTTTATTAATATTATAACAAGATATGCTTATCACAATTTAATTCACAATCAAACATAAGTTCGCCTTTAATATTTGCATTTCCTTACAAAGCATTTGATAATTTGGTCCTGCAACATCAACTGCAAGTTTATAAATCTTGTTTAAAGGGGATTTCCGGCTAATAGAGCTTAGCCTGAAACCCTTTGAAAAGGTTACAAAAGGACAAAGCACCATTTTATGCTATTTGGACAATGCAATTCGGACGTGACATGTGCACCCAGATCAACTCCGCAACCCCACCCACCCAACAATACGGCCATTCATTGAACATCGCCAATCCGAGCCCGAATGCGAGCCGGAATCCAGGATGGCCAAAGGCCATGGCCATGACAGTCTACCAGCGCGGGTGGAGATGCTCTCATGGCTCGCCGCAGGATCCGTATAAATGCCTTTATTTGTGGAGGTCAAACAAAATGAACTGGGACAATATTGATACAGCTGGCATCGGAGGGCCGGGCTCAATTGTATTGTGGTCCGGAGACTGTGACCCCCCTTAAAGTCTGGCCGCCAGCCGTCACTGCTAACTGGCTTTTGTTTCCGCAGTTCATCGCACCCCTCCCTACCATCAGGACCTATAGCGAAGCAGCTTCATTAACCTAAGCCGCAAAAGTTTAACGAAGGATTAACTCGTCTATTGAATGAAATACGAACATTTTTTTGTCAAAGTTGCCGTTCTTCAGAATGTGCGAGTTTACATTTAATTGGGACGAGTGTGTCCACACTGGCAACTAATGGGCTTAAAGGATTTTCCGTGTATCACTTGAACAAGTAATGTGCACGGCGAATGGGACAGGGATCAAATGTGCATACTTGAGCACACAATGAAATTCGTTAGTCATAACAAGTTATTAATTTTAAAGGTGCAAACATCGTATATCGTATAGATGCAAACATCGTATATCTAGGGTTGCTTAAAAAACAAAAAATTTTAATGCGATATAAGCATTCGATACAGAAAAGAAGCCTTTTGCCGAAAATTCAATACCATAACAACGTTTGGCCTGACAAGCTACTTTTAAATGTAAAAATAACGAGTCCCTTACATCGAACACAACCAGTCTGAGAAAATTCGTCAGATTGAACGATCAGAAAGATGCCGAGAGGCAAGTTCGTTAACCATAAGGGCGGCAGTCGCCACTTTTCTTCGCCCGAGGAGCTCAAGCAGGAGTTGGAGAAGATCAAGGCAAAGTCCAGTGGTAGTGATAGCGAGGGCGAGGCCTCCGGAACGGCTGCCACCACATCCAAGCCGAAGAAAGTTGCTGCTCCGAAGAATCTCCGGGATCCTGCTTCGGGATCGGATTCCGAGCAAAAATCCGATGACGACTCCGAGGCGGAGGACAAGGATGCCAAGAAGGGCGTTACCTCTCTCATCGATATCGAAAACCCGAATCGTATGAAAAAGAAGACGCCACCGAAGCTCTCGTTACTGGATACGGAGGATTCGAAGCCGGAGATGTCGCGCCGCCAACGGGAGCAGCTCGAGAAGCAAAAGGCGCGCCAGCGCTACGAGAAGCTCCATGCCCAGGGCAAGACTGCCGAGGCCAAGTCCGATCTTGCCAGGCTGGCACTCATCCGGCAGCAACGCGAGGAGGCCGCTGCCAAACGTGAGGCTGAAAAGAAGGCTGTAGAGGACAGCAAGAAGCCGGAAGCCAGTCGATTCAAAATTGTATAGTTACATTTAGCTTGCCAGACCAAACCACCACTATATTTCGACTTTCTCAAATATTTAATATACATCAACTTGTATAATGACCGATTAGCGCATACCAATATTTGTTTTATTTGAATACGGTTCACAATTGATTATTTTTTTTATTAAGCTATAAACAGAGGGACAGAATATTCATAGGCGTAACAAATGATCGAATCAGGTCTCAGAGCACATCCATCTTTATAACATATACTTATTATAATCCTAAGAGATTTGACATAGTTATAGTCGAAATGTTTGCTGCACTAAAATCTATGTTTGATTTTTAATTGGATTTGATCATAGCATTTTTCTGCGCAGAATCATATGATATAAATTCTGCTCTGCACTGAGTTATATGTTATTAAAAAAAAATAATAATAGCATTAAACTATGAAACCAAATAATATTCGAGTTTGTCATTCAAGTTTCTTTTCATTCAGCACTTGAAATTACCGCCAAACAGGTAGACCGTGGTCCATCCCTACAATACCGCCAACTATCGGATGGCCAAATTTTAAAACTATCGATTCGCAAGGAATTTTTAAAAGTTAGGCGCGGGCGGGTCGGCCTTGCGTATTATTTCTGGTTTTTATGTATTGGGTTCAACTTTACGGCACTCGTTGCCGCAAAATGGCATGCGGCTCCAAGGCCGTTTTAAATTGGATGCGCGGACAGAGCATGGCGATAGCGGACAGCAGTCACGGATTCCGACTTCGAGTTGGCAGGCCGGGAACGGGCCCGGGGTGTCCCCTTGTTGCGCCGCCCTCGCATCGTACGCTCTGCACGAAGACAACAATCGGATTCCGGCAACAAATGGACCACACAATACCGCCCAAGGAGTTCAAGTGGACGCCTGGCCATCTAATCAACGAGACATACAAGTTGGGCGACAACGGTCATGTCTGCATGGTGCTAAACCGGGAGATCCAGGTGCCAGCGCACGTGGTTAGATTGCTCTGGAAGAATGGTAACTGACCCCAAAGACAAACGTTCGTAACTCTAGGTTTTTCCCCAACCAATGTTGTTGCAGTGCGCGGGAACCGATTTGCAAACAGAAACCCATTCCAAATTTTCTCTTGGGTTGTTGTGAAAAAGAATAGCTTATCTGGGGGTCGGTTGACCTTTATTTTGGGCGACAACTAAAAGCTAAGGATGGTAGGCAATTCCTGTAGTTACCTAAGAATATGTAATTATTGTTTTAGCGATCTCTAAAGTTATCTTTAAGCGAGATAGATATTCACATATAGATCTTGGCACTACAAGTTGCAATTATCGATTTTTCTGAACGCTCATTAACATTTGTGCATTTAGTGCATTTAAATATTTTTATTGATTGTTCCTGGGTATCCTTTAAATTCTACAATATTTTAATGATCTTTCCTACATTGCAGCTGCCGTACGCTGTGCCGTAGACGGCGGATCGAACCACTGGCGGAATTTTATTGTGGGACAGGCAATTGCAAAGAAAGCTAGCGGAAGCAAGGAGGCACTGCCAATTGAACCACTCGACGTGATAACGGGTGACTTTGACTCGATCACTGAGGAGACGGTGGAGTTCTTCAAAACGACCCCGAAAATCCACACGCCCGACCAGGATGCTACAGACTTCACTAAGGCCATTTCCGTGCTTCAGCCGGTTATGGCGCAACGAAAGATCCGCGATGTGGTGGTCTTCCACGACACGTCCGGCCGATTGGACCACGTAATGGCCAACCTGAATACGCTGTACAAAATGCAGAAGGACAACTGCAATGTGTTCCTGGTCAGCGGCGACTCGATCACGTGGCTGCTGCGGCCCGGAAAGCATACCATAAAGGTCCCCATCGATATGGTGTCCAAACAGCGATGGTGTTCCCTCATGCCCGTGGGCACAACGGCACACAATGTCACGACCTCGGGCCTCAAGTGGAATCTATGTTGGTTTGCCTAGCATCTCTCACCTAGCACTTATCAATTAACCGAAGCAATCTCTCTCTTTTGAAGATCACGCACAAATGGACTTTGGCGGAATGGTGAGCACCTCGAACACGTATGCCACGGAGTTTGTGCAGGTGGAGACGGACGCCAACCTTATCTGGTCTATGGGTGCCTACGATTTTGAGGACAAGGTGCGACAAACTGTTAGTTCGTGAGACGCTACTAGAGGTAACAATTAATTAAGTTAGGAGACACCATTGTTGTACAATTTTGTAGCCGAAGTTGGATCCTTTTGTTTTTAATGAGGTTGTTATGAAACGAAAGAAAGGTTTGTGTAAAAAATCCAGTGTAAACTCTAAATCGTTACAGTATATCTAACCATAGCTTGGCTGTTTAATTTTAAAAATGCAATCCGAAGGTTTTAGCACAAACCCAATCTGAAATCCATGGCGAAATAAAATACCCTGTTGTTTTATATTTAAATTTAAAAAACGACGTTAAACAAACCCTTTATCAAAAAGCACGAAACAGAAACTATTGAGTTGTTACTTTTGCCCTGGCAGCGGCATTAGATCGAAGCCTGCACTGCTCCCCGTTCTCTTGGAGGTCCACCCGGACGAGGAGGTGGCCGAGGACCCCGCTGCACCGCCTCGTTTGCTGCCCGCCCTGCCACCACGCCCGCCCCTGGCTGCCGAGGTCCTTTTGGCCGCCGGCGAGGCTGTGGAGGATTTGTACCGCTTGCTGGCCCCGGCTTTGAATATCTTTTTCCGCTTGCCTGCACGAAAACTGTTGAAACCGCCGCTGGCAGACGCTCCCTGAGCGGCCACCGCACTGTCCCAGTCCACGCTGTCATTGTGACTGTTCCAGCCCGACGCCTGTGGCTTCTGGGCCGCCTTCTGGGACTTTTGGGGCTTCTTGGTGGCCTGCTCCTCTTCCTCGTCCAAGACAGCCTGCATTAGCAGCTTCTCGGAGGCGTAGTTTGAGGTAATCTCCAGCAGCTTGGCACCGTACTTGTCGTAGTTCGCCTTGGTCACGTGGGGAATACTGCACATGTCCTTCTCGGTCACTGGCAGTGTTTCGGCCATGCTCTTCAGCGCCTGGATGTTCATAATACTGGCCATGGTCACGTTCCTCTGGCTCGCAATGGTTCGGCACAGGTCCAGGAGATCCGCGTAGCAGCGCTCGTGTATCTCTCGCATCTCGGACTTTCCTTCGCTGCTGCCGGCCGCTCCTGAATCAGAAACGGAGGCGACCGCCGACTTGCCTTCTTTTTTGGTCACCACAAAATCGAAACTGGGCGTGCCCTCCATCAACTTGCTGATGCCATTGCCCAAAAACAAGTAGGCTTGAGGGTAATCGTTGGCGAATATAAGATCTTCTCTCAGGAATCCATCAATGATCATCTTGCGCAGCAGCCTCTGAATGTCGTTCTTGTCCCAATCCTTCAGGGCACCGTGGTGCGGCGAATTGTTGTGCCCAAAATCCACAATCTTCTTGATCTTGGAACCCTTAAGAACATCGGCTATGTGCAGCAGCGTGAAACGGGACCTGCCACTGCACAGATCCTTGACAGCCCGCGCCGCTTTCCGTGCATAGTCCAGAGCGTCCACGGACCGATAGGATCGCTTGTTCAGACAGTTGTCGCAGGCGGTTTGCTTGTTTTCCAGACACTGTTCGCTGGTGAAGTGCTCGCCAAAGTAGTCCAGTTGCTGGGCTCTTCTGCAGTCCAACAGGTTTTCGCAGTACCCAACAATCCGATACAGGTTGTCAATGTGCATCTTCTTCACATTGTACTGGAGTGCTTTGTCACCTGTAAGATCGAAAGTACATTTTTGAAGTCTTATTTCAAACTCCCCCCCTCATTCGGCACACTAACCGTCTAGCATCTTCTTTATCCTCAACATGTCCGCATAATTGTAGTACAGAATGCAATCGGCGGGGTCGCCGTCTCTTCCCGCTCGACCCGCTTCCTGGTAGTAGCCCTCTATTGACTTGGGCAGCGAATAGTGCAAAACGAAGCGGACGTCCGGCTTGTCGATGCCCATGCCAAAGGCGATGGTCGCGCAGATCACACGCAGCTTTCCGGTAAGCCAATCCTTTTGACGACTCTCCCGCTCGCTGTCCGTGAGCCCGGCATGGTAGGCCACCGCCCGAACACCTTCCTTGCACATCTTCTTGGACACATCGTCGCATTCCTTGCGGGACAGACAGTAGATAATTCCACTCGAGTGAGCCGGCTTGCTGCGAATGTAACTACTGATGTCGTCCAGCGTTGAGGCGCCCTTCTTTGGCAGCACCTTGTAGCGCAGGTTGCTGCGATTGAAGCTGGACAAAAACCACTTGCAGTGCTTCAGATTCAACTGGGCCAGGATATCCAGGCGTACTCTCGGCGTGGCAGTGGCCGTCAGGGCGATTGTGGGCACGTTGGGGAAGCGCTTTTTCAGGATGCCGAGCTTCTTGTAATCCGGCCGGAAGTCATGGCCCCACTGGGACACACAATGAGCTTCGTCTATCACAAAGCGACTGAGGCAATTGTTGGCGCTTAGGGTGTCCAGTGTGTCCTGGAAGCGAGGCGAACTGCTGATCTTCTCGGGCGTCACGTAGAGCAGTTTCACCATTGGCGGCTGCGCTTCCAGGTCCCGGAAAATGGCCATGGCATCGGCTGCCTTTTGCTCGCCCGACAAGCTCTTTGCACAGATCTACAAAACCGAAAAATCAACATTGGGGTGCCTGGAAACCCTCGAAAACCATTGTACTTACATCCAAGGAGGCCAGCTTGCTGATCTGATCGAATATCAGCGACTTGAGGGGGCTGATCACAATGGTGACTCCCTCGGTCAGAATGGCTGGCAACTGGTAGCACAGGGACTTTCCTCCGCCCGTGGGCATCAGCACAAAGCAGTCGTTGCCCAACAGAGTGGCGTTGATCACCTGCAGCTGGTTGGGCCGGAAGCTCTTCAGACCAAAGCTGTAGCTCAAGCCGTGCATGAGCCGAGTGGAGTGGCCAAAGTTGAGGCCATCGAACTCCCCGGTAATGCCGTCATTGTGAACGTTCGAGTGGAAGTTCCCGGACAACTGCTGCGTGTCCCTGGCAACGGGCTTTGCCGGCAGCAAACTGCTCGAACTGCAGCTGGGCTTGGTGCTTAGATCGCTCAGATTGGCCGCCGCCTGCGAGTGCATTTGCTCGAACATGGCTTCGTCGTACTCGGGAAAGCCATCGTCATCCAGGGCGGCAGGCTTGGGAGGCTCTTTAGTGGACTTTACTTGCACGCTCTCAAAGTCCTTGTAGCCGTAGCCACTGTACTCGGACTTGCGCCCCTTCATCTCCTGGTGCTCGTTCTCGATCTCCGCCAACAGACCCTCCAAATCGTCGTCGTCATCGTCCCCCTGCTGTGTGGGCTGAATCCTCTGCTCTTCCTCCAGGTCCTCGTCCAGCAGAATGCTTTGCGCCAAGTAATCATCCGGTTCCTCGCACAGATCGTGGATGAGCTCCTCGCGCTTTCGCAGCGTATCGAACTTCTGCGCACGAGGCGAGAAATCAGGTTCCTCGCGCAGATACTGAGCTAAATTCTCCTGCTTGGGCGGCTGTTTGGAGTCTTTAGGCTTTGCCACGGGTGAGTACTCATCAGGTTCCCCGCACAGGTCGTGAATGTAGTTCTCCCGCTTGGGCGGCTCATAGCAATCCTTCGGCGTCGGCTGGGGAGAGAAATCGTCGGGATCCCCACACAAATCGTGGATCAAAGAGCGTCTGTTCAGCGGCTTTTCCTCCTTCAGCTCCGTCGGAGTTGGCATCAGCTTGGACATGGACAAAATGCTTACGCGGTTTCTGTTGTTTTCCGCCTCCATCTCCATCTCCTCCAGCTCGAGAGCCTCCTGCTCAGCCTTCTGCCGGCTCTCCGACCTGTCCAGCGTGTTCTGCAGCAGCTGAGTCCTCGCCTTGAACTTCTGCCGCATCACCTTTAGCTTCAGGAAGGTGTTTGGCTGGAATCCGGATATTTCGTTGAAGTGCATGGCGGGAATCTGGTCGATCAGACAGCAATACTTCTCCATCAGCTCCACGTAGGTGGTGCGAAAGAAGCCCAGGCTGCTCTTCAAGGCCTCTGTGCTCTGTTTGTTCGGGTCGAGGCTAAAGTTGTCGTTCTGCGCCAGATGGCGCAGATAATCGGCCAGCGAATTGTCAAAGGCCACGCTCAGTCGGGGTTTCGGGGGAACCACTGTCGGGCACGAAGAGGGGGAGGTGTCCGGGTAGGTCGAAGACAAGGATTGATCGTTTTTTTTTTCATTCGCCGACCCCAGTTTGTGGCCCGCCTCCGTATCCGGCTTCGCTTTGGGCTCACACTTTTTGGGAGAACTCCATTTTATAGAGGACTTTGTCTTCGCGAATATATCCGTATCGGCAGGCTCTAAGGCACAGGAGTGGGTGGGCTTTGTCGGCAGTTCTTCGGGAGAATCAAAGAAAAAGTTCTTCACCGTTGGGAACTTTATATCATCGAAAATAGGGGACTCTGATAGAGCGCGGTATGTTTGTGGCCTCTCTTCCTTGGGCGCTTTGTTAAACGCAAATCTTTTAGACTTTTCCGCCGTATCCGCCGCAGGCGGAGAGTCCGGAAGTGTGAGCAGCGAGTGCTTTTTTTCCGGGCTGTCCAGGAAGAATGTGTCGATCGGAGACTGGTTTTTGGGTGGCGGCAGCTTCTTGGAGATGTCCTCCGGCTTCTTGACAGCTAAACCCGCCAGCGGCGACTGCGAGACACTGGAATATGTGTACTTTTTGATGTGCTTGCTGTTCTCCTTGGCCTTCGTGGTAGCTTCCTCGTCCGACGACGAGGAGTCCAGAAAAATTGGATTGCAGACGGTCCGGGGCTTGCTTCGCACATTGGTCACTGCAATTGGGACGCCCTATAATCCCATATCATCGGATTGAATCGAATCTCGTTACCTTTCTTCGGCTGACTCTGCGAATCCTTGGTGTCATCCAAGCCAATGAAGCTGCTGAGCGTGAGCTGCTTCCGCGGCGCTGTTGCTTTTTTCGACATGACGCTCTGCGTTTCATTCAGACAACAAAAATAACCTAAAGCAACAAATCTAAACAAAACAATTTAAGACGAATTCGCTATAAAAACGCGCGCAAAGTCAACGAAAACAATGCAAAGTTGTGCCAGTGTTACCAGATTTGGTAAGCCAGAAGGAACTAAAGGTGGGTACTTTACATAAAGATATAAATTAATGCGAACAAGTATGTTATTTAGGGTTAAGCTTACGGCCCGCTTTTTTTTAATTTAAAATGATGGGTATTTTTCTATGTAATGTTATGTTCAGTGTCTACTAATTTTATTTTTACGTTACTAATTATGTATAGGTATATGTATTTTATTTTGTATTTGTGCTTAATCCATTAATATTTACATTAACTTGAACAAAAACCATTTAACAAATTTATATTTATTTATTTATATTTATATTTTACCCTTTTTTTGCTTTTGTCACTATTACAAATTTTAAAATTTAACAAAAACAAGAAGAATTAAGGCTTTAAAATCCTAAAGTTTCATTCTAATAATCACTATTTAAGGCAACAGTTTTTAATAAAGCAGTCATGTATATATGTATTTGGTTTAAACACTGCAAATATTGCTTTAATAGACTTGATGGAGTTTACCTTCCCATTTATTTTAAACCACTCCCATTGACTTTTACCTTTGGGATTACCATACTGAACACGCACTGCTTGTTGGGTGGGTATCTCAATCTGGCTGCAAAACTGCAAGCTTGGCAACGCGAACGAACCAAACAGCTGATTTAGGGCTACATGCTTTCAGCAGCACTCTTCCTCTTGTTCCCCGGGTAATTCAAATCCAAACAACTCGCAAAGCGTGGCCTGGCAAAGAGCATCACAAGTATTATGCACACGTAGTTGCCTTATATTAAGGGTTTTGGACCTTATATTAAGGGTGTTGATTTAACAAAACCTCTTTTAACAACCAATTGTAGCTATAGAATTTTAACACCTTCACGAAAGCTTTTCACAAAGTTGCATATTACAATTTTCGCGACAAACTGTTACCAATAGTAAAAATATTCACAAGAAACATCGAACGATTGTAAACATACCAATAAAAAAAATAAGAGTACAATTTTCAATTCTGAGATCAAAACACATACAAAACTTCTTTATTTTGATACTTCAACTTTTTTTTGCGTCATGGTCAGATCAGATCAGATCAGATCGAATGTGACTGTGCGTGCTGTGGTGGGTTAAACATTTTAAAGCTCTCATTATGGTTGCAAGACTATTTTTTCCGTTGTTTTCATTAGCTTTGTAGCGATGCCAGCCGCGTCGATCTCAGTCTGGTGTCTTGTAGGGGTTGTCCTTACATAAAGATACTGCTGACGGCATCTGTCACCGTGCCGGACCCCGTAGCCAGTGCGTCATTTGCCATATGCGTCTCGATATCCACCCGGCAAATGGGACAGTGCTTGTTGGTGACAAGCCACTGGTCCACGCACTCCGTATGGAAAAGATGCATACAGGGCAGGCGCCTAATGAAATTTAGAGGATAATGAAATTAGCAAACGATCTGCCTTGCAGTTGAGATGCTACCTACCGCACATCGTTTTCAATCTCAAACAGAGTCAAGCAAATGACGCACTTCTCCGCATCCTCGTCCGTTTCACTGGGCCGCCGCACCCGCCTGTACTTGTGGGCCAATGTATTCCGCTCGATGGTTTCCTAGAGAAAACAAATCCCCAAATCAATATTTGGTATTAAGTTGGCCGAGGGACAAGGGTTTCTCACCAAGAGGGCACCCCGATTGGAGCGCGGAAATGAATATGCGTTCGGCATAAGCAACTCCATAACATGCGATAGTGGCAGCCGAGTCAGTATCTGTGGTTCTCCCATTATCGGTGTTCCTCCCGTCGCCCACGTAGGTGTGCCCTGGGTACTGGGCGTGCCCTGTGACTGGGCAGCACCCGCCGGTGTTCCTCCCCTTATCAGTGTTCCTCCCGTCGACCTCGTGGGTGGGCCCTGGGTACGGGGGGTGCCCTGGACCTGGGCGTGCGGCGGGGCAGCAGCCGCACCGGCTCCGCCCGCATCGTAGGGCGGATAGTAGCCAGGATTCCAGGTGTTGCAGATCCAGCAGTTGCAGATGTTGGGCAGGTATCCGTTGCGCGGAGTGCCCGTCAAAAGCGGCGCATTCGAGGAGAGATCGATGGGCGTCGGCGTCATGCGGCGGCGATGCATCCCCTGGATGCTCTGCTGCGTGTACCACAGGTTCTGGTGCACTGGATACGGCGGCGCAGGGGTCAGAGAAGTGGCCACCAGAGAAGTGGCCCTGTGCGGCGGATGGATGGGGGCGTGCATCTGGTTTTGCGGCGCCTGGTGGCCCTGATTGCTGTACGCCGCCTCCGGTCTTCGCACGCTGAACGGCTGCGGTCCGCAGTACAGAATGGTGCTCCTGCCGGAGGACATTTCCAGCGGCGTCGGTGGGGATACAGGTGCTCCTAGAGTCACGCTCGACACTATGCCCGGCGGGGGATAGGTGGCAGTGCGCTGCTGCTGGAGTGGCTGCTGCTGGAGTTGCTGCTGCTGGAGTGGCTGCTGCTGGCGTTGCTGCTGCTGCAGTTGTTGCTGCTGCAGTGGCTGCTGCTGGAGTGGCTGCTGCTGGCGTTGCTGCTGCTGCAGTTGTTGCTGCTGGAGTTGCTGCTGCTGGAGTTGCTGCTGCTGCAGTTGCTGCTGCTGCAGTTGCGGATGCTGGTGGTGGTGCTGCTGCTGCTGAGTGATCAGGTAGTACGCCTGCGAAGTGGAGGTCGGCACGCTGGAGCTGATGGTGGTCGAGGTGACGGGCCGCTGGGCCAAGTTGCCCTGCAGGGGCAGGGGCGCCAGGACAGGCGTGGGTACGGGCCCCGAAGCCGTATGCGAAGCTGGATGCGGCGTGTTAAGCACCATACAGCGATTGTTCATCTGCGTCAAGTTACGCTGCGGATCCATGTTGGAGAAGCGCGTGGGCTCGTAGTACTGACTGGAGCCGTGGTCCACCTGCTGGCCCGATTCGTAGCTGTAGTTGTGGTCCGGAAAAATCACTATTTTAGGCAATCGTTTTTTATAAAGCAGTCATGTATATATTTGGTTTAAGCTGTGAGGACCCCAAGAGATCCCAAAAGGTACATATAATATACATATGTATATAATAATTTATAAATCGGATCTGATGCACGATTTATTTGACGTAAGGTGTAGATTTAATAGTACGTAAAATATATGTATGTAGTTAGCATGTAGGAAAAGATGTAAACGTAGACGTAAAATAGCATGTAAGTTGCCCGGCCGTGGGGAAGAGAGAAAAGCCCACGCCTAACGGCACAATGGTGCGAAGAGCGGATACCGGGAGCGGAGGAGAGGGGCCGTGGGAAATAGCAGGAAGCCACGGCCGAAAGAAACTGAAGAGCGGATACCGGGAACCCAGGAGAAGAGCGAAAGCTCCCGACCTAACGGGATAATGGCGTGGTCGCGCCGAACAGCAGGAGAAACGCCGAGAACACGGAGAAGGCGCCGTTGGAATCGGGCCGCGCCGTAGTTGCTAGGCGAAAGGGAACGCCGATAGCAACGGGATAATAGCTTGATTTGGCGCCCGAAAGCAGGAGAGACGCCCGGAACGACGGAAGAAGCGCCGTTAGGACGCGGCCGCGGCGTAGGTACTAGGCGAAAGAGAACGCCGATAGAAAAGTACGCAGCCGCGGCAGCGCGGACTGGGCGCAACTATAAAAGGGATGGGGTAATGGCGGCGCGGGACAATCGAGGGCGGGAATTTTTTGGCGCAGTACGGGTAAAGTGCAGTGAACGCCAGCGGGCCAGCAGCACCACCACGCGGGAGAATCAAGAGGACGACAACCAGGAAACGACGACGAGCCGCAAGGACAGCAAGGACCCGCCCAGGAGCAAACAGGGCACCCGAAGCGACCAGTTAATAAAAAGTCTGAAAGACCGAACTGTTATTACTATGGGCGGGCTGCAAAACACACAAATAAATTTGTGCGAGACCCCGACCCGCTGAGCAAGCCCGTGCTGGTCATTGAGGGAGTCCTCTCAAAACACTGCAAATATTGCTTTAATAGGCTTGATGGAGCTTACCTTCCCTGCAAAGTGCTGGTCGAGGTGACGGGCCGGGCCAAGTTGCCCTGCAGGAACAGAGGCCCCAAGGCAGGCGTGGGTCCGGGCCCCGAAGCCGGATGCGAAGCTGGATGCGGCGTGTTAAGCACCACACAGCGATCGTTGATTTGCGTGAAGTTACGCTGCGGATCCATGTTGAAGCAGCGCGTGGGCTAGTAGTACTGACTGGAGGCGTGGTTCATCAGCGGGTCCAATTCGTAGCTGTAGTCGTGGTCCGAAAAAAAATCACTATTTTAGGCAATCTTTTTTTATAAAGGAGTCATGTATATATTTCGTTAAAACACTGAAAATATTGCTTTAATAGGCTTGATCGAACTTACCTTCCCAATTATTTTGAACGACTCCCTTTGTCCCTTTCTTCCTTTGTCGTATAGCTTTAGGCTTACCATACTTTGAAGCACTTCCAGTGTCTTATAGCTTTAGGCGTACCATACTTTGAAGCACTCCTATTGTCTTATAGCTTTAGGCTTACTATACTTAATACGCACTGATTGCTGGGTATCTCAATCTGGCTGCAAAACCGCTAGTTTGGCAACGCGAACGAGCCAAACAGCTGATTTAGGGCTACATGCTTTCAGCAGCACTCTTCCTCTTGTTCCCCTGGTAATTCAAATCCAAACAACTCGCAAACAAGCGTGGCCTGGCAAAGAGCATCACAAGTATTATGCACACGTAAGTGCCCGCTTGCAGTAGGCCACCAGCCAAGCAGAATAACTCGCAGTCCCCCCCGAAAAACTCACATTAAACTCCCCTTGCAGGCATAACCACTTCAAGACCCCCTCGGACGCGGACGAACTGGACGACCTGGACGACGACATGGTTGTGGGTGTGATTGCAGAGATCGAGCAGGAGGTGCTGAACGAGTCGGACAGCGACAACGATGAGTACGACCTGGTGGACATGGGCGCTCCCCTTCCCCAGGGCGGCAGCAGCAGCGAGAGCGTGAGCAGCGACGACAGCTTCGACCCGAATGCCGAGGACTCCGACTCGGACGACTCGATGCCGGGGCCGGAGGCGGAGGAGGAGGACGAGACCGAGGAGATGGCCGCAACGAGTGCCAAGCGGCGCAAGGACGAGGACGGGCCGGGCGGCAGCTCCAGGGGCAGGGACACCGAACCGGACTACGACCTGGACGAGCTGGAGGACGAAACGGACGAGACAGTGCGGGCCATTATCGCGGCCATCAAGAAGCCGCGCAGCGCACCGCCCGAGATCAAGCTGGAGGACTTCATCACGGACATCTGCTTCCATCCCGAGCGCGACATCATCGCCCTGGCCACCATCATCGGGGATGTGCATCTGTACGAGTACGGCAACGAGGGCAACAAGCTGCTGCGCACCGTTGAGGTACACTCGAAGGCCTGCCGCGACGTCGAGTTCACCGAGGACGGACGCAACCTGCTCACCTGCTCGAAGGACAAGTGTGTGATGGTGACCGACATGGAGACGGAGAAGCTAAAAAAGCTTTATGAGACGGCCCACGACGATGCGATCAACACGCTGCACGTGCTTAGCGAGAACCTCTTCGCCACCGGCGACGACTCCGGCACCGTCAAGCTCTGGGACCTGCGCACCAAGCAGCCGATCTTTGAGCTAAAGGAGCTGGAGGACCAGGTGACGCAGCTGCTGTCGAACGAGCAGAACAAACTGCTGCTGGCCACCAGCGCGGACGGCTACTTGACCACCTTCAACATCGCCGCCCGCAAAATGTACGTACAGTCGGAGCCGTACGAGGAGGAGCTCAACTGCATGGGCATCTATCGCGGCGACTCCAAGCTGGTTGTGGGCACCTCTAAGGGTCGCCTGTACAGCTACAACTGGGGCTACTTCGGCTACCATTGCGACATGTATCCGGGCCTGAAGAGCCCCATCAGCCTGATGATCCCCATCACCGATCGGATCGCCTGCGTGGCCGGCGAGGATGGCAACATTCGGGCGTGCCACATCACGCCGTACCGCAACCTCGGCGTTGTGGGACAGCACAACATGCCCGTCGAGTCGCTGGACGTGAACGGCAACGGAGAGCTGCTAGCCTCCTCGTCGCACAACAACGACGTGCGCTTCTGGAACGTCAAGTACTTCGAGGACTTCGGGGACATCAAGTACAACGAGAAACACAACACCTACAAGGAGCAGCGTCACAATCTGCCCTCCTCCAAGTGCACAAACGCCTCAGACTTCTTTGCGGACCTCACCAAAGAGGACGACAACGAGGAGGCCGGGGACACCAACGATCCCGATGCTGGGCCGAGCAGCTCAGCCTAGGTTGTAACACTTTGTAGCTGTAATCAATGCGGTGCGTCTACGTTGACGATTGGGAGCCACAGGAGCGGAGAGTATAGTATCAGTGGGAAATCATAATCAGTGGGTTTTGAACTGTCGCCTGACACCTTTCAGCCACGCGACGAACGTGCTTACCGCATTATCATTAAGGACTGCACCATTCGATGGACAACAATGACTTTAAAGAGGCACTGGATATCCCTGGCTCTATGCCCCAGAGCAAGAAATGCCTCTTTAAAGTCATTGTAGTCCATCGAGTGGTGCAGTCCCTTAATGACAATTCGGTAAGCACGTTCATCGCGTGGCTGAAAGGTGTGATACCTGGATATTTGAATATTTGTGCTTAGTAGAAAAGTAGGAGAAATCATCAAGATGTTCAAGATGGTCCTGAGAAATAGTGTTTGTAGTGTCTGCAATGCTGTTTTAGTCAATTTAAATGGACACTTATTGTAATCAGACCAGGCACCAGACAAAAGACAATTTCCAAACAAATAATCACGTGATTATGGCCTAATGTCCGATGTGGCCAATGTTGAAGGTCTTTTATGACGTCTTTTTCACGATTTCTTAGTGACATTTCGCTCTTTTAATCGATTTGTTCTCCCTTCCGCTTACTGCGTCCCAGTAGAGCATCCCTAGACCTTATATTAAGGGTGTTGATTTAACAAAACCTCTTTTAACAATTGTAGCTATAGAATTTTAACACTTTCACGAAAGCTTATACACAAAGTTGCATATTACAATTTTCGCGACAAACTGTTATCAATAGTAAAGATATTCACAAGAAACATCGATCGATTGTAAACATACCAATAAAAAAAATAAGAGTACAATTTTCAATTCTGAGAATCAAAACACATACAAAACTTGTCTTTATTTTGATACTTCAACTTTATTTGCGTCATCCATGATGACATTGGCGGATAAAAGGGGCTCGCGGGCTTACGATTACGAATTCTTCGCACAGGCTTACGGCTCACTAGAGATTACTAAAATCACGTGTATGGCACGATATGAGATATTGAGCAGTAAAGGTAAAACGAAATGTGGGGTAGTTCATGTTGTTTATCTGGTTTTATCGGTCGATAATGTAGTTTGTTTCATGTACATTTTGTTGTTGTGACAAATAAAAACATAACAAATGGTTCATTCAAATTAATCATAAAGGTTATTTATAAGCATGCCCTTGCTCTCTAAAATTAACAGATTAAGAAACGAGTGTAGGCTGGGGGCTGGGTGGTACCCTGTGTTTTGGAGTTCGTTTTGTTTTGGCAATTAAAAATATATCAACAAGCTTGGGCACAAAATAAAAGTCACGTCCACTACGGGGACTTATATTCTATTAACAAATATACGCACTTACGAAATTCTTATCACAAGAATTTTGCTTCACAAGACGTGGACAATAATTTGTACATATACATAGGAAATAACTGCCGAATCACTTATGTGTTACTTAAAATTAGAAATTGAGCCAAACAGACTTTTCGATAGCTTTTCGATATCCTTTCATCGCAGCAACGCAATCGAACCTGGTCAAATCAGATCAGATCAGATCGAATGTGACTGTGCGTGCTGTGGTGGGTTAAACATTTCAAAGCTCTCATTATGGTTTATGGATGCAAGATTATTTTTTCCGTTGTTTTCATTTGCTTTGTAGCGATGCCAGCCGCGTCGATCTCAGTCTGGTGTCTGGTGTCTGGTATGGGTTGCCCTTACATAAAGATCCCGTGCACACAATGTCATAAGGCCGTGCTGCTGGCGGCATCTGTCACCGTGCCGGACCCCGTAGCCAGTGCATCATTTGCCATATGCGTCTCGATATCCACCCGGCAAATGGGACAGTGCTTGTTGGTGACAAGCCACTGGTCCACGCACTCCGTATGGAAAAGATGCATACAGGGCAGGCGCCTAATGAAATTTAGAGGATAATGAAATTAGCAAACGATCTGCTTGCAGTTGAGATGCTACCTACCGCACATCGTTCTCAATCTCAAACAGAGTCAAGCAAATGGCGCACTTCTCCGCATCCTCGTCCGTTTCACTGGGCCGCCGCACCCGCCTGTACTTGTGGGGCAATGTATTCCGCTCAATGGTTTCCTAGAGAAAACAAATCCCCAAATCATTACTTGCTATAAGTTGGCAGAGGGATAAGTGTTTCTCACCAAGGTGGCACCCCGATTGGGCCGCGGAGGTCCGATCAGAATGCGAGATCCCAGCGACAGGGGCGTGGCCAGGCCGATCTCCAAGTGCAGCGGCGAGTAGTGATGGTGGAACATGTGGTGGTGGATCGCCCGCTGGCGCTGCATAAGATGCGATGGTGGCGGCGAAGTCGGCTGTGCCGTCTGTATCTGCACTATCGGTGTTCCTCCCATTATCGGTGTTCCTCCCGTCGACCTCGTGGATGTGCCGTGGGTACTGGGGGTGCCCTGTGACTGGGCTGGCGACGGGGGAGCAGCCGCACCGGCTCCGCCCGCATCGTAGGGCGGATAGTAGGCAGGATCCAGACTCGAAACCGGACCGTTTCTCGCGTGCACGCAGTTGCAGATACTGTGCAGGTATCCGTTGCGCAAAGTGCCCGTCAAAAGCGGCGCATTCGAGGAGAGATCAATGGGCGTCGGCGTCATGTGGCGACGATGAAGCTCCTGGATGCTCTGCTGCCTGTACCACAGGTTCTGGTGCACTGGATACGGCGGCGCAGGGGTCAGAGAGGTGGCCACCAGGGCACTGGCCCTGTGCGGCGGATGGATGTGGGCGTGCATCTGGTTTTGCGGCGCCTGGTGACCCTGATGCGGCTGGGGCTGGTAGTGCTGCCGGTTGCTGTACGCCGCCTCCGATCTTCGCACGCTAAACGGTGGCGATCCGCAGTACGGAATGGTGCTCCGGCCCGAGTACATTTCCAGCGGTGGCGGTGGGGATACAGGTGCTCCTAGAGTCACACTCGACACTATGCCCGGCGGGGGATTGATGGCAGTGCGCTGATGATGCTGCTGGTGCTGCTGCTGGAGATGCTGCTGTTGGAGTTGCTGCTGCTGGAGTTGCTGCTGTTGGAGTTGCTGGTGCTGGAGCTGCGGATGCTGCTGGTGGTGGTGGTGGTGCTGCTGCTGCACCAACGCGTGTGGTGGCGTCGTGGGGTTTCTCACATGGGCTCCCTCTAGCGCAGAGCCTTGCCCGCCGCCAGCCTCTGGGTGCGACCGCGAGAGGAGGTCGCTAAAGGATTGTGCCTGGGCTGCCGCCGCCGTGGCAGCCACTGCGGCCGCATTTATGGCAGCATTCAGGGAGCTGCGACTGCTCCCGCCCTGGACCTGGCCTTGGTAGTGCGGGTGGGTGTGGGAGTGGGAATGGGGATGCGTGCGGCCCAAAGGCTGGAGATTGGCTGGCGAGTAGGCCGCTTCCATCACCGTTGGCAGTGGGGTGATCGCGTAATGCGGCACGTAGTACGGCTGGTAGCGGTGATACATGCTCGCCGGGCTGCTGCGCCTTCGGCGGGATGCCTGCGCAGTAGAGGTCGGCACGCTGGAGCTGATGGTGGTCGAAGTGACGGGCCGCTGGGCCAAGTTGTCCTGCAGGGGCAGGGGCGCCAAGACAGGCGTGGGTCCGGGCCCCGAAGCCGGATGCGAAGCTGGATGCGGCGTGCCAAGCACCCAAACGGGATCGTTGATCGGCGTAAAGTAACGCTGCGGATCCATGTTGGAGCAGCGCGTGGGCTCGTAGTACTGACTGGTGCCGTGGTCCATCAGCTGGTCCAATTCGTAGCTGTAGTTGTGGTCCGAGATGGCCGGCCGCTCCGTCACACCGCCGCTGTAAAACGCAAAGGCGGACGTCCCGTCCCCGCCCATTGGATAGCCATAGTTGAAGATGGAGCGCCTCGCGTCGCGTAATTCGCGCGGCCTTTCGCGCTCCGGTTCCGAGTCCCACACTCCTCGCATCTCCCTGGCCACGTCCTCTCGCGACGACGTCTCCGCCGGCCTGTCCGTCGTTGCACTTGCATTCGGGCGCTGTCTCTCCTCCCGGTTGGGCCTGTCGTTGGTCAAGCCGTCGTCGTCGGAGGTCAGGTCGATGGAGAGAATGGGCTCCCGCGTCGAGTGCACAAACACTACGTCGTCGTCGTCATCGCCGTCGTCGGCACCGTCGCCACCGTCGTTTGAGTCGTTCGAGTCGGACGACCAGTCGTCAAGCTGCAGGTCCGGGGCAGTCAGCACGGCATCCTCTTGGCCCGCATTGCTCGCATTCCCCCGCCGGCCTGTCGAGGTCGAGGGAAGACTGCTCAGTTCTTCGGGTGAGCGCTGGGCCCGCGGCCGTCCCACGTAGGTGATGACACAGGATCCACTGGCCGCCTGCTCGGCCTGGCGGGCGGCTTCGCTTCTGCCCATCTCCGAAAAGGTGCGATGCCTGCTACGGCCCGGCTGGAAGGCATTGAAGTTCGTGGGCGATAGCTTGGTGGAGGAGCTGGCCGGGGATTTCGCCGAGTAGTCGAGGCGCGCCTGCTTGCGGGGCGGAGCGGAGTCTTCCCCGGAACGGTTTGCAGCCCAGAAACGGCTGCCCATCGCCTGCGCTTGCTGCTGCCTCTCCCCCTGCTCCTGATCCTGCTCCCGCGAGGTTGTCGAGGGCGAGGGGGCGTTCCGGCGCATCCGCGAGCCATAATCCATGCTGCAGGTGGTGTAGGTGGCCGTGGAGCAGGAGGCGCCTTGCCGGTAGGTGCTGTCCGGGCGGCGGCTGTTGTAGTACGTGTGATCGGCGTGCCCGGCTCCCTGAACTTCGCTGGACCCGTTGCCGCGGATCACGGTCACTGTGGCCTCGTGCTGAGGGGCGGGATTGTGCATGCGCAGGTCCCACCCGTCGTCGCTGCTCTCGTTCTCCGGCTCCACGACTCTGGCACGGCGGTAGGAGAACCGATCCACCTGCAGCCGTCGCGCCTGCGCACTCGTGCTCGGCGTGGCGTCCAACTCACCGCCCCCGGCTCCTGCCTCGGCGATCGAGGAGTTGGAGGAGGTATCGCTGGAGCGGTTCGGCTTCTTCTTGTGCGCCTGCACCGCCGACGTGGTGGTGGTGGTGTTGGTGGTGCGCGTGTTGGCGAACTGCACGTGCTCCGTGTCCGAGGCACTCGAGGTGACGTCGTCGAAGCTGTTGCTCAGCTGCAGCGAGCTGCTCGGCTGTTCGTACACCACCGCCGTCGCATCCATGGCATGCTCCTCCATGGCGCCCGCCGGCCAGGTGCCGTGCAGGGACACCACCACGTCGTCGGCAGCGTTGTCGCCCTCCTGCTCCAGCCGAAGGGGCTCAGTCTTTCGCTCGGCCGCTGCACCCTGCCCGGCCGTCGTCGAGGACGAGGGCAGCTCCATAAACTGAGGCGTCGGAGGCGCCTGTGGCTCCATCTGGCCCTGGGTGGAGTCCGCGAAGCGACAGCGACAGAGACCCACCGCCAGACGGCACTTGTCGCAGCGTGAGGAAGCACGGGAGCCGCTGTCGCCTCCGCTGCCGTCGCCGCCGCTGGCAGAGGCACCGACCAGATCTGTGAACGAGGTCGGGGAGGAGGCCCGGTAGGGCGATGTCATCAGCATATAGCCATCCGAGAGCAGCATGTACTGCGGCGAATCTGGAGGGCAGGGCGACCATTAGAACCAAGTCAGGGGGAAGGAAGTGTGATGGGGCAGAGGGGCAGAGGTGAGCAGGCTGTGGGGGTGGTAAGCTTACGGGTCTCCTGGGGTGTCGGACTGGCGAACGACATGGTGACCCGTGGTCGGTGGCGGAGCTCCTCCTGGTCGTTCTCCATGCTCGCTCCGCAGAAGCTCTACGGAATCTTGTGTACAGTCCAGTGGAAGGGGGCAATGTCAACGGCAACGGCAACGGCAACGGCAAAAAAAGTCAAACGATTACACGGTGTTACGGCGCACATAGGCAAAATTGTTCTGAAAATATGTATACATATGTATCTAGGAAAATGAATTGTTTCTCCGTGACGGTGTGACGAACAGACAAACCAGTCACTCGAGACAGTATCCTAGGCCGACTATATCCCAACAGTCAACCCAAATACAGAGCTACGGATACAGAGCTACGGATACAAAAAAAAAACGAAAAGCTCGCAGCAGGCAAGCCCGACATTGCAACTTCTTTCTTCGTTCGCTTTGCCAGCCGAGCCAGCTTTTTCTGGGCCAATCATATGCCGGGGAAGACGGCAGACGGACAATGGCCGGGGGGAGGGCTGAAAAGGGCCCCGGGGAGACCAAAAACCCACCTGCAAGTGTTGCTCCTTCTGTGCGGCCGTTGACAACTTTTCAGTCGGGGCAACAAAACTCATTAATTTCTGGACAACGCATTAGGGATGTCAGTGCCGTATCGATATACCTCGCGTATCGATAGTTGCAGTTGCCCAAAGCTGGCTTATAATACACTTTCAATGCAAAAATGGCATCAAGGATATATTCAAATTGAAGTACTAGAAGGAGAATAAGGGGCTTTCAGCACTCAGCACAATACTATAGATGATAGTTCAGTGTAGTTGACACCAATCAGCTGTTACGCGCAGGGGGTGGACAACTAAACAGCTGTTTATTGATAACAAGTTTCGGGGGTAAACAAACATGCCAGCCTTAAAACAACAATTTCGAACGTGTCGCAGTGTTGTTAAATATTAAATTGATCCCAATAAATACATGCATATGTGAAACGTAAATGAAGGCAAAAATTAGGCAATACAAACACTTTTGGGGAGTGTCATAAGCAATCCCAATGAATTTTATGCAACTTTCGGTAGACATTACGTTTTCAACTCTCCTGCAAAATGGGTAAACTTATTCACACTTTTTTAACGCTGCGAAAACGCAATGGGCTATCGATAACGATCGCAACAAAACAATCGAGTATTATCTGAGAAAATGCCACACTGTCAATTTAGAATCCCGGGAAAATGTTCTTTTCGTTTCCTGTTTCACAATCAATCATACAATTTATAAACTTAAAAAGAAAATCGTGTGTTTGTTAAACTAACTGCCATGGAACACGATAACGACTGTTATCATGTTGTAAACGAAAAATTCCACAAGATTTGTGTTGGCGATTACAAGAGGAAAGGACCCTCTGGGGAACTGACAGACACGTGCAATGTTAGACACCTGTATGCAATCTATCGGATGAACACCAACCCAAATATATATTTTCTATCAATGGGTGGTCGGCGCTTGTTATACATGAGTCATATCTTTATCGACTCGTATATGCAAATACTGGACGAGAACAAAAAAAGAATCTACGAGTACGATTCCAGACTTAGCTGCGTGCACCGACCGCTCCCCTTTGTTCGAAGATTGGTCTATGATTGCGAAAAATGGCCGAACGCACCTTCAGTGGAGCTTACGGTCTTCCACATTGACACATTGCCAACGCAATTGCCCACAAACGGCGGAACGATGTTCTATTGGAACTGGTTGTTTTGCCTAATTTTAGTTCTGCTTTACTGGCTTAAATAAATACGTATGTACCTGAAGTGAAACCATGAATATTCCTTTTATTTTTCAACACCAAGCTGGATACCATTTACACCAAGCTGGATAACATTTGGCTTTCGTAGGTATATTTTCAAGATTTTTTTCAAAACTACTAGAAGAAAAATATATAAAAAAAAAAAACAAAAAAATTATATATGGTGATATTTTTAAAAATCTAAAGTCCTATACCAAAACCATAAGGCAGCCAATAATTTTCCTAATATGAATGTCTCCCAATAGCTAACATCTAACAGATATTTTGTTTTAGAAAAAAACCCATAATGTAATGCATAGCACCGAATTTTGAAATGGTAAAAATTAGTCCTTAGAAGAGCGTAAAATTGTGTTCCAGCCGCATTTTGGGGGTAAGTCATACAAAGCAATTGCCCGAATTCTAAATATATAGACAAATACTATCGGTGACATCGTCCTAATGTATCAAAATGAGAGATGTGTAGCATTGGGACTATCAAAATGGATTTCACGAGAAAAACTAAAATTGAGCGAAAAGTAGGAGGATATCCTCGATTGTACCATTCGCCCTACCACCCGAAAACATAAATATCACCACAGTCGCTTGAAAAAACTGATTTCGGAGCGCAACCGAAATATAGTAGGTGTAATTTTCGAGGACTAATTCAAAACACGCAGGCTCTTAACATTTTATGTATTTTGCATTTTTATTGAGTTTTTATGTATAAAACAATATCTACTCTTCATTTTATTGCGGATTTTCTTGTATTCTTTCTCTTGGCTTGTTTTTCTTTCCCTTTATTTTGTATAGCAGTAATTTTAAAACAAATTGTTTTCATGCATTCATATGATTTTATCGATCCGTATCAGTTTATAAATTTATCAATTGGCTGCCCAAATGTTGCTGGCCACCCTCGAAGCAGCACTGCACTGGTCACAGTTTTAACAACTAAAGTTTACCCGGACAGGACATTTTCTTGGCCAAGCTTGAGTTTGAGTGAAGATTTCGTTCGCAGCGCTGCTTTTCTTTTGCACAAATTTTCTTAGTTACTTCGATTTTTTTTTTGTTTTATTTTTATTTAATTTTTTTTTATGTTTCGTTGCGAAACATTCCTCACAGTTTTACAAATAAAAACAAAAGCGATAGTTTTCACTTCAATGCAAACTTGATTGCTTCTGTAGGAATAGATTGCATGAATAGTTTTCAATTATCTGGACGCTGTCGATAATATTATTGTAATTTATTATTATCATTATTATTATGGTGAAATGTTCAGTAACTTGACAGAAAGCGACGCCATTGGCAATGTTTTTCCGGCATCGTTTCGCGCCAAGATACTGAACATCTCCTGTTTATTAATGCATTTCATCGGATTTTCTGTTTAGGTTTAAGTGTGGCTCTCGTCTTAATGGAAGTTTTTAGTACATGTTTCTGTTGGTTGGAAAAATAGAAGTTTTGTGTGTTTGAGCTTGACATTGATCTCGTGGGACGTAAACAAGGACTGCGTAAAATGTTCCTCTTTCTGTCTGGCTGCCTTAACAGTAGTTAGAAGTGGTTGTTGATGGCACAGCGTCATTTGATAGATAGATTTTCTCAGGTGCATTTACATTTTATATCACAATTTTTTAAATATTATAAGTGTATGTTGTAATTAACAAAATTGGGTGTTTAAATGTTCTTGTTTCCTTTTCATTTACGTCCGCCCAGTGAATTTGGTGTTGAGCAACCAACCATGTCATAAGTTATTCATCTTCGCCCAGTGTAGTGTGTGAAGTTGTGTGTTAATTAATGCATGAGACTCCATGCGGAGGGGCTTAAAACTATATCTTTCAAGTTTCGGAAAGTCATTCATCAACTGCCTTCCGGCAAGCCAAATGCAAGAGCCTGCCGTGTGCCCCAAAAGCATATGGAAAATGGGGGAAGACCTCTCCATTTCCCACATCATTTCAGTGCACATGCCGGCTCACGCAAAGGGCTTTCCAGGGCGCGAGCTGTGTGTTGTGTGGGTGTGTGTATACTTCGGGGAAACTTATTGGCCAACTCAGTTTTTGACAATTCAACTTAAACTCAACTGGTCGCCCCGATTTCTTTCTTTCTTTTTTTTTGTTTTCTTTCTTCTTTTTGCGCTTTCATTTAACAATTTCGTTATGAGAAATAAAAACGTACTATATCAAATTTAACAATTTTAATTTGTTGTACATTCGGGGTTGTCGGACGCGTAGATATGACGCCTAAAAAGCGCCACAAATTTAGTCGGGACTTGGGAAATTTTGAAAATATACTTAGGATTTGACCAAAAACGAAAAAAAGTCTATAACGGCCTTTGCATCTCTTGCTCAAACACTTTTCGTATTCGTTTTTATTTTTCATAATAAAAAATTATAGTGCAATATAAATTACATTTCTTTCGAATCTTTTTTATAAAAAAAGGTATTTGTTTTCACTTGTTTTTATCTCGAACGACTGTTTGGCTTGTTTCAAAACAGCGTAGACAACTGCCACTCCTCTCTGTCTCAGTTTACCTTTCTGCTTACTCTCCTCTCCTTCTTTCATCCTTTTTTTTTTTGGGGTTTTTCTGTTTTTTCTCTAATATTTTTTTGTGTTTTTTTTTTGTTATGCTTTTTGTTAACTCTGTTTGCCATGGCGGAATTGATAGAATTGATAGTGTGTTGATAGAATAGGTTTTCGTTGGCTTTGTTTAGAAATGTTGGTGTGGGTTCAAGTGTTGCACCGAAAAGAATCTTAGAACTGGAAAGTTGCTGTTAGAGAATGTGCGTGAAAAACAGAGTTATCTCTCCAATGTGGACCAAGACGGCTCCCTAGCTTCCTGGACTAACCGCTGGCGGTGGCCGGCTCGCAGTACTCGGCCAGATCGTTGCCCCGCTGCTGCTGGCGCAGACGCCGCTGGAGGAGCACGCTCTCGCTGGGTGGCGATAGGCCGATCCGCATGTCCTGCAGCTCCATGCCGAGCTGCGAGGCCTGCAGATGGGCGAATCGTCCGCTGCCGATCCTCGGCTGCTGCTGTGCCCGCTGCGACGTAGCGCGAGGCTGCGAATGCTGCTGCTGCTGCGATCCCGGCTGGTTCATGCCACAGCCCCTGGCGTAGACGCTCTCCTGCCGCCAGTTGCGGACCGCTGACTGCTCGTCCGACGGCGGTGAGCCACCGCTGCCGCTTCCGCTACCGCTGCCAGTGCTGCTCCCAGCGCTGTTGTGGCGCTTCGACGGGGGCTGCATTGGCGGCGGCATCGGGGCAGGCGGGGCCACCTTGTAGCCAGCGGCACCGCCGCTGTGCGAGAAGCTGCCCAGGTAGTTGCGCTGCTGGTTGCCATAGTGGCCACCTCCGCCGCCAGTGCTGAAGGGCGGGCGGTACTTGCGATACCCGGCCGCCGGCTGCTGTTCCTGCAACGCAAGCGAAAACAATAAATCCTCTGCCACCTCACCGCCATCTATGGGGAAATCTTACCTGGGAGTGGTGTGTGCGGTAGCGCCAGTTCTCCGTCTGCTGTTGGTACTGCCCTGAGCCAGCCTGAGCCGGTGGGATGTAGCGGTGGTGCGGCTGGCGCTGCTTGCGGGTGTAGGCAGCATTGGCAATCGAAGGCGCCAGCTGCTTGCGCTGTCCCTCCACCTCGTAGTCGTCGTCTTCATCGATATCGGCATCCTCGTCGTTCTGATATGCATCGAGGGCAAAGTAAACATTTCGGGCGGCCTTTGCTTGAATGGTGGTAGTATCCGCCACCGCCGCCGCCTTGCCAAAAGTCGTTCGCATTGTTGTCCCCTCAGCCGCAGTCGTTGCATTCGATTTGATCGCATTCGAATCATCTTCTAGTTCATCGTTGGTTGGTGGGCGTGTTCCTTCTTCTTCTGCTGCCGCTGCTGCTGCTGCTGCTGCATTTGCTGCTGCTGATGCTTTTCCTTCTGCTGCTGCTTCTAGCACTGCCGCTGAGTTGACAACAATATCTGCAGTCTCATAAATTTCAGGTAGCTTTTCATTTAAATCACTAATACTATCCAATAGTTTAACATCATCATTTTCATCATCATCATAATCATCAGTATCGTTATCATTATCATTTGCATCGCCAGTTTGCCAGTTGTTAATGTGTGTCGTAGTCGTAGTAACTGGTGGTTGCTGCTGGTTATTTTCGGTGATGGTAGTAGCACTAATATCACTTGATGGTCCTTGCTTCTTAGCCCCATCAACATAATCCTGCTCCTCCTTGTCCTTCTCATTCTCCTTCTCCTTATTCTCCTTCTCATCGTCGATTTTCTCCTCCTCCTGCGCATCATTGCGCATTGTGGTGAGTTTAGCAAATTCGTTTTGCTCGGCTTTCATATTATCCATAATAAGTCGCTCCTTTTCATACCCACCGTCGTCCTGCTCCTGCTCCTTCTCCACATTAGCAATCAATTGCTTTAGCTTGTCAGCGGATGGTACCTCCTCCCTTATCTCCTCCTTCTCCTCCTCGCTCTCCCCCTCGTCGTCCTCGGCTATGTCGTCGACACGTTGCTGCTGCTCGTACAAGTAGTCATCGCCCTCGTCCTCGTCCAACTCACGCCAATAATGCTTGTAGTGCTGATAGTCCTCGCTCACCGCATACTCGTCCATCTCGTCCACCTCGCCCTCGCTACCGCTACCGCAACCGCTCGCCCGTCGATAGTGATCCTCCTCCATCGCCTCCCGCTGCTTCTGCAGCTCCCTCTGCTGCTGATAGTGCCTGGTCGACCGGGCCCACTCATCGTCCTCGTCGTCGATCCGGCCAAAGGCCTCCAGAGCCTCGTCGTCGTCGTCCTCCTCGTGCACGTTGAGCGTCTTGAAGCCCCCGCTGTTGGGGTAAATGGCCGAGGCGTTGCGCGAGGCTCCGTTCCGGGACGATTGACGGCTGTTGGCCCGCTGGCCGTGCATCGAGGACATGCGACCCCCGTAGCTGGAGAGCGAGGCAGTCGGATTGCGCTGCGAGCGATTGCGAGTGTAGTGGGCCGGCGGCTTGGGGTTGTAGTTCTCATCGCTGTACGCATCGATGTAGGCCTGCGACGGCTGGTAGATGTTCGGGCGCTCCTTCATATAGTCGTAGCGCATCGAGAAATGCTGCAGGACCACCCGCTTGACGGCCATTGCCGACTCTGCAAACTGCGAGATCTCCCGAGCCGACTGGTGATTGCTAAAAAGATTGACAATTGCCGGTCAGAGCAGCTCTGGATGCGGTGCAATCAATCGCTTACCGTCGGATGTTGGCCGGCGTCTGGAGGGCCTTGTGGCGACCGGATTGCTTGCTGACCGGGGGCTCGTGCTCGCTCATGCGGATCCACTTGTGATTCAACACCGCCTCAGCGCTGAGCCGCTCCGAAGCCTGCTTGACGAGCAGGTGGCAAATCAGGTCCTTGGCCTCCTCACTCACAGCGTGCCACTCGGCCTCCGGAAAGGAGAAGTGTCCTGAAGAGTAATAAATTTGTTTTAAAATAACCGAAACTCTTGGGGAAACCCCTACGAACCTTCTTGAATGGACTCGAACAACAGCTCCTGGCACGTACGGCAGTTCTCTCCGCGATTCCAGCCGCAATCCTCGCCGCAGTTACCCGAAAACGGCGGATAGCCACAGAGCAAAATGTAAGCGATGACGCCCAGCGACCACAAATCGCACCGCTTGTCGTAGTAATGGGCCTCGCCCACAAACAAATCAACGACCTCGGGAGCCATGAACTCGGCGCTGCCGACCTGGACAAATGAAAACGCAACGCATCTTAGTTTTCATCCAGTCCCGCTACACTAATCGATCGGGAAACACCACTTACCGGCGTGAGGAGCTGGGGCGTGGCCGCCGGCGAGGAGATGTCGGTGGTGAACTTGATTCCCGAGCCCAGATCAAAGTCGCAAATCTTGATCGGGCACAGCGAGTCGGTCTTGACGCACAGAATGTTCTCCGGCTTGAGATCACGATGGGCGATGCCCTTCTTGTGCAGGAAATCCAGTCCGGAAGCGATCTCCTTGATTATCTGCGAGGCCTCGTGCTCCGAAAAGCAGATATGCTCCTGGATACGCGTCAACAACGGACCCCCGTTGATCTTCTCAAACACCAGATAGAACTTCTCGTCGTCCTCGAAGAACTCGATCAATTGCAAGATGCCCGGGTGGCCCTGACAGTGATGGAATGTCTCCACTTCGCGAAAGACTCGGGCACGAGCATGCCCCGGTATTTTGTCGATCACCTTCACGGCATACTCCAGGTCGGTGTAGATGTTGACGCACGTTTGCACCGAGGCGTAGGCGCCCTCGCCCAGAATCTCTCCAGTCAGCTTGTACAGCTCTACGGCACCGACGAGAGAGTCAACATTAGGTTATTTAAGCTTAATTTTAGGATGGGGGGCGGAGCAAACTCACCCTGAAACGTTGAGGAATGCAGGGAGGAACTAATGCGTTTCTTGCGCCGCTTCTTCTGCATCTCTTCCTTGTGGCGGTTCAGCTCCGCCTGCCGCTCCATCTCGGTCATGTTGGGCGCCTCGCTCGACTCGTTGCCCGACACATCCTCGCTGCTGTAGCGCGTCAGCTCATTCTGCCCGTCTGAGGGAGAAGAAAAACAATTTGGAGTGTTAATTAGGTACATTTTTTAGAGAAGATCGAACAGTTGTCCATTGAAAGCTTCCTGTTGGACTTATGCATGGATGTATTCATTTGTAGCATGGCAGGTTTGACAGTTATACTCATTCTTTACTACTGTACAGTATTCTATAGGCCAGAAGATGTCACATTTTCAGGGTACTATATGGTTGTACTCTCGTTTTGTGTAACAAAGTTTGTGTTGTACTAAATTTGCTGTACAACTATAGAATACTACCCCACTCACTCATACCCAAATATACTCTGCAGAAAAAAAGTGTGCCCACTTCGAGAATAGGTGATTCATTAGCCGTTTTGGATGCATTCATGCAGAAGTCTACTTCCTATAGATCGCTCAAAACTTGCAGGGAGCAACTATTTTGAACAATAACCGGGGAACCGGCACAAGAAATAGCCGCACTTTTGCACAACTGCGTAGAAGGCGAATCGCGTGTCGTAAACAAGTCGCCCCGCAAGTGTGCATAAATATGTAAAAATAAATAATGTGTAAACAGTCGCAAACAGGCATCTACAGGGAACTTCTGTGTGGAATTATACAGGGCTAGAGCTAGAGCTAGAGCTAGAGCTGGAGCTAATACAAAGCTCGAGAGGGGCCCGGGTGGGAGGCCAGACCGGCGATCAGCTTGATTGGGTGTGTGCCTATTCCCCAATAGGCGAACGGACGACTGCGACTATTTTTATGCCCCGGGGCACTTGGGGCGCTATCTGCTGCGAAGATCTAGTCGCTGAAGTGGAGTCGTAATCAGTCTGGAGGCACGTCGAGGGGCTGCACGCGTTGCAAAGTGTAATCGCTTTGTGGGAGTGCAATGAGCGGAGTCAGACAGTAAAACCAGCCCTACGACACCCCACAAACTAATGGGCAATGCACATCGAAGAACCCCTGCATACCCGCAGCTTGTAATGGATCAAATAGAATTATCTCAGTTTTAAGGGGGTTTCCTCCTTTTGGGGGTCAAAAAAAAAATGGACGCTACAATGTGCAAAACATCTCCTGAAAATCGTAAATTTTTCGACCCTCTCAAGTAGGGAACCCCCTAGACCACAAAAGTATTGCGATTGCCATTGTAGAGCCCAGTCAATCTAACAGACCTCACCGCATATCGCCTGGGTAGTTTGTAGTTGTTCGTAGTTGTGGAACTTATCAAGGAACCATGTATGTGGAGGAGTCGTTGCCCCCGATGAAGCCAATGGAGAAGCAGATGGAAATTTTGCGGACAAGTGTTCCCCCAATTAAGAACGCGTCCATGCGACCTCGGCAAGTCCTCCTCTCTCCTCTTTCATTTGTGAAATCATCGCACGTCGTGTTTTCCGTCGTGGTCTAAATTTAAAATTTGGCCTATTTATTGGGCGGCTTTAATTGTTATCAATTGCGTAAATAAATTCAAGAGTCGCAAACAGAATCGCTCGCATTTCGCTCATTTATCCGACGATCGCGCCGCTTGCTCTCCGTCCATTTCGACAATTTGCGCATTTAATTATTAATTTTCGCAAAATCATTTCGCTGTGATGGATGGGCGATGTCTGCAGAAGACACACGAGCGTATTTTCATAAATATTGCATAAATAATTACCGCAGATCCGTCGCATTGTTTTCGAAATGTGTTTTTTATTGCTGGGCCCGCGAATGTCGACGCATAACAAATCACCCGATCCCTTCGGATGGAAAATCGATAAGGAAATGACGACAGTCCGAGCAAAAGTGGAAATGCCCTTTGACTATTTCATCAGCTGCTCAAGTGTTGGCAACTAGGCGGCTACTTATGTAAAGACAACTAATGCAAATGAAATGTATGGACGACTGAGTGGGATTGTTTTCTATTGCCGGCCGGCGTTTCTGCGTCATATAGTTTTTATGTCGTACAAAACAAGGGCATGCTAGACTCTTGAAAATATCTTGAAACAGGGGGAAGGAATCTAACATATTGATTCTTTGAATTATTTGTAATGTCTTGATCAAATGGTTGCCCTAACCTTGTCCGTCCGTTCTTACGGACAAAGCCTTGATCACGACTATTATAGATTCTATGGAACCATTCTATAGCAGCGGTGGGCACAGTTTTTCAACTTGGGAGCCGGCAGGTCGATTCCCCTGTTGCGAGACATTCACATGTTTTTGGGAGACGATGGAGCTAAGGGCTGCCCATGGCTATGGCTAGAAATCCTTTTCGATTCCATAAAATGTTCAAATTTTAAGCTTAATTCATGTGAAAATTCTTGATCACCATCAAGGGCAAAGGCGATATAACCATGTTCGTCTGTCCGTTCCTACGGACAAAGCCTAGATCTTGGATTCTATAATAAATAGAACATATCTAAGAACATATCCAGATTCCAATAAATTTAGTTTGATCAGTAAATTCATTGGCAAAATTTAGAATTGCCAACTAGGTACTTATGGTCGAGACCTTCGACCACTAGCGAGTGTTGGAATAGGTCTGGCGATCGAAAGTAAACTGCGTCTTACTTCTAGCGATTCCAGCCCACTAATCTATGACAGATAAACATTGGGCAACCATTAACTTTGTTGATGGTTATGCAAAGTTCAATTTAAATACAAACTAAACTGTTTCGCAGACAGTTTATGGCGTAGAACTAGAAACGTTTCGACCCGAAGGCCTTTTAGAACAAACACAATTTATACAATAGAAAAAGTAGCTGCTCAGGTGCAACAGAAAAGCTTGGCTGATAAGGCGAGGCCGAAAGCAAAACAAGAATCGAAAAGAGGCAAAGCAAAGCTAGGGAAAGCCTTGAGAGATCTCGCCTGAGCGGCAGTCACAGTGATAATCGAAGTCTCCGCAATGCCATAATAGCCAATCAGATTGGTCTAGGTAGGAAACGCGAAAATAAGGTGGCGGCGATTAGCGAATAAACAAAAGGCCGATAAGCCGAAAGCGAACAACGCAAAAGGCCGGATCTCTGTAAAGCAAAAGGTTTGCCTTTGCAATTACGTTTGCCTCTGCCTTTGCCGGGGATCAAAAACAAATTTCCAGCGCAAAGAAACGTGGAATAAGAAACAACATGCCTTCGCACATGAGGAGCTTTTGGTAAATAGAGAGCCGAAAAGAGACCAAAAGGGGGAGGCGGCCGGAAGGCAGATAAGCAATATTTCATGCTCTCCCGCTATTACTTCATGGCAGGGTGAAAGCACAACCAGGGGGATCGTTCAATGAATCCGCTCTTCAAGTATGCAAAATGTGACGTCAGAAATTGGCAAGGGAATTGGTATACTCTTGTATTTTGGCAAATAAAATTGTTTAAATAAATGAATATATTTCAATATTTTAGATGGCAAAGCGATCTCTGTTAGACTGTTCTTGCAATAGAAACATTTTGCTGGATGTTAATTTGAAATGGCTTATGTAACCAAAAGAGTTTTATCCATAGAATTCCCTTTGAAGAAATCTGGAATGTGGTGACGCTCCTCCCGCTCTCTCTCTGGCGCGACACCTTCCATCATTGCCAGCATGAATTCACGGGCAGAAACACCCATACTCGCGTACGGGCCATGCGAACGAGTGTGTTTGTGTTGTAAAGAAGCAGAAAATTATTGCGCAGCAAATGAAATTGTAAAAGCGAGATTTCGTGAAAATGGCGAGGCCCGTGCAAAAGAAAAGCATGGAAAAATCAAACGAATAAGCTGGAATTTATCACGTATCCGAGAGACGAGAGTCAAGGCCGCAAAGTCAGCAAATTTCTGCACTCTTCTTACTGGCTATTAAGCTTTAATACCCAAATAGCGGAATAGCGAACAGAAACAAAAACAAAAACAAAACCGGCATTTACAGGCCACACACACGCACACGTGGGCAAGGAGCCTGCCTGCCGTGTGCCAGTGTGTGCAGGAAAGTTCTCTTGTTATTTTTGTATTTACCCAACATGTTTGCTGCTGCCGTTGCCTTTGCTCGCCTTTTAATCGCAACGCAATTTGTCTAAGCAACAACGCCCGGCACGTTTTTTTTCTGCAATGCGTAGATAAAACTACTCGCTAGCTCGCTCGCTTGCTCCCCCGTCGATAGTTTGCGAGTCTTTCGCCGATTTGAATACAGTTTTTGGGGCTAATTTCGACCCGATTCCGGACGGATCTCTTAGCACATCATCTTTAGCACGGCTTGATTTACAGCATTCCCTTCGCCCGGATAGCAATCGATGAATGGGACTGGCTGTGAGGAAGACACTCGGAACTCGGAACACGGAAAATTTGTGGGATTTATTGGCTGCCGGCCGGTTGAGTGCTGTTTGTTTGCTATTGCTGCTGAGATTACGGTGGCGAATACGGATGTGCGGCGGGGCGAACAAACCAATTGGCCAAAGTAGTGAATTTTAAAGAAATTGGGGGGAAGAAACACGGACAAAACTGTGCGGACCTTCGTCGCGCGGCGCCAACGAGGAAAGAATCAAAATCAAACACGCGCCCGCCGTCGAACGAGCCAGAAAAGACAAACCCAAAGACAAAAACAAAAACATTAAAACTACCGACCGACCTGCGAGAGGGAGAGCCAGCCAGCGCCGGAGAGCGGGTGGCCCAGCCGGACCAGACCGAAGCTCCCAGCACTCCCAGCACTATGACGGAGCATGAGCGCAGCGCAGCAACGAGAGCGAGAGTGCTTATTGTAACAAACTCGAACATACAATGGCGGTTAGAATCATAGCGCTAGTTGTGCTTTCATTCTCACGCAATCCTTAAAAAATCGACTTTACATGTTTTTATTACCGGTTGTATACTTCTTTACTATATTGAAAGGTCGCCCTTATATTCGAACGCCTATTTACAAACACGCATCCTTAAACTGCCAAATTCGAAACGTAAAACCACAAATTTTAAGGATTATATGTATTTTTTAAAAGGGCATTTGTAAATATAAACATTTTTAATTCTTATGAACAATATATAATTTGGGTTTATGTCATTGAAATCCCATTTAAGTAAAAGTCAATGTACATAGATAATAATATTTTAGATATTGGGCTCGAATCACCTAAACGTGCCACGACTGCATTTTTTATATTTCTACCTCGTTTTTGTTTATTAATACTTCAGTGTTCAATAAAACTTATCATTGAATTTGAGTCATACCATTTAAATATGGTAATATGTATGTGCTATTTAATCAATGTTAATTTCAGTGACTTGCAAAATCTAATAGGTCGGTGTCAAGTGTTGCAGGTCTCTTTATCCCGCCCCAATTGACTTGACTGGTCCAAAGGTCCTATCCTAGACGTACACTTTCCACATAAAAGGTGTAAATAGCTGTTGACTTTTTCTGGTGCCTGTATGTAAAAGTTTATATTATAGGCTTTTGCCATGTGCAAACAGGTAGATAAGATTGGGAAATAGTCAGATCCGATTGGGAAACAATCGGCCATGCTAGCGACCTATAGTATCAACAAGTACAAAAACGAAAACAACTCGATCTTTGATTGCTAACAAAGTCAAACACGGCCCGGAAGAGAAAAGCTTCTGGTTGCAAAAATCCGGTTTTAAACTGAATGCGATGTTTATTCATCGAAGCCGCGATCGAGCGCTGCTGCAAATTGAACAAAGTATGGACGTGTTTATTTTTGCAGATCCGATTCTCGCCAACCACCACACACGCACACAACCCCCCCCACATACATAGTTGTATGTAAATTATTGTGGGCTGGCTCACTGCGGATCGAGGGATTGAGAGCAGCGATACACCGATATGCCGATATGTGTACCTGTGTGATAACAGGCTGGCCCACGCACCCGCTCTCGCCAGAGCGGCGGCGAGAGACAGCTGAGAACCAGTTTGGCCCAAGAAGTGGCTTTGCAAGCAAAACAAAAACAGCAACAGGAAAAATAATAACAAGGCGGACGGACCAAAAGAAACCAGAAGCGAGAGAGCCGTGCAACCGGGAGACCGGTACCAGAGAGAGCTTAGTTTGGTGTTACATGATGCAATGTATAATGTCTGATATGAGATCCCCACCGTTGCATTAGTTAATTATTCAAAATGACTGGGGAGAGCTCTCGCCAACTCTCGCATTGTTTCCATGTCCCACTCTGTGTGTGCGTGTAGGCACGTAGGCCGTGTCTCTGTGGGGGTGAGAGCGCTGACAATGGTGTGATGTGCGCGAACAAGTGGAAAGGGCAAACGCAAAACAGAAACTACATTCAAGCCTTAACTCAGGGAAATTGTTTTTGTTTTTTGCGCAAGTAAACAACAACACATGTATGTAGGTGTGTGTGTGTGTGCGGGTGTATTGGTGTGCCTGCAGACTTTTTATCGCAGCAGCACGGCATTGCCAAAGCTGAAAAAGATACATTTCTCTCGCAGGGCTTTTACAAGACAACCGGGGCAAGGCGGAGAGCGCAAAGATGGCCCGGAGACGGAGACGGGCGAATGAGAAGCTGCACGTAGGCACAAAAGCTGTCCTCCAAATAGACCAGACCAGACCCAAACAGACCCGCTCTTGATAATAGTTTCGAAAAACATGGCCGGCTATCTCAGGGCACTCGAGGCGACATCTCTTTCCACTCGCTTGATTGATGGCAGCCAAAGAGAGCGGTGACACATTTTAATCCTTTTTTCTGTCCCACTGTAATGCTCCCAATGCAGCAGCAGTGGGCGAGTGGGTGGCCGCAGCTCTCATCGGCGTTAGCGCTTTGCACGCTCGTTCGCCGCTGCAGCTGCCACATTTGCTCGTTTGCTTTGGCTCGTCGTTCTATTTTGGGCTGCCACCAACGTCACCAAGTGCAATAAACGTCACGAAGGTTATACGAACAGCGCTGGCTTTGCTGTGCTTTGCAGTTTGTTCACACTGCGTGCGATGTGCGCTGCATTTCGAGCTCCTGCACACTCAATGCACGCTCAATCGATCCCATGACTCATTTTGCATTTCCATTAATTACCTGCACACGCTCTCGCCCCTCCCCCCTCCTCATCCGACGGCGCTGTCCCCCGGTTTGTATGTCTGGCAGCTGTTGATCTCTCCCCCGCATGTGGTGTCAAAAAGCAACGGTACCAATCGGTAATCACGACTATAAATACCCGGTTCCCAGTCAGCTGCCTTTCCCAGAATTTGAATACACAAGCAAATCAAGAATATGCATATAAAAATAAGAGGTTGAGAATATTCGTTCAAATCCTAAGTAGATTAATTATTATTCTCAGTCGCCTGATTTGTACCCATGGAACTAAGAATATACAATATTATATTGTATATTCCTCGTTTAAAACATTGTTCCCTGTTAGAAAAAATCGAAAATAAATAATAAATAATATAATTTGTAGATGGGGTAGAAAAAGCTTTGTTCCCTATCAGAAACGGATATGACAAAAAGAAGCACACGGCATATTTTGCCGTATTTAAATATTTTCTGTCGATATATCGACAGATCAAGAATAAACTTGATTTGTGGGGTAGAAAAAGCTTCCTGCACTCATTACTCTTGCACGAATCCAATAACCCTTTCGTTCTACGGGGACCGGGTATGAAAACAGCTCAAGTAAGTCAACAAAGGAAAGCTACACAGGGGCAATCGGGCACATATCAGTAAAAATACCATTTTTATTTGCTTAAAATCGAAAAGCAACGACTTGTCGTCTGCTACATAATTGTCGAATGATTTCGCAGCAAGTTTCCCTAAATGAGCAAACGTCGTTCCAGAAGCGGTTCCACCAAACGTGGCACCACAGCTGCTTATAATCGCATTCTACCAAATTCTGCGTAACTTCAACACAGTTGAAGTGTTACTGTTAAATGCAACCGCAGCGAGCGCTGACATTCGTCACCTCGGGACAATAAATCAATACGGGATGTTGGCATACCCCTAAAGTGGAGCAGACACATTACGCTGCCATGATGCAATAATATCTCATTCGATTCCCTTGCAGCACCGCACAAAGAAACTGTTATAAACACCCCCAACCGGGTGTGCGGGGGATAGGCCATTAGCCGTCGCCAGCAGACGAACACATGCATGTTCTCGAACGTTTGTGACGTCAGGGAAAAAGACTGGTAGTGCGTGCCCCAGTCAACGCCTCCCCTGCTCCCCCTCGCTGGCCTGATTAGCGCTGCCCAAGCAGATTTCGATTGCTTTGGGTTCAAACGGCGCTAAAACGATGGATGGATGGGTATACCTGGCAATGGGCCCGAAGATGATCCTATAATTCAACACTTTTGGATATTTACTGATCCCTTTCTTCGTTGAGAATATATTCTAAGATGAAAATTTAAGATGCGAATATATAACTTAAATTATGAGCAGATTTGAAGAGTTACAGAAGCAGCAGTACAAAGTTTTCGTGAATCCTATTGGTTGTGGAACTGTTGGCAGTTTGATTTCTTTTCAAATATTTCAAACTCTCAAAGTTTATCAAGGAATTACACACCAATCTGTATACATCAATTTGTGCTTTGACAAAGATCAAAATAAATCTTCATCTGACTGGTGAAGCACAGATGGGACGAAGTTAGAACCCGATAATTTATAATGTTGGGACATTACATTAAGCTAGAACCCGAAATTTATAATAAAAAAACTTTTTTGAGTTGAGTCAAGAGACAAATTTATAGGAGCCTAATTCCTTTCTGACGCAAGAATAATATTCATGAAGAAATATATCATTTCACATCTAATATTTCATTATTTTCCTATAAAATTTGCAACACCAGTTTATTTGAATTAGTTAATTTGTAGCCAATTATCTGGCTGATGAAATATACAAATTCAAATCGTTTTGGATTTGAGATTACTCATCACTTTCCCCTTTCAAATTTGCTCGATAAGCATGCGTGAACAATCAGATTCTATTCCGTCAGACTCTAAAAATTGTATTCTTTAGGTGCTAACTCCCAAAATTTACACTAATAGCTGTTTTGTCATACTTAGTAACTGCAAATTACTTCAAGAAACTTAGTAATAGCCAATTATTTGCTGATGCAATGAAAAATTTTGTTGACATAATAAGTATTAGTCATTCTAATACATATGCTGGTAGTGCGACAACAATAATAGGGTAAAATACTTAGGTATATTTAAAAAATGTCACATATAACAGGCAATACATATTTCGCCAGACAAAGATGCGGAAAAACTCTGTTTTGTGACTATAAACTAGTATACTTCCGGCTAGTTGGGAGTTATCTACAGAAACGCCATTGGCAATACCAAATTGTTTCAAAGGAATGTAGAAGAAACATGTATAATTTTAAATCATAAAATTGTTTCTTTTGAAAAAACTCCTGACAATATTGAAACATTTTCCCTATGAAATGTTACCGAAAGATTCGAGACTATAACATTTTTTTCTTCAGTTGATTTAGGATACAAAGAAAGTGAGGGTATCTATGAGTTTCTAAATTGCATTCTATAGTAGATTTCTGAACTATTTACAATAATAGTTACTTTTGTAGTAGACAATTTGATGATGCAGAATAAGACGCAGCCCAAGAAATTTAATTATTTTCCCCAAATGCCTACATTATAGGTTACATTCCTCAGTTGTTTTAGGAATTATCTACAAAATTCATAAAAATTTGGTGACGATATTTATTTGCTAATGCAACAAAAATGATTGAGGAAAGAGATACATTATCATAGCCCTTATCTATATAACAAAGCTCAATTTTTAGCCACATCATGGAATTTTACGAGGTTTATTTCCCCCGATATAAGGAATAATTTAAATTTTAAATAGCATTCTTTAATTGATTTGGGAGTTATTTACAATAGGACCTTGTTGACAACTTTTAAGAATTTCATTATTACCCCTCCTAAATCAACCGAACAATGGAATTTCTTGAGGTTTCAGTGTAAATTGCCCTCTTCACTTGCTTTTTAAGAGTTATTTACCATAACAGCCCTGTGGACAAGTCTTGTAATAGAAAATTTGCTGATGCTTGCATCAGAGAGACTGACTGGCACTCTAGGACTTCTTCATGCGAAAGATGCGTTCTCTTCTATTCTCTTTGATGCTATTGCTATTCTCTTTTGGTGTCGAACCACCGGTTGGGCCTGGCGGGCCAAGTGCTCACCTGACTGACTCTGCCTGCAGCTGTTGTCCGTGTTGCTGCAGGAAACGCCGCTCCCGCTCCCGCTCCCTAAGCCGCTGTCGCCAGAGCTTCGGAGATTGTTGTTGTTGTTGCTGGAAGCGGAGGCAGCTGTGCTGCCTTTCTGCTCCTCCAGCTCGACCATGGTGATGTTGTTGTTGCCGCTGTTCCTGGACGCGATTAGACGAAGAGAGGGAGGAACAGAAAGAGAGAGAGAGAGCCAAACTGCTGGAAGGGTTTACAGTTGAAGGTGTGAGGTGTGTTCGCCTGCTGTAGTTGTTGTTGCTGTCTTGCGTTTTCCGTTTTACTGCTACGCCGCCGCCAGCTGCAAAGCGTAGTGCAACAATTGAGAGGCTAGCGCACTCTGCTCTCCCCCTGTCACTATCTCTCTCATCCAAAATGGTGGCCGCTTGTGAGATGTTCGTATATTTTTTTTCCTCTTTTCCTTTTACTTCTTTTTGTTAATCCAATTGCCAAGAATTGCGGTTGTTGTTGCTATTGTTTGGTGGTGCAAATTGATTCGTCTCTCTGTGTCTAATTCTGCCTGCTCTGGTTGTTGTTGCTGTTGGTCAAGTTTGGTGGTTGAGTCGTCGTAGGTGTTGCTGTTGTTGTTGCTGCTGCTGCTGTTGTTGGTTTTTCGGTTTGCTGCTGATTTCTCTCATCCCATCGGCACACGCAAAGGCAAGAGAAAAATTCAAATTATCCTTCCTGGGCTGAAGCTTTCCGCTTGTAATTTGTAATTTGTTAGTTTCCCCTTTTCTGCGTTTCACCTTTCCTTCGTGGGCTCGGCTGTGTGGCTTGTGATTGTGGCTGTAGTTGTATCTTGTAGTTGTATCTGTGATGGTGCAGGGTAATTCTATTGCCTTTTTTTTTTTTAATTTTAGTTGCTGCTGAAAGTTGGGGGACTGGTGGTGTGGTGGTGGCGGTGGTGGTGGTGTGGTTGGAGTGGACGTAGTTAAAATTTCCTCTGCTGATTACAACACAAAAAAAATCGCTGAAATAGCGGACAAAAGCCGTTTTCTTTGCGTATTTCGCTTAAAGTTTCTCTCCCAGCTACCGATCCATTTTCAACGTTCAAAGATGATTCCGACGAATGACGAAAAAACACAGCCGTCGCCACACGTCGGTTATCGCATCGATAGATCTGCGCCAATCGATAATGTCATCGAATATATCGATAGTTTTGGGACTGCCACCCAACATCGTTTGTCTCCAGCCTCTGTGTATCATCTCTATGGGTCTTTGAAAAGTTTAAACTTTGTTAGACAACAAACTATAAAAATCAAGGTTTAACTGCGTAAAAAACTGCATGTTCACCTGGCAAGAATAAAAAAGATTTAATATGATACAGATATGCCTACATACCTATGTAGATGGTCGAAATATGTATAAGCTTGGACTTAAACCATTTAAGAACCCTAACTAATGGGTTAACTTAACGTAATTTCAGATAAATATATCTATTAGTCACAAATATATCGTTCGTGGCGAAACTATACAAAATTATGTAGCAATGTTTAAAAGTAAACGGAACTGCTCACAAAGATAACCCCAGCACCAAAATATTGTAAAACTAATCTTCTGTCGAGGATAATCCATAATTTCGTGGTAATCTACAGCATTTGTAAAAGTTATTGTTGGAGTGTAAATGTGTAACCAAGGGTTCAGTGTTAACAAAGAATAATTATTGTATTGCCATAAAAGTGATGCTACAAGAGCAAATAAATGTACCGACAAAACAATAAATTAAAAAATAAATTATAAATTATAAAACTTTGATTATCTAGCTTTATTCTTAGCACAATTAGATTTGGAAATGAACGATGATGGTAGCAAAGTAATCGATAGTATGAAAAATCCGATTGTTTTCAGCGTAGGATGCCTGGCGTATCTTCCTATTGTTCAACCTAAGTTGCCAGATGTTTCGACTGCAACGGTGCTGAACTGGCTTTTTTCTGCTAAATGTGTATGAATTCCAAATAGAATTATAAGAATTATAAGTCTAGTAAAACAACAAAAAAATAAATAACATATTTGCTATACAATACGTGATTACAGAACTAGTTAGCAAAAACGTATATTATCCATTTAGAGTTCTTCCCTGCAGAGCTAATGTACATTTGTTTCTTCATTTAGCTCATATTCTACTATCTCTTCACCTTTTATTTTTTTTTTTTTTAATAAATTTAAATATTTTTGTCTGCCTAACCGCCTTGTCAAAGATCAGTTAAAATTTGAAAAATAAATTTATAGAAATTCGAGCCCAAAGAGCAGTTAATATTTGAAAAATAAATTTAAATATTTTCTCTGACTAACCGCCTTGCCAACGATCAGTTAAAATTTAAAAATTAAATTCAAATGCCAAACCACCAAGCCAATTTGTCCACCCGCCGTGTTAATAATTCTCAACTAGTTCGAACAACAAAATCATTACTTAAGCTCGAGAGGTCCAATGTTTTGGGTAAGTAATTTTTTGTTCGTTCTAGCTGCTGGATTAACCAAGGAGGAATGCGCAGCTCCAGCTTTGGGTCCACCAGTTCCAGATGTCAGCGACCGCCTGGTCAAGGAAGTGGATTTTGGGGATCATAATCCTCATCCGTCCCTGGCTATCAACGTTCCGGTATCGTCGTGTTGGCAGCAGTGTCGCCATTGGCAGGTGTCCAGGGATCTGCTGCGCCAACTGTGATGCAGTGCATCGAAGCTATCCGCGGCGCCAAAGGGAGGAACGACTTGATTCCGGCGTCTACTCCGATCGGCGACCGAATGTCCAAGCCTGCTACCATTAGCCAGCTGTTCCGGGGTTGTCCATGTAACCGATTCCCTAACCACCTTAAGAATCGGATCCTCCAACTCCCGATGCCGACGATCGCCAAGAAACGACGCGAACTGCGAGGATCATCACTTTGATGGACGCGTTCTCATTACCGTCGCCACCGCTGTAAGGTAAGTGAGGATCTCGTATCCCATCGCCACATCTGATGCAGTACGTCGGGCGATTCGCTGCGACAAAAAGTGGGATAGATTTTAAATACATGCTATGAGAGAAAAAAAAAAAAAAAACTTTTTTGTAATATCCTAAAAATGTATGTATTTCTACATATTAATAAAAAAAATCAATGTGTAATGACGAGTCGATGCCATGTATAGGTTTTTAAAGTTATAAAATAACTTGATATCATATTCAACGAAAAAATTAGGGAAAATTAAAAGGTTTTTAAAATCGTAAAACATTTATTTACTATCAGTTTTATCTAGTTTCAACTCTCTTGTTACAAATTTAGGCTAATCTATTTTTTAATATCACATTTGTGATACAAGTTTTGATTGTTTTACCTTTTCCTTGTATAGTATGTCCATATGCAGAATAGAGTAAACAAAACGCATTTTTGGGTGATTATAATTTATTAGAATTTTTATTGACTTAAGGTATATATAAATAAAATATTATTCAAGTACAAAGTTATATATACTCATTAATATTATTTGATTCAAGTAAATATATTTCAAAGTGGCGGTGTTTTGTTTTTCTCTTTATTACTTTTAAATTAAGTACAATTTACTGTTCCTGCTCTATTTCTAAGGGTTCGCACAATGCCCAAAAGTACTCCCGAAACCCCGGCCAAGCGTTGTCTTTTGAATGAGCAACTTTTTCGTAATTTCCAGGTTTTTAACCTGGCATAGACGCCTGTCAATCGTTTTCGCAAATTGTAGTCTTACAGGCGCGGGAAGGGGAGTACTTTGTGAGGATATGCGAACCCTGACTTTTACATCAAACCTTGCCCATGCAACAATTGTATTTTTGTGTAGTTTTACGTTTAATCAATGAATTTGGATCACAAACAGTAAATACGTCTTTAACGATAATTGCAGTTGAATTAAACATAGTAAGATCAGGGGTTTTGGGGGTTGTTTTTTTAATTATAAAAATATTGTATCTGCATTTTACATGTTTTTGTTTTGCTACTATCGTTTTGCTCTCGAAATTACATAAGTCCAGCCTTAAACAAGTAATTTTCGTCACCAATCGCATTCGCGCACGCTCCATTATCCATAACACTCGGTTTTTCTTTCAAATCAATTTTGCATTTAAACGCTACGTTGCCTTAACTTCAGTCCTTTCGCAGAAAAATCTAACCCTAAATGTATTTAGCTCTTTGCCCTCGCTCGATCCTTGCTCCTCCACTTCGCGCCCTCACATCCTCCACGCATTCTGCAGACACTAAACATAAATTCAATACGTACAGTTTCGAAAATTGTGGATGCATTAACTTGTTAAATATATATAAAATGTGTGTGTGTGTTGTGTATTGTTTTATGCGCCCCCTGTCTGTTTGTAGTGTTCAGCATCTGCTTAAAATCCGCCTGCTCACTACAATTTTTACTTCATCTTTGGCCGCAGACCTCCGCTTGCTTCATTTGCCCCTGTAAATATGAACTGTTTGTCGGTTTCTGTTTAATGTTTTTTAAATTGTTTAATTGTAAATGCACTAAAAGTTGCACGGACCGTTTGCTTATGAATCCGGTTTGTCATGATCTATCCTGCAGTTGTCCTTTTTTTTATGTTTTATACCTTCGCCAAGCCAATGAAATGTGAGAAAATATGTTTTTGGTTTCTATTTCGTCATTTGTTGTTCGAGTTTTATGCTTTGTTGTTTGATGGTTCGATTTGCGTTTATAAAATCCCAAAAATTTGTGCAAATTTCTAAAATTTTTCTTCTTGTTTTTTGTTTTTCCTTCTCGTATTATACTAAAATATTTGTAACTTTAAAATGTACTTTTCTTTTCTCTTTAGATTAAATTTTTGTTTTCCTTTGTATCTTCATTTCTTCTTCATTTCGTTTCGTTTCGTTAAAATATTGCATTTTATTTTATGTTTTTTTCATTTTTCTTTTGGAGGCTTTATCCCTGAGTGATTTAATTTCATTTGTTTGTCATTTATTGCAACTTTTTCTTTATAAACTTATTGTTTTATATTCTCTTATTCGATTTAAGTGTGTGAAGAGATAGCGACAGCGAGAGAGTGTTCGAGAGGCCAAGAAAATCAGAGCCGAATGTGTTGTAGGTGTTGTGTTTCGTTTCGTTTTGTGTGTTGCCGGTGTGAAGGTTCCTTAATCGTTTATAAGGTTTATTGTTCACAAATTGCCTCTGGTTTGCAACTTTTTTGGAGAGAAGTCAACGCGCCGAGTATCTACTGTAGTAACTGTGTTTATATTTGCATAGTTTTGTGTTCGATTGCTTTTGGCTAATTCATCTCCGCGGCTACCTTGTCTATATATTGATAACTCGGTTGCTTGTAGGTGTGATGCAGTTAAAATATTTGTACTTCACGCAAGTGTTTCAATTACATTCTGCACTGTTGCTGCTACTGGCTGGATGCACAAAGATTGCTGTGGGATGGCAACCCTGGCAGTCGCCAAGCCCACAAAATTTTGTGGGAGATGTGCCGGAAAATTGAAATTGCCTTCAAATGTCGCTCTGGCTCGAACGGGAAACTGGGCATAAATTAATTTCCGCGGAGTATCCCAAAATTCAGATCGGACATCTCAAGGGTCTTTGATTTATTCAGTTTTTTAAGCTTTACCATGCGTTCAGAGTTCGAGCTCAGGGGGTCATTTGTGTGGGTAGCAAGTGATGCAAACCAGTACGAAAAGCAACTTACAATTGGCTTTACAGTATCTGCATCTGCATTTGCAACTGCAGCTGCATCCGTATCTCTATGTGTATTTGTAGGCTAGCGTTATTTAGTTTGAAGCTTCGTATAACTATACAAGTGTTTTGCAACTTGCTGCATTGTAATGTGTGTGTATGCATTTGGATTTGTTAAATCGTGTACTTTATCGTTAATCTCAAAATGCTTTGTATTTGAACAGTTGATTACTTTGTCACTCGCTCGAAGTGTTTGCACTTTATTTCGGTTATTGTTTTATGCCTTTATTCCTATTTGGTTTTCATACGCTCTGCTCTGCTCTGCTCTCTTTTCTATTTATATATAAAAATATTCTTTTATACAGTTGTGTCGCGGTTATTGTGGCTGTTGCTCCTGCTCCTCCTACTGCACCTGCACCCGCACCTGCTCTGCTGATTATTGGTTACTTTCTGATGGCCAATGCCTTTGACCTGTGCTATCTGCTACCTCCTGCTACCTGCCCTGCTATGGCTATTTCTGCTGCTATTGCTGCTGCTGCTGCTGTGTGGCTCTTAACGCTATTTGTGGTTATCAGTTATTGATTGGTAAGCTGGATATAGGTGTAATCTATAGATATTGCAGTTGCAAACAATGACGATGGCTGGAAGTTGGGGCATGCAAAGATGCAAGTTCGTATTGCGTTACTCTGTTCAGTGTTTCTCCTTTACTCCTCTACTCTTCTATTCCTTCTTTTTTGTTTTTTGTTTTTGGTGTGACTCGCGTCGAGGTTTTTCTTTGAACATTCAAGTTTTAAAAGCTTAAGATTAGATGACCTCGACTCGGGTGTCCCTCCTCTATATGCCTATCGGTAAAATAAAATACAAGACTAGAAGTACAAATTTCGCTTTTAGAGCTCCTTACTTCATTAAAATGCGAATGCGCAGTGAAGCTGCCGCCGCTTTATAGTGCGTAATTCAATAAGAGTCCCTCCGCAAGGGAGACGCGTTTACCATTTAATATAAAATTTAATTGTATGTTATGCAATTGAATGTATGTAATGTAATGTAATGTAATGAACAAAAGCGCCCGCCGTCGCGGCAACTCAAAAAAAGGCAAACCAAAATGTCCTCAAATTGCACATATGTATGTATAGTATGTTGTATACACTCTCTATCGTTGGTAGTAATTAATTCGCTTTCAGACAGTTAAACTTATATTCTTAGAACATCTTTCGATCGCCCCGATCGGCCGATCGCCTCGCCTTGCCTTGCTTTGTTTATGCAGCGACTACAGATCACAGATCCCCGAAAAAAAGATACGAAAGCGACGTGTTCCTCTTGTCCCTTATGTTAACATATGCGCATACCAAGTCCCGAATTTAAATCTCTGTCGTTCTGCTGCTGATTTGTACATTTCGATTGCTACATATATGTATACAGTATACTCTCTTCTGCCCGACTGTGTGTTTGTTTGTGCGAAAATCTCAACTGAAAGAACTAAAGCTAAAGAACTGAAAGTGTCGTGAACAAAATCGTACTAATACTTGCATTCTCAGTAAGTATTCGTATGTGTAACTCGTGTGTTTCTGTTTTTTCTTCTTTTCAGAGGGTTATTGTTATTGGAGTTGGGTGACGCTCAGCAGGACCCCCGGTAAGCCCCCAGCGAATTTCAAAGGCCCCCACGGCCGCTCCCGGAAGCGGGCAATCTAACTGCCCGCTGCCGCCAGCAGCCCGGATGCCTCTATGGCTTGAAATTCGTCTGGGAGTTTACCAGAAGTCCTTGTACGATCCTCAGGAACCGTGCAGCGTGTTGTTCTGCGCGCTGTTGCCGCCACCGGCGCCGCCGCCGCCTCCGCTGCCGCCTCCGCCGGACCCATTGACGTTTTGCGCCGACACCTCCGACTTGACGCGTCGGGCGATGTGAGAGCGCGTGTGCTTGCGCAAGTGGTCCTTGCGATAGAAACCTACAACACGAAAAGATATGGTTAATGCAAACTCCAGGCTTTTGAGCAGACTCCGGGCTTCACTCACCTTTTCCACACTCAATGCAAACGTGCTTCTTCTCGCCGGAATGGATGACAATGTGCAGAGTGAGCTGCTCCTTGCGCTTAAACGACTTCATGCAGATCTATGGGAAAAAATCACACATTAGATGGGATATCACAACGATTGGGGTCTTAAATTGATAATAGAAAAGTGTTCTCTGCTGCTAACGATTCGCCTTCGATGCCACACTCACATTGCACACATGCGGCCTGTCCGGTATGTGGGAGAGCTTGTGCCGGGTCAGGTGATCCTTGCGCTTGAGCGCCGCATTGCAGATGTCGCAGACGAAGCGCCGCTCCACCGCGTGCGAGATGACGTGCTGCTCGATGAGGCTGCGGTCGGGATAGGCCATCTGGCACTCCGGGCAGCAGTAGAGCGTGGAGCCGTCCAGGGCCTTTGTCTCACGGATCTCGCCGGGCTTGGGGCGCGGCTTCTTCTCCTTTGGTGGTTTCTTCTTTTTGGTCTTCTTGCCGGTGGTCGTGCCCGTTCCGGCGCCGCTGGCATTCGTCGTGCCCACGGATCCGGAGCTCGACACCGCCCCGGCGCCGCCGTTGGTCACAGCGCCGTTGGCATTGCCGTTGACCCCGTTGGTGGCCCCATTCGTGAGGGCCGCTCCGTTGGCGTCCGTCATGTTGGTCATGTGGCCGCCGTGCTCCATGCCCACCAGCCCGTTGTGATGGCCACCGTTGGCACCGTTGTTGCTGGGCGTGAGGGCCACGCCCCCCAGCGCCAGGCTGGCCAGATTGGTGCCGTTCTTGAGGACATCGCCGGTGGACTCCTTCTTGATCGTCTCCGAGTACTTGAGGAAGTGCTGTATGGAGATGGGCAGTGTGGCGGAGAGCAGGTGCGACGAGTAGTCCACCGTGTTGGCCGTGTTGGCCAGCGTTTGCCAGGATTGGTTCACATTCTGCAGGATCTGCTGGTTGAGGACTAAACACACGAGAGAGAGGGGGGACTTAGAAGAGGTTCTAGTCTTGGAAGTGCGAAAAATCAATAAGCTTGGCGGATTTAGGGATTAAATGCGCTAAAAAGTATGCTCTGCTTAGGCCGTTTTATCGGTTTTTTCTCCCCTGACTGTATTATCTAATCGCAGTCTGCCTAGTTTTCCCGGGAGCCTACCCCAACAACAATGTTCCTTCACCCTTTTTTGGGGGCGTGTCAGCTGCTCTATGTGTGTGTATAAGGGCAAAGGGAATGGCTTGGGTGTCCTGTGTGGGTGGTGGCCCGCTTTGGTTTTCACTTTCACTGGATTAGCTAGATTTATAGTTCCCACAACTCCGTCACAGCTCCTATCTCCCGCTCGTAATTAATTAAACCTGCGTCCGAGCGGGTTCAATAGGCCCGCCTGCTGTAATTCTGACTTGGTTTTACATTTTCACCGCAATAATAAGCTACATGGAATCCACCTTCACCATCCCGGATTTACTGCCAAGGACACGGACACTTCCCGACATAAAAAAAAACACGAATTTTCCCTGCAGTGTGCGTAATCATCGGGCCGAGAATGAGAAAAGCAACATCCACTTGTTTAAGCGGCCGACAAAACTGGATGAAAAGTATGCTATGGTGCTATGGTGCTATTGTGGCCTCTACCCGCCCGCCTGCCCGCTTGCCCGCCCTCGCAACCTCCGGACAGCAGACAGGCCCAAAAACATTTATAAATAACGAAGGCGCACGACGAGGGGAGACGCACGACGACGAGTGATGACTGCGTCCTTGAAATACACATATACCAACCCGAAAGCACTGTACATACAGCTCAGCCTCCTCCTCACCCTACTCACCCAGTCCAGTCGAGTCCAGTCCCCTACCCTAACCTTCCCTCCCGTCTATCCGCCCACCGGCCCGTGTGGATCCCCCCCTCTATCCTAAAGACCCGACTCGACTCACCTTCTTCCCGGTCACGTTCGATTTTTGGATGGATTTTACCCTTATGATCGGCCGCGGCGGCTGCGTTGAGAAAGTTCAGATCGCCCTGGGGCTGTGAGGAGTACGGTATGGATATATTCTGGCCATATTGCATGTTGTTGGCAGCCGAAACTGAAATGAAATTCGACGGAATAGAGGTTGAGATTAGTTAGTCGGCGTATAGGGAAAAAGTTAATAGGAATTAAGATTCAGAGGGGGGCTGGGGGACATTTACACATTGTGAGGTTTAGCCACAGCCTAGCGTAGCCTTGTTGGTGGAATTGTGTGTATAGTTTTTGGGTCTCTTTTTCAGACTGGGAATCGGCACTACTAGCACTTCGCACAATCCACTGCGGCCGCCGCTCGCTCTCACGCACAACGCACTCTGGCCGACTAACTACAACCGACTGACTAAAGTTGCCCGATTTTTCGGCTCCCGCAGCGGCAGCGGCTCCGGCTCCGTCACCGGCTCCCTCTCCGGCTCCGAATTCCGGCCCCAAAAAGGCCTCTCCGTCTGCTGTTCCCGGCCGGCTACGAAGCGAGTCCCGTGGCTCAGCTGGCGAGCCGAATGGGGGATCGGGTGCCGGCACAGGAACAACACAACACAACTCAGGGCCGACAAAGTAACGACGCTGTGGCACGACACACGTCCCACTGTATAGTATACTACACATCCAGATGTGCATATACATATATCTATATCTATGTCTGTGTATATACACTCGTGTATCTAGGGCCAGTAACTCTGGCTCTGGTGTGTGTGGGCGCGGGCGGGCACGTTTTCGGCTCATACTGCGCGGGTGGTTGTGTGTGCTTTAGGGCGGACATGGATGTGCTTTCCAAAAGCTAATTCCTTCGAAATTAAGCCAGCAAAATCATCCCATACGCAGAGAGGTCATTGCAATCCAACAATTTGACTCATCACTCTTAAAAAGTTATAGACATTTAATCGTTTCTTGGGGCAATAATTTGAAAGATCAAGCGAAGTTTGTGTCTTGAGAGTTGTTAGGGATACGAGGTTATATAAGAGATATCAAATGCTAAAACTTTAAGTCTACAAATATACGGCATACGTCTATCCAGATGAAAAATTGGCATACCAACTGGGTTACCCTGCGTATACTTCATAATCCAAGTTTATCCTCTCTATTTATTCAAAATTTAGTTATATATTGTTGGTAAGATGTGTTAATAATTGTATAACTTTAATGGAGGTCTTGAGAAGAGTCCTACTGATCAGGTTATGATAAATTTTCTATAATATTACTCATGCTTTTTGTTTTCTACCCCCTAAACTTATCGGGGACCTCTTGGAGTATATCATTTTGGTTAAAATTATAAAACAAGAACGATTTTCTTCCTACACTATCCACCCTAATGCTCGTGAATATGTATCGGGAAAGTTAACAACTCGGTTCCTACTCGCCGAAAGTGCGTGTGCCTACAAATTGTTGTTGTCTGCTGCCTGTCGTCGGCCCCCGCCTCATTCTCCGCCCCTGCTCGCCCCCCTTGGGCCACACGCTGCCGTCTGCCAAGGCCAAATTTTCACACAAACACAGAGGCAAAGAGGCACACACAGGCACAGAGAAAACCCGAGACGCACACACGTGCTGTGGGGCCCGACAACGCATACATAGGAAAAAGGAAATTAAAACTGAAACTGAAAATGCCGGCCGCGCACACGCCCGAATGTATGCCATAGGAAAAGCTTTCCCCATTTTTCGCCGGGTGTGCATTTCTTCCCCCCACCACGGCCCTGTCGCTTCGTTCTTCGTTCTGCTTTCCGCCGCCTTGCCCGGCTTGGCGTTTTCTTAGCCGGGTGCTCGGTTTTATAAATAACATTTTCGGGCTGTTGCCAGTTGCCCGGTTCTGGGCCTTTTTTCCGAGATTTTTCCCGTTCTCAATACAGAGGCATGTCCTCCATGCATGGCAGGATTCAGGAAGCTGTACTGATTTTAACTTTATAAAACACATCGAAAACATAAAAAAAAACACAAAAAACACGAAAAACACTCCTGACAGGGCGTGAGGCGATCCACCCGCTTCCTCCTCGCTGACGTGGTACAATTTATGAGGTCCTGGCGTGCGGTGTTGTGCGTTGCTCTTATCCTTTGTACGAATTACCATTCGACCTTGGGCCCAAACTTAGCATATTTCCAATGCTTTAATTTTTTGAGCAGCCTTCTGGCCTGGCTTTAACCGATTCGTTCAACCGGAAGTGGAGGAAATTAAGAACATATGCTTATTCAAATAGTTATGCAAATAAACGGAGGCGTGTTACTAAGTAACACCAAAACGTCACTAACTAATTTTCAGGCTAACTGGGATGGTTATCGTGTTTAAAAAACAAACGGATAGCGATCCCAAACGGATGAAGTGATTGCTTTGTACAGGAATTATAAAAAAGAACAGACATCAGCTGTCTACCAAAGATGTAAACAAACGATGTTTTCGATAAAACGATTACGAAATATACCTCAAAACCTACCTACAAATAACCCAAAAATCCCTTAAGGGCTCCAAAGTGCATGGATAAGTGAAACAGAGATGTTTAACAATGACCCTAAAAGCCTGATTAAAGCTGCCGACTGGCCAAAAAGACCGATCACCGATTCGATAATTCGATTACCCAAAAATACCCCAAAAGAGACCTCAAAACACAACCGCAAAAAGGCAAATTCAAAGGCTGATAAACAAACTTAAATAATGGCCCCGAAACTGGATGAATAGGTGTAACAGAAAAATTTAACAATAACCCTAAAAGCCGGAAAATACGGTCCTGAATGGCCAAAAAATACGGAGCCATGGCAACAACAAAACCGGGTGGCGTGCGTGCGTGCGATGAGGATGTGGATGTAAACGTAGATGTGGATGTGGAAGTGAATGTGGATGGTAACCGGCATTCGCCGCTTTCGTCGGTCGTGGCATTTCACTTTTCACTTCACTTTCCCATGAACAGGATGACGACGACAAATACGAAAACAACGTGGGAAGGCAAACGTGGAGGAGACGATGTTGCCGGAGCAGGACTTGCCGGAGCCGGAGCGGGAGCCGGAGACGGAGCAGCGAGTAAGCAGAGAGAGAGGGAGTGAGAGCGCGGCGAGAGCGAAGAGAGAGTGGAGGGACATTTGGAGAGTGAGATAAGCGAGTGGGGTGCTGGGCGGATCGTTCAAGGCAAAAGCAAAAGCAACTGCAAACTGGAACAAAATGGAAAGGAATGCGATGGGCGGCGATTTGAAAAACATGGCGCTTATCTGCTTCTGTTCCTGTCCATGTCCCTGTCCCTGTCCATGCCTATGCCTATGTGTGTCGCCCGTCGCTGTGCATCTGCATGTGTGAGTGACAGTGAAAGCGGTGAGAGCGCCCGCGCGGGAGAGGGAGAGCCTTTTACAAAGAGAGCTGGAGAGTGATGGAGAGAGAGCGCACAACCCCTAACGGAGTTGGGCGAAACTTGACCCGAAGTACTGCCGGCGGAGAGAAAGAGAGAGTGTGTGGGGTTGGGAAAGTAGAAGGGTGCGCGTGCACGGAAAGAAAAAACATGAGCAGCCAATTATTTAAATATATATTATACATTTTAATTTGTTTATTTATTTTAATATAGTGTTGCTATGACACTTATTGGCTTTTATAGATTCTACACTTGAATAAACATTTATTTAAAATAAATAAATACAACTTTTTTATCAACTCATTTCAACTACGATTTTCTCTTTAAAGTATATATCTGTATATAATCCTCATTTTATTTCATTTATGAACATAGAAACACTATCTGTTATAAAATAATCTGCTGGCTAGTTAGGCTTGTTTTACTTTGGAGAAAACTAATGAACAATGAAGGTTTCTGTATTTACATTTGTTCATTCTAAATTCTCTCGTTATTTCCCATAGATAATATGCGATTTGAGTCCGTTTGGTTTGCTTGCACTTAATTCTATATAAATTGTTGACCCGATCAAGTTCCAAAAATGTATAGCTCTTTTCACTTGTTCCCTTTCGAAGCCGGCTGTTTCGAGTGTAAACTGAAAGAGTAATAGGGGAGGGAGAATCGACAGGGGTTAAAGGAAAACGGCGCCAGCGGCAGAGTTTAAGTCATCAGCGCCAACAGGAGAATTCGTATTCCCTATGCAAAAGCCTTAGGGTCGGTCGCCCTAATGCTTAAAGTCAATCAGGCGGATACAAAGAAATTAATAATCAATGCCTGCTAATATTTATTTATCTGCGTATGCCCATGCGAAATGAGAGAAAGGAACCTCTGGGTGGATGGGGGATGGGGGAGAGACCCCGACCCCTTCCCACCCATCGTAATTGCTTTATCATGCGCACTTTTTTAGTGTTGCATACATCCAGGCAACGTTTTGGGGGTGTAACCAGGCATTCACACCCATGAAGCACATGTACATCTATGTACAGTGCACATAGGTACTTGCGTACCCACATACATACATAGGTACATATGTACATACATAAAAAATGCAAATGGTTTATGGCTGGGGTGTCTGGTTAATGTTAGGGGAGCATTTTTAAAGGAGAACGGGTGAGGTATGTCCTCGACAACAAGATACCCGGTGTCCACTGATATCCACAATATTGCCTCGCAAAGGGTCCGCATACTAAATCTGAGGGACTACAATCCCTATAAGTCCTATATATCCCCATTACCAGTAATATCCACAGTAATCCCTATTAAAGTAATACTCAATTTGGCTATGATAAAGCTGCCTTATTACATTAGATCCCTAAAACAAGTGATTAATATTCACATTCCATTTTCCTTGAACTTTATCTACAAGATACATCGGGGTTTTCCAACAGCTGAAGACGTTTGGACACATGACGGCCAGGTATTTATCTGTTTCGTGTTCCAAAACCCACACACCCGTCCGGGGCCGCGTATTTCCTGGTAACCCAATAATGATTTATACAAGCAACTGAGCAAATTATCGGGTAGGTATCGACAGATAAGCCTCGCTGCCCGGCCCGCATCCGAGCAGGTCAGAAAGTCGCAGGCCAGCGATAATGCAGCTAATAAGCGGGAAAGGCAAGAAAATGCAGTAGCCCCGACCCCGAGGGGTCCCTGTCCCTGTCCCGGCTGGAGTACGTGGGACATTTTACCTGCCTGGGATCAGCGGCAGACACTTCACTTGGCATGTACAAACACTCGGAATCGGACTCGGACCGGACCCATGGATTACACACACGACAGTGTGTGCAGGGGACGAGATAAAAGAGCAGCCCAGAGCAGAGCTGCACACACGGGCGTACGCATACGCATACGCACTTTCCTGTTGCAGCAGGTAAAAAATATATAAAACACTAAACTGGAAATATAATGCGTAGCCCAAAGCCGGGATCAATGAACCTATTCCGTGCAGCGCAGTTTGGGTCTGGGCTGTGGTCCTCCGCTTTCCAATAAATGCGATGGAGAAAATGCATATCTGTGCGGTTGCTGGGCAAAAATAAATTACGGAATGCTACAAAAGGAGCACTTCCAAGGGGATGGGAGATGTTGCCCTGGGAATCTAATTATGCAAGCAAATGCAACTAATTAGAATTGATAAGGAAAAGGAGCATAAGCAATAAGCAGGCGACTGGGGGGGGGACTGGGAACTCTTATGTATTCCACATATTAGTTGGGGTTTAGGGGTTTGGGATGGGATGGTCACACCCTGCCGGGGGAGAAAAGTTGCAACTTGGCAGGAAGTCAGTGCAATTAAAAAAGCAATGGCAGGAGGCTCTTTGGGGGTTGGGGGTTGTAAACCCTCGCACACACCGACACACACACCCGTACTGTTTGTGTGTGTTTAATTGTATTTCTATGTATGTGCTTAAGTAGCTGAAGAGAGAAGCGAAACCCACCCCGACGAAAAACCAAGTGAAATGCAGCAAATTCAAAAGTTATTTGAGTTCATTGCATTTTCAAGCCACGCAAAACAACAACACTAAGCACATATGTATCCGCACACACACACAGATACAAATACAAAGAGGGGTATATATATATATTTATGTGTCCGTGTGGGGGTGGGTGGTAATGACTCAAAACATAGAGCGAAATATACTCGTATAAAAAAAAGAGCGCAAAACAAAAACAACGACGAAAAATCGTTATATCCAGCTTTGATGACAGGGTACCACCAACTTGGTACCACCAACCACCCCCAAAAACTTGTAGTGCGGTTTACAAATTGGACTAGCAGCTCGCTCCTCGCATGAAGATGTCCTCGCCGGCCAAAGCGCCAGGATGCCAGGCAGTCAGCCAGGCAGCCCGCTGTCCGGGATGGGGGTGGAAAACCCGCTGGCAGCGAGCAGCGAGCGCTTTCCCTCGAACATGTGTACGAGACGTAGATCCAGATGGAAACAACAACCTCAGCAAAACAACTTCTTCGCGATTTCTACCAACTTCTTTGCGATTTCCGCGCCAAGCAATAGATCAGCCGTGGGCAGCCGTTGGCCCTTTCGGCTCCTAGTACTCACAAAAACAAAAACATGTGAATGTATCGAAACAAGGGAGTTGAATATCTGTGCCCTTCGCTGCAATAGATGGTGACTTGGGTTGGGAGAACTGCTGTTTTGTCAGTTTATTGCTAAAAAACGAGCTAAATACGAGTGTATATTGCCAATTCTGCTTACTTTAGGGCCTTCTTTTGAACCCGCTGTTGGCCCTCAGCCCGCTTACACAAGCAAAAAGCACGCTTTAATAGCGATTAAGCAAGAATGATTTCAATTGAACCCCAAGACTGTTCTACTTCCGTTGCAAGCAAAGACCCACTCCTGGCGGGTTTGTTTACTTTTCAGTTGGGAACCCAACTCCTGGCCAGCGGTGTAACCAGCATGCCCGGAAACAAAAAGCCATTGTAGGGCATTGGGAGAGGCTACAGCCCGAACCCCTCGGCCGCTGCTCAGCAGCAGCGCTGCCGTTGGCCGAGTGAGAGTGTATGCCCCGACGCCGGCGTCGCTGTTGCTGTCGCCGTCGCAGCGAGCGAAAATAAATCGATAAAAATAAAATAAATTTTAGTGATTATGTTATACAGACATATACACAGGCGGACTCTGTGACTGTCAGTGCATGCACATGCATGCAGTGAGCCGGGGGTGGGGGGAGGGTAGACTAGAGAGGGGGAAGCATGTAGGATGGGATGCACTTACCGTTGGGCACATTCTGATTAAAGTGATTGCCGTTGGTCTGATAGCGCTGCACATGGTTATCGGTGCCGGCCGCTGCAGCGGCGGCTGCTGCGTTTGCTGCATTCGCCGCCGCCGAGCCGGGGGGCGTGCCAAAGGGGCCGGGCGCCTGGGCCTCAAATTTAGCGGCAAACTGATGGATGCCGGAGAAGGGGCCGCCGAACGCCGAGAAGTTCATCATGTCAGGCTTTTACGGATGCGGATGCGAATGTGGATGCGAATGCGGATGGGGGATGTTTTCGCTCCTTCTGTTCTTCTGCTCTTTTGTGCCTCGCAGGCGCGCACTTGAGTTGCAGTGCGATCGATCTGCTTTGTGCTGCTGGTTCTCTTGAAAGAAATGCGCATATGTAGATACTCGGATGTTCGGGTGGTCGGGAGCGCGGATACTCGTGCTGCGATGCACTTTTCACGCGACCACGATCGCCGCTCGGCGATGACGCTGTTTTACCGCAAGAGAGAGAACGAGCGAGCGAGTGAGTGAGCGAATGGGTGGGTGGTGTGTGTTTTGTGTGCTTGCGTTCTGTTGTTGTTTTCCTTTCCTCTTTTTCTCTTTTTTACTTTACTATTTTTTGTTGTTGGTGGTGGTGGTGGGGGTTGTTTTCTTTTCTTCGCCTTTCTTCGTGGCACTCAACACACACACACACACACACACACATATACAGAGAGGCACACAAGAACCGCTATGGCACTACCACTCACACTTACACACCTACAGTGACACCCGCACTCACACCCGGGTACGCGCGCACAGTTTTATGCTGTGCTTTGTATTCCGGGGGTAGCAAGCAAAGGCATCACCATCACAGAGGCACAGGCACAGGCACAGCAAGCACGCCGAGCCAAGCACTTTCGGTTTCGATTCTGATTCCGATTCTGAGTCCGAGTCTCGAACTAAACAACACGCACACACATACACCCCGCACACGCTGCGGATCGGCACGAGTCGAATACGAGTACGAGAACAAGCACGAGTACGAGTGAGTACGGAGAAGTCGTCGCACTAAAGTCTCGCTTACGAACGACCGGCTCGTCGAGGCTCCGACATCAAACTAAAAGTAACATTACAACGTACAGCGCACAGCGAGGCGAAAGAAAGCGGAAACACTGGGCCAGGCAAGCCAAACGAACGACGCGGACGCAGCGACAGCGGCAACGGCAGCGGAGACGGCGACTGTGACGGAGACGGAGACAGAGACGGCGGCAGTGGCAGCGACGCAGCGGCGACTGCGACGCAAATGACAGTGACAGTGCCAGGGATATCCGCAGGGTATATTCGTTCAGCGGCCGGCGGGCATTCCCACCAACTGCTCACAAATTGAGTTACTTTAACAATAAATTTGAATAAAACCAAGAACCACCGCGACTGTTTAAATTTGCAAATTTAAATTACGGAAAATTTTAAAAATTCAAGTAATTTATATTTTTGTTTTGGAAATTTATTGCGGCTTTTATTTTACTATTTACTATTAAAAGCAGACCTGGTAATTGAATAAAGCATAGCAGTAAAAGGATATTAAAAATTAATTTGAGCATACAAATGACCAAAACATTTAAGTTGCTAGGTATAGTTTACTTCTTTTATGTTACAACCTTTTATATTTTACAATACAAAATTACACAACATTTCATAAATTCAAAAGCTCTGAGAATGTTTTGCTCCTTTAAAATTGCATTAATTTACTCGTCAAAACTCGTAGAGCCTTTGTCTTGTTAAACTAACAATTTTTGAATAAAAAGCCCCCCAGAAACTACTTAATTCTTGTTTCTTTGCTTTGAATGGGTATCGATGCGTCGCATACACTGCCCCTGCACGACTGCAGCATTCTTACATGTTTGTATTAGTTCGCTGCGCGTTTGTACATTTGTACGTCTGTATGTGCCGTGAGCCGCTTTGAGGGTGGAAGTTTTTCTACTTCTCTGGAAAATGCGCGTTTATTTGTAGGTACGTTCCTTACATTTCGCTGCACCGAGCGCCGGGCATATGACACTGCCCACAGGCCCCTGCTGCTGCTCCTGCTCCTGCTGTTAGGAGACTCTTGGCTGTGGGATCGATTGGCTTCACCGGACACGGGCAGACAGTTGGTGCGCGATCCGTGCAGGCGAAGTGCAATTTATGCTGGGACTGAGGTCGATCGGTGGATCGCGGTCGGACTCGGACTCGGAGTCGGAGGCCAAAAGCAGGCCCACGAGACACGAGACAGCGAGACACGAAATTCGCTGTAAGTTATCAGGATGAAAACCGGTTGGGAGTGTAGCATAAAAACTGGTTTCCCAGCGAGAGATGAGCTACTTTTTGTGGTCGCCGTCCGCAACAACAACACATGGAATTGACAACGCCGAGCAGGATGACTTTTCGAATGTGGATTTAGTCTTAAGCGCGATTTAAAGATGCAGATCGGACCAGAAGGCCATCAAAATGTGCTTTCTTGGTCGTAAAAATATTATTGGGTTCCGAAAGGAGAGGCCCATGCCGCACTCGGCTCGCATTAAAGATTTCGATCTTTCAGGCTCCTTTTATTGTTTCTAAATTTGTTATACGAGTTTTTGACTTTAAAAGTTAGGTACCAATTTCCTGAAACTTAATGCACCCATATTGTCTGTGGGTCCCTGCACTTGCGGCTGTTATTTTGGACCGGCTATGGGTAGGGCACTCACAGGTCGGTGCTGCACGACTGCAAGAAAAACGCACACACAATGCGCCTTGTATTTTTATTTGGTTTTCCAACTTTTTGGGGTTGTGTGGTATTGCTGTGCACTTATACGCTTACATGTGAATGTCTCTATGTGTGTCCGTATGTGCGGTGTGTTTTTAAGCATCTATGTTTATATGTATGTATGTTTGTTGGGTATATGCGCTTGTGTGTGCATGTATCTGGATCTGTTTGCGTTCGGCGATGGACGATGGACGAGACGGGCTAGGAAAGGGGGAAAAGAGCAATGCACAAAGCAAGAGTGAGCAGGCAGCGAGGCGCGTTCTTGGGCGCATTGCTCTCGTTGCATGGGATTCTGCCGTAGCTGTAAGTCGTATTAATGAAAGTGAGTCCACCAGCAAAAGAAAGCAGGCCGCGGCTCAGCGGCACAGCGGCACAGCGACAAGTTCTGTTTCAGTTTCTGCTTCAGCTTCTGCTTCGGTTTCTGTTCTGCTGCAGTCGCAAGTGTTTTCATTTTTCCTAGATGCACTCCAAATGTCTGGGGGAGGATCGACAAACTTTCCAGATACTTCTCAGGAATCGAGGAACCAAGTTGCTTAAATTGGACGCACCAGGAAATTGGGTGCCATATGCTAGTAATTTCTAGTAAAATATAATACGATAATACATGACTAACTATCAATTTATCAATTGAAGCCCCTATGTTTGCAGTTTTATTTAATCAAGGTACGACGCGAGTACTTGAAAATAGCGCACTCTCAAGTCGTTGCTACTGGAAATATAATTTTATGTGTTAATGCACACACTCGCACTCACACATACGGGCACTTGCATAAATGCCGGTGTGTGTGTGTGTGCGTCTGTATGTTTTTCTCATTCTTGTTTTTTCCTGTTGCAGTCTTGTCTTCCACTCGTTTGACTTATTAAGAGGGTTGGAGTTCTTTTTTCCGTTCTCTCACATTCTCCCTGCTTTGCTTCTGTCCCTCTCCCTCTCCCACTCGCCGTCTTTCGTTCCTTCTCTCACCCTCCACCGCTCCTCCGCTCTCTTTCCACCGGTCCTCGGACCTTTGAATGCAAGGCTTTGTTTAGCTTGGTTTTCGAGCTCCAACGGTTACATGTGTTTATCTCCAGTTTGAATTCACATTTTCCCAATTATGACTTTTTATACCCATCCATCCACTGAACATCCAATACATGCACCAATGTACTTGTGGTGTTCCCGAAACTCGATCACCGGACCGGCACTGGAATGTGTTTGAATGCGATATCCACGCACACACGTGCGCACCAAATGTACCTGCACATGCATACATACATACATGTGTATGTGTGAGCATGTGTGCTTAACTCGTTTCCCTTCCAGCATCCTCTCAGGACCCTCGCTCCCTCTCGCAAAAGATTTGCAGCTAATTCCCGAATCTCTCACACCTCGCCCCGCTAAGATAACCCCTATCCACGAATGTTCCTTCTCAACCTGCGAGGAATTAGAAAATGTCAAGGCCCATCACTCAAGGGGCTTAGGAGAAAATAAAAAATGCACTTCGTAATGGCTTTTATTCATTTTATTAATTATTATGAGCTTTTAGTGGGGGGGCGAAAGGCTTACGGCAAAAGTCGGAAGGAGTAGGGCAGGGGCGGGGCTTTAATCTATGCTAATTGAAAAAGGCGGGCACAGCTTTGCAAAAGATACAAAATATGTAGATTGGAGCCCCCTTGTCAATCGCTTTGGTGCCACTTCCTGTATACTATATGGATATGATCCTGGGACCAGTAGAGCACCCTCAAAAACATAACATTTCGCATAATGTATTCCATGTTCATTTCGTACCTATAATATCTTATGTTGTCCCTATTCTTCTGTGCAATCTTTGTACACAATGGTCTTACAAAAGGTCAGATTTTAATCAATATAGAAAACAAGTACAAACTAAAGATACAAAAAAATGTACACCCGAGATCAGCGATCCGAGGGATAATATCACAAAAATTAGTAATCAAATGGATAACAGCGCAAATGAGTGAACTAGTCAAGCAAGGCAGGCAATACAAAATCATAATACACCATTATAATACCGACTATACATATATCAGATATATCAATACTTTTGTTCATTAGCTATTTGAGTATTCGGGATAGAATATTTAACGCTTGAGAGTTACATAGGCAAATATATAGTATAATTGTCTATTTGTTGTAAATGGAGTATAGTGTACGCGTTTAGCCACGCGAATAGCTCAGCGCAGCCGATAGCAAGGGCTCCCAGGCCCTGTTGGTGTCCACGTAGAGCTCGGTGCATTGCTCGGCAAGCGTGTCACCGTCGTCCAGTATGGTTATCGGAAAGAGATCGTTCTGGGGAAGGAATTTACAAATTATCCGACACCTGTAAACACACAAACCAGAAGGCACCTACATTCTTGGCCTGCCACAGCTGCTCCAACAGTCGCAGGAACCGCTGCATTTCCATGCTGCTGGCGAAGAAGATCACCAGATCGTCCAGACTCCCGAGGGGCGCCTCCTGGCACGAAAACTCCAGTATGCACCACCAGGTCTCGCTGCGCGATGTGATCTTAATGCCCGTCATCGCCTTGATGTCCGCACAGGTGAGAATCGCCAGGCCGGAGTTCTTGCCATAAACGCTCGTCATGCGGTTGTTCGCCTTGTCGGTCGGCGACACGTCGTCTTCCTTAGATGGGTTGGAGAGGTTGCAGTTCTTCGTGGGCGTGGAGCTCAGCGAGGAATACGATTGCTGGGTGCCCCGCGTTGGCGTGCTCATAGTGGAGCCCATCTAAGGGGATTGCAATGGTTAGTATGACAAGTGTCTATTTATATTTGTTTCTTTAAAAGTATTTTCTTTATATTATGTTAAAATGGGTATTTTAATCTTTATTACTAAGAAAAAGCTAATAGGATTGCTATAACTGGCTTGTTATATCAAATGTTCCATACTTATACTTTGTAATGAGTAAACTTTCCAAAAGTTCTACTTATTTTAATCTTTATTAGGGAGTAAAGCTAACAGATTGGTAAATTTTCCTATATTGTAGTAATAAATAGGAAATAAGACCAATTTTTTTTTCTGTTTTTATATTTTTCTGATAGGAAACATATACAATATATAGTATGCAGCTGTATATTAGGGTGAAATGGGTAAACCTTGTGAAGGAATCCAAATGTATTTCAATATTTATTGTTAAGAAAAGCTAAAAGGTCCCTAGCAGGGTAAACTATTATAGAGCAATGTTACGAGTACTTAAATTAAATGGAAATAAAATAGAGCAGCTATGCTCCTTGCCGTACGCAAACTTACCAAACTGCTGGTTTCGAAAACGCTGAGCAGATCCTCCTCCATGATGATCTCCTTGTTCTCGGGAACAACCTGCTCAGCCTGCTGGCTAAGCTGCCGCAAAGGGGCCGAAAAGTCTTCGCGCAGGGTTATCAAATGGTTCTGGGTAACAATCAGGGTGCAACCCAAAGTTCTCGGCTTCTCCTGCTGGCTGGCAATCTACAAAACAAAAAGCAGATTCGTCAACGACTTATTTCTAGATGGGAAAGCTTGGGTACTTACACCGCTGGCCGATTGCAGGAGGGCTTGCAGCCACTCGGAGGCCACATACTCATCGGGTGCAGCCATTTGCAGCAGCTCGCCCTTGAGCATTATCTCGAAGCAGTGCGGCCGCTCCGATTTAATGGTTCGCCTGGCGCCCTGGCACTCGGCAAGTGCCATGGCCCAGCTGGGAAGCCTCTGGGTGGAGTCATTGAACATGTACAAGACGCCAGATCTAATCAAACAACAAAATCGAGTTCAATATAGTTATTTTCAGGCGGCAGAAGGTAACGCACTTTAGTAGAAAAAAGCCCGGTTGCCAGTAAACTCTTGCGGGCGCCCTTGCCGTCTCCTTGAGTCGTCGGTGCATAAGGAATCCCTTAATGGAAGGACCCAGGGGTTCGCTAGGCGATTCCACCTGCAGTATCCCGCCAGCTGGCACATTCACCACCGCATAAAACATCCAGTTTTCATCTCGACCCACACAGCTATTGGCCCGCACGAAAGCCTGCAGCGGGGCCAAGTGCTCCAATGTCAGTTGTCCCACCGCCGGAAGGGTGGATCCGCTGCGACGAGCACACAGCTCCAGATTGGCCACCAAAGAGCCGGCCGGATAGGGCCCGCCGGCCAGCAGGACCTGCTGCATGTCCCGCATGCTGTTGCTGAGCAAAACCGTGTTGCCAAAAGGTCCCATCTGCCGGGGATTTGCGTCAATTGAGGGTTTCTTTAGAAGGTCAAGCTAACGTACCAGTATGACATCCAGGTCCTTGTAGGCCAGCACAAACTTGGCACTCAAACCATCGTGATCTAGATTGGACACATATAGGGTCTTGTCCGTGAGTATTACTAGCACCGGGGTCATAATGCCATCGACACTGTAGCCGGTGTACAACTTGAAAACCTGAAAAACACGAATCGAATGTATAGTTTTGTTATCGTTTAAGTTTTATCCTCAAGATGGGAAGTAAATTTTTAATAGTAATTAGCCAATACATACACTATTTGAAGTCTATTTTGGATTTGAGATTAATTAAATGACATGAACTCTTTTGGCGCTAAAGCCACGGCCGATTATCGTTATATTTATGGTTTAAAAAGCCAAAATTTATAGCCAATATTCATATTCATAATACTCTAAAGCTGTTTAAAACCAGAAACAATTTCTCTCGATATTCTACTGAGTGAAGTACGATAATTTATAGCAAAAACCCTTATAACTCACCTTCATTAGCTGCTCATCGGGTTGCTGCAAGTTGAGCAAAGTCCTTCCTCTGAAAACATCAATCGATATCTCCCCGATTCCAAGTTCAAAGTTGGACGAGCAGCCGGGATCGGTATCCAAGCTGATGGCCAGTTCCCGGCGCGGCGAATTGGTGCCGCACATCTCGATCTCCATGGCGATCTCCGCGTTCAGGTCGTCGATCAGCTCAAAGTTCTTGGGCCGCGCTCCCCGCACATACAGGTTGGAGCTTGTGTTTCTTTGTTCGGTCCTCAGTTTGTCAGCAAAAAAGTTATTCTTTCGAATGGAGGTCTCCATGATTTTCTTCTGCGTCACATTGCGCAGAAAGCGATTTATCAGCGAGGTTTTAGCTGCCGGCGGAGCTGGAGGCTTCAACAGATGGGCGTAGTCCACATCCGTGTAATCCACAATGACTAGATCACTGTCCATTGAGCGTTTGTCGTTTGTCGTATCCGTGGTGGTTATGGTCAGTATATCGTCGAATTCCTCGCTGAGGATTGTGCTCTTTGAGTCGCGGCCACTGCCGCCGGGGCCACCTCTTCCGGCAGCCAAATAGGCGCTCGGGCTGTGCAGACTGCGGCTCTGGTGGGGATGCTGCTGGTCGTAGTACCGCTGCGGCTGAAGCGGTTGTCCGGGCTTCTTGAGGGGCGAGGGAAGGTGCCGGGAGTTCGAGTGTGAGTGGCGCTCGGCACTCTTCGTGCTCTGTTGGAGGCTGCTGGTGTTGGTGTGGGAACTGGGTTCGGATATGGTCGATGAGGAGTGATTCCTGTGGAGCTTTGCGCTTGTGGGTGTCTGCTGCTGCGCAGCTGCGGGTTTTGACATTCTTGAAACTGCAAGATAAGGTAATAGCACGTTTCTAATTACTTAATTTGCTAAATTAAAAATCTCTTGTTATTTAATTAAAAGTCTCTACCAAATAAACCCATGTCTATACAAACTTAGCTACAAATTCCCTCTACCTTTTACGGGAAATATGCATGTTTGACATTTTCGGAAATGATTGATAGGTTTAAATTAAAGGTCTGTAAGGGTATATTAATAAATTATCCTATATTAAAACCGTAGCAATCTGGAAGGGCTATAATCATTGTTATGAAGTTTTTCCGGATTTTTAACGATAACGATAAAATGGGGCCCGCAACAGATTCTTTTGATCTGGTATCACACGAAACTACATAAATATGTTATAACCCTTTCCTATTTACTATAGTCTTTGGGATCTAGGCGCTTTTTATTTAATAACATAAACTTGTTAAAGGAGGGTAGTACGAATAGCTAAAGAGTTTTAACCCCCAAGATATGTATCTCCAAAAAAGTGTTATAACTAATATAGAACTCATAATTTGTATTCTTTCTTAATCCATTACCGAGCTTAATTACTCACCAAAATAATTATCTGTGGCTGTCGGGTCGACCTTCTCAACCGGGGTGGCCACAGCACTGGAGCTGTCCTTGAAACTGCGAAAGAAGTTGCTGAATGTTTTGGCAATCGGTGCGTCCATGAATGACTTCTTGACCGCTGGCTCCGCTATCGGAGTGTTCTGCTCCAGCAAACTGGCTACACTGGAGTGCTGTCCTATGGGCGAGAACTCAGACTGGGGGCCACTCGACTCGTAGGACACGCCCGTGTGCTCAAAGACGGTACTTTCGCAATTTATGATAAACTTGCTGCGGAACTCGCCGCCCTGTGCGCTCCCCATTGGCCCTGTTTCCTTATCGAACTCATCCTGACGTTGCAACAGGTGCGTAGGCATCTGCTTTTGTTCCACCGGCGACGCCTCCGTGGAGCTGGCACTGTCATCGTCGGTTTTGCGACGCAACTGCTCATCGACGTTGTGCACGAACTTCTTGACCGGCTGGGCCTGCTTGCTGCCATCGAGACTCTTGCTGAGGAACGGCTTGACCTTGAGCGGCGGCGACTCGGCCCCCGGACGCGGCTTGTGCTCCGGCGTTTGCTCCAGCTCGGGTACGCACTCCACCACCGCCTGCAGGTCCTCGGAGCCCTCGGGTACGCCTCGTTCCGGCAGCGGCATGGTGAAAATGCTCTTCAGCGAGCCAAAGATCATTTTGCTGCTGTTGTCCAGCAGCTGGTGCTTGATGTCGTGCACGTTGAACTTCTTCACCCGCTCATTGAGATCCTGTTCGAGAATGATGTTTGTGTGGCGTTTGGTCTTCTTCAAGCAGCTGGACTTGGGCTTCTTTTCCTTGTTCCAAACCGACTTAATTTTCGGGCTGTCTGCATCTCCGATGTTTGGTTCCGAATAGTAGCAGTTTTCTCCTGTTGGTTGGCATAATGTGTAAGTTGTGGTTGATGTTATTTATTACGAAGTTATTTAAAAAAAACCTTTGAACTCAGTAGGGGGTATTTATAGCAGAGATTCTCAGCTACCAGCGCTAATACTAATCATCTTTCTTTTAACAAATCACAATGTTATATATCATTTGTAAACTGCGTAGTTGTAAATTACGATCAAATTATCTATCAGGAGTTCCAGGTATTTGTGCCTCAAACCATCGACGATAGGTTCGATGCCTATTTTAAGCATTTCCCTTAACATAAGTAAATGTTATAGCCATGTTAACTACTATTTGTAGCCTGGGTAGTCGCAAAATCAAAGTGTAATTCATATGATTAAGTTGTCACTCAGGAGTACCAGGTATTTGTAGCTCAAACTATCGGCTTTTCATGCATATTTTTAGCAGTCCCTTCAAATTAGGTATGATATACTCTTCAAGATGTAACTATTTGGCACAATGAATGCAGAAAAGATTAGATTGCTTACCGATTAGATTGTTGTTGGCGTTGCTCATCCCGATGCAGTCGCAGGAGCTGCTCTTGGCCTGCTCGTACTGCTTGCGATTGGCATTGGAGTTCTTGTCCTGCTCGTCCGAGTCCAGGCTGGAGTTGGAGCTGCTGCAGACGCACTTGTACAGGCGCGGCTCCTCCTGCTTCTCCGCCGAGGGCCCATACTCGAAGACGCCCGATGCGTCGTACTGCAGGCCGCTGGCCTCGTCCGTGTCGAAGATCTCCGAGTTGGCATAGTCCAGCACGTCCGAGCAGGCATTGCGGTAGACCAAGTGCCGCTTCCTCCGGCCCCCGCCGCCGCCTCCAGTGGCCTCCTCGCCGTCATCTTCCCTTCCCACGGCACTCATTTCGCTGGGTCCATCGGGCCGCTCCCGGTCCGGGCACCAGGAGTAGCGGCCCGGGGCCCCGGCCACGCCCGCCGAGTTGGCGGCGAAGGCCAGCTTGCGGCCGTTCTTGTAGGTGATGAAGCCGTGCTCGATGTGAATGTTGTCGGTGCGCGTGTTCTTCAGTATGTCCTCGTGGAAGGACACCCGCTTCTTGGGCGCCTTGGCGGCGGCCGACGGCTTGTGCACCTTGCGCCGGTACACGATCTTCTCGGTGGTGTCGAACGTGGAGCACTCGCTGGTGGTCATCGTCGCCTCCACATTCGAGTTGGC